>OX244034.2:58975504-59691004 GCA_945859785.2 Tridacna gigas
GCTATCATTTTTTGGTCTCAGACATACGATGACTCCTTTCAGAATGCTTGCTATGTTCGATGGAATTATAATGAGCCATGCTCTGTGAAAAGGGGGCTTAATTCATCTGCGAAAAGTATCGACCCAGGTCAGCCTGCGCAGTCCGCGCATGCTGACCTGGGCCGAAACTTTTCGCTACTGGTCAATTTTCTGCACGTCCAAGGACCAGATCATCTCATGATTCTGTAGGTTATCAGACAAAATTGATTTTATGGATCCATAATTATGTGATGGCTTGCCTGATATAATGCATCATGGAGATGCATTAAGCCCCCTTTTGCCAGAGCATGACTCATATGTTGAATTTGCTTCAAGTTCGGAAAAAGGTATTTCAGCTGTCAAATCCCGAGTTACTTTTCTTTCTGTCAAATCCCTTGATGGTAAATAATAGAAAATAGTTGGCTCAGCACCATTGTTTTTTCAAATTTTTCAAAGGCTTTTTTTCGAAATCTTGACAAAATTTGACACTGTTTTAAAGAGTAACCTTTTTGTCATTGACATTCTAAAACCACTTCCACATGTCCCACTCCGCTCTCCCAAAAGGGGTTGAAGAGAACTCATAAAGATTTTAGAAAAATCTCATTATTTTGTATTTAAGTATTAGGAGCATTGAGGTCGACGGTGATTTTGAACTATTTGTATAATAAGTCAGTGTTGGATTAAAACCACTATTAATATCACCAAACTGTGAATTTTTCTTCACAATATCGTCTTAATAACACACTAAGCATTTGGATGTATCACCGCTGTGGCCCGATCAGATTTGTCTGTTAATTCGATCTCGACTTGTACAAGAGGTGTCTCGTGTATTTCACCATTTCCATAAAATTCACTTCTGTCCGAAACAAAATTAACCTGGACATCAGTTTGTCTGCTGTCATGTCCGTTTGACATAATGAAAGGCACACGCTCGTCTTTGTCAACTTGATCTGTTGCACTTTTATCTGATACTTTGGCCTTTCCCTCTTTTCGATTAAAACGAAGAAAACCCATCCAGGTACTTGGTTTGCGTTGTAGACCTGCAATTACAATTGTGTCATGCTCTGGCAAAAGGGTGCTTAATGCATCTCAAGCAAGCAAGTCATCAAATAATTATGGATCCATAAAAACCATTTTGTCTAATAACAGACTATAATCATAAGGTAGACTGGTCTTTTGACATACAGAAAATTGACCAATAGCGAAACGTTTCGGCCCAGGTCAGCTTGCGCCGACTGCGCAGGCTGACCTGAGTCGATACTTTTCGCAGATGCATTAAGCCCCCTTTTCACAGAGCATGGCTCAAATAAAGATAAAAGTATATAATTAGGTTTTCCCGTTTACTCTCTATTCCTTACCTTTACTGTACGATCAAACTTTACACGTGTTAAACTTCAAAGCATTCGCAAACAACAAATTTATTGTGGTTCAAATGATGATTAATGTCTCTTAAAGGATAGAAAACATTTTGGGAAAAGGAGAAAATGCTGGTTTTCAAAAGCCTTATTCCACAGGATCGTAAAAACTCGGGATTGTGTGGTATAGGATTTATTGCCGAAATCTTGTTTTCATCAATACTCATAGGCTAAAAGAGTGTCTATTCAGCAGTTAAAACTCGTGTTAAAAACGCTTAAAACAGGCATTTTCCCACATAGAGTCTAGCAACTGCAACAGATTAGGAATTTCGTTGATTACGAGTAAATTGGGGATTTCAGTAGTAATAATATATCTGGCAAATCTTTTTGTACTAGTGTGTTTGTAACGTGTCATTTGATTGGTCAAAAATTCCGCAAAGTTACACAACGGAACCAATGAAACGCTTCATTGATTATTCACAAGAACGAGATTTTGTCAGTCACATGGGTGAGATGAAGCGTAGTTGCGCTATTTTAGGTAACAATCGATGACAGGATTGCTCTGCATACAACTATATGAGGTTTTTGTCCCTCAGAAAAAGTGCAACTGCTATTCGTATTCAATTGCAAAAGCAACAAGAGCTGCATCTATCCCTTTTCCTAAGAGATACATCCACTCCTGCCAATTTTTAAATTGGAACAGCATATTCGAGAAATCATTTCACGGCTGAATAAACGAAATTTCACTACAAATGAAAACATTGGTATTAAGTACGCTTTTTGATTCTTTTCTTTTTTAAACTGCCAGAGTCACGTGCAATATTGGATATACTTGAAGCAGTACCATTCAGACTATTCTTATACAAACCAAACAATTGTTACAGTCATGTCAGTGACAAAAGGGAGAAATATATGAGCCATGCTCTGTGAAAAGGGGGCTTAATGCATCTGCGAAAAGTATCGACCCAGGTCAGCCTGCGCAGTCCGCGCAGGCTGACCTGGGTCGAAACTTTTCGATATCGGTCAATTTTCTCTATGTCAAAGGACCAGTCTACCTTATGATTAAGTCGGTTATAAAAAAGTGACTATAATGGATTTATACTTACGTGGTGGCTTGATTGGTATTATGCACCACGGAAATTCACTAAGCCCCGTTTTGCTACAGCAGTGTTCATATGTATTTAAAGAAAGAGATGTAAACATTTTTTCCTAATCTTTTGGCCACAAACTAAATTAGTTCGACTTTTTCCCCGTAAACCAAAAGTAGATTTCAATTTTACAGTTAAAGACGATTATACTAACAGCAGAACAAGGGAAGCGGACGATGCAGATCCAAGATCAGACTGCACATTCTGTGCAGTGTGATGTTGATCTATGTTGTCTGCTGTTTAAGTTGTAACTGGCAGTGAAATTACATAGAGATAATGTAGTATACACCTACCATTACAAGAGTCCAACGTTTCTCTCCGTAAGTTGTGATGGCTATTTAACCGGGACATATTGGACGCTAGACTTCCAGATCTTAATCGTCTTTGATTCAAAGCTCTCTGGATTTCAGCTCTTACCTTTATCAGATACAGATGATTACATAAATGTAAATTCAACTATGGTGCGCCACACACACACACACACACACACACACACACACACACACATATATATATATGAGCCATGCTCTGGCAAAAGGGGGCTCAATTCATCTCCGTGATGCATTGTACCAATCAAGCTATCACATAATTATGGATCCATAGTAGCCACGTTTTTTTTTTTAACAAACGACTGAATCATGAGGTAGACTGCTCTTTGGAGATGCAAAAAGGGGACCAATAGCGAAAAGTTTCGGGACAGTTGAGCCTGCACGGACTGCGCATGCTGACCTGGGTTAGACACTTTAAAGATGCATTAAGCCCTCTTTTTTTACGGAACATGGCTCATATAGGTTAACTCTCTACCAGATGGCAAATTTTTAGACTTTCTCCCATATTGAACGCATTTGAAAACGATGTTAAATTGGCCTAAAAGATTGCATTGGTCTTGAATATACTGTATTGTGAGAAAAGGCCAAAATGTTGTTTTCTTTTTAAAGCCTTTTTCTTCGTGGTATAAACACATGCTTATTTCTAAAAAAAAAAGTAAGATCAAAATCTTTTGAATTCTGATAGGAGATCGCACAAACGAATTAGTTTGAATCAGTTGTGTATTATGTATACTGAGCAAAACTTCTAACCGAACACTTTTTGAACTAAGATATTATTCACAAAACAGACATATTTTTATCTTTTGTTTTGCATGCCACATTCTTGTGGAATGTTCCTATGCAGTGCACACACTCGCCAGCATAAACCACTTGTGATCATTCATTAACGGGGTTGGAGGTTCAAATGAAAGATTTCCTTAAAATTCACGATGACGAATTACATGTGCAATATGTTTTTATCATTTCTTGTAGGGAGTCGATTGAAATAGCCGAAAAACATTTAAAAACGCTATAAACATGCCGTGTATGACTCCTGTAGACCGCCAACGAAATGTCGGTTTGCTGACTGGCATGCTTTCAAAAAGACATGTTGGTTTTATTTAGTTTAAATTAATGTGTTCGTGGACTAGCTTTTGTCATACATGTCTCATAATCAGAAAACTTATCATTTTGAAAAAATAAACATTCAGTGGCTTAGATTTGTATCAAGAACCGGGTTCAGGTCCCGTAACATACTCGTAATTACCTCCCTTTTATGAGTTGAACATCACATTTTTCTTGATTATTTACTATCTCTAAAAGTAACCATAACAGTCTGGCATATTTAATTGATCATGTTTCTGTGACCCTTTATTTTAGAGTCACATAACGAGATACGTTTATCCCAGCATGTCACTGCTATTCGGTGCATATTACATCACATTACTGCAAAATCGGCATCGTTCATATCTTTCAAACATTGAGTGGTATTTTTTCAGTAAGGCAGAGAATTAATTGAAAATGCCATTCAGTGTTTGAATGCTCTGTCTTATTTAAAAATACCGTTCAATGTTTGAAAGATGTTGAACGATGCTATTTTAGCAGTAATGCCTTCGGCTCGGGATGACATGATTTGCCACAGCCATGAATACGTTTCAAAGGGCCGTGCCACCTGACCGTATAACTAAAATAATGTACCTACCTCTGCATTGATGAAGCATAACACAACCGCAATGAAGAACCCCTGCGAAACAAATATAATATAAATGCTGGATGGTAAACTTACTTGATCGGACAGGCTTTGACTAAACAACCGGATCGGATCGGATGTCATGGTCTTTTACATTGCTTTTCAAATTTTATCAAACTTTATTACATTCGCAGTTCATTGTTTGATTTAGATACTAATATTGCGCAGAAGCATTTGACCTTTTCATATCAGATAATGACAGAACCATTTCGGCTTGATCCAAGGAAGATGCGACCCCCAAGGGGAAAAAAAACCGGAGAACCAATCCCTAGGCAAACCTACACCATGAATGAATGAGACTCATTCACAATGTCTTTTTCTAGTAGTATACATATACTCGTAAATGTATCCTTTTTAAATCAGCAATAAAGAAATGTTTGAAGCATCCATGCTAAAACATTTTTTTTTCTAAATAAAATTGTTTCTACTGTCCGATTCGGTTATTAAGTCCGACTGTAGCAAAGTCAATGCTCAGAAATTATCTACTTTAACGTTGGATTTCTGGGACCTTGACGGAGAAAGAATAACTCCCAACAAAAGTCACACATTATCACATAATTTTCATTTGGCGTTGATCAGATATGAACCGTGCGTTGTGAAAAGGGGGCATCATGCATCCAGATCAGCCTGTGCAATCTGCGCAGGCTGACCGGGGCCGAAACTTTTTGCTTTTGCTATTGGTCATTTTTTTGCATGTTCAAGGACCAGTCTACCTCATGATTCAGTCGGTTGTTAGACAAATAGGATTTTATGGATCCATGATCATGTGATGACTTGTTTGGTATAATACATCAGGGAGATATATTAAGCCCCCTTTTGCCAGAGCATGGCTCATATCTTTGACATCACAGACATAGCCGGTACAATTGTCTGAATCATGTCATTCGGCACAAATGACGCAACATTGTCATTGATCTTTGTTTCATAAAGTCTGAACCTTCTGTACGTAGGTGTCGATGTGTCCGAGGTAAAAGAAGGTATTTTCATTACAACGTCATTTGTCATTCGCTTTGTCTGACGGCGGCGATTGGTCAGTTATCACTTGATGGACTTATCGACACTTTACTGTAGTGCTTACCTGATATGAATTGAAGAACATTTCTATAAATAACATGATGAAGGCAACCGTTTCACTAAACGTGTGTATAGTAAACATCATGTGAAGTATAGTAAACATCACATAATAAACACCAAATACTGGGATGAGTAGCAATATACTTTTGGCCATCCGTCTGAAAAAAAAGTAAGAGAAGGATGAAATGTTTAAACTCTTTACCAAACGACAAAATTTTATATTCGCCCAACTTGAACGCATTTGCTGGACGACGAATTAAGAAGAATGGATTTTCTATGAAACGTAAAAAAAAAAAAAAATGTTTACTAGCATTTTCTTCTTTTCACACAATGTTTTCAAAAGACTTCTCTTGCAGGGTCGTAAAACTCCGGATTTGTTGTTAAGGGTTAAAGCGCCATATAAATGGAATGCACTTTCTTGTTAGGGCAAACAGACCCAGTTACATGTATTGTAACTTCAACGGTATCTTGCCAGAATATTTTACAAAGTTGCGGACAATGTACAACTTTGGATCAGACTGAACACTTTTCTTTTTGTAATCTTGTCTTGATCTATACACAGGAATGCAGTCTGATATTGATCTACGGGTTAATGTGTTCTATTCTGACGCTGTTTATATCTATCATTTCGTTTACAAGCCTTGTATGTAAATATTCATTTTTCTTGACATAAATGACATTAAGTGTGAATATGGTAAAACAATGAAAAAGTGGTCGATATCATCTGAAATTATTAAGTCTTCACCAAAACCACGTTGTGTGTATTCACGTTAATCGTCTTGAGAAATCTTGTCCGATCACTCAAAGCAAGAATCTTGGTGAAGAATGTTCTGTTGCATAGGCCAATACCCGCTATACTTTGATTACGCTACACTTCATCTACATGAAGTACCGTGATATATTTGGCTGACTAAATTTCGTTAACATGAATAATTACTGAAGCATTTCATTGGTCCCACTATGACATTTTGCGAAACTTTTGACCAATGAAATGACATGCTACGAATCACTTGAACAAAAAGACTTTCCTAGTCCAAATTTAGAACCTAATTCCCCACGAGTGAAGAGGTCAACAAAAGTATCAACCGGTCACAGCTTTGCCTCATGAATGAGAATTTTCAAATGAGACACGGGTTATTGTTTGAAGTCACTTATCTAGGTCATTAATATTGATGAAAACGAGTTAAATGTTCGACGGCTAGAGTGTAAAAGGGCAAACTAATGTGGCGGTCACCGATGCTTCTAGTGTTGGTCTTAAGTCTTTCAGCGTCAAATGTTTTCAGTCGACTCCTTTCAATGGCTTAAGTAAATTCAACCGAAATTTTAAAATAGTTTTATTTTAGGCTTCACTTAACAACCGGACTGCATAGATTCATAATCAAACTGCAGGTTTTGTGCAGTCTGATCTTGATCTATGCCGTCCACTGAATGTCCTGTTTTTGCCTCTGGCGCTATTCAATATTCTCCATACAGATCTTTAGATATCCCTTATAGCGTCTTCTGAAGCATCTAATTCAGATTATAACGAAATCGTGCTATTGAGATGATATTATCAGAACTATAAAGATCTTACTTGTATCTGCTGTGTTTGTTTTCCTGACATTTGGAGGCGTTCAGCTTTGTGTAGAGAGTCCTTATAATACTGATGAAAAATAAAATATTTATCTGAAAAGAAGAGAGCACGTGGTTGCTGTCAAAACAACATAAGATGAATACAAATTAAAATTACCAGGGCAAAATTTCAAGACTAGTTATCCGGTAACATGAACATGAATATCTACTCATGTTCAGGTTCGCTTGAATCTTGGTCGATATACAAAGTTACTGTACATACGAGACTTTTCTACCATTTTCGTAAAAAAAAAAGAAAATATATACGAGAAAAATATATACAAAAAAAAAATCGCCAACACAATGGCCGAATCTAATACAAAATTTAATTGTTTAATCCAGCCACACCTACGTGATTTTTGAGTCGCCTGGTTGCGTAGCAACCAGGCTCTCATTGTTATCATCCCGATCTATGGGGTGACGTAGGCATACCTCCGGCCTTGTACTGTTTCCTGGCCGAGTTCCGGTTTACGAGATAAAACATAGTTTTCTAATTATTTGGTAAACAACCCGGTTTTTATCGAAAATAACTTACAACTGTGCCTTTGTGATACTGAATATGTCTATACAGACTGAGCTATTTAACGGTTCAAACATTTGAAACAACCATTTCGTCCACATGGGTACACGTTAGCCTATTTACACAAACGTCATCTCTAAATATAGCGCATTATGTATGTATCTAAAAATAGCCGTTGTGACCTAAACAAGTTTGCGGACACACTGAAAAATACTCTCCGACGACAAGCGTCTTTACTACGGCACACTTCTATTTGTGGACAATTCTCAGTGAAAATGGTTTGATAATTACCCATTAGAAGTACAGTCTAAATCTTACAATCTGTCCCTAATTGTTGCAAGTCTTATTACAATTCAACACTCAACCTATGGTCGGAAAGAGAACGGCGATACCGAGTTTGGCATGGAAGCTTTCAATGGAGATTTTTCCCGACAGTAGGCTATTTTTTTAAACAAATTTATAACGAATTGGAATGGTTGCGTTGCCTTCTTACACATTCTTACACGTTGCTACTTCAGCGTTTTTTATTCTAGACTTTAAATACTTTGCACACCAATATTATAGGTGCACAGAGATCGTACATAGCGTATGTGATGCGCACGGTTCTAGGCTGTACCAAGTCATCGCTTAGCAGGTGCTTTCTGGAATGTAGCTGTGCGACAAATATAGATCGTATAATCACGTGACGTATAACGTCATTTGCACCACGGAATTCTTTATAAATTTACATATTTATGAATCATTCGCTGAAGCGGCCCTTATTTTCAGCGTACACCGACCTATCGCTTCACCGATCCATGCAGGGCGAGTGTTTAAAGTACATGTATACTGTGTTTGATTGGTTGTTTTTCGTTTTTAAAGAAGTGAATTTGTAAAAGTCTGCTGTTTTTTTTTTAATGTGCGATTAACCTAGATCTAGTATTTATGAAAGAAAAATTTATTAGTGCGGGTGTCAGAACACAAGGTGCTTTCGTAATTGCCAAAATCTGAATTCACACGGGAATTCTTGAAACTACACAGTCCTAACAACCAGCAGTCTAAGAACTTGACTTTTTACTCCACTATATTTCAAATATAAAAGAGCAGATCAATGTTAACCCACTCGAATAACAAGCTCTTTATTGGAGTGTTTGTAATCTTGTAAAGGGTTGTTGTAAAGGATAATTTAGAGCGAATCGCAAACATTTAGTTTAAGTCAAAGCACTATACATGTAGATCTCTAAAATTTTGAATTGTTGTGGAAGCAGTACTAATTCCTGGGACTTCATAAAACAGAGACAAAGTTAAAGGGCTGATGACCATGCCATTAGGTTATATTGTTCTTCTTGAGCTGTAGCAGCCACATTCTTAGATTCCATTGTGGACAAAACTTGAACCCGGATAGCAACAAATACAAAATATTTCCAAAAGACAAGTAGATTACTGAGTCAAATATTTGTGTATGCTCCAGAGGCTACATTTCAGTCTAATGATCATGAAATTGCCAGGCTGTTTGTCTCGATAATAATTCTTGACAAAACTGAAAGTAGGTCACCGGGGGTTAAAAGAAAAAGGTTGTCACTAGGTGAAATCAGACGGAACCGTAATAGATCTAGTGCTTTAGAATCCATTTATGTTCAGTCCAATACTCACGGAACTTTGTCAGACTGCTTAGATTAGATATGGGTGAGTTGCAAAAGGGTATTTTTGGTTTAAATGTGTGTCACTAGATCCAATACCAGAAGACAAAGTTCAATTGAGTTCAATACTAATGTTGCCTAAATGGTCCTCTTGTAAAATTGTTCAAGTCGTTCAGCTCTGTTTCTATAAACTTCACAGAAGCTTGAGAAATGAGTAGTTTCATTTCAAAATAACCGCCTCTGAAACTGTATAAGCAATTATACCCAAATTTCATATCTAGCATCCTGTATTTGGAAAGGATAATTATTGAAATTAAACGATATATGTATAACCATTTTAGAAAATTTGTGTCATATAAAAACAACTTGCTCTAAATCTGGGGAGAAAATGTATGCCCTATTCTACTGAAATTATTTAGAATGCTTGTTTTAGCAATATATGTAAGAATTAAGATACACATGTAAGTTAAGTCACCCAGATTCTGCGCCAGAAAAAACTTTTTTATCAACCTAGAAGCCTAATTTTTGTCCACATTCTTTACAGGCATTATTAAGCTAGGGAGGAACTGTTAATATTGATTTAACTTCGACAGTTATTACGCCCCGCTGAATTTCGGGGGGGGGGGGGGGGGGGAATATGGTTTTCGTGTTGTCTGTCCGTCTGTCCGTCCGATCTTCCGTCCATCCAAACAGATATGTTCTAAAATCGTTGACGAAAGTTAATGAAACTTCATACATGTAGTCCTCATAATAGTCCGCCGATATACTTTTTTTTTTAATATAATGCCTTGTCATGGAAAAAGGGGGCTTGATGTCTTTCGGTTTCATTTGTTTTTGTTTTTAACGCAGTGTCATGGCAAAAGGGGGTTTGATGTATATTTCCATTCTGGACCAATCTCTTTAACTACTGGACAAAATTTTATGAAACTTCATATTTATAGTGTTTATCGTAAGCCACAGACAATCAGTATTTGTTTTTATTTAATGAAATGCCGTATCATGGAAAAAGGGAGCTTAATGTATATTTTCGCCAATAACATGCAAAACAAAATACCTCTTATAATAATGTTTCTATCAAAAAAAAGGGGGTTTTTTTTTGGTGGTGGATATCATTTCAATGAAATGACTTGTTTTATACTGATTGTACCCTTTGAAAACCATTTTTTAAATGAAGTCACCCGGGGTAAGAGACTTTGAACTTTTTAAACCTGTTCCTGGTGCCTAAATTTTAATTCTCACCACATATTAATGTTTGTAATTTTAGGATGACAACTTAGAAATATGCTTGCATATAATACTGTCTTATGGTTGAGTTATTTTGTATCTCGAATGCTTTTAATAGATTTGAACAAAAAAGGGTGAAAACTTCTGACCCATTACCATCCAGGCGACTCTCAGGACTATCAGTCCTTTGATTATATATAGAGACTAACAAGGATTTCAGTGCCTGGACATTAGCCAGTGTACAGTATGGCGTAACAGCTTATTAAGGTATAAATTACGAAAGAAAAACTTGATTGTGTAATGATTTCCCCTTCAAAAACATAATTCTGTAAATGCGTGGCGTCTAACGTCCTTGTTTCGAGAGAGTTGACATTTTGAGGAAATATGCAAAATCCTTTTAGCCGGCAATAAGTTCTTTTCCCCAGTAAGTTTTAAAAAGTTGTCGAGGCTTACTGAGGGGACATTAAAAGTCATAAACGTATCATAATGGGTAACAGCAATGATTTGGGTCTCAGTTTGACAGCCCTGTTCCCATGCCATTTAGCAGTTAGCACATACCAATACTGTCAACATGATGGGTCCTTGTACGATCCAAATCAGACCAGGTAATCTTCTATGAGTATTCCAACACCTGCAATACACAAAATTAAAGAATACTTTTAATAATTAGATTTGTTCAGCTTGGAGACATCTGAGGACTTGAAAGTAAATGAATTAAAGGCAGTCCATGCAGCTATAATTTTAACCCGTTGCACAACTGCACAACTCCGTCGTTTTTTAAAAAATCTGTATCAATATTCATTTACAATAGAACCACGATGGCTGTAAATTTCTCGCCTAAGTTAATTCTCAAGAACAAGAACATGTAACTGAAATTAAAGAATAGGTAAAAATCAATTGCTGGTTGTTCAAACTTGCTTTTTGTAAGGTATTTGAAATACGAACTCAGATTCGAATCCACAGAGACGTAAATGCTACTGAATGTATAGTCAACTTACAAATAATTGTCAAAAACAATACGCATCACAGACCATATGACCACAATGCCCAATGGGATAGCTGAAAAAAAAGTACATGTATTATGTAACTAAGAATTATAATACACACAAATGTATTTCTATTTCTATTGCTACTTCTGTCAAAAAGGGCTACAATGATCACGTAGTGCCAACCAACGTACATGGCAAATATCTGAACTCAGGGGGAAAAAACATCGAAGAACTTTTCTGAAGGACTGGAACTATATATTTTCAAATTTTCAAAGCTATTGTCCTTGTTTTTACACAAAAGAAGATCCCCATATGTAGATAATACAAAAGTCCATTTCATCATGTTGTGAGTAGGTGAATGAATATGATAAGTACTAAAACTGTTGTTGAAGAGGAAGAAACTTCAATAGTAATGGGGAGCTAACCCGTCCCGTTACTGTATAAACATAAAATGTACCATGAGCAATTGAAAAGCAGCAACAGCAAGACGAAAATGTACTTCTCAGATTATACAGATCATAGTTATAATTCACTTCAGGTATATGAAGATTATTAATAGAACGATAATATAGAAATAGCTAAACTGTTCCGATTTCAAACTAGAATTTTACCTGCATGATGGCCGATTTGTTGCCCGATTCCATCTTTTGAAAAGGGTTTGGTTTTCAACAGCAAATTGCTTTCAATCAAATCAAGCTTTTATCAATACTTGTATAAATGCTCAACAAAATGAAGCAATACAGTTTTCTCAACGAAAAATATATCATAAACTGAGCTGTCATAGGGGAAAATGGGTGGGGACCTCATATGTACCGGTCAGCCAATTGAAATCAGTAGGTAATTTTGGTATCGTATTTCACAGGTTCAAACACAGTAAAAGTAGAAGGGTGGCACGGTTGGCAGAGTCAAAAGGCATTGATAAAATTACTGTAATTTTCTTCTTTAAGTACTACCAAGAAAGTAAGCTGAATTACCTGAAATATCAATCGTTTATCATAAGAATTAAGGTACAGGTGGAAAGACGGGAACTACTCGTTTTGTGATATATTGCAGTCCCCAAAAATATGTACACGTTAACATGTAGCAAATCACACACGAAAAACAACGAAGATTATTTTACTTACTCCAGCCTATCATAATGTACCAGATGACTCGGATCTTCTCGGACATGACGTTAACGTGTATGAGCATGTATAAAAAGACGGCTTCCACAAATATCCACATGTAACTTGAGACGATTGTATAATTAAATACTGTAGAGAACAGCCGACATTCCCAATGCTGAAACGGATATAAAGTCGGACGCTAACTGTCTAAAGTTAACCTAGTTCCACATAGATTTTTAACAGATTACAAAAAAGAAAGACGATCTTTGTTGTCAATGGATTAACTCCTTACCAGAAAACAAAATTTAGACTCGCACAGATTGAAGGTTTTGCAGAGGAAAAATTCGGTGTGTCTTCAGTGATGGTATTTCGTTGACATTGTCGGACCAGGATTCCCTCCTTTTCTCCACACTTATTTTCAAAAGGTCGTTAAACATAAAATTGTTTGTTAAGGGTTTAATAAGGCCTGTTGCTTATCATACTGATCAGTCAGCAATGAGGAAAAACGCGTTTTGTCTTTAATGGTTTAATTTACATTTTTCTTCTCTATTCATCTGATTTCCTTAGGCAAACCGAACACTGACATAAAACATCTTTCCAAGCGTCCCACGTCCCACAGAGCCATTCGGTGTTTGAATTCACTGTCCCATACAAAACCAGCTTTAAAACAGCAGTTTCATTTACATATATATACATGGATATATTTACAAATTTAAATGAATAACTATATAGAAAATGCATAAAACAAGTTCAGTTTTTGGGTGGTGATAGAGATTTTGTTTAAGTTTTTGGTGGTTGTTATTTTTCAATTTACTGGCTACAACTATCGGTACGCCTATCTTTAGAGTTAACCAATATTGCATTAACTACCAGTGACCTATGTCAGTGCCTCCTTTGAGATAGTATTGATCAGTACAGAACACACGGTAAGAGATCATTTCTAAATTTTCATTACTTTTTGAGATAATTTCGTCAATACGGCCAGTTTTTCGTTGATTAGTCATATGGCTGGAGAAGACTAGCTAATCCATCCAGAGAGAGAAAGAGAGAGAGGGAGAGGGAGGCCAAATGGAAAATGAAGGCGAATTAGAGCAAGAAAAAAAGAGAGAAGGATTTAGGGTATCCCCAAACACACAAAATTGAAAGAAAGAAAACCATTTGATCGAGACAGTGTTAGATAAAAAACATCGACTATAACTGGCGCCTCAAACCATAAACGGAATTAAAAAGAACGTAAACATGTTTGGACCATAGACCGAAAAGAAAAATCATTTTTCTTTTGCAGACAGTGTGGATGAAGACCGGACTTAACAAATTGCACAAATTGTGAAGTTTGATCTTAGATCTACAATGTCTGCACTGTCAGACGGTCAGGTGCACTCAGACTGAGATTTGCAGTATTTAGCTGATTTCTATGTTGCACAAATGATGAGCAGGCTCTATTTGCTAATGTTTGCACTTGTAAAAAACAATATTTACCGGTCCTTCCGTAAAGACCATGCCACCAGTTGTGCTATTAACAGCCATGTCACCAGCAAAACCAACGTTTCCTACCATAAAATTGTCTCTGACTAGACTGATGCTGGCCCTCATTATGAAGGATGCAAACAGATTCAGATGTATTGTGTTTCTTGAACAATGTAACTTTCTGAAAAATAGAGTGATCAATAAAGATTATTAATTGTATAATACCATTAAGTCTTCGTATCCCTGAATTTATTTCTTACATTTTATACTTCAGTTCTTTGCTATAATATAGAGGCGTTCATGATGTCGTATCTCCGCCACTTGAATAACAACATTCTATAACATCACAACATATCTATGTGAATCGAGAATAAAAACAAAGGAACTGTCAAAAGAACCTAGTTTACATTTTCTTATAATACGATAGGCAAACAAGAACATTTATCGTAGAATATTATGTGTTTCAGTAAAAAAAATCAAATATTAAGTTAATGTTAGTGGTAGAAAAGTTCTATATTTTCAATGAGAAACAGAAGGCTAAGCAGTTCTTTAATATGTTAAAATGAAAATCAAATCAATACCCTCCTTGCTTATCCTACAGCCTGGCCCTGAAACACGATTTGTTTGGGCTGTCATGTCACAGCCAATGACAGCATAAACTAAGGCATGTGTCATTTTTAGTAAAAAACGCAGTTTCTATGAGAAAAGTCACGTTTTTAACATTTTGCTTTTTTTGTGTGCAAATTTACCTGATTAAACCTCATTTTTCCGAGATTCAGCAATGTAAGTTAAAGTTGCGATAGAAATGACGACATCAATCTCAAATTCGATGACATATAACAGATTTTATGAGGAAAATAAAATTTGTCCGCGAACCAACATGCATCTCCATTTTGGATGCTTCACAGTCTAGTATAGATGAAAAGATGAAAGTGTGCACCTTACCTGAAGTACACCATGATAGTGAATGCGAGAATCAATGAGACCAGAGATATCCCATAACCAATGTTATACATGATTCTCATTTGCTTAATGTGGTCCTGAAAAAAAAAATCAAGAATTAATTGTAATAATATTACTACATTGGTGTACATTTGACGTCGAAACAGGAAATGGCTAAAGTGGTTTTCAAGAGTTAAAAGGAGAATGCCGTGTCCATCTACATGTAGATGAATGATGAAAAAGGAGGGGCGAGGGGGATATCCTGCTATTTCAGCCTTATGGGATATAGGCCGGCTTCCAAGCCTATAGTCTCACTAGTTTGAAAAAAAATGAATCTATTATTTTTCACTCATCACATAAGTCTTTCTGAACTAATTGTAGCCATTTAATCAGTCTGGACCACATATGGTTATTTGTGAAAGTAAACCCAAATTTTTAAGTTTTTTCTTTCATTCGGATAACGATTAACTCTATTTGCAAAATGACAACCATCTCTCAAATAAGTAAGCGAGAACAACCTTGCAAATATTGCCGATTCGCTGTACAATGGGACAGTAGATAAACACCTCTTTGAGACGCCTGCACAAGGTATATGCATACAGCTAAGATATGTGTCCAACGTATGCAAAATGTCTATTAAGTTTATGATCGATTGAAAAAGTAAGGGTTGTTCTATCAATTTTAACTTTAAAAAAATGGTTCTCGTTATCAACAAATAGTATTTACAACAATGACGGACGGAACATCCTGCACAGGGTCAGGTACTGTTGTATCTGATGGCATAGTATAACAGGCACTATAGTTTGTCCATCCATGCGGACTGCTGACGTTCCCATCTGGCTTATTGCCCCAGATAGCACCCGGAAGACACGTTCGTGAAGCAAACTCTGTGAGTAAATAAGAAAAGAAAAAAATCTTGAAAGTAATTATGACTGTTACAGTGAAATCAGGATAGGACTGAAAACACGGCGTAGTACCAATTCTGATTACTTAGCAAAGCACACAAAACTGATGCAGTATTATTATGAGAATTATTACGCTTTCGCCGTGATTTAACATAAGTGAGTTCGTAAGCTACGTAAAATATCTTTCAGTAAATAGATATCAGCAATAACTATAGAAAACAATAATGATACAGAAGATTCTGTTCAGTATCGAATTTTTGTTTACTGAATAATACAATAATAATTATAATGTTGCCTATTTTGCCTGTAGTATCGTAAGGCCTTTTCACAATCAAGTCATCTTCGTCTTAACTTTATGTGGTCATCGAATCCATCGGATCTTTTTCGCTACACGAAGATAAAACGAGCAGCTGACAGTAAGATGTAAATAATTACAAGGTTTTATAAGCTTGTAAAAAATGTTCCTAAGTAGCCAGGCAAACCATGTCTAGTTGTAGGCCCTTGTCATGTAGTAGTAGTTTGGCAGATTTAAGATAGTACTTAATTGTGAAAGTCAAGTTCGAATTTAAGCAATCATTAATTTTTTCCGTTGTACAGACTTGTAAGCACGACAATCTTTCCTGAGAGATGGGTTTAACCGAATGAAGATTGTTGAAAATATCACTATCCCGCTGGGATTGCAAGAAGATCTGGTGAATGTAGATAATAAAGGACTTAGAATCAGTAAATGGAGTTTGCTTTTGAAACAGGCAAGTCTAAGGCAGTTTGATAGTACAGTCGGCTTATTCATCGCCTATGACGCCAATGTAAGTGGAAAATATGCCGAACATCAGTTTGTTGAATGCATTTAAGAAACTGCAGACCTCAGCGTTCTTGAACTGCTGGTTCGGGAATGCTTGTAAGACTGACAAGTGATCAGGGAAGAAAAGCCAGTCAGCTTTGAAGGTTTTTTTTACTAGGACAGGAAAAATGTCAACAGCCATTACCTCCTTGGAAAAGACCAAAGAGTTGTCCGGAAAGTGGTAGCACTTCAGTCAACCCTTCTCGTAGATAGACTTGAAGGAAAATGACATTCTTTTAGCGCATTTACTTTGCATGAAAATTTAGCCGGTTCATTCCAAACGCCTTTGCAGAGGCAAAGTCAAATCGAAACTCTCCACAAGGAGGGAATGTCCGAGGAGGGATGTCATGGATTTTCACCAGTTGAGTCAGTGTCATTGAGAAGATTATGTAGAAAAGTTTCCCTACTAAAACTAAACACAGAAATGGTAGTTGGTTAGTCCAAAATCGGTTTTACATAGATATCTAATAACATCTTTATTTGTTCGGTTGAGAGTAAATAAGATTAGGTTGTTCATGATTTCCTCCTCAAAGAACAGAGAGTTTATTAACATAGCTCTAGGCTGTTAATAGATGATAAGTGCTTCTCTCCTCTTAAAGAAAGAGGGGATTCATTGGATTCAACATAGAGGTGGTAAACAGATCGACTGCTGAGCGCAATAATGTTGTAAGTCACTTTTTGAGAAAATGGGTTTTTTGCATAATTAGACATGTTTTTTAACAACACACACGCTGGCAAAATTTGGTAGCTCAAACCCATCTAGAAAAAAAGTTATTACAAAATTCCATACTATTGTATCTCAAAATGAAGTAATATTTTCCGGCAATACTATTGTAAGTATACTTACAATAGTATTGCCACAAAAAATGTATGATAAGTATTGCATGTTCTAACTGCAATACTATTGTAAAAGCTGGAATTTCCCTTTAAAAAACTGTAAGTATAGATTTTTATGTATATATTTTGTTCTTATTTTCCTAACATCATTCCCTTGACATCATATTTAGCAGTTACATTGCTACATCAATTTTCATGAGAAGACTGAATTATGAAAATTTAAAGTAAACCATTATCTTGCGTCAGGACACTCTTTTTTCAAAGTACCTTAGGTTACCTTTTTTCTGTTAAAAAGCCTTTAAAGTCCGTTCTAGCATTATAAGTGGAGTCCTTCAACTTTTTCAACACTAATTATATTTAAGCCTGTACAACACAATCCCAACTTTTAACAACCCCGAGAAAGAAACCTTTTGAAAACATTGTGGAAGAAGGAGTAAATGCTGGTAACCAGCATTTCCCCCCTTTTCCCACAATATTTTTTACCCTTCCAAAAACATATTCTAAGTTTTTAGTCACATTTAATTTGTACTTCTGCAAATGCTTTCAATCTGGACAATTATAAAATTTTGTTGTTTGCAATGATAAATACTTAAGAATCTTTGGCCAATTCAGTAGATCTGCATAGATTTCAGTTAGTTTCCAATATGATCTTTACATTTACAGCAAGCCTATATAGCGTATGTCTGTGGTATTGAACATAAATGGTATGATACCATGTGATGGCCACAAAATGGTATATTTAAGTGATGGATGAAAAAGGATTCTTTTAGCTCTTTAACAGAAAACAAATTCTAGACTTGTCAAAATTGAAAACATTTAAGATGACAAATTAAATATGTCTGCAAAGAGAGGGGTTGTCTTTGAATGGGTAGAATCTCTGTTGAAAATGCAAAAAAATGCTGGTTAGCAGCTTTTTCTCTCGATGTTTTATAAAAGCAATCTCCCAAAATCTTTGTCTTAGCAAACAAATGCAATGTCCCAACATACAACTATCTCCACTGAAAACAGACATTCAACTAACTTTCTTACTTGACAGAAAACAATGTGGGCAATTTTAGAGTTACAAGCAATTTCTTCACAGTCCTTTGTCTACAGAATTTCAAATAATGTCAGCTGCTGAAAAACTGAATGGAGTATCAATAACGGAGTTAATGGACTCTAAGTTTTATAGTGCATTGAAGATAGTTTTTGATACATGTAGTCTGTTCTTATAGTAGGGTTATCATAAAGGATAGAAAGAATCGTGGGGAATATCAAAATGTATTCTGTTTAGCTCTGATTCAAGTCCAACATTATGGGGTCTGCAAACCATAGGCTTTCGTTTTCTTACTCACCTTGCCATCTATACAATGTAATATAAGTCTTATACATGTATATTACATTATATAGATGGCGAAGTTAGTCACAAAACAAATGCCTGTGCCACAAACCTTGGAAAACATAACATTTGTTTTGAAAGTTATTTTTATTTTATACAAAAAGTTATCACAGAATGTAATAGATCTAGCTGTTATATTTGCACACTGACCTTACACACATTTATGATATTTTTTGAGTCAGTACAAGGACTTGAGTAATGTGTTAACATTTTGACCATTGCTCCAGCCAGTAGATGAAGTTCAAAGAGAATTTTACTGCAAGTTGAGCAACTCTATACAACATGAAGTAATACATTTTTCAGCTCAGATAAATAACTGCTCTCTTTTTCATCATCACAGTCCACAAGTCTTTGGTCCCTGTCTAGAAAGTTCATGCAGTCAAGCGACTCAAGGTCACATATTTAGAATTCAATCAAACAATTCATATTTAGTTTGTGTTCAGTGATCATCATATCCAATTTAGATTCAAACACTAGTTCTAAAAGCACTGAGAAAAATTGAGGATATATAATTGAAATAGATTTAAATGGTTTGAATAACAGCACTAGGTATTTGGAATCAAATGAAACTGAGTCTCTATCAAGGCATGCGCAGACACGTATTGTCAAATTAAAGATAGGCAAGATGATGCTGCCGAGTGGAAAATATAGAAAGTAAAGATGGTCCCAATTCTGTTGATAGTTCACTGATTTGTAACATAGTGATTTGATGAAAACAAGGAAGAAACTTTATCTTTACTTTGCTCTGAAGTTCTGAAGTGTTCAGTTGAATTCAAGGATCATGTGAGAGAGAGAGTCACTAGGAAGATATGTGCTGTCAGTGATTTCAAAACAAAAGTAGTGAGGATGTTATTGGTACCAGGCTGGGTTGGACATTGTAAAGATAAAGTGTTAGAGATCTTAATAATGCTGACAGAAAGGTCAACCTCTGGTAAAGTTGAAAGTGTCAGAGAAGATATAGACGACAAAAATGATGAACAGAACCCTTAGAGATCGTGATGTTGGTATTGTAAGGGTCATACAGCCTGTAATATAGATTACAGAATACAGAACAGATGAACAGAACATATTGAGATTGTAAAGTTGTTAGTGTTAGAGTAGATATGGATGGAAGACAGAATGCAGAGAACCTAGGTTGCAGCTTGTATAATTGATAGGGTAAAAGCAGATATAGACAACAGAAATGAAGGAAGAGAACCTTTGGAGATTGTGAAGTTGATTGTGTTAAGGTAGATATAGATGACAAAAAGGATGAAGAGAACCATTGTATTGCAAAATTGATAGTTAGGGGTGAAAATATAGATGACAAAACTGGTGGAAACAAGCGTGTAAATTTAATACAGTTGATGGTGTGACTGTTGTAGATGTAGTTGTGGTGATGTAAGCAGGATGGAGAAAAATAGGTCAGCTAGGTATCAAAAGTGATGATAATCTAAATGCACTACCATTAAAAGGGAGAGGGGAAGGGGTTAAACATAATTTAATCAATCCAACAGATTATCCCATGCAAAGGGTTTATGTGAATTTGATCCAATCAAAGCAGTCACTGTAGAAAGAGTACCTGTAGACAGTGTCTGTTCAGCATAACTAAACAATTTTGAAATGTATCAAAACTGATGTGGCACATTCTTTCTTCGCTAGGGCATTTTTTTCTGTCTGTCTATATGTCTGTCATGATTTTGAAAAACTTTTGAATCAGTGGAGATGGTCAAAGAACTTATTTGTCATTTAACAGTTGCTTAGGCAAAAAAACTGCTTATAAATTGTAACATCTAGTATTTTCTTAATAATGGAAAATGGCCTTTTCTTTCATTTGGCACTCGACTGAAAGATTGAAAGGTGTAGAGCTGGTAAAAGTAATTCAAGCTGAGATCACCTAGGATATGGCATAAAGATGGGATGATGCTTATTTCTATAGCCACATATGCTGTTTTGACAAGCCAAAGCTCCTCCGTTATAATACTGTGTAATGTTCATAATGACTTTGGCTCCCTCTATCCCCATTAAGGTAGGTTCAGTTAGGAATACTGTTTTTTTTTTTTTCATGTTTGTTTAATCCTTTATTGCTGGCTGCCTATGAATACTGGTCAATGCTAGACACTATAGAAGAAGACCAAATGCTGCAGAGAATAGCCACTGACCAAGGTCCACAACATTCACCCTAAGACTAAGAGATAGTTTCTGCAAAAAGATCTAGGTGTATCATCAGTAAGGAAAGCTTATGCCTCCACAATGCCACATTACCTTGTTGGATTTAACAGAAAACTTCAACAATCTGGCAGAATTCTGTTTAGGATAAAAATCTAATTTTATTATTTTTTTGTCCGATTTTCATAAAAACATTGTCAGGCATAATTTTGCATATTATGACAAACAGTAATGATGAATGTATGCTCAGCTCATTTTCCTGAATTTATGATGAAGTTTGGACTAAGTTTCTCAGTTAAGGTCATGGACTTGTCTAGGCCACAAAAATAATATAAAAAGGAGTTTGATGAGGTTGCTCTAATAATTTGTTGGAAGTGCATAGGGTAAAAGCTGAAATAATCAGGTAATAAAGCTGGCTATGACAGTATCTGCCATTCCACTAAATTACATTGGGTATATCATATCAAATGAAACTCTGGATTTATGCACAAAAAAAAAAGATCTACAACAGTATTGCAGTAGGTATCTTCTTCTATTTGTGCATATTTTTAACTGCAATACTATTGTAAGTCAACTTACAATATATTGCTAAAAGAAAGTTAGGTACGACATGGGTCGATTTTGATAGCAATACTATTGTAAGTCTAAAACTTTGGATAAATCACTTATTTGACAGATAAAAAAAAAAAAAAAAAAACTGACCCACACTCTATAGTAACATGCTATGAAATATGTTATACCAAAAATCTAAATCAATTCATTTGTTCAATCAAAATTGAGATAGTTTTTTGTCTCTCCTGAAAACTTGTCAAAAATGACTTACAATAGTATTGCCCTCAGCAGTCGACTGATGTTCTGAAAGTTTTCTGAAAGTCCACAGATGTAGATCTCCATCATGAATAATCAGTGCATTTGAATAAGGACTCGCAAGCCGATCGATACTTGATGGATCCATAATCCAAACAGGTGCAAACAAGAGAACCGTGAAGACGTAAAAAGGTCACCAGTATCTACCTCTTAATCTGAATTAGCAATTAATGTAGAAAGTTTGAGGGTATTTTCCATTTTTTCTCCACTGTAATGATATAAAAATGAAAGCTCTTAGTCGGAAACGACAGCAAGACATTTGAATTTGGACAGAGGTTTGATTCATGTAGCATCAAATATATTCAGGATCTGGCTGTCAACCACATTAGTTTCATATCAGAATACAGCTTGTCTTAGAGTTGGAAGGTTGGCCATGAAAACAGTCAACAGCCTTCCCAGCCTACTTAGAACGCATCGTACTCTTGTGTAGCACCTTGTGGCCTTCGGGTAAATTTCAATCCTTTACAGAACAAAGTATCAAATCTTTGTTTTTTTTTTTTTTCGGGCGCCATTATATAATCTCCTAAAGGTATCGTTCTCAGTCGGACTGTTGATTGAATGTTGACAACTTTCGGGGCTAACTTCACTTAAAATTCAAAGTTCCATACAGTCGTATTAACATCAGATGTTAATTACGGAACAGTCTAACACAAACATCGGCACTGTGCAGTTGAAGGAAAATACTTTCGCCTGTGAGTCGTTCCAAAGCTTTATTTATTCAAATATCTATCAAGCGTATCAATTTCTTGATAGGCTGTTAAAATCTACCTGGGTGGTCTTTAAATCAAAACACATTCATGAATCGTTCTGATGTTTTTAATAAACGCGTAAATTGTTGACATGTGTATGCGATTCTTAAATAGGCTCATTGTTACAAGGGTAGGATACAAAACGCTCTCAAATCTTTCACATCGGTGCTGTAAAGGTTTTAAAAATGACACGTTTATGAAGTTTAGTTTAAAGGTATACTTACGTGTCGTTCTGAAGTTGTTTATATATCCTGGGCACTGCTGACACACAGTAACATTTGGCTCTGTATCACCCCAACACATTACTTTGTCCCAGAGCCGCGGGCAATATTTCCCTACAAGTAGTATGGAGTAAAATTTGTATACATTTGGGTAATATAACAAGAGGGCCATGATGGCCCTGAAGTCGCTCACCTGAGCATTTGAACCAAACATTGCCTTTTCCCAATCTCGAGATATTATGACAACCATCCTAACAAACTTTCATGAGTATTGGACTGAAATGTGACATTTAAAAGCGTGTACACAAGCTTTTTCTAAAATTTGTTTCGGCGACCTACTTTTTAGCACAAAATTGTCCATTTCAGCTCAAGTGAGCTAAAAATAAACACTCAATCTGTTGGTTTCACGAATCAGTCATGGGTATTAGAAAATTGATATATGTCAGTGCGAGTAAATTAAGGAACCGGACATTTAACTAATATACCCTTTGTCACCATAAACTGCTCTCTGATTGAATGGATAGTGACTGGTTTTTTCACTGTCAAAGACTGGTCACATTTAAAAGTCACTAATTAGTTACTTAACCTTTCTGAATTTTGGCCTCCGATTACGGACGGATCTTGGAAATACCCATGCTCTGGGAAAGTTCTCTAAGTTTGAAAGCGTTGATTACCCTCTCGCTGAACCACAAAGACTTGAATTGCGGACTTCGTATTGAAAGGGCACCATCAATACCTTTTTCAAAGTTGTCTGCAGTTGTGTGAGCTGACGACAACCCAACTTTACGATCATGTTCCAACTTCAAGATTGGTATTTCTTACTTGCTTCTCATAAATAGCCCTGGTGTGTTCTGAAGATCTGCCCACTTCTTTAGCCGTTAAGCACAATACGTTTGCACAACTTAGAAACATATTCAGATTTAATATTGAGAAAAAATTCATCAGTGGTAGAATCGGTGCCCAAATATGCAGCGACACTGAACCTCAGATACCAGCTAAGCGTTAGAAAGTTTGGGTGTGACCAGCTGAATTATTGCAGGTTGCATTACAGCCCTTGACATGCAAAGGGATTAAAAGTTTCCGATCAGACCTCGACTGATGCTTATTTGAGTTCTCTTTTCATACTCATTGTATTTTTTGCTCTCCATTGAAGGTTTTTGTTTTTTCGGGTTTGTAGCTACTTCAGAAGAACAAGAACCTCTCTTGAGCTTCAAATAGTCATGATTCTATTCTAAACAAATTGTATAGTAGTGAATTTCGTGCGGATTATTTTCTTGTTGATTATCCATCAGCCATATCTGACATTTGTATAATATAAGCATCGTCAGACCAAGATTGCGTATGTATTGACCAGGATCCGCTACAAAGAATGCAATCAGTGGAAATATTATAGAAGCTGATTCAGTGCCAAAAATGCCATACATAAAGCCTTGTAGAAATACGTAGATATTTGTTTTGAAAACTTTGGATATAATGAACAGATTTAATTATTAACATAATACTTGTATCATGATTCTAATTCAGCATTAGATTTTCTTGTTCAAGAATATTACACTCCATTTACTATTGCTGTATCAAATATATGCTATCATTGATGTATGTTGTACAGTGTGTATTTGACGACAGATATAGATCAATAAATGCCAAATTTCAAATCCATAACACATCTTGTTATTATTATTTAGTCATATACATATCACATACTGGTTCTGAAGATTTTTAGCAGCTCTTATATTCAACAGTGCTAGGAAACATAAATATAAATACACACTTCTATGAAATAATTATATAATTATTTTGTTGTTTTTTCCAATGATATATGATCAGTTCTTTAAAAGAAACAGTTATAAATATATATGTGGTCACACTTTGAAGGTTTTTGTCTGATTGATTGTATCTTTAAAACTGTTATACTTTTAAATACTCTTACTAACATTATGATATACAATACAGATTTTCGTAATGTAAAATGCTGATCTCTGAAATTAGCTTTCAGTAGTAAACATTGTAGAACAGCAAAGACATATCAGTGCATCTCTATACTAGGCTCGTTGTCCAATCCACATTTTATCTCATTCTTATTTCTCATTGCTTGCAAAAAGATTTAGTCTGGCTTAATGTTGGATCTAACGTTACTATGATCAAAGTGTTGAAGGCGCTGAAGGCCTGGGCATCAGAACGGGTGAAGAGGTAGGAAAATGAGGCCCAGCAGCTCAAGGTTGCTATCACATTTGTACAGGCTTAAAACTGTTATCACATTTGTAAAGATTAATGAAAAAAAATCTACATGTCTCACACTGACAGTCTGTGGAGTTGACAACAGAATGGAAAACCATAAATTCGTATAGGCCAATATAATGAGTATTTTTGTATAGCCTTGGTCTCATGGTCTTTATGGATTGAAAGGAGATAATTTTCGAAGGATTTTCTGCTTCCTATTTTCTTCCTTTACCTTGCTTTGGCAACAAATCATGGTAACAAACCAAAGTGAGCAGTGTGCAACAGCAGGGAATATTTCTGGAAAGTGCAAAAATCCACAATGGCCAAGCAATGAATCATATTTTTCTTTCATTTTACCACACCCAGTCTATAGGTTGAAATAGTAACCATGACCTTGGAGCAACGACAAGGAAAAACACAAAGTCTTTAAAGGTTAATATCACAGAGTACGATTTGGTGTCTGAGAAGACAATCTTTTACGTATTTCTTTTTATTCTTAAGTTTTGGTTTCTATGGCAACAAATAAAAAAAGACGTCCGCATTCGGGCGCCAGTGCTCGGTTGATTTTTAGTAAAAACACAAAGTTGAAAAAGGGGCATAACTTGATTGTTATTTACCCTTATTGTTTATGTTTCCCTTTTGATAGTTAACAACTTGTCCAAGAATTAAGTAAACATTTTCAGTAATAACAAAGATATTGTAAAATGTCAAATATTTTGCATGACGACGACACAAACGACGAAGATGATGACACAAGGCCTATGAAAATACCACGTCTCTAAAAACAGCTGAGCTAAAAGTTCTCAGTCGAAAAAGGGGCATAACTAATTATTTTGCCAAAAATATTTTGGTTACCTACCTCTGTTGTACTGAATAAAATCCCCTTTCAATAGTTATCGAAAGGTTCAAGTTTGAAGTAAGTATCTTCATTAATGGCAGATATGATAAAATGTCAAAGGTTCTGAAAATTTAAAGCAATAAAAAAAGGGCGTAACTGTGTCAAAAATATTTTGATGGTTACCTGCCCTGTTATATGGGTACCCTTTTGACAGTAAGTAATTTGTACAATTTTGAAGTAAATATCTTCACGAATAACAGAGATATAAAAAAAATGTCGAAGTTTTTGTACGACGACAATGACGCATGCATAGGCTTTGACAATAGCATGACGCTTTCTTCGTAAACAGATGAGCTAAAGACTAACAGTGAACAAGTTGGCTTCTTTAAAAAAGAAGCCAGGAGAGGTCGGCATCAATGTTTTCAAATAGTTTATTGGCTTTTGATTTCAATATATTTTGGTAGATGTAAACAAACAAGTTAGGCATTAAATGAATGAGAAAAAACATATTTTTTATCAATCTTGCTGGTGTAAAGGCACAAAACAGTACATGTTCCACATTGTTATAATATTCTAGGAATTGGAGGCCATATGCTATTAACATGCTCAGAAATGCATATTTTTTTCAAAATTCAAGGACACAAAACCGAAGATGATGATCCAATTGAGCTCATTTTCAAAAGGAACAACCCTCTAATGAATGTTTTTAATGTGTGCTCAGTTAAGCCAAATTTTTTTTGGAAAGGAGAAATCGTTCAATTAAAATTTGATACAATATGCTATTTCCACTGAAGAGGCAAGAATCTTACCTGATAACAACAGATAAACGTGGCCTATACATAATACTTAGTACCAGACATGTTAAAAATAAATGTAACATTTTTTAATCTTTTAATAAACAGCAATTTTTGGACTGTCCCAAACAGAATAAGCATGCAGACGACAATTCAAACTTTGATCATTAATGTGGAAGATGGTGCTTTGATGTGATGGAAACCATTGTGACAAAAGGAGAAACTGCAGTGAGTAACTGTTACAGCTTCTCCTCTTTCCACAATATTTTGAAAAGTTGTCTGCTGCAGGCATGTAAAATGAATAGGTTATTTGTCTAAAAGTTAAAAAATTAAGAGAGTAGATAAATGAGCCATGCTCTGAGAAAAGGGCGCTTAATGCATCTGCAAAAAGTATCGATTCATGTCAGCCTGCGCAATCCGCCCAAAACCAAATGACCACGGACTCTTTTGAGGTGTGCGGTACGTAGGGCGAAGAGGCACGACTTTTTTTCCCGCTCATAAGTTGATTTTCACGGGATTCTCGCAATCCCGCATCGTAGAAACAGCTCTGTGTGTTATTTCATCAAATCTATATCATTATAAATCCATAGAATTTTTGTATAAAACTGAGAAAAATGCTAGAGTCTAGTCAGTTTTGAAAAATAGAACTTGAAAACATACTGATCAACCTATTTATATCTATTTGTGGGGTACAAGTTCTCCAGAGAACTAGTGCTCTCGAGATTAGGGTACGAGTTCTCCAGGGTACGAATTCTCCATATAGTATCAAGTCACGTGATCTTTTCCCGCGGTGTTCTTTCTCTTTTTTTTTAAACGAATTTTTTTTCTCTCTGCTTAGATTTATTTGTTTAATGAAAAATTGCAATTATTGGAGAGATCATTTACTATCAATATAGTATAATAAATCTTTTTGGAAATCCGTCATGTAAAAGAAAACGTTTATTTCCTATTTCAGTCTTTTGATTTCGGTTTGTTTATAAAACCATGACGAAATAGACTGTGTATCAGAACAATTTCGCAAAAACAAATGGATTTAGACAGCGATTTCTGTGGCAGTCTGCCTTTTAAACTCACCACTGTTGGAGAGGTCTGATGACCTCTCCAGTAAAATCATATGGATGATACAAGACTGCTTAAGGTACATTTCTATAAAAGTTCTGTCAAAATATCTGCTGTAAATGCCACTTTTCAACTTTCGCATTGAAAGTCTATGGAATCTCTAAGTTGCCATGATCAACCAAGTTGGAAAGCCGATTTTCATGAACAAGAGGGCTGTTAGACCTAAAGCCCTCATCTGAGTAAAGTCATCTAGGATTGATAAATTTGAAGAGCTCCTGGTTGTGATTATGGAAAACACAAAATAGCCATGCTCTGGCAAAAGAGGGTTTAATGCATCTCCGTGATCCATCAATCGAAACGAGCCATCATATATCAATGGATCCATAAAATCCATTTTGTGGAGCAACCGACTGAATCATGAGGTACACTGGTCCTTTGGCATGCAGAAAATTTGCTAAAAGCAAAAAGTTTCGACCCAGGTCAGCCTAAATACCTATGGAGATCAAGATTAGATTGCACTGAATGTCAAGTCTGATGTTCGATATAAAACGCCCACCAGTTACTTAACTCTTGACCACACGTTCTCTAGTTTTAAGGACTCTAAGGATATAGCCTCATGAAAACCCTCTGGAAAAAAAGGGAAATTCTTTCTTTTTTCCTACAAGGTTTTCTGCACTTTCACAGCCAATAACCAACATTTCAGCTAAATCTAACTTGCCTTTCGCAAATGTTTTCAATTTACACAAGTCTAAAATTTCATCGTTTTTTAAAGATAAATGGTTTTCAATGGCTCTTGTTACAAACTTTTATACATATTTGGTATTGTATGCTCCGAGTTTGCTATGGGTCGAAATGGTTATGGGCCGAGATGTCATACCTGGACAATTCTGACAGGAAGAAATAAGGCATATATACCAATCAAATACATACTTATAACTTCAGACACGAAGTGCACAGTAATTTTACGAAAATTAAAATCTTGCCGAGGTTTTGAGACACCTTTTTCAGGGAAAGAGCACATCGTCTGGGTAGAATACCCTATCATTATTTGTCATTCAAATGGCGTATAGAAAAAGGATAAACGAACGATCCTGATTAGTGCTCGGCAACAGCACTCGTCACAACTCGGCCGATTGCGTACCTACATCAAAACATTTGATCAACGATCACCCGTTGTTTGCCAATTGTTTCTTTCACTGTTAAGCGCACGAATTTGCAGTTATGAATAACCTCACAAGGGCCCCAAATTCTCAGTCAACACTTTCGTACGATTAAAATCGCACATCTATCAAAGTTTGTTGTGAAATTAAAACCTTACTGTGATGTTCAAATCGAAATATTTTATTATTTAAAGGGGTCGTTTCCTTCAGCGTAGTGAGATGGATTGCGGGCGGTACTTTTCACTTTTACTCGGGTTTTTTCCGTAAATGCTTGATTCGGGTTTTTCCGTAAATGCTTGGATCGGGTTGAAATTTTGGTATGCGATTCCTATGACCTTGGGCTTGGCAAGCCAAGCCCAGGCCAATAAAACTTGTCTTTCCTACTGACAATCTTATTACACAATATACTATGTATTACATGATACTGAATCAAAGGCTTGTATTGATATATAATGCCCACTATCATTGCTCATTATTCCCAGAAATGTGTTTTTCGTCTTCACGCAACATGAAAGCATAAACTATGTATAACTGAAAGGGCAAATATGATAAAAGGTTAATTGAAATCTGTTTCTGTTCGTGCAAATCCGACAGTTAGTGATTATATGACAGTAACGGTGCATGGTCAGCGCTTTTTTTTTCAGATACTTGCCCAGTATAGTTTATCTTTAGATTGGTGATCGAGAAATTTGAGTTTCAAAACATCGGTGAAGTTTTGAAAGAAACCAAAGACAGAGTAATGCAACCTTATTCATTTGTTGTAGTTTTAACTATCAGCGACATATATCTTTTTCAACGGACAACAGATAGCGTATTCCTCACCTCACAATGATGGCTTGAAATTCACACATGTTGCTTTTTTACTCCTTGGTTCGGTAAACTTCCTTTCAAATGTTGTCAGGGAAAGTTACTTCTTTACATTACTTTTTAATAATTAATTTTTCTAGAGTTAGCGAAGCAGTTAATTCGTGTCATATATATCGACTGCTCGAAGAGAGTAGAGCAAGATGTGGTGTCGTGTTTCTAATGAGGCAGATCAAGATTAGAGTGCATGGATGGGAAGTCTGCCCATCCATGCACTCTTATCTGCATCTTCGATACAAGTTTCATCCCGAGAGCCGTCCTGTGCTCATTTCATGTCGATCATTGGACCCTGAGCAATGGTTGGGCATGCTGGTTATTTAAAGACGACAATGTGCCAACATCGAGTTTGGTGATCCATATGATTTAACCCTTTACCTGACGACAGATTTTTAGCCTTGTCCAAATTGGAAGCCTTTGCAGATGTTAATTTCAATGTGGCTCAAATGGTGCAATTTTTCTTTGATAGTGCAAAAAATATTGTGGGAAAAGGAGAAAATGCTGGTTACCAGCATTTTCTCCTTTTCCCACAATGTTTTCTTTCCCAGGCTCGTTAAAAGTCGGCATTGTGCTGTAAAGAGTTAAACCACGTCTTGCTTGGAAGTATAAGTATACTGTGTTCCCGGTCTTAGCAGAAAATATACTTCAGAAATCGCGAAAAGGAATTACATGTAAATCAAATCAGATGCTTGTTGAGTTATTTTTATTGTTAGTGGTACATTCCTCGTAAGATCTAACATGTTATATAGATCAATAAAGACGGGTTGAACAAAATCTAATACTACTGTAAATCACGGCACAAATACAGGGAAAAATAAAACATAACAGTAGAAAAAATAGTGGATGTCTAAATCACGGTACAAGTGCAGAGAACAATAAAACATGACGGTAGAAAAAAACTAGGGGATGTCTGTTCCTGAACAGAGGAAGTAGTCGTCTTTTCAGTCACTAATTATGTGACGGTTTCCTTGTACAGCAACACTTATTTGGACTGCTGACAAGTACATGTATAACCTGTGTAAATAGTTTTAATAAGTATAAACGATTACAGTGCTGTATATTAATTTCAGAACTGTTTTGGTAAGAACATCTCTCATCATAATATAGCCTGTGCAGATCTCAGGTCAGAAATGCAATTTATATAGACTATAGAGTGATGATTTCACTGAATTGGCCGCAAACAACATCGGTATGTTAGAGCTGGTATCTTTCCCAACCACAAAATGATTTAACAGTGAATTGTCCGAGCGCAAAATCACTGTCAAAACGGAAAAAAACCGTTCGAAAACGGGTTATCGTCTTTGAGCTTGGGATGGGTCGGGTGTCTTACGACAGATTTTTAAGTTAGGAACAGAAAATGTCCGTGTAACTGTGATACAGGAATAGAAAACATGCGAAATATCTATTAGCCAACTAATTTGCTATTTACGTCAATCAGGGAAGCGATTATTACCTCCTTACCTGACGACAAAACTTTAACTTGGACCTAATGAGGGCCATTCCTGTAAATCAAATTACCTCCCTTGCCAGGTAAAGACTAAAGGTAACCAAATAACAGATTGGTCCTTTTACCTGTATTCCTTTGTTTTTATCCTTGATTCCCTTGGGGATGTTGCGATAAAAATAATTTGATTTATGATTCTATTTAAAGTCTCCATGTAAATTTAAAGCAAATCATGTTCTCAATCAACAGAGAAATGTATATATATCGATTTGTAAAACAATCTAACTCGATTTAGCCGAGATATTATCTCAAAAACATATTTGTGTAGTGCAAGAAAGTCAAGGATAAAATCCAAGTAATCTCCCTATCGGGACCAATGTAGTACTAGAGAGGAATCAGGGGAGATAACTGAAGAATGGCTCTCATTGAAAGCATATGCGGACGACATATCAAAATGCTACTCAAAATATGAAATTCGTCTTTCATGGGTAAAAAACAATGCTGGTTACCAGTATTTTATCCTTTTCCCACAAAGTTTTCAAAAGCCTTCTCCTTCAGGGTCGTTTAAAAGTGGAGATTATTTTTTTTTTTGTAAATAGTTAACAGATAGTTTACCTTGTAATACATGTGAATCTGTCCGGATTCGACGTAAACATTCCTCCTCTTTTTCATTCAGTAGCCGTCCCTGTTCTCCGAAGGTTAACTGCACCACTTCCTGTAAAAATAAAAAAAAAAACAGAACTTTATAAAACTTTCCTAAACTTCGCTAAAAAATGCAAAGGCAACAATACTTATGATCCATATACAAATGTAGCACTTGAAGATCCTCTCTCATTTTTAGTCCTGTTGTTTTTTGTTAAAGTTACATATGTGGAAGATGACCACGGACAGGTTGAAGTATTACGTTATGTATGATAGGCGACATTATTTTAATCAACTGAGAGGAATACTTATATGCCATACAATATTCGTAGTGTAATTGTCAGCATAATTACCTCCCTTGAACAAATGCAAATGAGATGAGCTTAGAAAAGTGTTAGAGTGCTTGTCTAGGTATTTAATCTGAGGCTGATACCGATAAGCCACGCTCTTACAACAGGAGGCGTAATACATCTCTGTGATGCATGAAATCATCACATAATTATGAATCCATGAAATCAATCTTGTCTAACAACCCGGCTGTATAATGAGATAGAATGGTACTTGGACTTGCAGAAATTTACCAGAGACAAAAAAGTTTCGACCCAAGTCAGCCTGCGCGGACTGCGTAGGCGGATTTGGGTCGATACCTTTTGCAGATGCATCAATCCCCTTTTCACAGAGGATTGACCATATCTGTTCAATGTCGGATGCCTTCTTACATTGCTTTTACCTGTCACAGCCACTGAGAGCGCAAAGTCGATCGCTGTATTATGTCTTTACCAGGCGAAAATCTGTAACAGTTATCCTTAAAGAGCATTTCCAGACGACAAATAAAAAGTATGGTGGGATTTGTCTTTGAGAGAGTGAGAGAGAGAGTGTGTGTCCAGAGAGAGAGAGAGAGTTTTTTTTTTTTTTTTTTTGCTTTTCCGACAGTGTTTTCAAAAGCGTTCTTCTGCAGAGTTTAAACTCTTTACCATACGATGAAATTATAGATCTGTCAATTTCAAAAGCACCTGCAGATTACAGATTAAATTTGGCATGAACGATGAAATTTGTCTTTTAAAAAAGGAGAAATATTTTGGAAAAGAAGAAAATGCTTGTTACCTACAATGTTTTCAAAAGCGTTTTCCACACGGTCATTAAATTTCGGGACCGTGAGGTAAAGGGTTAAAGCACGGGGTCATTTGGTGAAGGGTAAAGGTTTCTTTTAGTGACCGCATCAAATCTTGAACCCACGACCACCCGCTTTCGAGACGAGCGCTCTAATATCACCTATAAAGGGTTCCTCTGACACAGACTACGAAAACAAAAAAGAACAATTGGTGCTTATCAATTAGAAAGAAATCAGTTATTCACCAAGAACAAAAAATTCTTGTAATGTCATTTTTTGAAGTAAATCACGAGTTGGTATTTTGGAATTTGGCAAAACTTGCGATATCCCGATAACATTTCATTGATTAACGGGGGACTGCCGTCTTAACAGAAATGCTCCCGTTTTCCGAGCGTGAACCCTTTACCACACAATGCCGCCTTTTGAAAACATTGTGGAAAAAGGAGAAAATGCTGGTAACCAGCATTTTCTCCTTTTCCACAATGTTTTCTACCCTATCAAAGAAAAATTGCACTATTTGAGCCACATTGAGATTGTCGTCTGGAAATGCTTTCAGTTTGGACAAGGTTAAAATTGTGTCGTCTGGTAAAGGGTTAACGAGGATCTGCCGTCTTAACAGAAATGCTAACTTTTTCCGAGCGTCAACCCTTAACGCTTTACTACACAATCCCGACTTTTAACGACCCAGAGAAAGAAAGCATTGGAAAACATTATGGGAAAAGGAAGAAATGCTGGTAACCAGCATTTTCTTCTTTTTCCACGATGTTTTCTACCCTGTCAAAGACGGAAATCATCATTTGAGCCAAAATTAATTTGTCGTCTGCAAATGCTTTCAATTTAGTCAAGTCCAAAGTCTTGTTTTCGGTAAAGAGTTAATTAAACTGTTGAATAAATAAAACAAAAGATTTCCAGCCAATAATGAAAACTTAGTAGTTTACGATTCAAAATTTTGCTCGTCGGAGAAATCTCACTGTGTAGATCTCAGACTGCACGTTCTGTGGAAAAGCTCACGAAGTCTAGCTTAGCAGCCGAATTTTGGCGGATAAACAAGCGGAAGCATCTCAACAATAAGCCAAGTTTTCAGGAGATTGATAGATATCTAGAGAAGCTGCAGTTTTAATTAGAACTAGTACAGTATGGATAAAGGTTTGAAATATACTAGGACACAGTAAAAATAGTGTTGCAACCCCTATGTTTTTACCGGGTTTGATTTTCTGGCGTGAATGATATGAAATGGGGTGGAAATTGGAATCTGCCTGCTGATGATACACCAACAAACCAGTCCGTTGCTTCTGAAATGAACTTAACTGATGTATTCCTTAAACTAATGGCAGCGGCTACTGATCGGGCTATTTCAACCTCTTGTGTGTGGTATGAGACGAAGACTGCAAGCTATTATATACAAATCCTGGACGGAAGTACGCAATATGCCCATTCTCTGCAGGTCACTTTCAAACTATCGTAAGTTCTATTTCGACATTAAACTCCCAGTTTTAAGCAAACTTAAAATCTTCTCGTTTTTCTTAAATTCGAAAGCATTATCTAAGCAAAACATTTCTACCATGAGGTCAGGGGATACCTCGGCCTACTTACCATGAGGTCAAGGGATACCTCAGTTCATTTCATTTCATAGGCAAAAGACTGGTTTGTTGGTGTATGTAACAGTCGGATTCTAATTTCTACCCCAGTTTATATTATTCATGTCAGAAATTCAAACTCGGTAAAAAACACAGGGGGTGCAGGACTTTTTTTACTATGTATAATTCAACGTTTGGGACTAAGAATTTATCAGAGAATTTGGATTTTCCAATTATTACTTTAAGCTTCAAAAGTCGTTTGCTCCTTAGGAACCGTACCAACGCTATTTCCAAAATATAAATTTTGCCAATACTTAGAATTAACCGGCCTAATCAAATAATTGCTTATTCAAACAATAGGTTGAGATTAAGTATGGTTGCAACAAATGCATTGCTGAAGAAGCTAGCCAATGAAATAAGACGCATCTGATGCTCTGAATACAGATTACAGACTTGAGTCTATAAACAAAAAAAAAAAATGTTTTAACCCTTAAAGCACCTAACACAACTTAGTTGCCTTTGCGGCTAATGTAGATCAAGATCAGACTGCATGAAGGTGCAGTCTGATCTTTAATCCACACTGTCGGCTTTGCTGAACCAATTTAGACAACAGCAACCTTGAAACTGCAGCTATTCGTGTCTTAGCCCTTGGACCGCTAAGCGCGAGTCACTTGCCTTTTGTGGACTATATAGATCAAGATCAGACTGTGAAGAACCTGCATTTTCTTTCCGGTGAAATCAACTTTGAAAATCGATTTTTACTATTGAGTGGAAATTTTCGTTTCAATTATTTAGCAGTTTAGGGTTAATTCTAGACTGAAAATGTCTGGTTTATTTGGCACTCTAAAGATTAAATCCTTTACATCGGTATACCTATGTCTGGATACTGCAAGCAATCCTCGTTTTCAAGTGATATGGGCAGTCGTTTACTCGTCGTAAAGCAAATTAGATTGAACCAAAAGGGTGCGAGGAAACCAGAAATAGCATCGTAAACATTAATTTACAGTCTGGTCTTACGATAAAGCCCCTCCTCTCTCTCTCTCTCTCTCACAATACATCAGTATTTTACTATCCTACTCTTTAATCATGATTATGACCACCCTCATTTATTCGTTAATACTTCACCAAACAATCATGTGTTTTTAAGACGATGGGCCCGACTTAACGAAAAGAACTTGAGTGTCCGTACTTATTTTACTCAAATCCAAAAACGGAATCATTTTTCGACTCAAGTTGAGTTCGTTATTTGAGACGCATTTCACTAACATTAATAGACTTTAGTAATGTTCTCGTAGCCTGAGCTGACAACATTTCAGACTCAACTTAGTGAAACAATGGACTTATGTCTGTTAACCCTTAACTACACAATCTCGACTTTTAACGACCTTGAAAAGGAAAGCTTGTGAAAACATTATGGGAAAAGGAGAAAATGCTGGTAACCAGCATTTTCTCCTTTTCCCACAATGTTTTCTAGCCTTCCCAAAACAAATTTCAATTTTACAATCACATTTATTTTGTCGTCTGCAAATGCTTTCAATTTGGACCAGTCTAAAATTTTGTCGTTTGGTAAAGAGTTAATAGACTTTAGTAACGTTCTCGTAGCCTTAGTTGACAGAACGTTTCTGACTCAACTTAGTAAAATAATGGACTTATGTCTTTTAACAGATTTAAGTCCGTTTATATTGCTTAGTTGAGTCTGAAACGGTGTGTCTTATATAATTTCAGAATGTTAATGTCAGTGAAATGTGTCTCAAAAAAACGAACTCAACTAAAGTCAGAACCTGAAACCGCTACCAGATTTCAGCGAAAACAGGGACTTACGTTTTCTCGTGAAACCGGGCCTTGTTAAACAAAACTTTAAAAACACTCTGGGACACAGAGAGAATGTTGATAACGAGAATGTTTTTGATATCCCACAGTGTTTTTTTTTTTATCCTTTTAAAGATAACTCCAGTCATTTGAGCCCCATTCCGATTGTCGTCTGCAAGTGCTTTGAATTTGGGTAAGTCTAATTGTTTGTCGTCTGGTAAAGAGTTTAATGAGGAATGAATGTTCTATTTGTTTTAACTCACCCGACATACCGTTCTTAGCAAAAACTACAGGGTGAGAATTATTGGCAGCGTAGAAATAAAGATATCTTTACATAACTGTTAATAGAGATGAATGGCATTTCTATTATCTACGGAGTAACACGGTATTTAAACTGTGATAAATGATACATCCTATTTGAGTCGTATAAAAAGGGGGTTTCATGCATCTGCAAAAAGTTCCGTCCAGTGTCAGCCTGCGCAGTCCGCGCAGGCTGACATTGGTCGAAACTTTTTGCTTTTGGTAAAGTTTCTGCTATCAAAGGACCATTCTACCCCATAGTTCAGCCGGTTTTTAGACGAATTGGATCTATATTACGCGAGTGTACTATGGAGATGTATTTAATGTGTCGCTTATCTGTATTATCCCTGACATGTCAAATATGACCTTCCGCAATCATCCTGGCATTTTTCTTCTGGCAAATGGCAAACTTCGCGTGTGTTTTTATAGGCCTGAGCTTTCTTTTGTGCCTTAGATGGGTGAATAAGTCTGTTTGGTGATGAATGCAGGAGAGAGAGAGACAGACAGACAGACAGACAGACAGAGGGAGAGAGAGAAAGACGCATGGACGGATATGCGGGCAAGCTGGCGGGAGGAAGGACCGATGGACCTGCGGTAGAGCGGACAGACAGACAGAGAGAGTTATTTACCTCACTCGTGGGCCTCTCCGAATAGATACCAATTTTCGTGCATACTTCGGGTGCACTCGACATCTGAAATACAGAGGAAACTAGACTATAGATTTACATCCGTTGTCATTCCTTGATCCTTTTGTAACAGATATTGAATCTGGAATCAATTTGTTTGCTGACGACACCAGTCTTTCTATAGTAGTTGATACCCCAACTGTTTCGGGAGCAATTTTACAATCGGACATGGAAAAGGTTAGTAAATGGGCAGACAGCTGGCTGGTGAAATTTAATCCCGTTAAATCAAAGTCTTTGTTAATATCCCGTAAACGTATTAAACCTGCTCATCCGGTTCTCTCTATGTCAAATGTTGTTATTCCGTCAGTTCAATTTCATAAACATCTTGGTATTTATCTATCTTGTGATGGAACCTGGGACCAACAGATGCAGACTGTTGCTGAAAAGGCGTGGAAAAGAATAGGTGTCTGACGACGTTTGAAATTTAAGCTTGATCGATTCTCACTTCAAACCATATATTTCTCATTTATAAGACCAATTCTCGAATATGGAGACACCATTTGGGACAACATGCATGAGTACCAAAAAGAAGAACTTGACAAGATTCAAAACGAGGCAGCCAGGATTGTTACAGGGTGTACTAAGCTCGTGTCTATTGCAGACCTTAGTAAAGAATCAGGTTGGGAAACACTGAGAGAGCGTAGGAAGAAACACAAACTTATTCTTTTTTTCAAAATGGTACATGGTCTTGTTCCAAACTACTTATGTTCTCTTGTACCGAATACCATTGGCAGTAGTACGAATTACAATCTTCGTAATTCGAACGATTTGGCAAATATCGTCTGCAAAACTAACTTTTATATGAAATCGTTTCTACCATCAGCAGTAGATGCGTGGAACTGTTTGCCACAATCTATAAGAGAGACAGACTCTCTCTCATCTTTTAAACGCATGTTGGATAGAGATAAACCGGTTCCCTACAAACTGTTTTTCTGTGGGGAAAGAAGACTGCAGGTTATACATACTCGTCTTAGAAATAAATGTAGTGAATTAAAACAACACCTCTTTAGGAAGAATATTGTAGAAACCCCCCTTTGTAATTGTGGGGAAATAGAATCTAATAAACACTACTTTTTCGATTGCAGATTATATCGTAATATCAGGGTAGCATTCAGACAATGTATCAGTGAAATATCTGATTATAATATTGATACCGTCCTATTTGGTGATAACAATCTCTCCCTTGCAGAAAATGAAAAAATATTTAATGCAGTTCATGTTTTCATTGAGAGTAGTGGTAGATTCGCTTGAGTTTCAATTTATATTGAATATACCAACGATGCCTCTTTTTTCACATTGTACTGCCGCGGACATAGATACACATATACAATCTAATTTTTCAATTTTTCCCTTCACTCTGCTCAATCTCCTAAGATCATTTCTTTCTTTATACTTCTTTTCTTACAATCACTCTCTGAAATCTTCACTATCAGTTTAAATTTTTGGTGTTTATTCATTTTATTTGACTTACTGCACTTATTATATAACATGACTGTTTTTAGGGAGAAGAACTATATAAGCTTTTATGCTTCCGTTCTAATCCTTTTCGTAATGCTTTGTTGTACACGATGTAACATATGGAAATATACCGAATAAAATATGTTTAAATTAAATTCCTTGACCCGAAAAATTCTTATCGCCTTTGCATACCATGTAGGTTACAGACATGCGGTTCAGAAAATGTAGTCACATCAAGACTTCGTATTGTCTGCAGTATTTTGCGTACTATGGCTTGAAAAAAAGAAAATAAAATACTTTTGTTACAGTTTTTTTCTTAATTACAAAAGTGAAGATGGCCGCAGTCGCCGTGCGGCCTACAGGTTCATTGTCAACAGCAAAACAGCCGCACCAACATTTCCATGGTTATATACATGTATTGCACAAAGTTTCTGAAAGAACTCATTTTTACAAACTGAAAATAAATACAGAAAATAAACATCTCGGAATTGATACAAATGAGCTACAGTTCTCTGATATGGCGCACGGCCGCCAAGAAACCCTTCTTTGGCATGTCTACGGTGTTTCTAATTGTGAATCACTGTAAAACTGAAGAACAAAACGTTACAACTCTTATGCTATAATTCTATGGATACTCCTTTCGCCTTAACAAAATAGGGATACAAGGTACGGTGACCCTATAATTGCGAAACTTCCCAGATCGCCGTAAGTAATTCTTGACTTCGGGTAATTACGGTCGCAGTATCCTAGCCGTGGAGCAAATGAGGATGAAGCATAAGGGGCTCAAAGAAACCAGAAATAGCATGGTAAACATTAATTTACATTCCTGTCTATCGATGAATCGGCTTCTAGTATGCATCTGGTACCCTCACTCTCTCCGCTTGATTGTATTATCAAACAATTACTGAATCATGCTTAACAAGGAATAGCATAAAAAATATACGGCAGATGTCAAATATAGGGGCTCTTAGAATAACCATGTCTACATTTTTACCACAGGCACCCTTAGAATAAACATGTCTATATATTTAACCAATTACAAATTTCTATTTATTCATTTTTATCAGTACAAAAAAGTAGGTCAAAAGCCAGTATATACAGGAACGCCAAAAAAAAAAAAAATGAAAATCGAGAGTGTTCCGTCACTGTTACTATAAACGTATTTTGAGCATCTTTGCACCCCGTATCATTCATTCATTCATTCATTCATTCATTTCCCACAAAAATAAGAGTATTAAAAACTGGTCATGCAGGGAAAATTTTAACCCTTTACCAAGCAATCCCGATGACACCCGGTGATTTTTTTTTTTTTTTGAAAACATTGTTGCAAAAAGAGAAAATGCTTGTAATCAGCATTTTTTCTTCTAACCACAATGTTTTCTACAATTTCACAGGCAAATCTCACTTGATCAATGTATTATATGACATCTGCAAATGCCTTCAAATTGAAGAAGCCTAAAATTTTGTCTTTTTGTAAGGAGTTGATTAGGAGTAGAAAGAGTTTTTTCTGTGAATCAAAACTTCTTGTAAAGCACTGACAGAATACTAGAAATGCGTATGCTTTCCTTTCTTAACCGTAAAGAAACTGCTTAATTAACAAATATATATGAGCCATGTTCTGTGAAAAGGGGGCTTATTGCACTTGCAAAAAGTATCGACCTAGGTCAGCCTGTGCAGTCAGCGACGGCTGCCCTAGGTTGAAACATTTTGCTCTTGGCAAATTTTCTGCCTGTCCAAGAACTCCTGATTCATTTGGTTGTGAGACACCATTGGATTTTTATGGATCCATAATGATGTGATGGCTTGCTTAGTATACTGCATCACAGAGGTGCATTAAACCCCCTTTTTGCCAGAGCATGGCTCATATGTTTGTACATCACAGCGTACAACGGAGCAAAAATACATCTTTTCACCCCCCTGTTGTGGGCAACTTATGAAAATGGTAAAGATAAAGAAGACAAGGAATTGCTTCAATTCTATAGTTTTCCACATTATTATCAAAAAGGGTTTCGTCCCCTTGAATTTTATCCTTTGCTTCATTTTGCGCCACTTGTTCTTGGGATTTTCCAATGGGTTTTTGCGGTTTTGTGCAGTGAAAGTTTAACTCTTCACCAGACGACCAAATTATACATTTGTCAAAATTCATGGACTTTTACACGACAAATTAACCCTTTACCATACGACAAAAATGTTGACTCGTCCAAATTGAAAGCATTTGCAGACGACAAATTAAATGTTACTCAAAACATGAAATCTGCCTTTCATACGGTAGAAAACATTGTGGAAAAAGGAGAAAATGCTGCTTACCAGCATTTTCTCCTTTTCCTACAATTTTTTTCAAAAGATTTCTTTGTCATGGTCGTTAAAACTCGGGATGAAAAGTGGAAAACATTTTAAAGGAAGAGAAAAATGCTGATAACCAGCATTTTCTCCTTTTTCCACAATGTTTTCATGAGCCAATCTTTCTCGGGGTCTATAAAACTCGGGACTGTTTGGTAAAGGGTTAAAGCGTTTAGACAGACATGTTACAATGCGGTACGTCAAACACAAGTTTGCATTGCTCCCGACTTTTTGTTAAATACAACCTGTCTTAATATGACAGTTATAGCTATGTAAATGGCAGGTAGCAAACCCATAATATGGACAGTGCGAGGGGTTTATATCCAAAACCTTCTAGCCAATGAAGTACATTATGCAGTCTGATCTTAGCCTACGCTCTCCGTTTCTCTATCAATGGTTTCAGCTCAAAGTCCCCACTGTTTTATTTTGCCTGGAAAATATCACCGTTTCAGATAGTATGTATATCAAAGACCAGACTAAGAACGCTCAGTGCAAACACACAACGAGTCGCGTTCAGGAATCTGAGAGTTAACCATTCATCACATAATACCGCGTTTTAAAGGACCTGACAGAGAAGGCTTTTGAAAACACTGTGGGGGAAAAAAAGGGGAAATGCTGGATACCAGCATTTTCTCTTTTTCCCACAAAGTTGTCTGCTCTTTCCAAAACGAATTTCATCATTTTTCCGAAAGTTTCTCCTTTTTCAACGATGTCTTCTATCTGTTTTAAGACAAACCCCACAAGTTGAGCAACATTTCATTAGTTGTCTGCGAGAAGTTTATATAAAGCCAAATCTAAGATTTTGTCGTTTGGTAAACGGGTAATACAAACTGCACTATATTTCAAAATGCATCACCTGTTTTATAAAAGACTGGTTCCTTTTTGATACAGCAAGTCACTACCAACACAATATATTTAAGCCATGCCATGAAAAGGGGTCTTAATGCATCTGCGAAAAGTATCGACTCAGGTTAGCCTGCGCAGTCCGCGCAGGCTGACCTGAGTCGAAACCTTTCGCTATTGGTCAATTTTCTGTATGTGGAAGGACCGGTCTACCTCATGATTAAGTTGGTTATTAAAAAAGGTGGCTATTATGGATCCATAATTATCTGATGACGAAGGCATCACGAAGACGCATTAAACCCCTTTTTGCCAGAGCATGGCTCATTTCAAAATGTCAAACCTGTTCCATAACAGGCAGAGTTCCTTTTTGATACAGCAAGTAACTACCAGCAAAATTCATTTAAAACGAAATCTTACCTTAGTTAATAACTTTTCAATCCTGTTTTATTTGGAATAATAATCTGTTTCCACTATTTCGGGTGATTTTTTTTTCCCACAAAAGTTTGAACGTTAGTCTAATTTCATTCAGATCTACACATATCTAATTGTATAGAGTTTAGGTTGCACCGGGTTTTTATTATCCAATAGTTTGCACATTTGTTGAAATTCTCATGTTATAAACAGGTTGTTGATTTACCGTGTTTTTCCCCATTATTTCAGTCGTTTGTTTTTTCGCCTTTTTTTTCCCCAACACATGAATTTGTAAAGGTTAACCTTTAATTTGCTAAATAAATGAAACGAAAATTTCCACTCAATTGTAAATATCCAAATTTTGTGATTTCAAAGTTGATTTCATCGGACAGAAAATACCGTTTTGGACAGTGTAGATCAAAGATCAGACTGCACGTTTTGTGCAGTCTGATCTTTGATCTACACTGTCCGCAAAAGCACCCCGAGTCGCGCTTAGCAGCCTGAAGGTTAATAGTAAAATGCCGTCATGTTAAATGAAAACTGTACCGTGGGACAGCAATACTTATACGAAAATTATATAAAACCACATAAACAAGGGAAAAAGTCAGATCATCCTGTGCAATTAAATGCAAATCTTCGATCTGGTTATTACATATATATATATATATGTTACCATGGTATTTATCCTCCTGCCGACCCTCCCCGACCCTCCCCCATATTTTTTATAACTATTTTAAATTTTGATTTTATTCTTTTCTGATTTATTACCATACATTCAATGACTGATTTGTTTTTTCTTTTACAGTCTACACAAACTGAACTTATTCTTGTTGTCAGAAATATATCCAAACCATATCTTTATTTATGCACACGTGAAACTGAACGATTTCATTACTATTTACCTATGAATGGAATAATTCTTTTAGGTAAGTAGAAAAATCCAGTATTCGAAAACCAAATGCAGTAATTCCGCAAAACTTATCTAACATTATCCATCCGGTATCAAACCTTGTGATCTTTATATTCTGATCTTTGACTACACCATGCGCAAAATCACATCAAATTATTATCCTCATTCTCAGAATAAATACGTAACTAACTAGGTAGCACTGTTTTTGAGCCTTTGAGAACATTATAATAAGATGAAGATTAAAGAGACAGCATGCAGTCCGCACACTACAGACTGTATTGATCATTATTTTTATCCATGGATCGTCAGGGTAATTCGATATACCACAGAGCTGTTCAAACGACACTAAAATAAAATAGAAATTAACTAGTATACCTTTTTACCACAAGACAAAAATGTAGACAAAAATGTAAACTTGTCTTAATTCAAAGCATTTGCAGATGACAATTCAAAGGTGACTCAATTGATGGAATTTGCCCTTGATAGGAGAGAAAACATTATGGGAAAAGGAGAAAATGCTGGTAACCAGCATTTTCTCCTTTTCCCACAATGTTTTCATAAGCTCTCTTCCTCCCGTCGTTAAAATTCTGGATTGTGTAGTAAAGGGTTAAACGATATGAAAAACTGTGAGAAAAAGGGAAGAATTTCTGATCTACACTGCCCACCAGCACAAATGAACTAAAACACACCACACACAAATAATTCTTTCTAACTAAAACAAGTATAGATCTGTCTAAGATTAATTCTAATTTCCATAATTCTATACATGTATTAATTCTTTTGGCTCCTAAGGCAAGTCTTGTGTTTTTTTATTTTTTTTTCTTCTTTTCTATCCGTAGTGTAGATCAAGATCTGACTGTACGGATGGTAGAATCTGATTTAAATAAAAAAAAAAATAATGTCTGTTTTTATCGCAGTATTTCGTCTCCATATAAAGACTCGAAAGTAGGCAAAAATCGTGTCCATTTATCTTACCATGAGCTTTGAAAGAGAGAAACCCTTCTGGTGCCTTTAATGAAAACATGGGCATTTGCGGACGGCATAGATCGATATCAGACTGCACAGAATCTGCAATCTGATCCCGAGTCTATAGTGTTTGCTTGCGTAGTCCAACCTATTAGATAAAAAAAAAAAAATCTTCCTTAATTTCAATGGATTTTTTACGAAGTACAAGATATTCAATATATATTTCGCGCTGAAAGAGATACCAAAACCACTGTTCTGATAATATGAGCTATGCTTTGGCAAAAAGGGGCTTAATGCATCTCCGTGGTAAATTACATCGAGCCAGTCATCGCATAATTATGGATCCATAAAATCTATTTCGTAGAACAATCGGCTGAATCATGAGGTACACCGCTACTTTGGACATGTAGAAAATTGACCGATAGCAAAAAGTATGGACCAGTGTCAGCCTGCTCGGACTGCGCAGGCTGACATTGGTCTATACTTTTTGCAGATGCATTAAACCCACTTTTCACAGAGCATGGCTCAATTATATTGTATTTATCCTCTTATAAATCACTACTGTTGAGCATACGATGTATTTCATTTCTGAAAGCGTTTTGCATGTTGAGAGAGTTTATTTATAGAGTACGAAACGCGTGCCGTCGTTTCGTTTGAATTCATTTTCCTCTTTACTATATGTTGGCCTTTTTTTAATTTTACGAGTACACAAGTATTAACGGTAAAAATGAACAGATTATGCGGTAAATTTAGATAAAGACATTGTAGAAACATACCGAAACATCGTGGCGAATTAACAAATTGCTCTTATTGACAAATGATAATAACAAAAAAGTCTCTGTTTGCCAAAAGTCATCCGCAGTCAGTTGAGTTTCACTAATTTTATAAAAAGGGTTGACAAGGCTGTCTGCTTAATCTATTTGAGCCTTTCTCTGTAAAAAGGGGGCTTAATACATCTGCGAAAAGTATCGACCAGGTCAGCCTGCGCAGTCCACGCAGTCTGACCCGTGCCGAAACTTTTCGCTATAGGTCAATTTTCTGTATGGCCAAGGACCAGTGTACCTCATGATTTAGTCGGTTGTTTAAAAAAGTGGCTATTATGGATCCATAATTATAAGATGGCCTGATTGGTACAATGCATCACGGAGATGCATTAAGCCCTTTTTGCCAGAGCATGGCTCTTTTATATAAATATGTTTACATATTTATCGTCGTGGGAGATGTTATTGAAACCTGAGAAACGAGTTGGGAAGAAAAGCAAATCTAAAAAAGAAACTGTTTGGTGAAAAAAAATTGTATGGTGATAAATGCCAATTTCAATATTGTTGCAGTTATATCGCGGCGGCCAGTGCACCTATTCATGCTTCCCTTGAGTTTCTTAAACTAGTACTCCGCACAATATTCTTCCCAATCCACTGGTTCCTTTCCCACATAACCACCGTCGGGATTATAACAACAACAACAATAATGATAATAATGATGATGATGATGATCATCATCATCATCATCATGATCATGATGATAAAGAATTGGAAAAAAGAAAGAAAAAAAAAAAAAAAAAAAAAAATGAAATGACAAACCATAACAATTTGACACTTATTAGTAACTTTTGAACAATCTTATCGTTTGCCATAATTCTAGTCAAATTTATGCTATTATGCATTTAAAAGACGGTAGGAAAGGGTGAAAAGAACTGAGCCTCAACCGATGTGTCTTGGTTTGGGTTAAATTGCCCTTTTTAGCTCACCTGAATACAAACTGTCCACAGTAGTATAATTCACGGTCGGTCGTTTGTTCGTACGTCGGTCAACAATTGTCAAAAACCTCCTCAGAAACTGTTTATGATATGCGAGTCAACCTGAAATTTTATATGCATTCAGCCTCCCGAGATGAGGGCGAAAATCTTGGAATAATTGATTGAATTTTACCAATACGACCCTGCTGAATATATCTTATGAGTCATGCTATATGAAAAGCAGACTTAATGCATCTGCAAAAAGTATCGACCCAAGTTAGCCTGCGCAGTCCGCGCAGGTTGACCAAACCGATACTTTTTGCTATTGGTCAATTTTTTGCATGTCCAAGGACCATTCTACTTCATTATTCAGTCGGTTGTTAGAAAAAACTGATTTTATGGATCCCTAATTATGTAATGTCTTACTTGGTACAAGGCATTACGAAGATGCCCCCTTTTGCCAGAGAATGGTTCAAATTTTTAATGACGTACGTCAGCACCGGATATCACATGGCATTTAAACTTATAAGATAAGCATTATCAGTAGTATTACAAAGCTTGACAAAATAACTAGCTTGCGCTTGATCTATTTACAGAGCATGTCAAACTTTGATCCTACTTGTTGCATTTTGTATGCGTATAATGGGTAACTCTAAGATCTTCTTACTTGCCAAAAGTACTCTTATTTTCAGTGTAATAGAGTCAATACAAGTTTGTTTATCTTACACAGGTTTAGGATAAGCAAATAGTATCCAAGCTCTATAATCATATGCCTCACTTCTAAAACATTGCTGACCCGATTTCTTTATGAAATTAATTATCAAAATTGATAATCGTGAAGAAGCTATAAAGTTTCTCATCTGTACACTCAAAACAAAATCATTATATGCAAGTTACTTTGGAACTATTTTTCGTCCGTGATGTACACCCCTTTTAAAAAAGCGAATAGATTTCATGTAAATTTCATCACACAAGCACCGGTACAGGCCTATGTTTCAACAAACCATGACCTAAAATTCTTCAGATACGCTTATCTGATTAAGAAAATCTGACACTCGTTGGCTTTTGATGTAAAAGTTCATTAAACACGTCGACAAAAAACGTTGTAAAGCGCGAAGACGGTTCTCTTCATGACATTTTTCTAAACAAGTTTAATAAAATTCTATCTGAAATGCCAACTCATGTCAGATCCTTAATGTCTTGACCCACGCGGCATAATCTCCCGAAAGTTTCCGTGTAGAATATACAAGTAGTCCTCAACCAAACCTATACAAATTGTTTCTCTTGAGTCAAAGACGGTACCGTTCCAGGACTCACTATACTTTACATGGGGCTTTTCGGAAACTTTACAATGATTTGCATGTCCGAAATCACAAATAAATCCAAGACACGCCCTTGCAAAAAGCAGAGAGGCAGGAACGGACATATCCTGCTTGTGTCCCACGTATCCCTCTGCTTTTTTCTTTTTTTTTTTGCTCCTTTGCTTCAGTAGCAGTCGATGACAGTCCCTTTAATGTTCCTGATAGTACAATTAACGACATTCCCGGTAACCTTGACAGTTACCGACTTGATAAGGTGGCACCTCTGCAGGCACAACTTGACGTTCAATTTTCCCGACTGTGACTCAAAGGAAAATGTGTAATAGCACAATAGGCAGCATCGATGGAGGCGGTGATTCTGGTTTCTGTCGTAGCGTGGCCCTGAGAGGCGTTTCGTCTGAAAGACATGCTTGAGATTCTCGCTGAACACCCCAATTTAATCTGAAACTTCATATCGGTGTCACTGGAGGTGTCCAATCATATCTTTCTACGAAATGGCCCAGGAACCACCAAATCGCTAAATAATTTCAGAGCAGTCATCGAGCGTGGCATGAAGCAAGGGGTCAATTTTGGATATCTGGCGCCAGGGACCAAGAATATGGACAACGCTATAGATGGTGGACCTCTGCTTGGACATTCCAGTATGTATAATTTTCCCTCGGAAGCGGATTCGGGGACGTCTGGCTTCGTTTTGCTCGGGATTTCGCCCTATTGTTCTTGCTCATCTACTCTGTCTGTAGTACCAATGCTCTTAGTAAGTATTGTGAAATTTTATGTGGTACTCAAAATCAGTGTTTGGAGATAGAGACCATAGGACACAAACCGGATGTCGACAGGTATAATGCAGAAGTTTTCTTCGTTCGTTCGTTATACATACATTTAACCCTTTCCCAAACAAGCCCTGGTTTTTACGTGTCTGCAGTACAAGTCTTTTGAAAACACTGTGGGAAAAGGAGAAATTGCTGGTAACGAGCAATTTCTCCTTTTCCCACAGTGTTTTCTACCCTTTTGGAGAACTTTCTGCCATTTTCATCAAATTTAAAATTGTCGTCTGCAAACTCTTTCAATTTGGACCAGTCTAAAATTTGTCGTTTGGAAAAGGATTAAGCAATCATTACTCAGGCGTTTGATGTTCCAAAAGCTGGGACTGAAGCTCACGTTTTAAGATATCAATCACTCTGGTCTATTTACAGCCCATTGCCAATAAAATTCATGTTATTTCAAATCTAAATATTTTACACTGATTGTGAAACAAGTTCCTTACAACTATGATGGATCACTCGAGATGGTTGCTTCCTGGATACCGAACCGCTGCTCGCGCCATCATGCATAAACTGCATAACTCTGAAAATGAGCCATACTCTGTGAAATGGGGGCTTAATGCATCTGCGAAAAATGTAGACCCAGGTCAGCCTGCGCAGTCCGCGCAGGCTGACCTGGGCCGAACCTTTTCGCTATTGGTCAATTTTCTGCATGTCCAAGGACCATTCTACCTTATGAAACAGTCGGTTGTTAGACAAATTGGGTTTTACGGATCCATAATTATGTGATGACTTGTTTGGTAGAATGCATTACGGAGATGCACTAGGACCCCTTTTGCCAGAGCATGGCTCAAATCAATAACACTGTATGAAAAACAAAGAGATTAAGAAGGAATAAGACAGAATCATTAAACGGTAGAATTGACCATGGGTTCCAAACACAGCTTCAGTATCGCAGGCCTGAAGGTGAGAGAGGATGCAGATACAACTCCTGGCTAGCGAAACTATGGAACACGGGCCTTACAATCCCTTAAGTATACGCCCATGTTTTCGAAATCGTTCACGTTGATATTTAGACTTCTCCTTTTAATTTGTGAGTCCACGTTCCTTTTGTATTAGCGATCATTTATTGATGATAATTATTGGAAGAGGTTGACCTTTCCATCTCAGAGCAACATTTTCACCAAATAATCCCGTGTTTTATGTACCCTGGGAGGGAACACTGTAGGGAAAGGACTAAATGCTGGTAACAGTGTTTTCTACCCTTTCGCAAAGAAATCCCATGATTTGAGTGTCATCTATCGCTTTACCAGACGAAAAAATACACATGTCCAAACTAAAAGTATTCGCAGATGACATATGTGGCTTGAATCATAGGATCTGTCTACTGCAGGGAAGAAGACATTGTGAGGAAAGGAGAAAATGATGGTTACCATTTTTTTCCCTTTTCCAAAAATGTTTTTAAAAGCCTTTTTCCTCAGAGTTGTTAAAACTCGGGATTGTGTACATAGTTAAGAGGAAAATTTTTCATATGCAAATGCAAGTTTCAGTTTGGACAAGGCGACAAGCCTTTAATTGTCTTTTAAAGGAAGATCTTTTACATACTGTGTATATTTTCGACCAAAGCAGATGATCAAGTATAGGTGTGGAACTAACACAGAACATGACTGACCTCTGATGTGTTACACCATGCAGACGATCTCTAACGTAGCCATTTTAGACTTCATGCAAACATAGAAGTGGGATTCATAGAGTTCAGTTTCTGATCCTCTCAGGTCCAAGAGATTTCTGTTTTTTTTATTTCATGTTTTTCGGTAGTTTTTCGGGAAATAAAGGTGGATTTCACCGTTTCTACCAGTGAATTTACCGATTGATAAACTCACTGGAAATACCAAGAGCTCCCCCGTACTTCGCAAGTCCCAATAAAAAAGGATTAGAAGCATGAAATAAATAAAATGTTTTTTTTTCCCGATGAAATATCGAGATTTATTTCATCTCGTGCACGTCACACGGTAATATTTTCACGAGTGGCTCGCTGAACTACATTTCGATCTATCATCGAAAATAAAAACAAATATTCTCAATATAATGGTTAGAGTATGAGATTTGTTGCCAATTTGCCGCGGCCGTCTTCTTGACTGTTTTCTTGGACGAAACACCAAGTGAATATCAAGAGCGCTGTCACCACTTTATAACCGAGACATTGCTTTCTAATGGTGTTCAACCTTAACTTTCTGTAATGGGACATCGTGTTCACTAACCAGTTTTTATATTGTATTTATCTTAAACAAAAAAGCGAGAGAGAGAGAGTGGCCATCAATTAGACTGCTGGTTTTGGGATTTAGAATTAGATCTTGGACGATTGGTCAAACCTTTCAGCGCCAGACAAAAACGGGAGATGGCGGGGTCGGACTACATAGATTTGGATCAGACTGCACAGAACATGCAGTCTGATCTTCGATGTATACGGTCCGCTTATTTAGTTAAGTCTGTTACATAAAAATATTTTGAGTTTCAGTGGATTGCATTTTCAGTCGTTGAAAGAGATCGAATAAAAGCCGTGCTTTGTGAAACGGGGGCTTAATGCATCTGCAAAAAGTATCGACCCAGGTCAGCCTGTGTAGTCCGCGCAGGCTGACCTGGTCCGAAATCTTTTGCTATTGATCAATTTTCTGCACGTCATAGGACCAGTCTACCTCATGATTCAGTCGGTTGTAATACAAAATGGATTCTATGGATCCATAATTATGTGATGACTTGTTCGGTATAATGTAACACGGAGATGAATATTAAGCCCCCTTTTGCTACAGCATAGCTCATATAATTATTATATGAGTCATGCTTTGTAACAAGGTGGTTTAAGGCATCTGCAAAAAGTATCGATCCCGGTCAGCCTGCGCAGTCCGCGCAGGCTCACCTGGGTCGAGCATTTTTGCTATTGCAAATTGTTTGAATGTCAAAAGATCACTGTACCCATGTTTCAGCCGGATTTCAGACAAACTGGATCCGTATTACGCAATGAGTTGCTTGGTATAATGCATCACGGAGGTCGATTAAGCCCTTTACCACACAATCCCGACTTTTAACGACCACGAGAAAGAAGCCTTTTGAAACAATGTGAGAAAAGGAGAAAATGCTGGTAACCAGCATTTTCTCCTTTTCCCACAATGTTTTCTGACCTTTCAGAAGCAAATTCAATCATTTTAGCCACATTTGATTTGTCGTCTGCAAATGCTTTCAATTTGGACCAGTCCGAAATTTTGTCGTTTGGTAAAGAGTTAAGCCCTCTTTTTTACAGAGTTAACCTCAAGTTTAGTTTGATCGGTCAGTTCCAGCACTGGGGCGGTCGAAACATTTTGACATACCAAGTTGCATACATCGCTGCCTTGGACGATACATAGGTCAAGTGAATAATCTACTTAATGTCGGATCATTTAAAATTATATTTGGATAAGAACTTATCTATCGCTTTGTTTATTTTCATTTTCTCGCGGAGTTATTTATTATTTTTAGCAATCTTTCGCCACATAAAACTCTATAGATTGTACTTCTTACTCTTGTAGCATTACCAGCATTTTCCGCTTTTCAAAAGACTTCTTCCCCAGGGTCGTTAATACATCGGATTATTCGGTACACGGTTACGTCAATTACGAAGTCCCAGTACTGTCAGGGTACTGCCACTCACAAAGCAGAGCCTCACAGCTACCAGTTTATAGAGCCTGGCCGGAAGTAGCCTACTGTCTTCTGGGAGAAAATACTTGGTAATTGCTGGTTAATCCTATCAAAATTTTATGGCGGTAATTTCGTGGTGAATTTTTCGGCGTAGCTGGAAAATACGTTGGCTACTCGAATGGTAATTTTCGATTGGTGAAAAAAGAGTAGACATTATTATTCTGCCGACCCCTGCAAGCCTATTTGCGGGATAATATATACATGTACATAGTAAAATTAGTGTTGCACCCCCTGTGTTTTTTACCGGGTTTGATTTTCTGACGTGAATGAGATAAAATTGGGTCGAAATTAGAATTCGGCTGCTGCATACACCAATAGACTCGTCTTTTGCCCATAAAATGAACTAAACTGAGGTATCCCTTGACCTCATGGTAAGTGGGAATCTTTTGCCTAGATGTTGCTTTCAAATTTAAGAAAAACGAGAAGCGTTTAAGTTTGGTTAAAACAGGGAATTTAATGTCGAAACAAAACTTACGACAGGGTGAAAGTGACCTGCAGAGAATGGACACACAAAATCAGGCAATATTGCGTACTTACGCCCGGGGTATGCAAAACAGCTTGCAGTCTTTGTCTCACACCTCTCATGAGAGGTTGAAACAGCTCGATCAGTAGCTGCTGCCATGACGTTAAGGGATACCTCAGTTCATTCCATTTCAGAGACAACAGACTTGTTTGTTCTTGTATACAGCAGCCAGATTCCAACCCATTTCATATCATTCGCGCCAGAAAATTAAACACGTTAAAAACACAGGGGGTGCAACACTAATTTTACTATGTATATATGAGAACAATAATTATACAAGCGTTGCTACTGCTAACTGATACCCGGGGTTCCTATTCACACCGTACCGAAATGAAGGGAGTAATTTTTTTCTTGTACTACTTGATAATTTATACATGTATTTTCACACACATCAATTTTAGCAGCAATAGCTCCTTCTCCAACGATAATTTGGATTAAGATCTTACTTTGAATAATGTATTGAACAGAAAATTTCACTTTTCAACAACATGCAAAACAACGAGGAAGAAGAGGCGTATGTTTTTACATTTCATTATTTCTCTTCATACTGAGCCACAGAGTTTCATTATCGTTGCGTGGTTACGTCATATTTTTCGAAGATTGACCTGTCTGCTATGATGCATCACTGTCCTGTGCAAGATAAATATTGTTACGCGGAGCGTAAACCAAAAAAATCTGTCCCTAAAAAGTAGCAAGCTGAAAAATGGCTATAGATAATACGTCTGTTGAAAAATTAAGCCTGATTCTCGCTCCAGATTTCTTTGAAATATAATACTTTCGAACGGGAAAAATGATTTTATAAGATACCATTGTTTACAGCAAGTCTTTGTATACATTTTTTGAATATAGACATGGGCAAAACTGGGATTTGTGCAAGGTTTTTTTCATAGACTTTGACAACAAAAATAATGTCCCAACCACGCTGGGCTTATACCGGGGCTATTTCCAAAGTTTGTAGCGGATGTGTGTTTATAAACGACCGATGCATATGTTATAATTATGCTAGCTAACCATGGCTGGATGAATCGTACCAGGTAGCCTTCTTTAGAGTAAATACATATATATTTGAGCCATGCTATGGCAAAAGGAGGCTTAATTATGTATCTCCGTGATCCATGATACCAATCAAGTCGTCACATAATTATTGATCCATAATAGCCATTTTTTAAACAATCGACTCAATTATTGGGTGGATTGGTCCTTGGACATACAGAAAATTGACCAATAGCGAAAAGTTTCGACCCAGGTCAGCCTGCGCGGACTGCGCAGGCTGACCTGGGTCGATACTTTTTCGCAGATGCATTAAGACCCTTTTTCAAAGAGCATGGCTCATATTATTTTGAAGTTCGCTGCATCGGTTACCGTCTTGAAAAGTAGTCCGGTTCTGAACCCAGGATGTCCGAACCAGATAGGTTTGTATTTGAAAAATGCCACCTAGCGAAAGATAATTGTTTCAATATTCCGCATGTAACAGTACCTCTTACGCCGTCTACCTTTTGTAAGGAAAAATGTTCCTTGTTTGTAGTTTTGTCGATACTTCAGACAATTCATGGCGTCAAAAAGTCAGCAGGACTGTTTTATTCAAACATTAGTGGCTGTAACAGCACTCCATAGGAAATGGCTTGTCGAGATAGTCGAAATTTTGATTATGACAAGCCACTTATAAACACATGGAAACAATGTTTACACACAGTAACCGGATGTAAAACATGCCCGGATAAAAGATTATTTACAGTGCGATATGAAGATACTAGATCCATAAACATATCGAAATACTTATTTTATCAATAATTAAACAAACATTGTCCTGTACATGGTTCTTGATTCTCTCGAGTGTTACTGTTTTTTTTTGCAGGGTGCAGTAGATAATAAATCAAAGCACTGGAAGTATTGTTTGGCCTTTTTTTTTTTTAAACCAGGCAACTAAAAACAAAATATTAGCTGTAAGTATGTCAATGAGTTTTGGGCACTATTTTTCTATTGTTTCAAACTTGTCTTATCATTTATTGAATCAATCGAGTGACGTTTGAGTCTTTCTTGTTAATCGCGACAACACGTTTTATTGACTTTCGGCTGTCCAACGTCACAATACTCGTGAAGCTTAAACCTAGCTGAATAAAACAAGGTTAGAAGTGCAGAGGAGTCTCTTGGCACGTTCAGGAGAGAGAGAGAGGGAGAGAGAGATTTGTTTAAATGATACATGTGCCAGCATGTAGCAATAATTTAGTCATGCTCTGTGAAAAGGCGGTTTAACGCATCTGCAAAAAGTATCGACTCATATCAGCCTGTGCGATCCGCACAGGCTGATTTGGGTCAAAACTTTTTGCTATATGTAACTTTCCTACGTGTCCATGGACCATTCTACTTCAGGATTCGCTCCTTTGTTAGAGAGAGTGGATATTTATGAATCCATAATATTTTGTTGACTTGCTTGGTGTAATGCATCACGGAGATACATTAAATCCCCTTTTGTCAGAGCGCCGCTTAATTATATTATGAATATACATGTACTTCAATCTTTGTTTCCTTGTTTCGTACAACAAGCTGATTGCGATACTACCGGGTAGGGAAAACATCAATAAAGACTTATTGCATGGTGTTTAACGCTGTTGTCGACATTACTTCAGTATTAGGTCAGTATGCGGTCAGTGTTTTTATCGATGCTTTCCTGCACTTTCTTTTATCAGTATTTCATATAATATTCTCCCAAAGCAACTGGTTGCTTTCCTACATAACTATCGTTGAAAAAAATGATCAGTGGTGGGGAGGAATGAGTCGCACAGACTATCATCAATCCTCGGAAAGAATCTTGTCTAGCTTGGGATTCGAACCGGCAACGAGGCGCTGGTCTCCATTCCTGTATGCTACCGACTGCGCCACTGGGGCTCGGCCTCAATATGATATCAAAAATTTAGCAATTTCAGCCCACTTTTGACAGAGAAATGACATGTTCTCAGCTATTTTTTATTTGCCACAATAATTCAAAAGCCTTTGCTTGGTTTATTAAGAAAAATAGAAACTCAACTTACCATTCCGAGACAATAATCCTACCAATTTGAATCGATCTTTCGTCAATGTTTTAGTTTGTTCTTTTACGGCACTCAACTACCTAATCAAGTTTACCGTTTTTTTCTATAGCACACGATAAATATTTTGTTTTTTTATCATAATACTATTGAAAACAGATATCATTACAGTATTCACACTTTAGCTGATAGCAAGCGAATTCATCAACTGTATCAAAATTTAATAAGAAACACAAACACACGCATACAAAACTGTTGCAACCTTAATTTAAAATGAAACACTAATATCAAGAACTTTGGCACATAATCTTGCTCTTTTATTTTTCCCCTGAGCAGGTGAAACCATTGGTATTTGTTAACCCTTGGGCTGCTAAGCGCGACTCAAAAACGGTTTGCGGACAGTGTAGATCAAGATCAGACTGCACAGAACGTGCAGTCTGATCTTGAATCTAGTCTATCCGATAAGGAGATAATTATCCTGCCAAAAAATACCTTTGGAGTAGCAAAATCTGGGTTTTTACGACTGGCTTGAAAGTTGCTTTTCACTTATTTAGCAGGTTACGGGTTAAATCTCTCTGCGCCAAATATAATCGAGTCATGCTCTGGCATAAGGGCTCTTAATGCATCTTTGTGATGCATTGTACCAATCAAGGCGTCACATAATTATGGATCCATAATAACGAAAAGTTTCGGTCCGGTGTCAGCTTGAGCGGACCGCGCAGGCTGACCTGGGTCCATTCTTTTCGCGGATGCATTAAGCCCCCTTTTCACGGAGCATGGTTGATTATAAAATCGACTTCCATTGACGGCTGAAAATACAATTCTCTGACACTCAGACAAATTTTTACTTTATGGGTTTCGATAAACAAGCGGACGATATAAATTAAGATCAGACTGCACCTTCTGTACAGTCTGATTTTGATCCTTGCTGTTCGCAAAGCCCTTATTATGGCCTGTGAACTGTTACGCTATTAAGTGCTAGTCAATGCGATTTTGCTGACAGTGTGGATAAAGATCAGAGTGCACAAAACATGCAACCAAATTTTGGAACTACACTCTTGGTGAGACTTTTTTTCTAATCGCGAAAAGTACCTTAAAATCGCGATAATGGTGTTTTTACCATGGTCTGAAATTTTACTTTTTTACTTCTTTGAACAATTTTAACGGTTAACAGTAATTCATTTTCAGCTTCTTCTATTTCCTCTCTGTTCAGTACAAAATGAACTCATTTATACATCTTTCGATGTGAACGGGTCTAAAATTTTATAGTTAAAGTTCTAAAATTGCAAAAACACAACCGTAGGTGTACTTGCCGCTGAAAATGGCATTAACCAATAAACAAACCCACAGTTAAATTCCACAGCGAATGAACGACAGAACTTGATAAACAATAATTTTCCCTTAACTTATTTTAACCCTTTCCCAAACGACAAATTTTGGACTGGTCCAAATTAAAAGAGTTTGCAGACGACAATTTTAAATTTGATGAAAATGGCAGAAAGGTCTCCAAAAGGGTAGAAAACACTGTGGGAAAAGGAGAAATTGCTCGTTACGAGCAATTTCTCCTTTTCCCACAGTGTTTTCAAAAGACTTGTACTGCAGACACGTGAAAACCTGGGTTTGTTTGGGAAAGGGTTAACTCTACCACTGCACAGTATCTTTATTTACGAGAGGCTTGACTTTTTCTTTACCCTACGGGAAAAAAAATGAGACGCGTCATTGGTGCGCTTGCAACTGTGATATAACCACAGGCCTTTGAAGCTCCACTGGTCTGTTACGGAACACTAACATTTTTCTTGGTTGATCATCGAATACTTGCGAATTGGTGCATATCAGGGAATACTCAAATTTTCATTTACACCGTTACTATAAATAGCACATTGGCAACTGCCTCTATGTTGTATATAATAAGACAAGGTCAACGAGGAAGTTGCCAATGTGCTATTTATAGTAACGGTGTCCGATAAGGAAAATTTCGTTGTGCGGTAATAGACCAATGGAGTTTAGTGGCCTATGATATAACTGATATTTAGTTTAAAAATGACGTTAACAAGTAAACAAACCCACACTTTAATTCCTCAACGATGACAAGAGAACTCGGTGAATAACTTCCTTCAACATATCTTGACTTCACCACTGTACGGTTATCTTTATTTACGAGAGGCTTGACATATTTCTTCATCCCATGACAAAATTTTGAATAGAGTCATCCATATTGAGGGCATTTGCAGACGAAATATTGTATGGAGGTAATATTATGTGACTTTGTATTTGAAGGGATAGAAAAAAAAATGTGGGAAAAAGGAGAAAAATGTTAGTTAACAACATTTTCTCCTTTTTCCACAATGTCTTCTATAGTCTTCTAGGCTTACTCAGGGTCGTCACAAACGGGATTGTATGGTAAAGGGTTAAACTTGAATCAAATGGACTCTCAGATATTAACCCTTTCTGCGCCGAGAGCGATCTTTGTTGCCATGCAGAAAGTGCTGATCGAGATCAGACTGCACAGAACCTGCAGCATGATCTTATTTCCACGCCAAGCGAGCTATAAGATTGCTTTATGTTTTTTTTTTCCTTTCTGAAACTGTTCTTTTAATTTGAGCCATGCTCTGTGAAAAGGGGCTTCATGCATCTACGAAAATTATCTCTTCAGGTCAGCCTGCACAGTCCGCGCAGGCTGACCCGGGCCGAAACGTTTCGCTACTGGTCAGTTTTCCGCATGTCAAACAGTCTACCTTATAACATAGTCGGTTGTTAGACATGATGGATTTTATGAACCCATAATGATGTGAAGACTTGCTTGGTATCATGAATCAACTCTTTACCACACAATCACAATCATGACAAAATTTTGAATAGAGTCATCCATATTGAGGGCATTTGCAGACGAAATATTGTATGGAGGTAATATTATGTGACTTTGTATTTGAAGGGATAGAAAAAAAAATGTGGGAAAAAGGAGAAAAATGTTAGTTAACAACATTTTCTCCTTTTTCCACAATGTCTTCTATAGTCTTCTAGGCTTACTCAGGGTCGTCACAAACGGGATTGTATGGTAAAGGGTTAAACTTGAATCAAATGGACTCTCAGATATTAACCCTTTCTGCGCCGAGAGCGATCTTTGTTGCCATGCAGAAAGTGCTGATCGAGATCAGACTGCACAGAACCTGCAGCATGATCTTATTTCCACGCCAAGCGAGCTATAAGATTGCTTTATGTTTTTTTTTTTCCTTTCTGAAACTGTTCTTTTAATTTGAGCCATGCTCTGTGAAAAGGGGCTTCATGCATCTACGAAAATTATCTCTTCAGGTCAGCCTGCACAGTCCGCGCAGGCTGACCCGGGCCGAAACGTTTCGCTACTGGTCAGTTTTCCGCATGTCAAACAGTCTACCTTATAACATAGTCGGTTGTTAGACATGATGGATTTTATGAACCCATAATGATGTGAAGACCTGCTTGGTATCATGAATCAACTCTTTACCACACAATCACGGGTTTTAACGACCCTGAACAAAAAGCCTTTTGAAAACATTGTGGGAAAAAGAGAAAATGCTGGTAACCAGCATTTTCTCCTTTTCCCACAATGTTTTCTTACCTTCCAAAAACGAATTTCAATTTTTGAGTCACATTTATTTTGTCGTCTGCAAATGCCTCCAATTTGGACCAGTCTAAAATTTTGTCGTTTGGGAAAGAATTAAGGAGATGCATTAAACTCCCATTTGCAATAGCATGTCTCATTTATTCGACGGTCTGAGGGTTACAAGTTTTGCCTCTTTAGAAAACGATGCATCTTTTGAGCCGTCCTTATTCAAAGCATTTGCAGACGAAAACTTGAATGCGGCTGAAATAACAGGACTTGACCTTTCAAAGGGAAGAAAACACTGTTGATGGTTACCAGCATTTTCTCTTTTTTTTCCCACGGCAATTCAATAGCCGTTGTTTTCTGTGGGTCGGTAAAACATGGGATTATATGGTAACTGGTGACAGCATCATAAAAGAAGAGTAGTTGTGGTTTTTAAGGTTAACTCTTTACCAAACGTCCCTTTTGCCAGAGTATGTCTCAGTTATACTGTAGGGTTTCTACTTTATGACTCCGTGACTCAATGTTTACTCTTTACCAAGCGACATTATTTTAAACTTGTCCAATTTGAAAGCGGCTACAGAAGACAAAATACACGTGTTTCAAGTGGGAGGATTTGGCTTTGAAAAAGATGAAACAATTTTTGGAAAAGGAGAAAATTGCTGATAACCAGCATTTTCTTCTTTTCCAACATTTTTTTTTTTCAGAAGTTCTTTTCCTCAGGATCGTCAAAATTCGGGGTTGTTTGGTGAAAGCCTCTGGCGTCGGATTCGAAATCAAGAAATGAGATCGATTTTCCGGAGGCATTGGTCACGTGGAAATGTTCTCGGGCAAGGCATTGCAGAGCCAAGTCCGGCACTGTTGAATCTCATGAAAGCAATAAATAAGTGAGCTGTCGCCGTGATTTGGCTGAAATATTGTTGAAGAGGTTCTTTTTTTTTTTTCTTCTTATTGGTTTTGACTAAACGAGCTCACAGTGTAGACCCTGGATCAGAGTGCACGTTCTGTGCAGTCTAATTTTGATCTATGCCGTCGGTAAAAGGTTTAAGTTGATTACATCCTTACCATATGACAAAATTTTCTGACTGGACCAAAGTCAAAGCATTTGCAGACAACAACACATCAAATGTTGCAAAAATGGTGATTTCTGCAGCTTGATAGGGTAGAAAACATTGTTGGAAAAGGAGAAAATGCTAGTTACCAGCATTTTCTCCTTTTCCAACAATGTTTTCAAAAACCTCTTTCAAGGTCGTTAAAACTAGGGATTGTGTGGTAAAGAGTTATAAACAGAAAAAAAAAACAAAGTTTGTCATCATTTTTTGTTGATTTTTTTTAACACTGTTCAACAAACAAACAAACAAGTCTACTGTATAAGAGTACACAAGGCACACGTGAAAATAAAGTTGAGACTGGAGTGACAGACAACTTAATGGATTTAATTTTACGTCTAAAGGAGAAAGGACCATCATTTAGTCTAAGAAATCAATTTCGCCGAGAAGAGACCTAATGATGTATAGCTTTCTTATTAACACTTCTGCTACTTTAGGTAATTTATATAATGTCCTTTTCAGATTTTCCTCGGAGGAATACTTCCCTTCCGGCTCTTCTATTAACTCTTATACCACAGAGCAAAATTCTAGACTTGTCTAAACTGAAAGTCGTCGCAGACGAAAAACTCAATTGTGGTTAAAAAAAAACCTGCATTGCAATATTTCAGTATCTCTATTCTTTCCTTTCTGCTTTTATTCCACCTAAAAAAAAAAACTACCATTCACTAACTTCTGTGCATAAAAGTTATATACACGGATAAAGGTTATATATAATCTTACAATTGTAATGAGTGTTTAAAAAAACTTGAAAATGATACCCAGCCTATAAATGTTTTCCTGCCATGAAAGTCAATAAACAAAATGGCGGCTCAATGTCGTGTTTGAGTCTTATTTGCTGCAAGAGATTAATTTTGAGGGTAAAGAAATTGGATTTCTCTTCCAAAATGGAAGGCAAGATATTACCAATCACATACAACAAAGTGAATTTTCATTGTAAGGTTACATCTATAATACATGTAATACGTGTAATACATCTATGGCAAAAAAGTATCCACCCATGTCAGCTTGCGAAGTCCGCGGATGCTAACATGGATCGAAACTTTTTGCTATTGGTCAATTTTCTGCATGTCAAAGGACCAGTCTACCTCATGGTTTAGTCGATTGTTAGATGTATTATACCCCGCTTCTGGCAGAATGAGGCTCCTTCAACCCTTTCCCAAACAAGCCCTGGTTTTCACGTGTCTGCAGTACAAGTCTTTTAAAAACACTGTGGGAAAAGGAGAAATTGCTCGTAACGAGCAATTTCTCCTTTTCTCACAGTGTTTTCTACCCTTTTTGAGATCTTTCTGCCATTTTCATCAAATTTAAAATTGTCGTCTGCAAACTCTTTTAATTTGGACCAGCCCAAAATTTGTCGCTTGGGAAAGGGTTAATATCGACAACTACAGTGAGTTAACAAGTTTACAAGTTTTATGAATTAATTCTCTCACCACATTCACATTATGCGATACGAGGTAACAACAAAACATGTATTTGTAATTACTTACTACTGCAAGTCAAGGATAAACTGAAAACAATTAATTTTTTTAGGCTATTTATATGAAGGAAAATAAATAGAGCAACGTGTCTTTGATAGGCCTTCAAACGATGAAATTGATGAAAATGTTTGGCTTGTAGATTTTTTCCTATCACGGAATCGCAATGTTTAGGAAATCTCATCCGTTCATAACTTGGCAACCATGGCATCATTGCGCAGTACAGCGGCGCTGTCTTACAGGTACTTTGATAAGACAGGCGGGCTACGCCCGACATTTGATATCCCTCAACCCCTTAACCCTTAAAGCGCTGAATTAATGACTTGTACCTTATTTAATTAGGAAAAATCGCCCGAAATATTGCTATTTCAAATTTGTTTCCATTAGAATATGTAACATAGTGGCAGACAGTGTAGATCAAAGGTCAGACTGCACGTTCTGTGCAGTCTGATCTTGATCTACACTGTCTGCAAAAACAACTTAAATCGGTTCCAGGGCTTTAAGGGTTAAGTGCTGAATTAAGGAATAAGGCTTTCTTCAAGAAAACAGAGAAAAGCATTGCAATTCCAATGTTGTTTTTACAAGAAAAATTTACAAAAGTTTTGAATCGTAGTTTCTAGATCAAAACTATTGTCTAACTGAGTGCCCGTTTTCTTCTTTTAATCATTTTATTCATTTGGAATTTATTCATTTATAAAATCCACTGCTTTCTTGCTTGCTTGACTGATTGATATGTAAACTGAAGAGACGGTTGTTCCTTAAAGTGAAAAAGGAGAGGATGTATTTGCGTTTGCCTGGTCCGATAATTTTTTTGGCGTAGCCGAATGTGCTGGTTTTGATCTACTTTTTGGTCCTAATAACAAATGAATCATAGAAACTTGTGATTGGTAAAAAATGTAGACAAGTTTATTTTAAGGCCCCTGTCCGTTTGCTGGCAAAGGGCTAGGTTCACTTAGAGACATTTTTGGCCCTATGAAGAATTTTGGGAAAATGTGTTTCAAGTGAAAGTACAATGTCTACATGTTATGAAACAAAAGTCAAAACTCACATATTTTTGTCTTTTGTTACCATGGCAACCACAGAGCCATAATCATACAAAGTAACTCGTTTTCAGCTTTATTTTATATGAAATTATTTTTTTCTAGTTCTATTACATTTATCAAAAACTATTTTCTATCAGTACAAAATATACATGTACATCAAATATTTACTATTTATTGCAACGAGAAAAAGAATATTCATTATGATCTTATGTTTAACATATACATGTATTATGTTGTTCAATCACCACTAAGAATTGATATGAATACAACTAGTGATAATTTTGAGCATTCAGTGAAAAACAACAATGCATACATGTTTTTGTTCCTATGACCTCTTATTTGTTACCGTGGGAACCACAAAATGAAAGTCATGTAAATAACCAGTTTTCAGCATTATTCTATTTAAAAAAAATTTTGTTCGTTATGGCACAGTTTTTAAAGGATCACTTTTTGCATTACAGAAAGACATGTCCGATAAATAGCATGTAAGATTTATGTTGCCATGGTAACCAAAATCAAATTCCAAGTGTAAACTAAGAGTGCAATGTATACTGAACAAAACAGCTACCCAAACATTTTTTAAGCTAAGATATTAAGTACAAAACAGACATATATGCATCATTTGTTTTGTATGCCACAATCTTGTGGAGAGTCCCTGTGCAGTGCATACAATCTCCAGCATAATCCACTTTTAAACATTCACGGGGTTGGAGGTTCAATTCACAAAAACTCAAGCGTAATCCACTTATAATCATTCACGGGGTTGGAGGTTCAATTCAAAGGTTTGTTTCAGATTTACGATGACGAGTTACATGTGCAATATTTTTAATTATTTCTGGTAGCAAGTCGATTGAAATACCAGAAAAACAATTAAAAACGCTGTAAACATGCTGTGTATGACTCCTGTAGATCGCATGCGTGAGGTCGGTTTGCTGATTGACAAGCTTTCAAAAGATATTTTGGTTTTATTTCGGCTATTCCGATTTATTCTATAATCTTAACCATTCTTCAGTTAAATCATTTCAATATATTTTTAAACAACGTGTGTTGGATTGTTTTGTGCAAGAATGGTATGGGTCACTAGACCAGAGTGTAGTTTTAGAAGAATATAGACACTTTAAACATTCTTTTACGTACGAATATTATTTGGATGTTGTTCCTTATGACATTAGATTTTATATAACCAGAATCAGACTGTCTGCTCATTCTTTACGTATACAAACTGGTAGATATGGACAAAATAGAATACCAAGACATGAGAGGTTTTGTATGCTTTGTAATTCAAATGAATTAGAAGATATGTATCATTTTATATGTGTATGTCCAAGTTTTGTTCAAATTAGAAAAAAATACCTACCAGCATCCTTTATCAGAAAACCTTCTATGTATAAACTATGCCAGCTATTTCAATCTAATGAGAAGAAAACATTGTGTAGCATTGCTCACTTCCTTAAGGAAGCGTTCTTTTTGCGAAATAAATTGCAATTAGAATTAAGAATTAATAACTGACTCAATTAATTTGCATTGTATCGTAAAATTTTCCTTTTTGACTTACTCTCCAAAACATTATTTCAGACTTAGATTCTTTCATTCCTGTTCTCACTGCTATTATAGTCCTTTGCTTGCTATGACTAATGTGAAACCGTATATCTGGAATGTCAAATTTGTATACTGACGATGTATTTTGTGTACAAGTCATAAATAAATATATGTTCTGTTCTGTTCTGTTTATTTCGTTTGAACTATTTTGTTCCTCAACGAACTTTTGTTTTACATGCCAGCTAATCAGAACACTTAACATTTAAAAAAAAATAAATACGTTCAGTGGCTTACATTTGCAAAAAGAACCGGATTCAGGTCCTGTAACCTTAATTATCTCCATTTTATGAATTGAATAACATATTTTTCCTTACTCTTTGTTATATCTGAAAGAAACAAGGCTAATAAGCTATCTTGGCGTCGTATTATTTCCATTCTTCTCCGGCCCTCTGGTACAGTGACAAAGCCCGTGGCGTTTCAAACCCGAAAACGCATAAAGTCGGTCAAATTGGCTACCGTCAGAAAAAAAGGGAATAACAATGTGAGTGATTAAAGATGAAAACGAGGGACACGCACATGTCACTATATACTCAGAGGACAGAATATATATTTAAAAAATGCCAGTCAACATTTGAAAGATGTGAACGATGCTGATTTTGCAGTAATATACTGCAATATATATTAAATAGCAGTTACATGCTGGGTTCAATGTATCACATGTCATGTGACTCTAAAATCAAGAATCACAGAAAATTTATTAAGCATGCCAATATGTTATTGTTACTTTCAGAGATAACAAATAGTGAGGGAAAATGTGATATAGGTGCATTTGGCCGACGCATCTGCCACAAGAGGTTTTGAAGAAAACATTGTGGAAAAAAGACACATTGCTCAGAACAATGCTTTGTGCTTTGTCAGAAAATTTAACTCATATTTATTCCAACTTCGATGTTTTTTTCCCTCCAGTTTTCATTCTAATAGGGAGATGACAAAAAGGATTTATGAGGAAAAGAGTTAAAATAACAATTACAATTAAAAAATAAGAATCTCTGTAAATGAATTTTGTGCTTTTGGGTAATGGCAGAGCTTTAGAAACAACGTAATACTGAATGCAAAAAGGAGTGCAATAAAAAAAAAAGATAAATCGAGTGGGATACGATCTCAGGACTTCTACACGGTAGCCCGTGTCGCTTTCCAACACTGCATTCCGAAATATATCCGTTAATGGTGTTAAAAAAATCAATATAATCATTAAGAGAATAACACTGTTGGGTACAAATACCGATCAACAGGCATTTCCCGTATATACACGATAGATTTATTAAATTTCAATTATAAAGTTAATTCATAATGCGTATCTACAGTATAAAAGTACTTCCATGCACTTTACATTTAGAATCTAGATCGGTTCGTCTGCACTTAGCCCTGCCTTCGTCATAAACCCCGAGATTTATCGCAAAATCGCTGTTTTACTTAATCAATAAAAAATATTATTGATGTCTACGATTTTTGTAAGCTACAGATTTGTTCGTTTACTTACTTTAGGTCCTTATGTGCCTAGCATTTCTTTAAAAATCGTTCGTTGTCAACGACCGCTTTCACCGGAAAAAAAAAAAGTTGCGTCCATAACTTGATAAGGTTTCGGATAGCACAGTAATCGGATAAACGATAATAAATGCAGCGAAAGTTTAGAAGCATACATATTTCTTGACTTTTGAAATGGAAAAAAAATGCTGAATTTTCAGATTACCATGTAACTAATGCCAAGTAGTAGTTTCTTTTCAAAAATTAAACTGTTAAAACATGTTCCAAAACACTACTGTATGGATTTGAGTTGTGCTCTTTACTCAGAAAGACAGCAAGGTGATTTTTTAATTTTTTTCTATGAAGCCACGCTGCCGACGACACGAAATTTTCAGAAAATACCAATGAAGTCTTTATTAAAACTGTGTGTAAATTTCATGGATGCGGCAGCGTGGCTTCATATCTATTTTTTGCTAAAATGCGGTCAAAATCGGCAAAAACCGCTGATTTGGTCCGAATCGTGTTCTTTTTCTGGGGTCATTGTTGTGGTAAGGATGAATTTTTGAGCCGGGATTCTATGAAAGTTTAAACATAGAAAGTTCAATATTCCAGATATATGACTTTTAAATAGAAATTATCAAATTGATATTTCAGAGTTTACAGGGCCATTTTAGTCCATTCGTGAACCTAGCCCTTTACCCGGTCTATCTTTTTTAAAGATATTTCTTGATCCATTTTTTTTTTAAATATATACGAGGGTTGATCAATAAATTCGTGGACAGCGTCGATATCTCCGTTACAAATAATTGCACTGCTATTGAATTTTACTATTTTGTAGAACCATAAAATGACAATACATGTGTGCAAATTCTAACAGAACTTTATTTGGTATATGGACGCTAAGAATCACCATGGCAACCCAGTGCAGTAAGACCACCGCAGCTCATAATTATATATTCTTGAGAATGGCACATCATTAAAATTAAGACTAATTTTGGCGCTCATTCGCACATAACGGAAACGACGTCAACATCATTGCATAACGTCTAAGAATCACCATGGCAACCCAGTGTAGTAAGACCACAGCAGCTCATAATCATATATTCTTGAGAATGGCACATCGTTAGAATTAAGACTAATTTTGGCGCGCATTCGCACATAACCGAAATGACGTCAACACCATTGCAGAACCGGAAAAAATCAAGCGTTCAAAATTGTTATCTTGTTTTGTTAACGATGTCAATGGAGACAGGGATGTGTGCGTCAGAGCGACATGCGACGTCATTAGAGCAAAGAGCTGTGATAAAATTTTGTGTGAAATTAGGAATGACGCCACAACAGACGAAACAGAATATTGAGAAGGTTTCTGGAAAGGGAAACGTATGTCGATCACTGATTTACAAGTGGCACAAGAGATTCCGTGAGAGCAGATAGGACATTGAAGACGATCAAAGCTGCGGTCGACCAACGGAAAAACAGAGTAACGGCAATGTTCTTTTGGTAAAAGAGGTGATGGACAGGGATAGGCGGACAACAATTAGGCAACAATGCGAAGAAACAAGCTTGAGTTATGGTTCTGTTCAGAAGATATTGACTGTAGACCTGAATATGAGACGATTAAGTGCGACATGGGTACCTAGAATACTATCAGAACTGGAGATGGAAACAAGCGTGGGGCATAGTCAGCGGTTTCTGAGACGGTACAAACGGGAAGGCCAGCGATTTCTCGACAGGATTATCACTACCGATGAAACCTGGCTTTATTATTATGATCCAAGAGACGAATCAACAGAATAGCCAGTGGAAGAACTCTGATTCACCGCCGCCGAAGAAAGCTCGGGCCAGTAGATCGATGGGCAAACACATGTTTATCGTGTTTTTCGACAGCCGAGGACTGCTGCTGTGCCACGCCGTGCCATGTGGTGTGACGGTGAATGCCGAGTACTACTCGAAGGTAGGAATATTTTTGATAATTGTTTCTTCCATCAAGTATACTACTGTTAGTAATTGTTTTCTTACTAAAACGGTAATTTTACAGTTTTAAGACGGATCTTTGCAATTTCAGGTCATCCGCAGTAGCCTATTTACAGCGATACGACAGAAGCGGCCAGATGTTTACGCTGACTTGGAAAACATTATTCTGCACCATGACAACGCTCCAAGTCACCGAGCAGTTGAAACCCAGACAACCATCACCATCCAGCTAGAGGCCGAAATCTTGGAACACCCTCAATACTCACGTGGCCTTGCGCCCTGCGATTTTGCCTTGTTCCCCTAGTTAAAGGCAGAGTTAAAGGGTCACAGGTTTACAGGCTTCCATGACCTACAGAGCAAGGCACTTGCGGTTTTGAGATCTTTTGACAAGTCGTTTTATGCAAACATTTTCACTCAGTGGGTGCATAGACATGAACGCTGTGTAGACGCTGATGGTTGTTACTTTGATAAACTGTAACGCTGACGTCGTTTTTGACGTTATTTTGCGCTTGATCTGCGGTGATCTCATTGGTATGAGTGGAGTAAATTCTTGTTTTTGTGTAAACGTACTGTAATTTTTATGTGAAATTTATACACCATATACATAAAAGATCAGAGATATTTTCTACAATTTTCGCTTTGTTTTTAAATAAAAAACAAAGCCTTTGTGGGCGGTGTCCACGAATTTATTGATCAACCCTCATATATTCGGACGTTACTGTGTCAAAAGTGATGCCTCATTTTTTCGACAAAGTGACGTCCGAATATATAAAAGAGAAAAATGATCCGACTGGAACCCAGGCTATACTTGCGTGTGCTAACTCGTAAAAATTGCTGTAGGTCCTTTTGCGGACAGTATAGATCAAGATCAGACTGCACAAAATGTGCAGTCTGATCTTGGATCTACACTGTCCGATTTGATGAGGATTTTTTTTTTAAGGTGGAAACAGTTGTTGAAGTCGCGATACTTCAGATATATATGTGCCATGCTCTGTGAAAAGAAGCTTTAATGCATCTGCGAATTGTATCGATCCAGGCTAGCCTGCGCAGTCCGCGCAGGCTGACCTTGGCCGAAACTTTGAGCTATTGGTCAATTTTCTGCATGTCCAAAGACCATTCTACCTCATGACAAATTTTGCTGTTAAAAAAAAGTGGCTATTTTGGATCCATAACTATGTGATTGTTTGATAAGTATAACGCATTACGGAGATGCGTTAAGCCCCCTTTTGCCAGACCGTGACTCAATTATTACATATCTCCTGGCTAGGAATTTTCACTGATTTATTTTGCAGTTTAATCGTCAATTATACTATCTTGCAATAATCGAAGTTTTACCGAGTAGATAAATCTCCCACACGGAATTAAAGAGCTATAAAAAACGAAATCCTAAACCTTTCCAACGATAAGAGCTTTACCCGTATATTACAAAAAATGATGGCGGGAAGAATTGGAGAGGAATGTAACTAAATGTATTATATCATTTATAAAAGTTATGCCCGGAAAGAATTTTGGCTTGTAGAAGTACCACTTCTTGAAATGAAACTGTGCCTTCCATTTATATTTACTAGGTGTCTATATTCCAATTATCTGTCAGAAAGGCAGACAATAAAAAGTCGGTAAGTGAAATGGAATAGGGAAAGCTGCCTACTGTTTGTCGATGTGTTAGATAAAACTTAATTAACTGACGGAGAGCCTGTCAAACAAACGCAGATGCGGTTTATCTTAAAGTGTAATACATCAATTAAACGGTTAACTAGATGTTTTACAAATTACGCGCGAAATTTATACGATTTTAGGCGTACAATGACAGGAGCTTCCGATTTGTGAGACTGTACGTTGGTCCATAGTGATAACCATACAGACGATTTTCTGACAGACTGTTAACCTTTACTAGACGACACTATTTTCGAATTTGCAGACGACAAGTTGAACAAATTAAATGTGACGCATATGATGGGATGTGTGTTTGATAGGGACAATATGGTTGGAAAAGGGTAAAATGCTGGTTATCAGCATTATGCCGGCTGGCAGCAATTTCTCTTTTTCCAATAATGTGTTCAAAATTCTTTTTCATCAGAGTCATAAAACACGAGCTACTTTGATGAAAAGTTATCGGGTTCTAGTGATAGAAAGGGCAGAAGAAGATAAAAAAAAAAAATGTCTTTTTTTTTTTAATCAATTATACTCGTATAAAAACGTTGACCCCCCATGTTTGTTTAAGATGCTTTCTTTCTTTCTTTCTTTCTTTCTTTCTTTCTTTCTTTAACAATGAATTTGTGATTTGTTTTGACATAAGTAAACTCATTAGAGCAAGGAAATATTGAGATTCACTTGGATTTGGATGGTCGCCAATATTTTAAAGAATTGTGTAAGCCGATCTCTATTCAATACAAATAGAAAATAACAGTGATACTTGTCTTATACAGTTACAATGGCAGTTAAAGATCAGCATCAAGGTCTGTGTCTGTAATTCAATTTGTTTCTATAGTTTTTAACGCCGTTTTCAACATTATTTCAGTTTTATTGTGGCCGCCAGTGAACCATCCATGCTTATCCTGGAGTTCATTTTAAAAGAATTCTTTCCCGAGCCACATGACGTCTAATATTCCCATGATTATTTGGCAAAAAGACAATATATTGATTGGGTACCGAAAAGTGTTGACCAAGATTAGACTGCTCCGACTTGCATGCTGATCTTTGTCAACCCTTTTGGCAAAGAACATCAGAGATAGAGATACGCTGCGTAGGGAATAATTGAACTTGTCAAGGAGAAGGCGGGGGGGGAGGGGGAAAGATGAGGGCGCAAAGTAATCCACTTGGGCCGTAGTTTTGCTCTATAATCGATACAGTGTCGTCCCGATATTATACAAACTAATCAAAATAAACAAATCAAGTAGAAAATCCTAGATGTCCTCTACAGATAAATTGTCTTCTGGCGGCATGATTAATACTATTCTATCATTTCGTCTGTTTGTCTGTCTGCCTTTCTTGCACAAATGGTAATAATGGGCCATGCTCTGTAAAAAGGGAGGTTTAATGCATTTGCAAAAAGGTATCGATCCATGTCAGCCTGCGCAGTCCGCGCAGGCTGACATGGATCGAATATTTTTGCTATTTGTAAATTTTCTGCATATCAAAGGACGATACTACCTGGTGATTCAGTCGGTTGTTAGATAAAATGGTTGAAAAGGATCCATAAGTATGTGCTGACATGCTTGGAATAATGCATCACGGAGATGCAGTAAACCCCCTTTTCCCAAAGCATGGCTAATTACAGATGTCAAAGAATATCTCAAGGATCCGGACGGCTGCAGGTTCAGTGGATTGACTGGTCATGCTGTGCGTAAAGTATGAAAAGCCTAGATTAACATGTTCGAGAGGTTCTTGTTTGTCTCGTCAATGGTTCCTTGGCAAATACAACACTATTTCTACGCATCTGGCTGCTTTTCCAGATACGCAAGAATAGATAAAGTGTACCGGGGAGAAACTATTAAATCATGTCGTATTCTCTGGAAAGAAACTTACAGTTAAGTACAGAACCGGGTCTCTGGCTTGTTCTTGTTTTATGATCCCCAAGCTAACTATAAAGTAACAGGGAAACTGTAAGAAATCTCTGAAAAGCGTAACAAAGCATCCAACACTTGATATGACAGTATTGAGGAGAAAAGGTCAAGGTCACAATGAACAGAGGACGCAATCTCTCTTCAGGGACATTAACTGTTTTGATTAGTTCATTAAACTCTTCCTACGTATCGCGATCTGCTTCTTTCTTTACGTGTAAAGGGTTGATTTTTCGATCCGTATTCACCAGTCATTTCAAATTCTTGTTCAAACTCTGAATTCAGAAACTAACAAGTTCTGATCAGCAAAACCATTTAGATCTGTATGCTCATAAAATCAGTAAGTCCTAAACAATGGTTTGTTCCGTTGATAATTACAACTCAGTAGATGTTTGAGACAAAATTGTCGATATATCCATATTGAAAGCACATGAGCCATGTTCTGTGAAAAGGGGGCTTAATGCATCTGCAAACGGTACCTACCCATGTCAGCCTGCGCAGTCCGCGCTGGCTGACAAGGGTCGAAACATTTTGCTATTGGTTAATCTTCTTCATGTCAAAGGACCAGTCTACCTCATGATTCAGTCGGTTGTTGGACAAAATGGATTTTATGGATCCATAGCCGGGCTATGTGATGACTGGCTTGGTATAATGCATCACAGAGATGTCCCCTTTTGTCAGGGCATGCCTCATATGCAGATGACGATTAAATGTAGATCGATGGCAGGACTCGTCTTTCCAGGGCTATTAAACAGTGTGGGGAGAGGAGAAAGTGCCTTTTGGTACAGGATTAACCCTTTACCACACAATCGCGACTTTTAACGACCCTGAAGAAGAAGCCTTTTGAAAACATTGTGAGAAAAGCAGAAAATGCTGGTAACCAGCATTTCCTCCATTTTCCACAATGTTTTCTATGTAAGACAAATTCTATTATTTGAGTCACATTTAAATTGTCGTCTGCAAATGCTTTCAATTTGGACCAGTCTAAATTTTTCTCGTGTGGTAAAGAGTTAATTACATCAAGAACCGAGAATTTTCCTGTTGCTATTTAGGGACACAACCAAAGCTATTAATGTAGTTTTATTAATATTCACAATAAAGACAGTGTACCTAATCTCAGAGACTGCAATAACTACACACTATACCATTCTTCTGATATCGGACTCTTAAAATTTAGAATCGACTCTCGCTGGACACTTGTTCATTTGTCGAGAAATTACAGATCCCTGTCTTAGTGATGGTGAAATTCAGGAGAAAAAACATGAATAAGTGAATAGGTGAACTGCGTCTCATGATATGACTGAAAATATTGTTGAGAGCGGCGCAGAATACAATTCAAACTAAACCTTTAAAATACTTTGAGCAACTTGTAGAAGTTATTGCAGAAATGTGCGTGAAGTTAGCCGCCTACATTACTGTTGACGCTTCGAAGACAAAATGGCAAAGTGTAGCCTTATTTCAGACTTTAGTTGCCAATGGGTTTTCGTAAAAGTAACATTTGTTTAGACACATCGTGTCAGATGGCTGTCAATTCGAATTTTATGTGTTTCAAAATAACACGTGCAAAATGGCAAATGGCAACCAGCGGCCAACTTCAAACTACAAGTGCTAATTTGTTTTTGTAACGTGAACCTTGGTCTAACTCTTTACCAAACGACATGTATTTAGATTTGTCCAATTTGAAGCATCTGCAGACGATAAATACACGAAGCCTGAAAGATAAGTTGTAAGCCTTGTATTGAATGAGGTAACCCTTAAGCTGCTAAATAAGTGAAATGAAACTTTCAAGCCTATAGTAAAAGCCAGAATTTTCTTATTTCACAGGTATTTTGAGGGAAAATATCTCCTTATCGGACAGTGTAGATTCAAGGTCAGGCTGCACGTTCTGCGCAGTCTGATCTTGGTCTACACTGTCCACAAAAGGTCTTTAAGAGGCGCCTAATAGCCTAAGGGTTAAGCAGGGATGTACCTTTTTTCAGCCCATTTATTTCCTGAATATTTTGGGCTGTGTACCCGAAGACTGGCGTCATATAGTCAGCTTACGTCGAAGAGGTAGCACCTAAAGTAAAACAAGAGGGTCACTGGCCCTAAAGCGCTCACCTGTGTAAGGTCATCTAGGATTGATAAGGCTGAAAAGATCCTGGTCATGATAATGTAAAACGCATGAGTGTAAGTGATCTACTTTTTGACCGATTTAGCCTATTGTTGAATTTTGAATCTGGCTCAAAACATGGCCTCTAGAGTCACACAAGGTTTTTCAAAGATTTGGCCCTGTGACATACTTTTTGACCTGACTTGACTTGATATTCTTTTCCGAGATTTCACCCAGACAAACATTCTGACCAAGTTTCATGAGTATAAGACTGAAAATGTGGCCGTTATGGTGTACACAAGCTTTTTCTAAGATTTGGCCCCGTGACCTACTTTTTGACCCGACATGACCCAATTTCGAGGTAGTCCGAGATTTCATCCAGACAAACATTCTGACCAAGTTTCATGAGTATCAGCTGAAAATTTGGCCTCTAGAGTGCACGCAAGTAGTAGGTGTTATGCCAGTTTGACGTAAAAACCGTCTCATACCGTCTCATAACTAAATGTTCTCTAAAAAAGGTTCCTAAAAAATTAAAAATTAAATTTAAAAAAAAAAAAAAAAAAAAAAAAAAAAAATTTAATTTTTAAAAAATTTCATCATCACGCGTCATTGTTTCAGATACTGAATTACTCAGAGATACCGAGATATTGAGTCAATGAGTTACTGAGTTACTGAGTCAATGAGATACTGAGATACTAAGATACTGAGTTACTGAGTTGCTCAAGACAAACTCTTACATCAGTTAATCACTTAACCCCCCCCCCCCCCCCCCCCCATCAACCAACGCGTCACGCAATGGCTAGCCAGTTTATGAGTTAGTGGAGGGCTTAAGATTTTTTTTTAAAAAAATATTTTTTATTCCTTTTGATAGAAATAAAAAATTGAAATTTTTAAGCAACATATGTAAGTTATATATAAGAATGAGTGTGTTAAACAGATTATCAAATAAAGAAATAAATAATCTTAGTAAAGTAACCAAACAAAAAGTTACTTTTTCTTTACGTAAATATAAAACAAATAATGAAATATCACTTCCACCTATTGAAACTAAGGGTGGCGTGACACCTCTTATTTATTATGAAATAAGTAAAACCTTAGCTTTTAGGTATTATTATAATATGAGTAAATATATTGAAGATTATGGTATTTACTTAAAATTTAAAAATAATAATGTGCGTTTGTGTACCGATCATATAAAAAACAAAGATTATCACGGAGAAATAAAACAACCAGATATTTTAAAAGCTATAAAAGATGCTATAAAACATCAATGTTTTTTATATGATGAATATGAAGATATTTACTACCCTGCAGGAGAAGTTTTTATAAATTTTAGTGTTATGTATATTTATTATGAAAAGACTAGTATAAATGAATCTAACACTGACCGACCTCTTGTTGGAGGAAATGGTTTTTATGGAAGTGAAGAAGATGGTATTCTACCATATAGTGAAGATGAAGAAGATGAAGAAGATGAAGAAGATGAGAGAAAATATGAAGTTAACCAAAATAAAAATAAATCATTTAAATCTGACCAATGCGTAATTTGTACCGAAAAACAACCAAATATGTTATTTTGTAGCTGTGGTCATCTATGCATGTGTAATACATGTTTAGAAGCATATAATAAAAATCAATGCCCCGTGTGTAAAACTAAAAATGTAAACATTAGAGAAATATAATTTATTTAAAAATTATATTTCCCATGAATACCATCTAATGGGAAAATAGTTCACTCATGCTTAATATTTAACCTTTTACCAGGTTAAATAATTTTTAACAGGAATATCGGGGGACGTATTTATCCAAGGATAAATTCTGTGAACCCCAAACACAGAGAGACTTAAACTTTGATATTCCTGCCTTAGTTAATGTTGAAAAGCGTTAAACTATCTTAAGAATCACCTTTAACTCTGTTTTCTATACCTTAACATAAGAAAAAGTATAGATAAAGTAAGGCGAGTCATGACACTACCATGATATAACCATTTTACATGCCTCATCACCGAAAACGAAAGAGGAAGTTATTTAATGCACAACAAAATGGTAGTACATTATAATATTAACAAACATTTTTACCCTGTTTTCTAAAAATGATTAACTTGTATAATAATTGTATAAAATACTTGATATTGTTTTTTAAACAGCAGCCTTACAACATTGTGATATGGTATTAACTTACGGGTTGTTAGACCGCGCCAGAGGTGTTATTATTAATAATTTTTTACAACAAGGAAGTAAGACTGCTTTATTATCATTAAATAAAAAATTATATTTTATACAATTACCATATTCAGCTCATTTTTTAGAAAAAACAAAAGCAAAAAAAAATTATTAATATCATAACATACTACCATCTCCCTAAAAGTCCAGTCTAAAGTGATATTATATGCGTAATACACATTTCAAAATATTGGAAAAAGTTGTGAAATACTATACCACGTGATCTTGGTGTGTGTATCGATAAACCCATTTTAAATATTTAACCCTTTACTGGGTTAAATATTTTTTTTACAAGTCCAACTCTATAAGTATCGACACATGCGCGTTTTTTGCGTTGAAGTTGTTGGACCTTGTTATAAAGTTTATAGTGTCACATTGTTTTACTTCTAAAGGCTGAGGAAAAACTATGCAACTACAACCTTCTCCCTCCTTTTTCACTATGGAGTAGTCAGCCTTTTCAACTCCGTTTAAGACTATGTTAATTTTTGCCTCTTCTTTTAGGTTACCGCCAACTGTAACGACCTTTAGAGACCCCCTTATAATTCTGCCCGAGGCTGCCATGCAATAGCCTCCTAATTCATGGTGTATTCCCGTGCTTCCATTACCGAAAGAAAACTCATAATTACCATTTTTTAATCCTCCTTGTTGCTCAGCATGAACGCTTATAACGGGTTTAAAGCCTATTTTACCATCCACGTAGGATTTTGTCGCTAAATCTCTCTCTTCTACGGGAGTTGCTGCATTTTTTAGGGAATAACCTTGAAGATTTACGTTAGCTACTGCAGAGAAACTCCCATTTGGATTTTTTATGATAGCCCCGCCATTATCAACATAATTTTTATTGGCAGCGGCACCACGGTCAATAGGATTTGGTAATCCGGTAATCGAGTGACCCTTCATGTTTATTTCACCAGCCATTGAAAAAGACCCGTCTTGGTTTTTTGTCAAAGCCTTTTCACCTGCGGTAGCCAGCTCAAGAACACTATCTACGTAAAGCTTATTCGCTGCATGGCTATTTTCAATTGGAGAAGCAACAAAATGAATTCGCCGGTTACCCATAGATATTTCTCCTATTGCAGTATAAAAGCTATCAATGGGGTTATACAAAAATGGTGAGGATTGACTATCAACATACCCCTTTGTTGCTACATCATCAGGTTCAGCCGGTGACAGGACATTAATTAACCCATAATTCCTCATATCTATATTTCCTGTAGCAACAAATCTTCCATCATTACGTTTAACAATGACACTTTCTCTACTAACCTTATCCACATAACTTCTTGTAGCAGCATCATGTGGTTCTTCAGGGTCATGTAGATTATGTATTTTTTTAAAACCCATATTGAATGGAGCAGTAGCAATAAAATTTCCATTTTCTTTTAATAGTGGTGATTCATGGCTTCCCCCTGCTGTATTATCAACATAATCCTTTGTCGCAACGTCTTGTGGATTTACTGGGTTACTAACCCTCGTTAATGTGTTGCCATTCATATTTATAGAACCGACAACAGTGGTTGTTCCATCTTTACGTAAAAAGTTGTTAGTAATGTAAGCAAGTGAAACACCATCACCGCTTGTTTTAACATCATCCATTTTTCCAAATTTATTAACGGGCATCGTTTTTTAATATTACTAAAAAAGTTTATTTAAAACATCTTGAAATTTATTATCATCGCATAACTCTTTAAGAATGAACAAACATAAATGACCGCAAAATACTTCACCCGCATGTTGTAATTGGTCAGTATTGTAGTATATAGGTTGTTTTAAATAATCTATAATTTCATTAGGTGGTTGAATACCATAACTATCAAAATAAATTTTTTTCTTACCATCTTTAAACCATGCAACCCAATGAGTACCAGGACCGCTAGAATCATCAAGGTTTAATATACCACATTCATTTTTTTTTATTGTTTTTTGGTAGGGTATCTCTTAAAAATGTTCCTCTAAAATTTTTTAATTTTAATTTTTTTGCTGCATCATTTAGTTCAAAATTACTTAAAGGTTTATTTTTTAAAGTTACATTATCAATTTTTATATCTTTCATTTTTTATATATTTAAATATTTATAATAGCACTGTTGTCAACCCATGAATTAAACTCATCAGAATAACCTTTCCACTTTACAAGAGATTTCTTTTTCCCCTTTTTAATAACCTTTTCTATCCTATACACCTCTTGACTCGTTTTTTGTAGTTCAGGTTCATAAAATGAACCTTTTATTTCTTCACCATTTAAATCCTCAATTTTATATGTTACAGGTGATGTATGTTTTATTTCTGAAACTGTAAATACCTCTTCAGTCCATCTTGTGGTATAACCTTTTTCAAAAGTCTTTTTCTTTTTACTTATCCTTACTTTGTCTCCAACAGAAAACTTTGGTTTGATATCTTTTTTTACTTGATTATAATCAGGATACAGTGTTCTCCAAACTTTATTTTCATTCTTCTTTTTACTTGCTTCAGTTGGTGTCATCTTAATAGAAGAATGCCTCGTGTTGTTATATTCTTTAACAAGATTTGGTAACACGTTAATATAAACATTTGTTGAGTGAGCAGAGAAATACTTCCACATTTTTTCTTTCATTGTTCTAATCCATCTCTCAACAACGCTTGATTTTTCCTCGTTTTCAGTGGAATATAATTCAATCAAATCTTTAACATCTTTGTTATAAAACTCTTTACCTTTATCCACCCACATTTTATCAGGTTTTCTTTCCTTAAAAATACCCTTCAATGCAACAGAAACAGATTTTCCTGTTTTGTCTTTTAAGGGGATCAGCCAACCATATTTTGAAAAAATGTCAATGACAGCAAGAAGATATTTTACACCACGATTAAGTTTAGAAAATGCTTGCATATCTACTAAATCTGCAGCCCATATCCTATCGACACCCCCTACTCTAACTCTTCTTTTCTTAAATTTTCTTTTTACAGGTTTATGTAGTTCTTCTGCTAATGTTATATTTTCTAAATTTTTTTTTTATTTCCCATTCCAAATCTTTTCTTGGTTCCTATTAATGAGGAAACCAATCCTCTTTCCATTCTTTCCTTAATAGTAGGATTATAGATACCCTTTAACTCTTTAAGCATATTAGCATCACACACATCATTGCGTGTTTTAGTATCATCATGTTTAAGATAACATATATCATGATGATATGCTGCTTTATCAACACGATTTACAGGCTTTGACCATTCTTTAGGTGTTAAATCAGGCTTTAATCTTTTATTTAACTTAGTACCAGGACCAGTAAAATTATGCCCAGGTAAATGCATTTCAAAAGGTAAGTTATTAATTGCCTTGTTTAACAATGAACCACCTTCTTTATCCTTTTTAATAAACTGTGTTTTTGTTGTTCCACATTCAACACATTTACCCCTTTTCATATTTCTACCATTTTTACTTACACCATAACTTAAATCATTTGTTTCTGTTTGTTTTTTACACTTAACACAATACATTTTTTATATTAAAATAAAATTTTTAATATAAAATGGATATTGTTAATTTATCATGGAATGAAGCTTTAGCAAAAAGATTTAACCATCAACTTTTACCAAGAAGTATCAGAGGTTTAATAGTAGGTAAATCAGGATGTGGTAAAACTACACTTTTACTTAACCTTTTGTTAAGACCTGATTGGTTAGATTATGATAACTTAAGCGTTTTTGGTAAAAGTTTGTTTCAACCAGAATATCGCATATTAAAAAAAGCTTTTGAAGAAGAAATACCAAAAGAATATATATTAAGATTATTTTCATTTAAGGATGAAGTACAAAAAAATGATATTTCTCCTTTAGCATTGGTTGAAGAATGGGCTAAAACAATTAAGGAAAAATCTGATATTAAGTGTGAATTTTTTGAAAATGCTTGTGATGTACCCGACCCAAGAGATTTAAACGGGCAAAACAAAAACTTAATGATTTTTGACGATTTACTCTTGGAAAGGCAAAACAAATGTGAAAACTATTATGTTCGTGGAAGACATAGTAACGCTGACTGTTTTTATCTATCACAAAATTATTTTAGATTACCTCGTCAAACTATTAGAGAGAATGCAAATTTTATTTGCTTGTTTAGACAAGACTTAAAAAATCTTAATCATATTTATAGTGATCATGTAGGGGATGATATGACAAAAACCGAGTTTGTTAACTTTTGTAAAAAATGTTGGGAAAAACCTCATGGTTTTGTTGTAATTGACTTAACCAACAACAAAAACAACGGAAAGTATAGAAGTGGTTTTGATAACTTTTATATTCCACAAAATTACAGCAACTATTATTAAATTTTTATAAAAAATATATTTTTTTGTTTAAAATATATTTTTAGTAAATATAAAATGGAAGAAGAATTACTAAAACAAATAGTAAAAAACACTGATCATAAAACATCATTTCAAATTATAGTAAGTGACAACAAAACAGAGTTTAGAACAAGATTTACTCCACCACTTCAATTAGAACGTGATAAAAAATATGAAATAGCTTTAGTCAATCTTGAAACATATTATTCATTTCCAAATATTGATAAAAGAAATGGCACTTTTGTTTATTCACCAGACAATGGTAATACATGGGTTAAGTTAAAAATACCTGAAGGTAGCTATGATTTAGTTGATATTAATGATTATATACAATTAGAAATGAGGAAAAGGGGTCATTATGATTTAATTAATGAAGAATATTATTTAAACATATCCGCTAACACTAATACATTAAAATCTGTTCTTAATGTTGAAAATAATTATCAGGTTGATTTTAACCAAAATAGAAGCATTGGTAAAGTATTAGGGTTTAACAAAGCAAAATATCTACAAGGATTTCACGAATCAGAAAAAGTAGTAAATATCTTAAGTATTAATAGCATACTTGTTAATATTGACTTAATTTCAGGTAGTTATGTTAATGGTTCTCAAAGAAACACAATTTATAGCTTTTTTCCAAATGTGGCGCCGGGTTATAAAATAATAGAGTCTCCAGTTAATCTGGTATACCTACCTTTAACATTAGATGAAATACATGATTTAAACGTAACGCTAACTGACCAAGATGGAAACGTATTAAATCTAAGGGGTGAAACATTAACGATTAGATTTCACATAAGAGAATCGCGTTAAATATAAAATGACAAATTACATTACAGTTAAAGTAAATATAACAGAAGGGCAAAAGAAAAAGATACAACATGCTGTTAAATCAAGTTGTCCTGTAAGTATTAGATTAAATCATGATGACCTAACAGGTGAAGATTTAATAGCGGTAACCGAGTCACAACTAAACAAATTAAATAAAGCATTAGAGGGAGGTAAAGGGGTAACCATTAGAATGACTATTAAACAACTTAAGCACAACATGAAAGTAGAAGGTGGATTTTTACCTTTGATAGCAGGGTTAGCTTCATCAGTTCTACCTACATTAGCAAGAACCGTTTTACCTGCTATAGGAGTTGGTGCCCTATCTGGTTTAGCATCAACAGGAGTTCAAAAAGCAATGGGTAACGGGCTTTACCTTAAGAAAGGGGGTTGCGTATGTCAAGTAGAAACTGATGGAGAAGGGCTATATCTTAAACCATACAAAGGTAAAGGGTTAAAAAATAAAGGTGAAGGATTGTATTTAAAACAAGGTGGGAAAATTTATGATGGAAAAGGTCTTCTTTTAGGACCAAATAGCCCATTTGCTAATATTCCTATATTAGGAGCAATATTATAAATTAAAAAAATGAATGTACATAAATTTGGAAATGGAAAACATAAAATAGTTCAACCAAAAACTATTTTTTGGAAACCTGTTGAAGGTAAGTATCCAGCTAAAAAAGTTAATCCTGTTTCATGGGATATTTTTACTCAACAACCGTTAGTATTAGAAGGAGGCAAATCTATAACGATGGCCCTAGGTATGGGTTTTAATATGAGTAAAGGTTTTGTTTTAGTTTCTCTATCTTATAATCTAAAACTTAATCAAATATCTATAACAAATGAAGTTACGTTAGAAGAAGTGGATGACATGGTTACAACAATTACAAACAACTCTAGTAAAATAAAAAAAATAGAGGAAAACACCTTTTTGTGTCGTCTTTACTATTCAATTTAAAAAATAGTTATAATATAATAAAATGGAGCTAAAAGAAAAGATTTATCCAGACTTACCAGAAGCACGAAATATACCAAATGCGCCAACATTAGAACCAATAATATCAGCAGGAGACAATGGTCAATCATTCAGACTTAAAAAGATATCAGAGATTCAGGATTTTCTTGAAAATGAAGTAAGAGTTAGAGAACAGTTAAGTAAAAAGTATTTAAAGATTAGTAAGACTGTGGATAATGTGGAAGCAGCCTTAACAGTTGGAGCACTAGGAGCTGGAGCTGGGGGAATCGCTTTACTATCAACTGTGGTAGCGATACCTGCAACGATAGTCCTAGAAGGATGTGCTTTAGTTGTTGGGTTAGCAGCATTAGTAGGTAAGTTTATGGTAAGAAGAACCAGAACAAAATCAGAAAAACATCTTCAGATTAAAATGTTGGCTGATTCAAAGTTAAATACACTACTTACACATATATCAAAAGCAATATCAGACAATAAAATAGAACATGAAGAATTTAGTTTAATTATGGAAGAATTGGAAAAATACAAACAAATGAAGGAAGAAATTAGAAGTAAAACAAAGAAAAAAAGCAAGCTAGAGGATCAAGAGAGTTTAATAGAGAAGGGACGAATAGAAGCACGGGAGGAATTCAGGAGACTTGTAGAAAGGCACAATGGAAGCCATTCAAATTAAAAATAAAACCGCCTAAGTTTAAATTTTCTTGCGCATGTGAGATAGGTAATAGTGATTAAATTAATTAAAATAAATTTTTTTTTACTTAAAAATGCCTTTTATAAATGTTGATTATAAAACAAGAGATAAGATGGTAAAAGATTATCTTGTAAGAAAAAAACAGGTTCGTGATAGGTTACTTGCAGAAAGAGTAGGTGATATTGAATTGCAACAAGACTTAACTAAGTTTTTTAAACCCTTAACTAAAGCACAAAAGGAGATACAAGAAGAAGCAACTAAAAATATTGGTGCGTACCAACTAGAAGCAGCTAGAAGAATCACTCAGGGATTGACACCTATTAGGGAGGGGATTGAACAATTGCCTGAACGGTTACCTCAACAACAATTAATTACTGAAAAGGAAGAGGAAGAGGAAGAGGAAGAGAAAGAGGGAGCAGTTGGATATTCATTATTAGATGAAAAATATAGTGATTTAAAAGAAGAATATGAAGAAAATATTGATAAAACATTTGGCATTAAAAAGAAAGGTATTAATTATAGAATAGGTGATAAAATATTTGATTATGATGGTGAAAAAATTTGGGTTGGTGCAGAAAGTTATCCAGCAACGGATGGATTATGGGAACTTATTATAGCAAAAAATCCAAGTAAAAAATATAATCTTACTAGTGACGATATTAAAAATTATGAAAAAATAATAATAAATTCCAATGTTATTTTTCGTGAAAATGACCCCAGTCAACATCCTAAAAGCAGTGGTGGAGTAAAATACAATACTTTTATTAAAAAAATTTACGAAAAAATCAAAAAAGGAAAAGGAATTACCATTATCCCATCTGACCCCAACGCACTATTAGAAAGGTTTGACCTTTTAATGTCTAGTAAAGATGCGGGTCATACAGGTGTAAAAAATGAGTTGGTAAGTATTTGTGATGAATTAAAAAGGCAAAAAGTATTAAATACAAAAAACTATAAAAAGTTAATGTCTATATTATAAAATGATTACATCACAAAAGAGAGGAGTTAAAAGAACTTATGCTTATGGTGGAGCAGGTATATTTGATACCTTAGCTAATTTTTTAAGTAGGTTATTTACAAGCGGTGCAGTTAAGCAAATAGCAAGTTCTGCAGTTGATGTTGGTAAAAGTGTGGCTAAAGAAGGAGCAAAGAAAGCTTTAGAGGCAGGTAAGGCAGCTGCAGTTGATGCTGGAACAAGATTAGTTAAAAAGGCTTTAACACCTAAATCTAAAAAGATTATTGAAAAATATAGTCAAGTTCCAACCATACCAACAATACAACCTGTTGAACAAAATGTAAGTTCATTGATTGATGGTGGAGCCGTTAATATACAAACAATGGTTAAGAAGTTAAACAAAAAAAGAGGTAAAGGGATAAAAACAATATAATTTTTTATTTAGCTTAAGTAATTATTACATTAAATAAAAAAGAATGCCAAATCTAAAATTTAATTTAACACATTATGAAGAATACAGTACAAAAAAGGTTAGGATCCTTTATGCAAATTTTAAACTTGATGAAGATTGTGAAGTATTAGATTGCAGTGATACAAATTACGATTATAATAAGGTTGATTTAAAATTGTCACCTGAAAAAGCTGATATCATTAAGGAATTTGAAGAAGATGTAAATCAATATCTAAAAAAAAATAATATACCTAAGGTAACCATTCTTTATGGAAATAGAATTTATCTAAAAATGAAAAAAAACCTTACAGTAGAAAAAATTAAAAATATTAAACTAAAGGGTGTGTATGTAAATAATGAAAACAAGTCATTCCCTCAACTATGGGCAAATTAGTATAACAATTATAATTTTTAACTTAAAAAATTATGATTGTATATAAAAAATGGACATTTTAAATGTTAAAGCACCAATTCTAAAAGATGATAGTATTGATGAATATGAATACTTTGAGTATGAACCTACCATAGGAACCAATTTAAACAACTCAGGGGGTAATATTAGGATTGATATTGGAAACAAGGATGTTTTTCTTCATCCTTCTGAATCATACTTAAGTTTTGAGGGTGAATTGTTAAGAGATAATAATGCTCGTTATGATAATGATATTGCACAAGTTAATAATAATTTGGTAACGCTAACAAATAATGCAATAATGTATTTGTTTAAAAGTATCAGATACCAACTTGAAGAGCAAGATATTGAGTATATTAATTATCCTGGTTATGTTAGCACGATGTTGGGGTTGTTAAAATATCCTGATGATTTTTCTAAATCACAAGGTTTAAACCAACTTTGGTATAAGGATACCGGACTTAGAGCAAGTTGTGATACCAATAGTGGATTTAGAGTAAGAAGAGATTGGATTTTTAGTTCAGATCCGGTTGGTTCATTTAACTTTTGCATTCCGTTAAAACATATATTTGGCTTTTGTGAAGATTACAACAAAGTGGTATATGGTATGAAGCATACTTTAACCTTAACAAGAACAGGTGATGATAACGCAATTTTTAAAGCTGCTTCAACCCCAGATGGCGCAGGAAATCCAACTAATAATTTTAGAGGAAAAGTTGTTTTAAGTAAAATAACTTGGTTTATGCCACACGTAACACCTGAACTTGGTAATAGATCAGAACTTTTAAAATTTATTGAAAAGAAAGAAAGATTTCCTGTTGGGTATAGGATGATACAATCAGATACAATAGCGGTACCAAACAATACTAACTTTGCTTGGAGACTAGCAACTAAATCATCACCTGAGGTACCACGTTTTATCATTGTTGGTTTTCAATCAAATAAGCGTGATAATCAGGAAGCAAACCCGGCTATATTTGACCACTTAAATGTAAGAAATATTAAAGCTGTGTTATCCACAAAGCAATATCCACATAATGAACATCAAATAAATTTTGATACTAACCTAATTGGAAGAATATATGAGGAAGCTGCTTCATTTAGAAAAAAGTTTTACAACATGGATGAACTAGTTTCAAATCCAAATATTAATCCTGATGATTATAAAAAACTTTTTCCCTTGTTTGTATTTGATGTATCAAAGCAAAGTGAAAGAATTAAGTATTCTGTAACTGATATTCATATTAGAGCTAGCTTTACAGCTAATCCAGGAGCAAATGTTGAAGCATATGCTGTTTTACTTAGTGATAGGTTAATTAACTTTCAGAGTGATGGAAATAAAATGGCAGTAGTATATTAAGTAATTTTTTGTTTAATATAAAAATATGCTAAAGATTGCTGATTTTAAAAAGATATTAACAGATAACAATATTAAGTGGTATTCCTATTGGAACAAGAAAAAGTTTATTGATGTTTTAAAAGAGCATGGTTTGTATCCTGAAGATGAAGAAAAAAAAATTTTAAAAAAAATTCCTAATTATGATAGATTAAAGGATATTGCTAAAAATCCAAAGAGGGTTACCTTAAAGGATGTTGAAACTGAAGAGGTGGCCGAATTTCCATCAATTTACAAGGCAAGTAAGTTTATTAACCGATGCCCTCAAACGATTGAAAACTGGAATGGTAGAGTATGGAATGGTAAATATAGAATTGACATTCAATAATTTTTATTATTTTTTAAAAAATAATAAAATTTGACTTAAGATAATTTTATTATTTTAAAAATTATAGCGATGAATTCTTTTTCAAGAAGATTTATCAATGGACTGGTAGATGCTAGTCAAACGATTGCATCTAATTTATATAGTGGTGCTCAAAGGGTTGCCTCAGCAGTAATTCCTCAGAGTGTTAGAAGAAGAGTGTCTAATTTTACTAATTGGATGACTGGTAATGTTCCAGAAGAGCAAATTCCACAAGTTATAAACCGAGTTTTAGAAAATGTAGAAGAAGACTTGCTAAGAAGAGAAATGCCAAACGTTGTATTAAGACAAGAAGCGTCTGCATTAAGAGAATTTGCAACACAATATGTTATAGATGGAGTAGGGGGATGGGGAGCAAATGATTTTTTAGAAGTATGTAGAGAAAGCATAACTAATTTTTTAAGAAACAATAGAAATACAAAGGTAAAGCTAGAACTAGTATGTTTATTTTCAAGGGAAAAAAATGATGGTGATATTGAATATAAAGAAGTTAAACTTTCTTCAAGTCACGAAATTATATTAAGGGAACGTGATGTAAATGACGCTTATGACGACATGGTAGAACGAGTTATGTTTAATTTCGAAACTTTTTTAATACAAGGAACTGGTTGGGTATTTGAGAGGGTTATAAGCTTAACATTACATGTTGTAGAAAATAGACAATTATGGGAGGGGCTTGCAGGTTCATGGATGCCTTTACCAGCAGGATTAAAAAGAGCAAATAACAGAAATGGGCTTGTTAATATTAAAAACGAAGAAGATCATAACTGTTTTTTATACTGTTGTATGAGGGTGGTTTATCCAAAAAAAGAAAATCAACAAATAGTTGATAAAAAATTAAAAGAGCAAATCAAAGAATTAAATATGAGGGGAATAGAATGCCCCGTTAAGTTGTGTGATATTAATAAATTTGAAAATCAAAATCCAGATTTTTCTATTGTTGTTATAGGTTATGATAAGAAAGATGGGTTATATCCTCTTAGAAGGCAAAGAAAACAAACTTTTGGTAGAAAACATTTAGTGATTCTTTTGTTAATAAAAGATGAAGATGAAAATAGTCATTATGTTTGGGTAAAAGATCCAAGTGCACTATTAGCATCAAAAATATCCAAAAATGGACATAAACTTTCTTTTTGTTGGAGTTGTTTAGGACATTTTACGAGTGAAAGAGTTTTAGAAGATCATAGAGTGTTTTGCTATGAAGAAGATGCTGTAAGAATTAAAATGCCATCAAAAACCCAGAGTATAGTAATGTTTAAAAACTGGGTTAAAACACAATGGCATCCTTTTGTTGTTTATGGTGATTTTGAAACGATGCAAATACCAATACAACATGCAAAACCAGACCCAAGTAAAAGTACAACAACAAAAACTCATATGCATGTCCCAACAGGTTATGCTTTCTTTTTAAAAAGTTTTGATGAAAATGTTCTTAAGTCTAGATTGTTGCTATATCGAGGACTAGATGCTGAGAAAAAGTTTGTGGAAGAAATAGAAAGTCTGACCAAAGAGATTTTTAAATTGCCAAAAAAAGATATGATACTTACCGCAGAGGATGCAAAAGATTTTAATAAGGCAGATACTTGTTATCTTTGTAATAAGAAGTTTGGGGAGGAAGAAGAAAGTGATGAAGAAGAGGAAAGCGATGAAGAAGATGGAGTGGAAGAAGAGGAAGAAAAAGAAAATAAAAAGAAAAAAGATGAAGATAGATGGAAAAAAGTAAGAGACCACTGTCATTTTAGTGGTAGATATAGAGGAGCAACACATAATAAATGTAATCTTAAATTTCGTAAACCAAACTTTCTCCCTGTTTTCTTTCATAATTTGTCTGGATATGATACACATTTGTTTGTTAAAAATCTTGGTGTTAGTGAAGGGGAAATTAATGTAATTCCAAATAATGAAGAAAAATATATAAGCTTTACAAAAAAGACTTTAGTAGGTCAGTGGGAAAATAAAAATAAAACAATAGATATTTATAAGGATATTAGGTTTTTAGATAGTTTTAAATTTATGGGTAGCGGTTTAGCAAAACTAGCAGAAAATTTAAAAGATTATCAATTCAAAAACTTAAAAAGTGAATTTCCAAAAGAAGAAGAGTTTAAACTTCTTCGTAGAAAGGGCGTTTATCCATATGAATATATTGATTCATTAGAAAGACTTAATGAAACACAATTACCACCTATAGAAGCATTTTATTCAAAACTTGCTGGGGAAGGAATTACAGAAGAAGATTATAAGCATGCAAAAAAGGTATGGAAAACATTTAAAATTAAAACTCTTGGTGAATATCATGATTTATATTTAAAAACGGATGTTCTTCTTTTGGCTGATGTGTTTGAAAGTTTTAGAGAAGTTTGTTTTAACGTTTATAAATTAGACCCTGCTTGGTATTTTACTGCACCTGGTTTAGCTTGGGATGCTGCATTAAAGTTAACTGGTGTTAAGTTAAAACTGATTAGAGATGAAAATAAAATCCAATTTATTGAAAGGGGGATCCGAGGTGGAATTTCAATGATTGTTAAAAGGTATATAAAAGCTAATAATAAATATTTAGGTAAAAAGTACAATTCGAATATGCCTTCAGTATTTTGTAAATATTTAGATGCGAATAACTTGTATGGTTGGGCAATGAGTCAGAAGCTTCCAATTGGCGGATTTAAATGGATGACGGAAAAGGAATTAAACAACTGGAAACGTCATTCTTGTTTTTTGGAAGTTGATTTAGATGTTCCTAAAGAACTGCATGATTATTTTAATGAGCTTCCTCTTGCTGCGGAGAGAAAAAAAGTAAATAAAGTTGAAAAGCTGGTACCAAATTTACATGATAAAAAGAAATATATTATACATTATAAAAGTTTAAAACAGTGTTTAAGTCTTGGTTTAAAATTGAAAAAGATACATAGAGGGATTAAGTTTAAGGAGAGCGATTGGTTAAAACAATACATAGATTTAAACACACAGCTAAGAACAAAAGCAAAAAATGATTTTGAAAAGGATTTTTATAAGTTAATGAATAATTCAGTATTTGGCAAAACTATGGAAAATATAAGAAAAAGGGTAAATGTTAGGCTTGTCAGAAGTAGGAAAACAGCAAGGAAATTTGTAAACAAACCAAACTTTAAGCATTTAGAAATATTTAATGAAAATTTGATAAGCGTTCATATGGGAAAAACACAAATAATATTTAACAAGCCTATTTATTTAGGGTTTTCTATTCTTGAGTTAAGTAAAACTTTGATGTATGATTTTCACTATAACTATATTAAAGCGAAATATGGAGATAGAGCAACTTTAGGACTTACTGATACGGATAGTTTATTATATGAAATTAAAACAGAAGATTTTTATAAAGATATTTCAGATGATGTTAAAGAAAAGTTTGATACAAGTGACTATCCAAAAGAGGGGCATCCTTCAGGTATTCCAGTTGGTGTAAATAAAAAGGTGATTGGTATGTTTAAGGATGAAACAAATGGAAAGGAAATAGAAGAAACTATTGGATTAAAACCAAAAATGTACAGTATTAAAATGGATGATGGGGTGGAAAATAGAAAATGTAAGGGGATTAAGAAAAATATAATTAAGAAAACTATAACGCATCAGGATTATCTGAATTGTTTAGAAAAAAATAATATTCAACATAGAACTATGGCAAATATAAGAAGTTATAAGCATCAAATTTATACGGAAGAAATTAATAAAATAGCATTAAGTGCAAATGATGATAAAAGGTTTATTTTACCTGATAGAATTCATACACTTGCCTGGGGGCATCATAGGATAGAGGAGTACAAAAAATAAATTTTTATTTGTGATAAAACAAATAAAAATTATAAATTTTTAATTTTACCACATGTTATACATTCTTTGGCACTGTTTTTATAATTAGTGCCTGTTAGATAATTTATTATTTTATAAAATAAACCTTCTTTGTGTATAATTTTAAATACGCCATAGCAATCATTTTCATGATGAAGATTGTTGTAACATTCTTTAAAAAGACCGTATTTTTTATTTTCAAAAATTGTATATTCTCTCCAATTTGTTAATTCCTGCATTTTCTTACATAGCTCACTTCTTTTTTCATTATAATCTGATATTAAGTTATTAATGATGACTACTTCTTCATTTATCTTTTCAATTGTCTCTAAATCTTCTTTTGTTAAAGTATCTCTATATTTTTCTTTTGTGTTAAGTAAAAGAACATGATTCTTTAATTTTTGTAAAAGTTTAATATAAGTTTCTTTTCCATATTGTATCTTTTTCTCTGTATTATAGTTTATTCCGTTTTTTAATTTTTCATATTTTTCTTTTAAAGTAATAGCTTTTTCTAAATTATAATATAAATTAAAATCATCTATACTACATTCTATGTGTGTTAATGAATATGGTATAAAATTTCTTGGGTAAAATGAAACTGGATATTTTATTGGAGGTAGATACCTTTTAATTTTATCTTCCATTATTATTTTTTTATTAAATAAAAATTTTTGCTTAATTCATTTTTTATAGAAACTTAAAGTTTATACTAAATTCTTCAATTTCGTTAAGACAGCTTTCTAGGTATTGATGTTCGTTTGGGCAATCTATAAATCTTTGTTTAAAGAGAGATAGCAAATCAGTTAACTCTCTAACATAGAAACAATGCCTAACATGCATGCCATTACCACCGGCATAGAATATTATCTTTAGAACATCTTCTTTAGGTTGTTCATAAAGCATTTTACTGCAGTAGTAGTATATATCACTAAACCATCTTGGGTTTTTATAGGGCATTAGACCGGTTCCATTTGTGTAGATAATTTTGTTGGTGTTTATAGGATAAATATTTGTTTTATCCCTAAGTAGATCGTTTAGCTTTTGTTTGAAATCAGGCTCTAGTTCTAGCATTTTTAAATAAAATAATTTTTTGTTATGGATTATGTATCATTTTAAGATGATATATAACCATGGATTATCATTTAACTCCTATTTTAACATGTTTTATAATTTTCATCTCGATTTTGTAACCAGTCAGTAAAACCTGCTTTTATATCTTCAATAAAAGATACTATAGCAAAATCTTGATTAAAATCTTCTTTTTCACTCTCTTTAACATGATCTATAAAATCTTTTGTGCAACCTTTGGTATACTCATCAAAGTAATACATTATGTCTTCTTTAACATCTTCCACGTTGTATAGGAGTTTAGACTCTAATTCTTCATAATATTCTACTTCTAGATCATCTAAATTAAGATACTCAACATTATTAAAATTTGTTTTAGGACAAAACAATCGAATATAGACACGCTCATCCTCATAGTCTATCCATAACTCTGCCCTGTCAAAATCATATTCTTCATATTTAGATTTGTTTACTTCTCCCCAGTTTTTAGTATGTTCGGGGTATCCTTTGAATTTTTTTGCTGTTTTTAATGCTTCTTCTAGTATCCATTTTTCTTTCTCTGTGTGATCTCTTTCATATCTTTCTTTATCGTTGAAATTTTCCCATTCTCCATAATAATGAATATCTACTTTACCATTCCAGCCGTCGTCAATTGTAAACGTGTCAGTGTCTGGGTTATAGTTTTCATAACGAAAAGTCATCTCTCTTCTATGACCCATTTCGTCGTCATCGTCTTTTTCTGGGTTATAGTTTTTAAAACGAAGAGCAAAATGTGTTTTAAATTCTACTTCATTATCATATTGTGTTTGTTCACTATCTGTGTTATTCATCTTGTAAGTCTTATTATCTTACCTACTGTCTCTGTGCGATCTTTTACCTTAAATTCATTTTTTTATTTCCATCGAAGGAATAAAAAATTAAAAATTTTTTTATTTTTAAGCTAATAACGGAATCCTTTCTTTAGCTTCTTCTTCTATCAAATCATCTAAATAAAAAATTTATTTTGTATTCTAACGGAAGTCTTTCTCTAGCTTCTTCTAACCAATCACTAAGATAATTATTAAGACGAGTTGGGAAGCAATCTTCTATATAATCTATATAACGTTCCATAATTTTAATTTTTTCATACTTAATCTTCCATAGTGGGGCATCCTTTAACTTACGTTCATCATTATTCATTTTCTCTTCCATTTTACTAGTAAATCTATAACTAAGTATATCACTACCTTCATCAAAATAATAATTAATAAAATTTTTAAGGCGGTTTTTTATATTTTTAGCTAAGTTATTATATACACATAAAATATTTTCTTCATCCTTTTCTATTTGTTCTTCTCTTGTTTTATCTTCATAGCTATGTCTTTTATTAAAATCTTTACTAAATTTTCTATTTTGTTTATATTTATCACGAAAAAACGATTCTTCTTCATCATGTGGTTGATACTCTTCAACTTGTGTATCACTCGATGTGGGTTTATCTTGTAAGTCTGTCATCTTACCTACTGTCTCTGCGCGATCTTTTATCTTAAATTCAATTTTTATTTAATCGTGGCAAGCGATTTTTTTCCCACTAACTCATAAACTGGCTAGCCATTGCGTGACGCGTTGGTTGATGGGGGGGGGGGTTAAGTGATTAACTGATGTAAGAGTTTGTCTTGAGCAACTCAGTAACTCAGTATCTTAGTATCTCAGTATCTCATTGACTCAGTAACTCAGTAACTCAGTAACTCATTGACTCAATATCTCGGTATCTCTGAGTAATTCAGTATCTGAAACAATGACGCGTGATGATGAAATTTTTTAAAAATTAAATTTTTTTTTTTTTTTTTTTTTTTTTTTTTTTTTTTTTTAATTTAATTTTTAATTTTTTAGGAACCTTTTTTAGAGAACATTTAGTTATGAGACGGTATGAGACGGTTTTTACGTCAAACTGGCATAACACCTACTACTCACGCAAGCTTTTTCTAAGATTTGGCTCCGTTACCTACTTTTTCATTCGACGTGACCCAATTTCTAACTTATCGGAAATTTATCCAGACAAACATTCTGACCAAGTTTCATGAGTATCAAGCAGAAAATGTGGCCTCAGAGTGCACACAATATTTTTCTAAGATCTGACCCTGTGACATACTTTTTGACCCCACATGACCCAATTTCGAACATGTCCAAGGTTTTATCAAGACAAACATTTAGACCCAGTTTCATGAGGATCTGGCCGAATATGTGGCCTCTGGAGTGCACACAAGGTAAATGTTGACGACCGCACGACGGACGACGCAAGACAGACGACGAATGCCGGACACAGCACGATCACAAAAGCTCACCTTGATCACTTCGTGCTCAGGTGAGCTAAAAAGGCAAGTGGCTCTTCCAAAATGGACAAACTCGCTGAAAGAGCAGTGATTCAATATTTGCATAAGAAAGGTCTAGCACCTAAGATGTCCATACTGATATGGTAGCAACACTAGAGAATAATGTGCCTTCATATGCAACAGTGAAAAGGTGGGCTGCGGAATTTAAGCGTGGCAGCCAGAGCCTTGAAAATGACACCTTTTCTGGACGGCCTGTCACTACTGCAACCACAGAAATTGTCATTTAAGTCCATGATATTGTTATGGCTGACAGGCGAGTTACACAGGGATACATGCATATAACCAGTACAGTTGGGATTACAAGAAAGAATGCATTCAATTCCTACGGAAGATCTTGCAATGAGAAAGCTTTCGGCCGGTTGGGTACCAATACTTCTGACAAATGATGAGAAGCACATTAGGCGGACTTTGTCACGTGCTAAGCTGAATTTTTTAGAAGCAGATCCTGCTAACTTTCTGCAGAGGTTTATGACTATGGATGATACTTGGGTCCATCATGTCAACCCAGAGGCCAATCAACAGTCTGAACAATGGCACCCTGTCTCACCCCTGCCAAAGAAGGCAAAGACTGTTCCATCAGCTGGAAATGTTATAGACTTGGCTTTCTGGGATCCTGATGGTATTCTGATGGTAGATTATGTGCAAAGTGGACAATGCCCCTGTTCACAAGTCTGTCATTGCGATGACTGCCATCAACGATTTTGACTTGGAATCGATTGAGAATCCGCCTTATTAGCCTGATCTCGTTCCATCAAACTGTCCTAAATTTTCAAAATCGAACAAAGCTATTTCCGCTACCCACTTTCGGTAAGATATTGACGTCATGAATGCAATGGGGACTTTCTGAACGTTCAAGAAAAGGACTTTTTCAAAAGTGGTGTTGAAGTTTTTAAACATTCCTTGCCAAAGTGTATAGATATACTGGAGGGGACTATGATGAAAAGTAATGCAATATATTCGCCAAAGAGGCTCACAACTTGTCAATCAGTCCTCGCAGTATGGCTCAAAAGGTGGAAATTGTCTTTGAAAGGGCAGAATACATTGTGAGAAGAGGAGAAAAAGGCTTGTAAGCAGTATTTCATCTTTTCTCCCAATGTTTTCAAAAGGCTTCGTCTTAAGTAAAGCTGACTTGATCAAGTCGTGAACTGTCAATCATACGATAGTTGCCCATTTGAATTTTATGTGCTTAAAGAGAAAATTTGTGAATGGGAAATAGGCATCGGGCAGCCACCTTCACAATAATGGCTGCAAATTCGTTTTTCGTAACAGCAACATCAATCGTTATAGCAAAGATATGTACACAATCGTTTGAGGTTCCATTTCATTTAGCTTCGTATTTAAGCCACTGGACATGTATTTGATTGAACATGTGTGATACCATTGATTTATCTTAATTGACAACCATCAAGATAGTGGCGGTAAGGTCATCCAGGATGGTGGCGATCAAAGATACATCTCGATCTTAAGACAGGAAGCTGAGTTTTTTAATATATTATGACTGCTGCCAGTATTCAATTGTCAGTCTACACTTATTCTCTCTAAGCCCATAAATTCGAATAAACCCATTCCTGTAAGCAAAATTGTCCCCCTTGCCAGATAAAGATGAAGGGTAACCAAATAACAGATTGGTTCTTTTACTTCAGTTTCTTTTTTATTGTCCTTGATTCCCTCGAGGAGGTTGCGATAGATTTAAATTTTAAATTTGTATTTAAAGTCCCCATATGATTTTAAGGCGAATTCGGCCCTCAGTCATCAGAGAAATGCGTATATATCGATTTGCAAAACAATCTAGCCAGATTTAGTCATTATCTCAAGAATATAATTATTGTCTGTGTTGTGCAAGAAAATCAAGAGTATAAAAACCAAGTAATCCCTTTATCAGGATCAATGTAGTGCTAGAGATGAATCAATGGAAATAAACTGAAGAATGCCCCCCCCCCCCTCCCATTAATAATAGCTGGTGTTTGGCTGAGATGTAAGTTGCTGGTACGCAAAGGGGGATAGGTGGTTATTGCATGAAGCTGACTACCAGTATTCGATTTTCAAATGCAATGAAAGAAATTGAAAATCGGGCCTATAAGTCAAATGGTAAATTGCTGATAAACTAGTTTTCAAAAAAGCCATAACTCAGCTAAAACATCCCTTTACCCTTCATTAAACAATCCCGTGTTTTAGCGACCCTGAAGTAGAAGGCTTTTGAAATCAGGAGAGGAGAAAATGCTGTAAAGGGATAATCCGAAGTGTTTACCCGAACTCACTTGCATTTTGGAAAGTTAGTTGGTACAGACGCACATTATAAATATCTTTTTTTTTTCTTCTTAATCAAATCAGTCACTCCTTACCGTGGTAGAAATAGATCATTTGCCATCAGCTCTGAATCTGTACCGTAATTATTGTCCTTTTTGGCAAAGAAACAGGAAACAACGGAAGAATTGTTGGATTGACATGCAAAGTGTGCACTTATAGATGCAAACTGATTTTTTTCTTCCATATCTTAAGAAAAAAAAAAACAACAACAAAGATGAAATAAACGAACTTAAGATGTATTGATGTTGTAAAACTGGCTGAAAGCTCATACAAGCAGATAAGTGACGACCTCAACATACACGTGCTAGCACATTCAAAGAATTTTACAAAGAGAAACGCCCATGGGCGTGTTTTTACGTGTACTCGTATCACTTGTTCTCGTGCGTAACGATAACATTTCCGGTCATAAAATCATATCGAGTATATCAGCCATGCTCTAGCAAAAGAGGGCTTATTACATCTCCGTGATACATTATACCAAGCAAGTCATTAGATAATTGTGGATCCATAAGATCCGTCTTGTCGAACAACCGGCTTAATCATGAGATACACTGCTAGACCAAGATTAGCCGAGAGGTCCCTACAGTTTAATATAATGATTGTATTGATTGTATGGTGTTTAACGCCGTTTTCAACATTATTTCAGTTATATCACGGCGGCCAGTGCATGTATCCATGCTTTCCTGTAGTTTCTTTTACCAGTACTCCACACAATATTCTGTCCAAGCCACAGGCTGCTTTCCCACATAACCATCGTCGAAACAATGGTCAGCGGTGAGAGAGGAATGTCGCGATGACTATCATCAATCCTCGGAATGAAATTGGCCAAGCCGGGGATCGAACCAGCGACCTCCTGTTCTCAAGTCCTGTGCGCTACCGACTGAGCTACGGGGGCTTGGCACAGTTTAATATAAACATGATACTCCCTGTATTACAGGACCTCGTGTTTAAACGACGAAGATGGCTTTAGAAAACATGGTGGGAAAAGGAGAAAATGCTGGTATCAGCATTTTCTCCTTTTCCTACAATGTTTTCTACGTTTTCAAAGACTAGTCCGTTCATTGCAGCCAGATTGAAGTGATCGTCTTGCAAATGCTTTCAATACTTGTATGATGCATGAGTAGACCTAGAATTTGATATTCCCTGTTTTCGTAAACAGACGAGTTTACAAAGTCATGTAAATAATGAAAAATCGCTACGATTTTAACTTATTGTTAATCCCTATCGTGCTAAATACCGGTAAGTTAAATAAAACTTTCAAGCGGATAGTAAAATCCCGGATAATATCATTTCAAACTTACTTTTTGGAGAAAAATATCTCCTTTTCGGACAGTGTCGATCCAAGATCAGACTGCGCGTTCTGTGCAATGGGAAGCAACTCCAGGCATGGGGGGGGGGGGGGGGGCATATCTGTAGAGACGAGTTTGTGTGGTAAAATCACATTCGTCATATTCCGTTTCGCGGTTTGTTAAACCTTATAATTATAGTCAAAGGTAGGCTGGACAAGGATTTAATGTAGATAAGAGTTGTTTGCTCAGGCTCATCATCCTAAACTCAAACTCCGTCCTTTGGAACGCGGTTCTCAAAGGCTCGAAATGTGTCATCCGATCTTCGACCCACATTGTTGGAGAATTTGAGACGTTACAGTCAATATCTGCCTTAATCTTGCAATACTCGTACTTTTCAAGACTTGTTAATTAGTCTTCTTGCGCTGATGGAAATGAGAATTGTGTAGTAATAATACCTCCCTTTGACATGCTATGTAAGAGTGCGTGGAGTGTTTCTCACGACAATTCGTATACCATTTCATTCAAATTAGACATGCCAGTTTTCTCCCCGATAAATCAACTGTAATTTCTTCGAAGAGCACACTGTCAGTTTAATGATGATATAATATGAAGTTTTAAGTAAAAGATGGTTGTTAGGATCAGAAGATCAACCTGATCAACGGCACCAGTGCAAGAGTGTCACATGTAGGCCTTAGATGAACTGGTCTACGGTTGTTTATACAGATATAAATATGCGATTAGCCATTGTCTTCCGCTTGGTGGCATTTTTCAAATACATAACCTATCTGATATGGGCCTTCTGGGTACAGAACCGGGCTACTTTTCAAGGCGGCAATCGATGCAGCGAATTTCAAAATAAAATATACGTTTACCCACTAAAACCTACCTTGTACGATTCATTCAGCCATGGTTAGCTAGCATGAAACCTGAGCACCAGCCATTTATAAACATAGCATATGGGGAATAATCACGCAATGAGCCCAGCAACTAGGGGACGTTATTTTGTTGTCAGTCTGTTGCACAAACCCTGGTTTTCCCTTTATCTTTATCTAGAAACCGTCTAGAGATTTGCAGTAAACAATAGATATTAAAAGAAATATTTTCCCCGTTTGAAATCGTTTTTGATTTTTCCACAGACGTATTATTTATTGCCATTTTCCGCCTGCACTTTTTAAGCGGCAAGTTACGCACCTATGGAATGCCATAGCAGAAAATATTCAAGATATAAAAACACTATCAAGATATTTAAAATATTCAATCAAGATAGTCGCAATTATACCAAAATGATATATAAATTTGATATATGACAGCAAAATTATCATATCAAAACATAAAACCACTTCAAGACAAATAAATATACTTCAAGATGTAAAAACAGCATCAACATTTTAAAACCCACACCAAGACAAATAAATATACTTCAAGATGTAAAAACAGCATCAACATTTTAAAAACCACACCAAGACTCACGTGACCAATCAAGACTCACGTGACCACAAAATCCACGACGTCATCACTTGGCGAAAAGAACGTACACACACTGCTGCTGCTTGACTATTCACAGTCACACGTTCATTTTTATTCGGCGTATTAACGTTAATCATGGACCACCCAGACGAAATTACTCGGCTCTTTAGACATTCGCAGTTCCAAGATCTCATGAGAGACCTCAGGAGGAGTGTTTCAGATGCCCCTTCAAATGTCCGTGATGTTGTTTCACAGATTCTTCAACATCCGTTCGTTGGTGATGCCCAGCGACAGGTGAGTGCAAACATGTAGCCTCGAGTGTCCGTATTCCGTGATGATAAGGAAACAACTTGATGAAATTAAGAATTGAGACCAGAATATGAGCTGGAAATTACTTGCCTTCATAAAAAAATCATTTCTGGTCACTCTCATATCAAAAGAATAACTTAGATAACTATTTTCATGTTCAGTGTGCATAAATAAAGAACATACCGTCGGCCTTCTTGTGCAAACATGGCGTGACCTAATTCCGGTAGCTCGGTAGTATTACTGCAGTTAGTCGATGATCTTTGCATTTTTTTGAGAAGTAACACTACTTAGCATCAAGAACAAAGAAGTAGATTTCTTTAACATACGATAATTAGTTTATTTTCCGGTGTATTTGTCTTGTATTTGTCTGAAATTCAAGGGCAATGAGACATTCGAATATTGGTAAGGGTTACGAGCAGAAATACCGTGTGACGTCATTAAAATATGTGCTCTACGAGATGTACACAAAAATCACCGGTTCAAGGACACTCACGGAATAAGGACACTCGACGATATAATTATGCACAGCACTTCTAGTAGTAGAGGCCTACCATACATACGATACGGTATCTGGCATTGCCATTGCATTGTTACGATTTGTAGCAAAAGATCAGACTGCAGGCCTTCAGTATCTTTTCAAATGCATGTGTCTTTTCTGTCTGCATTTCCTATCTGTCTGTCTGCCTGTTCGTCCGTCCGTTTATATGTATGTGTGTCTGTCTGCCCTCCGTTGGTCTATTCATCTGTCGGTCTGTGCGTCTGTCTTTTTGCCTGTCTGTCTGTATCTTTGTGTCGGCCTTCCCTATGTCTGTCTGTCTGCTCATCCGTCCGTCCGTCTATATGTATGTGTGTCTGTTAGTCTGTCCGTCTGTCAATATGTAATCGTGTCCGTTTGCCCACTATGTGTCCCTTACTCTGTCGGTCTGTGCGTCTGTCTGTCTTTCTTTTCTTTGGCTGTCTGTCTGTGTCTTTCTTTCTGTTGGTATTCCCTATATCTGTCTATCTGTTGGTCCGTCCGTCTATTTTGTATGTGTGTCTTTGTGTTCGTCTGTCCGTCTGTCCATATGTATGGGTGTCTGTCTGCCCTTCGTTGGTCCGTTAACCTTTCGGATCTTTTGGAGGATCCGACTGCACAGTGATTTTCTGTCCGTCTTCCCATGTTTTTCTGTCTATTTTTTCGTCCGTTCGTTCGTCCGTCCGTCTGTTCATGAACACGTCTTTCTGTCTTTTTCTCCGTGGGTCTGTTTATCTGTCGGTCTGTGCGTCTATCTCTCTTTTTGTTTGTGTGTCAGTGTTTATCTGTCGGTATTCCCTATGACTGTCTGTTTGTTCGTCCGTCCGTCTGTCTGCCGTTCGTGTGTCCGTTCATCTATCTGATCTTTAGGAGGCTCAGGCTGCACAAACATGCAGTATGATCTTACACTTTATGCTTTAATGAATGAGAGTGCATGCGAAGATCAGACAGCAATCTTCAGTATCTTTGTCATGTGTAAGGAGCCGCTGAAAAACGGGGGTCTCTCAGCGACTTATCTTTGGAGGTCAACTTCCAGAAAACAGTAAGTTTGATTCTGGAAATTTTGACAGAATACCACCCAGAGGATCGAGACGAAGAGTTTGATACCAATATTGGCCGGTTTTGAGACACTTAGTCTTTTCAGCTATTTCAATACCCCGGGCGCTTTCCTGTGGTAATGGTAGGTGTTTTTTTTTTCTCAAAACCCGTCAACATGGGTATCAAACTCTTCGTATCGATCCCCTGAGTCCAAAAATGCATAAACTTTTTGTATCAGGTTCGCCATTTTGTTTTACTTAATTATTTTAGAAATTTTGAAATTTTGCGAATGGCCCTAACCCTTACTCTACTGTCTTAGACAAATAAAAATGATACGAAACTCTTCGTTTAGAGGCACTCTACCCAAATTTGTTGCCAAATCCTTACTCATATGCACCTTTTCCATGTTATATGTCGAAAGGACACTACCGAAGTGACCGCAAAACCCCATCAGACAAACAGTTTTCGATCATAACTCGGAAAGTATATAAAAACTTTGACTGGATCATCTCCATATTTTTATCATGGGTGTATAAATGAGGATACATGACATGTAATGAGCTTGTGATTTTACCTACTTTTCAAGGTCACATAGGTCAAAGTTCGAAATTTCGCCATTTGTTATCACGTTTCCTGACTGCTAGGACTTGGTACATATACAGCCCTGTGTCAGTTGACCTATGACAGCAAGTTTCGGTACGATTTGATTCTTAGCACGGCCACTGTTACATATGTTGCCTGCTGTACACACATGTATATATTCTGTTTACTGCGCATGCCTATATATTCCCGCCTATGTGAGACCCAGACGATGGTCCAGACAGTTAGTTGATTAAAGTTTGAATGTTAAACACGTATTGTGTTATTCTCGACTTCCATTAATTATATAATACCACACTTGTGGATTATAACAAAACTCCAAACGTAACAGCCACCAGGTGGCAAAAACAAAACTCAAATTCTAATAATTCCTCACCACATGTCTGAATTGTCTCCAAGTTTTCGAGATCCGTACATGACATGTAGCGGGTTCTTTATTTGACCAACTTTTCAAGGCCACTGAGGTCAAAGTTAAAAATTTTGTCATTTGGTGGCACGTTTCGTGGCTATTTGACCTAATAGCTTGTAACTTGGTGTGATCGGCTGTCTGGGTACCCTCTGTATACTGGAACTCAAGACTTGCCCGGGAACATTTCGATTTAACATTTTTCATTTGTTCTTCTGGTACATTCACACATGTGAGCACATGGTCCATGGACCATTTCATTACTAAATTAACAGGCCTGATGCCTCCTACAGTTGGTGAGTCATGTAGGCCCCTAACATAGGCTTAGATACTGACTCTATCAGTCGACATTGGAACTTTTTTTTCTGTTGTAGTTTCAACAAGAATTGCGCACTCCCTCTGCGACCGAAACTAGTCCTACAAGACAAGAAACTCCTTCAACAGTGAGGGAAGAAGTGCGAAGAGCATTTACGCCCACAGGGGGGTTCAGGAATCGTGGCCACCAAGCCAGACTGAGAGTGAGAGATAACCGGCCTGAAACTCCAAGTACCGGTACGAATCAGAGGTCTGCAACAAGAAAAGGAAAAGGTACAGAGACAAAAATGGGAATAATCAGATTCCAAAGCTGACTTAGAAAAGGAGTATTGACTCCATATTTTATCATCAACTTGGTTTATTATATGAGGCAAGCTTTCAAACATCAGGTCTGGAGCTATTAAAGAAATATTAGAGGAATTTGTAGGCCTACAGTATAAAGGTTTTGAGCAAAGATTTCAGCTTATCAGAAATCATTTCCCTAAACTTTTTGGACTGACCAAACATACCTTTTTACTTTCAGTGAAGACAGTAACAAAGACAGTTTATTTGGTTAACAAGGGGATGACCTCAATGCCAAGCAATAAATCAGAATTATACAAATTTGAAAGAGTCGCAAAAGCTCATCTTAAGAACGTTGTACTCAGGTGAGCTAAACATCATAGGAAGAGACTGAAATCTAGCACGGATAAGTGGCAGCCTGAGAAAGACCCCGATTAGGGCCGAAAATTTGCAAAGACTCTGAAATTTGACTTATTTGTATATTAACATGACTGTGCATAGGCCTATGACCTGCGTGTGTACATATGGACATGTGCTGCCTACATTTTGTTCAATTACTGGATATTACTGATTCTGAAGTCTGCTGAGGAATTCCACAGTTTGCAGGAAAAGATCAATGCCTTGACAGCTGTCATCTGAAAGTGGCTCAACCTCTGCCTGAAGGCATTCCCAATCCTCATCTGATATGTCTAAAAAAACATCAGGTACTTGAACATTGTTATTAGTTTGCAGATCAGGTAATGGGGCACCATCATCTTCCAGCTCAACATCATCTTCCTCCAGGAGATTCGGATTCAGCATCATTCCTTGCATCCACAGCATTTTCGGGGTCTGGTTGTTACATGTTCTCAATGAGTGGTTGTTCCATTGAGCCATGAATTCTTTTAGTGCCCGATTAATCCTGGGACAGAAAACGTACCTCACTGCCAAAACATGAATAGGATTGTACCTGTCCGCAATGCCCTCATTCTCCATTCCATAATCAGACCGAACACAAGATGGACATCCATACATAGTAACAGCTTCTCTGAACAAGGTCAAAACTACCTCTGCTCTATTACAGGTGGAACAATGCAGATACACGCACAGTCTTGAATATCCGCCGATTCCGCCATGTATTACGAAACTCCAGGGATCAATGAGTTTATGATTTCCATCGATATCCCTGAAACAAAAAAAGATTACTTGTGAATGACAATGGATTCCTCAAGTGGCCAAAAATTAGTACAAGAGGACCATGATGGTCCTATATCGATCACCTGAGTACTAAGCAGTAAAGGTCAAGAATGAAGACAAATACCAAATACCGAAGTTCAAGGCCAAATGATTATGAAAACGAGAAGACTCACAACTTTAATAGATGTCTAGGCCATTAGGTTACACAGAAAGGTTTCTTATAATTGCCTGACATATACCTAAGTCAAGACGTCTAAGACCCGGGGCAGGGCCTCTGATGATCCAAGGGGTATCTTGTGTGCAAAATTTGTAGACGTCCACAAGGTGATGCTTAAGCACAATATCATAGTTCTAGGCCTTTTGGGTTCAAACATAAAGAATTATAAGTTTGCATCATATACGCAGGTAGATGCCAGACTGTATACCAAGTCAAATACAGCAACTCTAATTGAAGGGCAAATAACTCATGTTGTTTGGACCAATAAGACAAATAATCAAACTCATCCAAGATCTTATGGTCATATAAATTTTGACCAAGTTTGTTGCTGATTGGTTTATATTAGATGCTAGAGTATAAACAAAATCAATTATGGCATTTTTTTTCTAATTCAAGGGCAGATAACTCTTACAGATCTAGTCCGATTTGACCCATAATCAAATTCGTCTGAGATCTTATGGTCATGTACATTTTGACCAAAGTTTAGTGCTGATTGGTTGATATTTGCAGATGCTAGACTGTAAATAAAGTCAAATTCAGCAATTTTTCCGAATTCAACGGCAAATAAGTCCAATTGTTCTGGTCCGATTGGACCCGTAATCAAACTCATTCAAGATCCTATGGTCATATATATTGTGACCATGTTTGGTGCTGGTTGGTCTATATTTGCAGATGCTAGAGTGTAAACAAAGTCAAATATGGCAGTTTTTCTAATTCAAGGGCAGAAAACTGTTTTGGTCCAATTAGACCCATAATCAAACTCATCCGAGATCTTATGGTCACATATATTTTGACTAAGTTTGGTGGTGATTGGATAATATTTGTAGACTCAAGAGTGTAAACAATGTCAAATTCAGCAATTTTTCCCAATTCAAGGGCAAACAACTCCCGTTGTTCTGGTCGGATCGGACCCATAATCGAAATCATCCCAAATCTTACGATCATATAAGTTGTGACCAAGTTTGGTGCTGATTAGTCTATATTTGCAGATGCTAGAGTGTAGATAAAGTCAAATATGGCAATTTTTCTAATTCAAGGGCAGATAACTCTAAATGTTCCAATCCAATTAGATCAATAATCAAACTCATCCAAGGTTTTATGGTCACACACATTTTGACCAAGTTTGGTGATGATTGGATAATACTTGTAGACTCTAGAGTGTAAACAATGTCAAATTCAGCAATTCTTCCCAATTCAAGGGCAAATAACCCCGGTTGTTCTGGTCGGATTGGACCCATAATCAAACTCATCCGAGATCTTATGGTCATATATATTGTGACCAAGTTTAGTGTTGATTGGTCTATATTTGCAGATGATAGAGTGTAAACAAAGTCAAATATGGCAATTTTTCAAATTCAAGGGCAGATAATTCTGAATGTTCTAATCCGATTATATCCATAATCAAATTAATCCGAGATCTTATGGTTACATACTTTTTGATTAAGTTTGATGCTGATCGGTTAATATTTGTAGATGCTAGAGTGTAAACATGAAAAATGTGAACGGACGGACGGACGTCGGACGGACGTGCTCAGCTGAGCTAAAGACAGGCATGCTAGCATGGAACTTCTCGGCTGTGTTGCCCCAGCACCACTGCATCCATCAAGCTGCTGGGCACGCCATCAAAGCAAACTGAGTGCCACAGCAAATTTGGCTCTTTCCATGATGAGGTAATGATTGCCCACTTTGTGCGGGGCGGGTGGGGGTGGGGAGCGGGGGAAGAGAAAGAGAAAATCTAAACATCACGGGCCGCATGCACCAGGTGAAGATTAGCTTGAACTCAGGTTGAGCCACAACTTTTCCATTGTCTTGTCATGCCCTGGCAAACCTGAACAATTGAAAAGTTATGGCTCAACCTGAATTCAAGATAATCTTCGTTTGGTGCATACGGCACCACATGTGTATCTGTGAACAAACACAATACGTGGCAAGCCAATCTCTGTACCGGTGGTGGTGAAAACATGACAAAACCTACCATATGTAATTTGGACTTGGAACACTGTAGGTTCTTCTATATATCACACGGCGACGGCGAAGAGCTCGGCCAACAGGATCGATCCTGGTCAGACTTTCTCGAATTCTCCATCTCTGCACTCTTATACCTGAAAAACAAATTGAAATTGTTACATTGGGAAGAGACAAAGGTGAACACAGGAAGTTAGACTCAAAGATTGATAAAAAGTACCTGAGGCCATATTTATGAAGCCGTCGCAAATTTTTAATAATGAGCAGGCAAATCTATTGTCAGGCTGCCAATGAACAATGGGTCACATGCTGCCAAACAATACAATTTGCGTGTATGCCAAGTTGCAAAGGCTTCATGAATATGGTCCCTGACCTGTTATTGGCCAAGGCAAGAAAATTAATAATAGGCCTAAAGGCATTGTGGGTTACGGCCATGTACAGGGTGGTCCATAAGTCCCAGGTCGCTCCTATATATTATATGGTATTATCAGATTAAAGCATAGAAAAGAGAAAAAAAAAATAAATAAATAAATTATGAGGTCATAAGATAATACCATATAATATATAGGAGCGACCTGGGACTTATGGACCACCCTGTAGGCCTATAGGCCCCCTACCTACCTCTTGTCTCACCACATCTTTGTGAAACTTCCCGAATACCTCGGAGAGCAGCGTCCAGCTCTTCATCTGTTATTGTAGAATATTCCAGATTGTATTTCTGGAAAGCAGGTTCACTCCGACGGTTACGTAATGTCCTCTCACTGACACACAGTATTGAAGCAATTGATCGCCAGCTGAATCCAATTTCTCTGAGGCTGTGCACTTGTTCAGGAGAAATATGTATTGAGGGCCGACCACGTAAACCAGTTCGAATCACTCCGTCATCCAAATCCGGCTCAACCACACAAGGCACGTCAACATTGCCATTAGTATTGTCGTCATCAGCATTCAGTATCGGGAGGCCTACCAGATGACCTCCATTGCCCTCACTGGTGGCATTTGGGCGCAGGCCGAGGCCTACCACCCCTGGCCCTGGCGGCACAGGTCTTCTCTCAAGCAATGATGATACCCTGTCATCAAAAATTTGTCTAATGGCCAACATATGGGCCAAGAGCATTTAGTGCAAATGTATATAATCAAGCGGGACGTCTGCATTCCGCCGTAGTTCTGCGTGCATTGAATGTACAATGCGAGCGTAGTCGTCAGTCGTATCTCTGTAGTATTCTGCAATGTTTATGTCAAAGGTTTCAGCCTGTGCACCGGCCTCGGCAACATAGCGAGGGAGAAATAAAAGGAATTCAGTCAAATCATCAGGATGGTTTCGAGAACGAGGAGGCATTTTACTTTCATTTTATTCTTATCCACGAACAGAAGAAACATCATGCATGTCACCTGGTCATGCTGCCATACATCTACTACACTGCTACATGTACATGGGCCTCAGAGTATAGTAAATAGCAAAATTCCTGCGTCGTCGACAAAAAACCAAGACACCGACTTGAAAATTTCCTTCAAACACCAACCTGCAAACAAAGAGACACGTCCTCAGTCTAAATGCAATATAAAACAGCTAAATAGCCACAACAAATCATATGAATACTGTACCAGCATTTTCTCCTTTTCCCACAATGTTTTCATAGCTTTAATCTCCTACGTCACGAAAACCTGGGATTGTTTGGGAAAAGATTAATGATCCATCGGGTGAGGGCTTTTGAAAGAGTTGAGAACAAGTATTTTCTCCTTTTCTCGCAATGTTTTAAAAAAACTTTTAACTCAAGGTCTTAAAAACACCACAGTTTTGTAAAAGTTTAACTCTTTACTACACAATCCCGACTTATAACGACTCTGAAAGAGCAGGCTTTTGAAAACATTGTGGTAAGAGGAGAAAATGCTGGTAACCGGAAGAAATATTCCGCAATGTTTTCTACCCTCTCACAGACAGAAATCATTATTTTAGCACTGATTAATTTGTCGTCTGCAAATGCTTTGAAGTTGATCAAATCCGAAAATTTCTCATTTAGTAAGGAGTTGACAGAAATATGAGTGTAAGCCTTGACCACATGTATAATCCTGAGTTTTAAACTTCCTGGTAGTCTTCTGAAAACATTGTGGGAAAAGCAGAAAATACTGGTAACCAGCATTTTCTCCTTTTTCCAGTGTTTTCTATCCAACTGGAATGAGAAATCATGATTCCTACATGATTAATGGCCTCTGTACATGCTTTCAGTTTGATCATTAGAGTTGAGATGAATGATTAACTTGATCTTAAATCTACAGGATTGCATATTCTGCAATGTTCCGGTAAACTGTGGAAAGGTCATGACCTTTTAGTTTCGTATATGCAAATGAGCTTTATTTCATATTTTAAAATCATTCAGGGCACCAGTATCAATCCTTACCTTCAAATCTGCAGTCAAATCTCGCCTTTTCTTAATGGCCACTTCGAATATTTCACGCCTTACTATACACTGACACCATGATGTACTAGGCCTACACACTACACTGGAGTGTTGTCTGCGTATGCCATATTCTTCGAAGATTCGTGTATTTGTAGAATCCCATCTAGCGGGAGATAATGTACACTGGAGCAGAATGTGGTACTGTGAATGACGTCATGAATTTTGTGGTCACGTGAGTCTTGTTTGGTCACGTGAGTCTTGGTGTAGTTTTTAAAATGTTGATGTTGTTTTTACATCTTGAAGTATGTTTATTTGTCTTGGTGTGGGTTTTAAAATGTTGATGCTGTTTTTACATCTTGAAGTATATTTATTTGTCTTGGTGTGGGTTTTAAAATGTTGATGCTGTTTTTACATCTTGAAGTATATTTATTTGTCTTGAAGTGGGTTTATGTTTTGATATGATAATTTTGCTACCATATATCAAATTTATATATCATTTTGGTATAATTGCGACTATCTTGATTGAATATTTTAAATATCTTGATAGTATTTTTATATCTTGAATATTTTCTGCTGTGGCATTCCATACGCACCGCCTATTGATATTTGTCCTGTACAGGACAGTAGTGCGTCAAATCTTCGAGGAATATTGACATGCGCAAAGTGCAATTAGGTGTATCATGAGAGGAAACCAATCTGGATCTTAAACCGGAAGGATAAGGCGCGTTACACTCTAATGGTGTACTATCGCAATGAAAAGTAGATCTCTAACTCAATTCCTTAACATTGCAGACCTATTTTAACCTAAAGAAAATGTTTTCCGAAAAGACGTTTTTAGAAAACGAATTTTCTTATTTACCGGTACCTTAGCTACATGTATGTTATATCTAATCACAGCTGTATACAGTATCGTACGATCTTGTGGTTTTTTACGACCCCAAGGGCATAATTTTTAATGAAAACAGTTTCTTTGCAGTACCAGTAGTCAATTTAGGGGTACGCATATTGATTTGATGAAATGATAGATTTGACAACAAACCGAAGTTTGTCTCGTTTTCAAACATATACATGTACATGTATATCGATACGTTTCAGATAATACTGCTGTAAATGCTGATGATGATATTTCTAATTTCAGTATCAGACAATCAAACGGTTGTGCTTGTCATTTACTAATTGAGCCATGCTCTGTGAAAAGAGGGCTTAGTGCATCTGCAAAAAGTATCGGCTCAGGTCAGCCTGCGCAGTCCGCGCAGGCTGACCTGGACCGAAACTTTTTGCGTTTGGTCAATTTTCAGCTTGTTTAAGGACCATTCTACCTCATCACTCAGTCAGTTATTATACAAAATTAATTTTTATGGATCCATAGCTACATGATGTCCTGCTTGGTACAGTGCATCACGGAGATGCATAAAGCCCCTTTTGCCAGAGCACGCCTCAGTTATTTGTGCTAAAGTTTTATCTTATGATGCTAAATGTGGATGCTGTAAATGCAGATTCTGTTTATTTATCGTCTTCATTTGTATTGCGCAGACATTTCATTGGAAAGTTTAATAACCTTGGGAGTAACGTTACATAATTACTTTCGTGTCTTGAGTTACTAAGCGAGGCAGGTAATTATGGCGTATGACGTAACCCTTTAATCCAGCACCATGGGTAAAAAAACAGTGGCTTTTGCATAGAACAAGATCAGATTCAACAGTCTGATCTTGGATCTACACTATCCGGTTGTGTAGTCCAGCTGAATACGATTAACAAGAAATATCTTTTAAAAAGATAGACGGCGTAAGAGATACTGGAATATGAAAATTGAAACTCTTTTGTGGCTTAATATAATGTAAAATAATGAAAAGAGACCTCAAAAGCAATCGTCTTTTTTCTCTGCACTGTTTTTCATTTTGTTGAAAAGTAATTTTGGGTTATTGGGTAACGCTTATGAAAATATTAAATTTCCAAATAAAGTAATCATTCTACACTACATTATTTTGCTATGGTATGAATCAAGGCATCGATTAGCAGTGGCAACGCTTGTTAATAGTGGTTTCATAAATGTGTGAGCAAATATGCCAGCAGGAGCCCGCCGAATAAACATGGACACATTTTTTACCAATCGCAAATTACCATCTATTCGTTCTTTATAAGCACCTAGAAGTATGTCAAAAACCGGCGCATTCAGCTACGCCGAAGAAAATCTTGGTGAGTTTCTGTGGACTGTATTTTCTGCCGTCGAAAAATTTCAACTTTATATGGAGTGCAACGCACGAAAAGGGGCCTTCGGACATATGCGTAAGTGTGTCGTCCCAGATCAGCCTGTGCAGTCCTAAATGACTAATCCGAGACGACACCTTCTGTTCTTATGTGACTCTCTGTTTCACGAAAGTCTACTGTATGACAAAATCTTATGTAGTGGTAAAGTGCCGTCTCGGATTAGCCTGCGCGGACTGCGCAGGCTAATCCGAGACGACATTTTACGCAAATGACAGAAGGTCCCAATTCGCATGTTGCGGGCCAATTATGAGCCATGTTCTGGGAAAAGGGGATTTAACGCAATTCCGTATTATATTGTACCAGTCAAGATATCATATAACTATGAATTCGTAAAATCCATTTTGTCCAGCAACCGACTGTATCCTGAGGTAGAATGGTCATTGGACATGCAGAAACTATAAATAGCAAACAAAAAGTATCTAACCAGACCAGAGACGAATGGATCGTTTCGCAATAACTACCGCAAACATTCGGATAGAATTTGGCCAGGTTTGGAATTATTCCAAGGAACCCAGAGTTTCATGCTCTGTACATTACCGGCTTTACTTCTCCACTCGGCTCCGGTAAAAGAAAATCCGATATGAGCCATGCTCCGGCAAAATGGGGTATAATGCACCCCGCGTGATGTATTTTACCAAGCAAGCTATCACATTTTTATGGATACATCGAATCCATTTTGTCTAACAACGGATGGAATCATGGGGTAGAATGGCCCTTGGATATGCAGAAAATTGACCATTAGTGGACAGTGCAAGCTGACATGGATCGATACTTTTTTGCGAATGCATTAAGCCCCTTTTCACAGAGCTTGGAGCATATCTAAATTTGGGGAAACACGATAAGCTTGTCAACCTTATTCAATTCTTTTAGAAAAATATAATTTGACCTACTAATTATAAGTGTTTTTAAAGTTAATTCAAGTAAAAGTTCAGATCTCAATGTTCCATTTTCAATTACCGCAATGACGTATATTCATGTTGTTAGCACAAGTTTGGACTAGCAATGTAAGTCAAATTACCCTGCATGTGGCCTGTTGATAATAGACAAGTTAATTGGGAAGATATAAAAGAGTGTAATCGCCGTTTATCATGTTGAATAATAACAACAAGATGAATACAGTCCCAGTGTATCAGTTTTCACAAACAATCCAACTGTGGTTTATCTCCCGTTAACCCTTAAGCTGCTAAGCGCGATTCACCGACCTTTTGCCGACAGTGTAGATTAAGATCAGACTGTACAGAACATTCAGTCTGATCTTGGATTTGTACTCTCCAATAAGGAGATATTTTTCCCCTAGATACAAGTTTCAAATAACATTATTCGGATTGTTGCTATAGGCTTGAAAGTTTTATTTATCTTATTTAGCAGGATAAGGGTTAAAACTCGTTCACTGCCAACGGTGACTACAATTGCTTTTGCGGGTGGCGTAGATCAAGATCAGACTACACAGAAGGTGCGGTCTGTTCTTGGATGTATACCATTCGCTATCTGATGCTACATTATGACCCAAGTCACATTTAATCACATTTGGAATGCAACACACGAAAAGGGACCTTCGCACATATGCGTAAAAGTGTGTCGTATCAGATCAGCCTGTGCAGTCCGCACTAACCAATCCGAGACGACACTTTCCGTTCTTATCTGACTTTCTGCTTCACGAAAGTCTACTGTATGACAAAATCTCATGTAGTCGAAAAGTGCCGTCTCGGATTAGCCTGCACGGACTGGCAGGCTAATCCGGGACGACACTTTACGCAAATGTCTCAAGGTATCATTTCGCATGTTGCGGGCCAGATATTTAAGGCGCTGTAAAATCTACTTTAACCCTTATCCTGCTAAATAAAAGAAACAAAATTTTTAAACCGTTAGTATAAACCCAAATGTTCCTATTACAAAGGTATTTTTGTGAGGAAAGGAATCTCCGAATCGGACAGTGTAGATCCATGAACAGACTGCACGTTGTGTGCAGTCTGATCTTGATCTACGCTGTGCGCAAAAGGTCAGTGAGTCGCGCTTAGCAGCCTAAGGATTAAGACCTCGAAAATAGTAGAATTCATGTCGTTGACAGCGAAAGAAATGAAAGTCTGAATATAGTCGATTAGAGTGTCGTTCATTTAAGCTGTTCCGATAGCCAATGCAGAAAGAAATGATACTCGTGGAAAAAGAAAATAAATTTGTTTTTAGATAATTATATGTGTCTGTATTTATCTTTTTAGATATTATATTTATGTTTTTAGATAATTATATGTGTCTGTATTTATCTTTCTCTCTTATGGAAAGAAATGACCTGCACTCTGGCAAAAGGGGTATAATGCATCTCCGTGATACATTATACCATGCATGTCATCACATAATTTTGGATGCATAAAACCCATTTTGTCTAATAACCGGCGTAATCCTGAGGTGCAGTGGTTCTTTTGCATGCAGAAAATTGACAAATACCAAAAAGTTTCCATTGCGCAGGCTGACCTGAAAGGATTCTTTTTGCAGATGCATCAAGCATGCTTTTCACACAGCATGGCTCATATACTGAAAGCAACAACATTTCCTTTATTGTTTTTCACGGCTGTCTATTGTAGAGGCGTAAGAAGCCGTGTTTGTCCGTAAACAAGCCCTATGAAAACGATTTAAGTTTATATACATAAGATATTGGTATAGTCAAACCTGACAATATGCATTTTAACCCTTAGATTGCTAAGTGTTACTCGCTGACCTTTTGCAGACAGCCTAGATCAAGATCAGACTGCACAGAATGTGCAATCTAATCTTGTATCTACACTGTCCGATATGGAGATATCTTTCCTCCATAAATATCTTTGAAATAGGAAAAAATATGGGTTTTCACTTTCGAGTTGAAAGTTTCATTTCTTTTATCTAGCAGTATAAGGGTTAAGTTGTTGATTTCTTGGCTCATCCCTATCCCGTTTTCTCGAGGTAGGGTTTTGTGGCGTTCAGGAAATATGATTCGATAAGCATTTCCTCTCTTGGTCATACGGAGACTTCAAGCTCTGTATCATTAGAGAACTGTCCACACTCTATATGTACGATGGTTTCCATTTAAGGCTGTGCAAAAAGATAGTTTTTTTTTCTGGTAAGAAAATCGAAACATATCTATGATGGTAAGAAATGTTCTTGTCTCAATTTTCAAAGTGTGGAGGGCGATGCGATAACTGACAAGAATTATCCACCACCAGCCCAGAATGCTATAGCCCGTTATTGATGGTACAGGGTGTTTCATAATATCTGCCACCATTTTATACATCAAAAACTTTAACATAAAAAAGAAATTGTGTTTTTACATTTAACCATGTTATTGTACATAGAATAAAGTTTTATTTGATATATAACATGTAGGTATTACCCTTGTAAATACACGCAGTTTCAAAATTCTTTAAAATGTCAATTTTATAGAATGTGTTCTAAATGACGTCCATTCTGGCCAATAACGACGTCGACTCTGTGCCGGAAATTTCGGATTACACATGCACATGTCTCACTGCTTATGATCTTCATTTCTCTCTTGATTGCAGTTTTAAGTTCAGTTGTGGTCTGTGGGGAGTGCTTATAGACCCTGTCTTTAAGGTATCCCCAGAGGAAAAAATCAAGTGGGCTTAAATCCGGGGAGTGTGGTGGCCACTCAATATCTGTTTTCAATGAAATGAAGTTATCACCAAAGGTCTTTTGTATCCAGTCAATCACATTTCTAGCTGTATGAGGAGTTGCACCATCCTGCTGGAACCATGTGGTGTTTATATCAATTCCCTTACGTCTCAAAGCTGGTAGAAATTTGTTTTTAAGAATATTTAAATAGCGGTCTTGATTTACAGTCTCCACAGTTCCATCCTCATCCTCAAAAAAAAAAAGGGCCAATTATGCCCTCAGAACTTAATGCCGCCCACACTGTAACCTTCTCAGAGTGGAGAGGTTTTTCAATATAAAATTCTGGCTTTTCAGTTCCCCAAAATATGGAATTCTTCTTATTCACTTGTGCATTTAGATAAAAGTGGGCTTCATCCGAGAACCATATCTGTCCCACGATATCATCATTTTCCTTTACCCATCTTGCAAATGACAACCTGCTTTCGATATCTGTTGGTTTGAGGTGTTGCATAATAGAAATTTTATATGGAGTCAGTTTTAAATCATATTTTAGCATTCTGTAAACACTTGAATGGCTGGCAATGTTAGTAATATCTCCAAATACCATTCTAACAGATTTTCTTGGTGTTTCTGTGATCACCGCTTTAACCTGTTCAATTGTCGCTTCATTCCGCACGGACTTAGGGCGACCCAGATTATTGTGTCTCCCATCTTCAATTGAGCCCATAACTTCAAATCGCTTTACAATTCTATGTATCTGTTTTTTATCAAGTTTACTTACATCTGGATACCTTTTCTGCATAGTTCTAATCACTGTAATAGGTGATTTAGTTTCATAATATAATTTAACAATTTCTTTGCAGTGATCCTTAGTTGGCGCCATCTTGGAAAACTGACCACAGGAAATGACGTCATAAATGACGTTATGACATTGATGTTTTCCCATACTTTATTAGTCAAATAAAATTTTAATATATAAGCTTTCAAAGGGTGTACATATCATTGTTTTATCCTAATTAACTAAAAAGATATAAAACTTTGTAATGGTGGCAGATATTATGAAACACCCTGTATGTTGATTTTTTTTAGCTTTCTTTTTGGAGGCCATCAAAGAAATCACCATTGTCGTTTGCCAATTTTAAATGCGGACAAATCCCTTGAGTTTCTGAACCATTCTACACTCATTCAAGTTTTAACAGTGGTTTTTTTTTTTTTTGTAAGGATGTATTTTTAACAAACATTTGAGCCATGCTCTGTGAAAAGTGGGCTTAATGCAAGTGCGAAAAGTATCGACCCAGGTCAGCCTGCGCATTCTGCGCAGGCTGACCTGGCCCGAAACTTTTCGCTATTGGTCAATTTTCTTATGTTCAAGGACCAGTCGACCACATAATCCAGTCGGTTATCAGAGAAATGGCTATGATGGATCCATGATTATGTAATGACTTGCTTGGTACAATGCATCATGGAGATACATTAAGCCCCCTTTTGCCAGAGCATGACTCATTTCATAGCTTCAAAAAGTAGATCAAAATCCATTTTATCCAGGACACACACACAGAGAACAAAGCGAGAAAATTATCGTTTGAGTGTTTTGTTGCTGTTGTTCCTTTTTTGTGGCATTTGTCGAAGACAATGCCACTGTGAGTTCAGTACGGCATTTTGAAAATCATGTATCGTATTTTGTGAAAAACCGAAGGAAGTAAACCCAATTAAACTCACTTTTTCTGGGACAAATAAGTGTTTCAATTGCACTCAGATATGGAAATGAAAATGGCGTATTAAAATAAAGTGGATTAGGCCATCGATCATGGAAAAACTTCTTTTTTTTTTTTATCGAAAATAGCTGATCTGCTATGGTCTTCTATTGGCGTAATGATACACACAATTTTTGTTTCCTGACCGCCCGATTCCATCCCAAACCAGTTCGTTCCTGGGCTTATTCGTTCCTGGACTTGTTCGCCAAGACTTGTTCGTCCCACAAGATTGCACGCTACTCCATTGGATTGTGAATAACTATATAGTAGGTTGACGTTCAAGCGATTTTGAAGCTATTTCTATGGTTTATTTATCAAATTTTTAATTCCACACGATGGCTCCCTTGGCAAATGCCATATCAGTGCTTTCAACGCTTTGATTTTTCTTTGAATATAAAACAACATTCTAGCTTTATTAGTTCAGTTGATACGGCTTAACCCTTAGACTGCTAAGCGAGATTCACTGGCTTTTTGCGGACAGTGTAGATTAAGATCAGACTGCACAGAACGCGCAGTCTGATCTTGGATCTACACTGTCTGATAAGGAAATATTTCAACCCCCAAAATAACTTTGAAATAGCAACATTTAGGTTTTTACAATCGACTTCAAGGTATTATTTAACTTAATCAGCAGGATAAGAGTTAATTGAATTTTTACTCATGACGTATACATATTGATCAATATTGATTAAAATTCAAATATTCTTTGTGGGGGAGTTTTGAAATGAATAAAGAAAATGGATCATTCTCTGATTATTACACCTCGTTAACCCTTAGGCTGCTAAGCACGACTCAAGGGCCTTTGGCGGACAGTGTAGATCAAGATCAGACTGTACAGAACGTGCAGTCTGATCTTGATTTACAGTGTCCGATAAGGAGATATATTTCTTTAAAAAAAAAACTACATTTGAAATAGCCAAATTTGGGTTTTCACTATCGTCTTGAAATTCCAATCCACATTTGTAGCATAACAAAGGTTAACATATTTTGTATGTAAATATATAAAAATCTATTAAAATGATTTGCAAGAGCGCATCGATTAATGGCATACCTGATGTAACTTGTCAGTATATTATGTGCGTCTATTACATATTTCAAGTGAGAACAAAACGATAATTTCTCGCATCAGCTTTTGCTCCCTCTGGCCTATGTCTCACTGAAGACAGGTCCTCAGCGAAATAGTAGCAAACAAGTTCTCTCATCGATGTTTGTGAAAAAAAGATTTTGAGCGATCCCGTGAGACTCAACCCTTACTATGAATCAAATATGGCCTGGTGAACATCTGACAATGCTTCCACTGCGGTAACAACGCTTCTGGGATTGTCCTCTTTCTCAGATAATCGGCTAAGCTTCTTCGAATTCTAAACATCATCGGGAATATCTTCGAAGATTGGGAAAAGTATCGATGGATACTTGCGAATCAACCCAGGTGTCTCGGAGAAGGGGAAGGGGGCTATACATTTTCATATAAGCAATGCTTTATGAAAAGGGGTTTAATGCATTTGAGAGAAAAGGGGGGGGGGGGGATGCCACTGGTCAGCCTGCGCAGTCCGCGAATGCTGACCTCAATCGAAAGTTTTCGCTGTTGGCCATATTTCTTGAACACCACTTTACCCCATGATTTGTACGTTGTTAGACAAAATGTATTTTATGAGTGAAGAGTTATGGGGTGACTTGATGGGTACAACGCATCACGGAGATGCATTAAACCCCCCCCCCCCCCCCCGTTTTTGCCACAGTGTGGTTCATATCTATCCATTCATATTTTAGGCCAGGCATCAGTATCTCTCATGAGTGATGGCAGGGCTGTTACATATTATTATGGCAGAGCTGCAGTGGAAAGTCGAAACTTCAGTGAATATTCAGGCATGCGACCCCCGGATCGCAAGGTCGCCAAACTTTTGATGAATTTTTATTTAATCGTGGTGGTCGCATAATTCTTCGGCAATATATCACTGATGCTTTGAGATTGACATCCGATATGTATCGCAGTATTGACTTGTCGATAATATGTAGCGCGGGACTGACGTCTGGATAATATGTAACCTGGGATCGACTTGTGAATCATGTAACATGTATCGATCCCGGGAAGCATTCCAAGAGCTTCCCCGTGACTTCCGAGGGCTCCTTGCCCTGTTTTCACGACAAGATGTTCGGAACAAATCGGGGATTTTTTTCCCATCACTCCCAAAGCCACCCCTTCTCCGATCGATAATGCACACCAAGCTCCCGAAGCTCAACCAGGACATCGGAGGGTCCTTTTACTGATGGTTCCCTATACTTATCAATCCTAATCGACAGGGGAGTATTGGCGTGCATCACACGACATTTGCGTAAACAGTTGTCTCGGATTAGCCTGCGCAGTCCGCGCAGGCTAATCCGAGACAGCACGTTACGACTACATAAGCTTTTTTCATACAGTAGACTTTCGTGAAACAGAAAATCGCACAAAAACGGGAAGTGTAGTCTCGGATTAGTCACAGACTGCACAGGCTGATCTGTAACGACACGCTTTTACGCATATGTCCGAAGGCCCCATTTCGCGTGTTGCACGCCATATCCCAGAGGGAGCACATTCTCAAGGCCAAATTGTCCCGTCGGACCTGGGCATTAAACCTTTACCTGCTAATTAAGTGAAACGAAACGTTCAAGCCGGTAGTACAAACCCAATTTTGTTATTTGAAAAAGTATATTTTGGGGAAAAAATATCTCCGTGGCGGATAGTGGAGATCCAAGATCAGACTGCACGTTCTGTGCAGTCTGATCTTGATCTACACTGTCCGCAAAAGGTCCTTGAGTCGTGCTTAGCAGCTTAAGGGTTAAAAAATCAGATTAAGCACTGTAAGCAATTTCAGCTACGCCCCAATTTGAAATGCAATAGAAACTTGAAAGTATACAGACGAGTGCGACCAAGAGATATGTTCGAAATAACTGTTTTATATTCGGCATACCTCGGGTGATCCGGTGATCAAATCCCTCGGCTGTATCACGTAGCTTGATATGTACCTACACGGTACATTTCGCACATTTCCGGAAGCACACCGTTTTACCGTTATTGAAATTGTAAGGCTCCTCTTAAAAAGAAAACATGAGTCAATTTTCATATCGTTATCTTTCTAACAATATTTCAGTCGGCAAACAGTTTGTACATTCAATTCTTAGCTTGGTTTATCAATTTCCGTTGGGAGCTTTCGTCGACAGATCGATAGATGTGAATAACTCCGTCGCGGTTGTTCATGTCGTTGCTAAGCGATTTACAGGGGCGCCGCCATGTTTAAGATCATGTGATGGGTAGTTCAAAATGGAAGCCGCCTTAATACGGACGAGGTTAGATGTAGGTACGGAATCGGCCGAGTTGTGACGAGTGAACTGTTTTACATACTGTATTTGGATTGACGGAGTTCTTATGCTTGTTTCAACGATTTTCAATTACTTTGCGGCAACTAAAGCATCTATCTCTGAGTTCCAGGTGTGTCTTACTGTATACGATTTTTTGTCAAGCCTGCACGAGTAACTAGAATTCGATATTCAAATCCGAAGACGGATAACGCTCTGACTGTCGTCAATCCCTTTTAACCCTTATCCTGCTGAATAAAAGAAATGAAACTTTCAAAACGATAGTATAAGCCGAAAATATTCCTCTTTCAAAGGTATTTTTGGAGGAAAGATATCTCCTTATCGGGCAGTGTAGACCAAAGATCAGACTGCACGTTTTGTGCAGTCTGATCTTGATCTACGCTGTCCGCAAAAGGTCAGTGAGTCGCGATAAGCAGCCTAAGGGTTAACACGTTACTAAACAATGTTATGATTTAACGACCCTTTTGACAACATTGTGGGGGAAATAAAACTGCTGATAACCAGCATATTCTCCTTGTCACACAATGTCTTTTATCCTTTCTATGAAAGTTTCCATCATTTGAGCCAATTTTGAAATGTCGACTGGAAGAGAAATTAAAAGAATGAAGTCATACCTGGATTTGATCTCAATAGCCTATAGAACTGCAAGCCTTGTTGCGTGCTTGCATGAACTGTACATAAGATCGTGATGGATACATGTATTTTGATCCCAAGTTTGACATTCTTTCTGACTTATTTAGAAAAATTGCCGTAGGAGATAGATCTAAACATTTTTCAAAAAACTTTGTCCTCTTCATGACCTGATATTTCGATGTTTTACCCTATGGTTCTATTATTATCATAATTGTGTCCAAATAAGTCACATGACCAAGGTGTAGCTTTGACAGTCCCTGATCATTTAAAGTGAGCATACATGAATAAGACAACTAAAGTAAAAAGTAAAATTTGAATTGTTTTGAATCACATTTTAGATATAATCTTCAACCTAAATCTTTAAAATTGTTTACATGGCCTATAGTCGGGACGACCTTTTTGTGGGAGATAACATTAGCTTGCCCGACGGAACGCGTACTCAGATGTTTAGCTAATAAAGGGAAGTAAAAATGTCACAGCATTGTCAGTGAAACAAGAGTTATTCTTCTTTGAGCTATATGTACATGAATGTTTGATTGTATATTCATAATGAATAAATACCCTGGTATATTCTGGGCACATTTAACTGAAGTCACTGTAGTTTGTAAAAATCCATCTCAGTAGAGAAACAGAGGAAAAAATTAACAAGAACAAGAAGAAGAAAACGAAGAAGATGAGGAAAAAAAAGAAGAGGGAGGATGAGGAGGACTGTCTTCCTAAACGCCTGCAGACGGCACTGATGAGAACTCTGACGGCAAAAATCTTAGACTTGTCCAAATTTAAAGCACTTGCAAACATTTGAAATATGTTTGAAATGATTTTTTTTTTTTTTCATGAGGGCAGAAAACATTGAGCATTTTCTCCGTTACCAACAATGTTTTTAAAAGCCTTTTTGATTGCGGTCGTTTAAACAGGGGATTGTTTGAATAGCAGATGATTTGCAGAAGTAACAAATAGTTGTTCAGCGCATCGATCACGGCGAGGGTTGGCAGACTCATGACTTTTATCCCATGCAATAAAAGTTTAACCCTTAGACTACTAAGCACGACTCACTGACATTTAGCGGACAGTGTAGATCAAGATCAGACTGCACGGAACGTGCAGTCTGATCTTGGATCTACACTGTCCAGTGAGGAGATATGTTTCCCTCAGATATGCCTTTGAAATAGCAAAAATTGGGGTTTTACTATAACCTCGAAAGTTTAATTTCACTAATTAAGCAGGATAAGGGTTAAAAGTCGGGACATAATAACACTTCGCCATGATAAGTATGCACAATTTGGGCACCTGTTAGACTTTTTGACCATATGTACATATATTTGGTAGAAATTAACCTGTTTTCACAGCTTGAAAAGAAATGTACGGAATCGCCAAACGGCTCATCCAAAAATGAGCTTATTTTTTTTCTATATGTCAAGGCTGATCGGACCTGATATTCGTCTCCAAAGACAGTATGCAGATTTTTATTTATCTCGGCCGTATAAAAGGTTTTAAGTCACGTCCCAATAGTCTACTAAGATTTTCAAATGTCTGGAGTGGTATAAAGCTACTGAATATCTGAATACATACTAGTATTGAAGATGAAACTTCTTTTCATTATTATTTTGATTCACACCTGCTTTGTTTTCAAGTTTATCGTGAGTAGATTTTAATTTTCTCACAATATAGTCTTGTCTAAAACTAACACGAACATAAGAATGTCATGTTAAACTTTCCATAATGCCGTTTTAAATAGAGACGATTCTTTGGCTGGACGCAACGTGATGGGAAGGGGTATGTAGCAATCTTGACTTCTGGGTAAAATTCTATATTTGATTAATTCTTTACCACATAATCCTGAGTTTTAACGACCCTTAAGGAAGGAGGCCTTTGAAAACATATTGGGAAAAGGAGAAAATGCTGGTAACCAGCATTTTCTCCTTTTCCCAAAATGTTTTGTTCCCTTTCAACGACAAATCTCACCATTTGATCCACAGTTAAATTGACGTCTGAAACAGCTTTGAATTTAGACGAGGGTAAGATTTTGTCGTTTGGTAAAGATTTAATTTGGCTAAGATCAAAGTGTTGTATCTGAAGCGTATGGGTGGGAGTATCCGATACAAAGAAACCATGCCTTCTTCAACCAGTGGACTCTGTCCTCTGACTTCACGATTAACTGAGAGTGTCGGTTTGCCAGTAAAAAAAAAGATGGTGGAATAAGTGATTCTGCTTGGCCAAACAGAATGGTCTAGCCCTTTGGAATAGCCAATCAGATGACGTTTCACACGTTCTTTGGGTCTGACCTCGTCCTACACATTCGGCAAATAGCGGGTGATCCGTTGATCAAAGTCCCTTGGCTGTATTACGTAGCTAGATGTGCATCCACTCGGTTCATTTCTTCTCCGCAAATATACCGCTTAACCGTTCTTAAATCGTAATACTCCGCTTGGAAAAAGAAAACACTAGTAACAATTTACCATCAAATCGTTCCCTTGACAAACATTTTGTACATTCGTTTTTCTATCTTAATCTACCAATTCCGTTGGCATTTTTCAGCGACTGCTTGCTTGTCACCGTGGTTGTTGTTGGTGTTGCTAATCGATTTACATAGGCACCGCCATGTTCAAGATCACGTGACCAACAGTAGCAGTATTTCGTAATGGTACCCCCTTGGTACGGAGGATGTTAGATGTAGATACAGAATCGGCCGTATTGTGACGAGTGTGATCTACACTGTCCATAATAGTAACTAAAGTTGTCGTCAACATTTTATAGTTGAATCACTAAATACAGTTTTCCTTACCTAGGTCACTGAGGAGGAAGATGATGGCGTTTTGGTCACTTTGCCTAATGGCGAATTGGTAAGGATGGTCGATAACTGCATCGTGCAGGACAGCAGTACCTGTCCTGCAGGTTATTGTTGCACTAAGAAGGTAACAATGACACTGTCAATACTTTGATCTTTAAGTTTGGCTCTTTACTTCCAGATTGTTGGGTATGATTATGAAATCAACGTTTTAGCCCTTAAAGTGCCTTTCACGACTAAAGTTGCCTTTACGGTCGGCGTAGATCAAAGATCAGGCTGCACAAAACGCCCAGCCTGATCTTTGATCTACACTGTCCGCTTTGCTGAAGTACTGTAGACAAAAGCAACCATGAAACTGCAATTATTTGGGCCGTATTTCTAGGGTAAAAATGTCTGATAGGTTTATTCGGCGCTGTACGGATTAGTACAGCTGAACAAAAACTGACATTGTTAGCTGCTTTTCGGCCTAAACACTAGTAAATAATCACTTACCAATCTATGCGTGCATATAATGATCAGGCTGCAGAAAACATAATCAAAGTACTGAAAGTACTGACACACTGGCGAATTTGATTGATTGACTGATTGTATGGTGTTTACCCTATTTTCAACATTATTTTAGTTATATAGCGGCGCCCAGTGCACATATCCATGCTTTCCTGGAGTATCTTTTACCAGTACTCCGCAAAAAATTCTTTCCAAGCCACTGGCTACTTTCCCACATAACCACCGTCGAAACTTGAGAGAGGAATGAATCCTGTCGCACTGACCATCATCAAATCTCGGAAAGGAATTGGCCGAGCCGGGGATCGAACCCGCGACCTCCTGTTCTCATGTCCTGTATGCTACCGACTGAGCTACCGTGGTTATGCATGCTATTGGTTGACTATAATCCAGTTTAAGTTTAACTCGTAACCTGCTAGAAAAATTAAATGAAACTGTCAAGCCAATGGTAAACACCTGAATATTGCTATTTCGACGTTACATCTTGGAGAAAATATATCCTCTTATCGGACAGTGTAGATCCAAGTAAGACTGCACTTTCTGTGCAGTCTGATCTTAATCCACACTGTCCACAAAAGGTCACCGAGTTGCGGTGGTGCTGGTAAAAGAAACTCCAGGAAAGCATGGATAGGTGCACTGGCCTTCATGATATCACGGAAATAATGTTGAAAACGGCGCTAAACACCATACAACCAATAAGTCAATGTCCAATAGACCAAGATGTAGTGAACTATTTAACTCTTTACGAAACGAAATTCAAAGCTGTTACAGACCACAAATTAAATGAGGCTGAACTGATGAAACCTGTTTCCAAAAGGGCAGAAAACAATGTGGGAAAAAGAGAAAATTCTGGTTACCAGGGATTCTTCTTATTGTGAGGCAGTATTAGGCAACGGTGGGGTTTTTTGTTTACTTTGACTCTGGGTCAATCATGATGCCTATAGACTAGCTTCGCTAGTCTAAAAACAGTAAAAAATAATAAGAAAGTTGTGTACGTTCAAGATTAGACTGCATGATATACATAGGCTGATCTTGATTTACACTGTTCATGAAACGCCTTAGATTGACATTAGTTTATATTTTTTCATATATACATTTCTGTTTTCTTTTTCTTTATTTCAAGCTTTTTTCAAAACAATATTCCGGGTTTGAAGAGCGGCGGACTGCACTTACCCCTGCTTTCCTGTTTTTTTTTTAACCATTTCTTCTAAAGGCAGTCTCTCTAAACCGGTGCCTAAATTGTCACGTAGAGCTGACACAATGCTAAGCAGGTGTACCAAAAGGAATTAATTCTATAGCTCAATTAATTTCATTTGTCCTGCTGGTGGTGTAATTCGCACCTGCTATCCCTGCATTACTAGTTCGTGTGCGTCAGCTCTTAACCAGCAGGTAGCCAAATAACAGTACAAACAAAGCACACAAACAAAGCTATACAGGAATACCTATCATCACTGAATACCAGATTGCGAAGAACTTTGTTTTCTCTTTTCTTTAGATATTGACTTATGACCAAAGCTACACTGGTCCGAAACCCACACACGAGTACAGGTGTTCACCCCTGAGGAATCACGGCGAGTTCTGCTATCGAAATTCCCCGGAAAACTATTGTCCTTGTGCTACAAGGTGCAGAACTAACGGATTCTTTGGAACCTGTCTTTAATCATTAAAACACATGTTAAACACCCTACTTGATGTGCATATCTTGTTTCTTTACACTCAATCGCTGTCAACAGCAACAATGAATCTTTTTCTGAACACTGAACATCAAGATCAGACTGCACAGAACATGCAGTCTGATGCTAGATCCACGCCACCCGTTGATCTATTCTAAACTTTGACTGTAAAATCTGGTTGTTTGTTTTGAGCGGTATCCTCAAATTTCCACAATGTTTTTAATGCTCTGCACTAGAAAGCGAATCTGTCACAATATGATTGAGCCATGCTGTAAAAATGGAGCTTAAAGCATCTGCAAAAAGTATCGACCCATGTCGGCCTGCGCAGTCTGACATGGGTCGAAACCTTAGGCTATATGTCAATTTTCAGGATGTCTAAGGTTCTCTCTTGCTCCAGATTCAGCGATTCGTTAACTCTTTCCGAAACGACAAATTTTGGACTAGTCCAAATTGAAAGAGTTTGCAGACGACAATTCTAAATTTGATGAAAATGGCAGAAAGGTCTCAAAACAGGTAGAAAACACTGTGGGAAAAGGAGAAATTGCTCGTTATGAGCAATTTCTCCTTTTCCCACAGTGTTTTCAAAAGACTTGTACTGCAGACACGTGAAAACCAAGGATTGTTTGGGAAAGGGTTATACCCGAATCATGTGAATACTGGCCTTTTTTAATGCATCACCGGGAAGCATTGATCACCCTTTTGCCAGAGAATGGCTCATTTACACAACTCGAACTTCAAATGAAATAGCCATTTCTTTGATACAGAGCCAAATTTGATTAACCCTAACAGCATCCGTCAAAATCAAGTTGTTTTTGGGAGAAATGCAGATCCAAGATCAAACTGCCTTACTGCGGACGGTGTGAACCAAGATCAGACTGCACAGAACGTGCAGTCTGACTTTGGATATATACTGTCTGCCCTTTCGTGAGTTATTTTAGTAATGCTTTGGCAAAAGGGGGTTTGATGTATCTACATGATCCATTCTACGAAGCAAGCCGTCATATTATTATGGATCAATAAAATTCATTATGTCTAAGAACCGACTGAATGGTCCTTGGACATGCAGAAAATTTACAAAGAGCATGAAGTTTCGACCCAAGTCAGCCTGCGCGGACTGCGCAGGCTGACCTGTGTCGATACTTTTTGCAGATGCATTAAAATCCCTTTTTACAATGCATGTCTCATTTGTACAAAGAATATCTATCAATCTGAGATATATGCATTCTGGTCTGTTTTCCTCCAATTCAGTCATTAAACGCTTAAGTCTTTTCCAGACGACAAAAATTTAGACTTGTCCAAATTGAAAGCACATGCAGACGACAAATTAAAAGTGTCTCAACTAATAAGATTTGTCTTCTGTGGGGTAGAAAACATCGTGGGAAAAGGAGAAAGTGTTGGTTACCAGCATTTTCTCCTTTTACCACGATGTTTTCAAGAGCCTGCTTTCTCGAAGTCGATAAAACCCAGGATTGTTTCCTTAAGGGTTAAGGGTCAAACTGCTCGTTCTTAGAAAATTACTGTATTCATCAAAAGCTGAAAAAGCAAAGGATTGCATGTCTGTTATAGTGCACTATCAGTCGTCACATATGGCAGATTTCGCAGACAATCTTATCTTAACTCTTTATCGCACAATCCCAAGTTTTGACGACTATGGAAAAGAAGGCCTTCTGAAAACATTGTGGAAAAAGGAGAAAATGCTGGTAACCAGCATTTTCTCCTTTTCCTACAATGTTTTCTACCCTTTCTGGCAAAAATCCAACCATTTGAGTATCATCTTATTTGTCGTCTGCGAATGCTTTGAATTTGGACCAGTCTAAATCTTGTCGTTTGGTAAAGGGTTAATCTATCACCACAAAAGCACTACCCTTTACGCCCCTGCAAGAGACAGCTTCTGAAAACGTATCGGGAAAAGGACCAGCTGCTTCTAGATCACTTCCTTCTTTAAAGCAATCACTACTTTTCCCAGATGTTTTCTTTTTCATTTAAGCTGAACGTTCAGCTTCTTTTAAATGTTTATGCTCGATGTTACCGTTGTTCATAATAGTTTGAGAACCATTTCGGTTTAAAATAGCATGTATGACCATGTATGAATCACGTATGTGAACATTTTCTCTGCGCTAGCACCGCAATGAACTCTGTGCACGAGACAAAAGCAATAAAGATTAATGAACCATGCTCTGACAAAAGGAGGTTAATGCATCTCCGTGAGACATTTAACCGATCGAGTCATAATCATGGATCCATAAAATCCATTTTGTCTAACAACCGACTGAATCCTGAAGTACAATGGTCCTTGGACATATAGAAATTGACCAAAAGCAAAACGTTTCGGCCAAGGTCAGCCTGCCCGGACTGTGCAGGCTGACCTGGATCGATACTTTTTGCAGATGCATTAAGCCCCTTTTCACAGAGCATGGCTCATTTCTTTGCTGTAAGTATAGCCAGAACCATCTTCGCGAGCCAAGGATACTAAGGTAGTACCCTTGGCCGCTCGCCTCTTTAAAAATCGAAACTCCCGCTGCGTCATTTCATTGGATGCGGTCAAAACCCATCGCGTCCAATCAAACCATCCGTAACAAGAAATTTTCCGCGAAACAGAAAACAATAATGGCGGCGCCCGTCAAAAACGAAAGTTGTCGTGTTTGTGACGAAAATTTGCCAAAAAAGAGTAGACGATCGATATTTAATGAGTTTTTTATAGTTCATGATCAATTATGTGAAATATTAGGACGGGTTCCACAGCCAAATGATTGCGAATCATCGTATGTCTGATTAATTTCAGAAAATTGTGATGAATCCGAAAGCACAGCCATATTTGATGCATAGCCTAACAAATTTTATCACGAGCATTTTGATTGGTCAGAAATAACATCAGCAAAGGTTACGCAACTCGTGATATTCGATAGGTGGTGCAGCGGGAGTTCCGATTTTTAAAGAGGCGAGCGGCCAAGGGTACGTAACGAACAAAGTGGAGTTAGTATCCTTGGCTTGCGAAGATGAGCCAGAACCGATTTTGCTGACAGCTTCTATCAAGTCAAGACTGTAAAAGGTGTGCAGTCTGGAGAGTACTCATCAACAATGTACCGTTCTTATTCTGAATTCCAAGGCTAGTCCTCTGATTTGCTGAGACATTCTGTCTGAGCCAGTAAGCTGGCTTGTCTTGGAATATAGAACTGAGCCATGCTCCGGCAAAAGGGGGTTTAATGCATCTCCGTGATGTATTATACCAAGCTAGCCATCACATAAAAGTAGATCCATAAAATCCATTTTGTCTTAATCCTTTGGTAGAACGGTCCTTTGACATGCAGAAAATCTAACAATAGCAAAAAGTTTTGACCCGGGTTAAACTGCGCAGACTGCGCAGGCTGACCTGGGTCGATACTTTTTGAAGGTGTATTAAGCTCCCTTTTCACAGAGCCTGGCTCAATAATGTTCAAATGTAGAATGGTCGGTAAGTGAGGTCTCAGATCTTGGATATCCGGTTTTCTGGCCAAAGCATGATTACCTTGAATTAGTTCCGAACATGGGTTCTTAGTAAAGGGATATATATATTCGATTGTATAATATGACCTAAAAATCTACATATCTCCCTTTAATTATCGATTTTTTTCTAAAAGTCAACAATTTGATTTATTTTAGCGGCTTACGGAATCAGGAAAGATGCACTGCAAATTTAGTCTTAACCCTTAGACTGTTAAGCGCGACTCCAGGACCCTTTGCGGACAGTGTACATCAAGATCGGACTTCACATAACATGCAGTCTGTTCTTGGATCTACACTGTCCGATAGGGAGATACCCCCCTCCCCCCCCCCCCCCAAAAAAAAAACCCTTTGAAATAGCCAAATTTGGATTTTTACAAATGGCTTGAAAGTTTCATTTCACTTATTTAGCAGGTTGACAGTTAATACTAGCCAGTCAGTCATTGCAGGGGGATTTATTGCATTGCGGCTATACAACAAAACCGAGATTGTTGGAACTTTGCAGCATTTCGTAAACATAAGTTAGTTCAAGGCAGTTGCTGGAATGGTTGTGTCTTGATGAAAGAGCGGAGCAATAGTTTTGATACTCATACAGTTATCGGGCCTCCTGTTGCACTGTTGGAGGTCATGATAGTCAAATTCTGAGCTATGTTTCATTTAAGCCAAGAAAGAACAAATGCTAGCAAAATTAGGGTTCCTTTCAGTATACGCCGAGTGAGGCACCTAATATGACCGAGAAATATTGTTAAACTCTTTAGATAGTTCGAATTTATCTCCGTGACAACGAATTACAGTTGTTTACGTATCCTCAAACTAATCTCATGTGAATAACTTTGTATGGTTGGTGCCATTTTATAGAGGTACAACCGTTCTCGTTTAAAATGGCTTTAGTTCGTACACTATGTGTTTCACGTACTAAGACTTGGTTGACGGTGTGTAACAATATCAAAAGGTAAGATTTCGCCATATTTTTTACTTTATGCCTTTCATAGGTAGGCCAACCTTTAACGAAATGTTCTACCGAGATGCATTATCAATGAGCTCTTATTCAGAACCTACTTAAATTCACAGTTTTGGGTGTATTTAACAAAATAACTATATCGAATACACCGATTCATCTAAGCAGTGAATTCCATTTACTTTTATGCGAAAATAAGGCCAATATCTGGTGTCATTTTCAAGTGAAAATCTGTAATAATTGACAAAACAACAAAAGTTTAGACTTCTCCAAATTGAAAGTGTCTGCAGAGGACAACGTGAAGTTGACTCAAAAATTGTAATATGTGTTTGGAATGGCAGAAAACACTGTGGGGAAAAAAAAGGAGAAAATGCTGGTAACCAGCGTAAATTTTTCTCTTTTTCCCCACAATTTTAAAAGCCTTCTTTCTCAGGATCTTTTCAACTCGGGATTGTTCGGTAAAAGGTTAAAATGGGTCAAATCATATTGATAAGTATATTGATATCGGCACTTGATTGTGTAAAAAATGTACGAGAAAGCCAAATGTAGAATTAATCCATTGAATAATATTTTCATTGGGAGCTAGGGGTTTTTACATTTGATCCCAGTTTAATAGGGAGCAAAAAATTCCACGATATTGTTCTATTGAAGTTTGCTTTTGTGTTCACTTTGCTACATGCAGGTTTTCCAGAAAATCGGCTGCAGTAGGTATAACACAGACACGGTCTTAATTCTTAACCACACGACAAAAATGTAGACTTGTCTGAATTCATAGCATTTGCAGACGACAATTCAAATGTGGCTCAAATGATGAAATTTGTCTTTGATAAGTTAGAAAACATTGTGGGAAAAGGAGAAAATGCTGCTTACCAGCGTTCTCTCCTTTTCCTACAACGTTTTCAGAAGGCTTCTTCCTCAGGGTCGTTAAAACTCGGGATTGTGTAGTAAAAGGTAAAAATGCGCCAATCATCTTTTCGCTTAGCCCTCTAGCTCTCGGGCATTTACCAGTTTTGAGGAAACGTATGGGTCTCAAAACTTGTGTTGTACCAATGTCTTTATTACTAGTAACATTACATGCACTTCCTTTATGATGCCTTTAATAATTTTCTTTAATCGAATAGGCTGTGTGCCAGTGACACGCAAGGTATTCCGAAATATGAAGTTCGAGCTATGAAGAGATCTGACATCCAGAGTCTCTATGATTTGTTGGCTGAAAACCGCTGGAATATGGAAAAACCCTATCTGGAGTGTATATTTAATACAGATCCCACTGGTCTTGTTGTCGTTGTCGATGAGAGTGACAGAGTCATTGGTGAGTGTAAATGGAAACAAACCAAGACAGAATCTCAGACACTGGTATCCAAAGGAGCTCACAGACAGCGAGAGACACACATAGACTTACTAATAGACACTCCAGGAGGCCAATAACAGACAGACACTGATATCGAAACGTGCTCACAGACAACGAGAGACACACAAAGACTCACAGAAAGACATTCTGAGAAGAGACTAACAGACAGGCACTGGTATCCAAAAGTGCTCACAGACAACGAGAGACACACGTAGACTTACCAACAGACACTCCAGGAAGACACTAACAGACAAATAGAGATGAGCAGCTTTCTGGGAAAAGGGGTTTAATGCGTCTTGGTGATGCAGTTATACAAAAGTAATTGTATTATCCGTATCCATTTTGTGTAAAGCCGGTTGAATCTTTTTGTAACGCAGAAAATTTATCATCAGCAAAAAGTTTCGACCATGGCCAGACCTCGCAGACTGCGCAGGCTGGCCTGGGTTGAAACTTTTTTGCAGATACCTTAAGTCATGTCTTCACAGAGTATGACTCAAACGTTTGTGTTTAGGAAAGGGCAGCATACAAAGAGACACTTAATATCAATACTTTAAATATAATGCAAATATTGCTTATAGGTTCTTTCTGATAGCGTTTGCAATTGGCTATTGCTGGACATATCGACCGACCAAATTATTTGAGCCATACTCTGGTAAAAAGGGGCTTCATGCCTTTCCGTGATGCATCATACCAAGCAAGTCATCACATAATTATGGATCTGTAAAATCCCTTTTGTCTAACAACCGACTGACTCTTGGGTAGAATGGTACCTAGACATGTAGAAAATTGACCAAAAGCAAAAGGTTTCGGCCCGGGTCAGCCTGTGCGAATTGCGCAGGCTGACATGGGTCGATACTTTTTGCAGATGCACTTTAAATTCCCTTTTTACGAAGCATGACTCATTTCTATTACTGCTATTTGTTTGGTGATACCAGTACGGCGTGCGTCAGAAGCATACTTGATCATGCCACTTCAGTCACTGATTGTGGAGTGTATTATTAGTACCTTCCTTATTCATTGGACATTTTTAGCGGGAACTTACTGGCTCTTTTGCTAACTATTGGTACGCAGACGCACTACAATCACTGCATTTTTTCGTTTGGTAAAAAGTTAACTCTGAGTGCATGTACATGTCTAACTTTACATAAAAAAGCACTATTTTGTTTCAGGACACAATGGTATTCTAGCACACAGCGACAATTTGGCTTCTTCTGGCATGAACATTGTACGAGAGGAGTACAGGAGGTATGGTATCGGTAAGAAGCTCTTCCGGCAGGTCATGGAGGTCATGCAAGATCGCAATGTTGGTGGAACTTCGCTCAGTAACCGTATTACATTCTACGCTCAATTCGGATGGACCATCAAGTCTTATACCATACATTATAATGCCGGCCCAGTCAATCCAGAGTTCGTCAGAGAGTCACCACATTGTGTGGATTTTGAGTTAGCTCCATTGAGCGAAGTGAACATTTCTGATTTTATTGCCTACGATAGTGACCTCCATACAGTCCCTAGAGCGGTCTATATTTGTAACTGGGCGCAATGGGAATATGCTAAAACCTACGTCGCTTTACGTAACGGAAGGATATGCGGTTACGGCGTTCTTCGTAAAGCAGACATCGGCCACAAGATGTTTCCTTTATATGCAGATGAACCCGACATAGCCCACGCTTTATTCTGTAAGCTGGTTGAGAATTTACAGCCAGACGAACCTGTCATCTTTGCCCATCCAGTTGACAATGAATACGCCAACGATTTTGTGTCGGGAAATAAATTAGCAACCTACCTTTCAATGACTCGACTGTATAACAAATGGAACATTCCTGTAGACCTACGCCGGGTTTACTCCGTGTCTTCGACCGAATATGCCATCGTCTGAAAAGAAAGTCGTTGCTTATTCTCAATGAAAAGCATTATTACATGTACATGCAATTGAAATCACTCGTGATATCGCATGACCTGTATTTCTTAACTCTTAACTCTTTACCAATCGACAAAGTTTCAGACCATTTCAAATTAGAAGCATTTGTGGATGACAAATTAAATATGGCTCGAATAACGCTATATGTCTTAAACAAGATAAAAAACGTAAAAAAAATGCTTGTTATATGGCTCGAAAAACGCTATATGTCTTAAACAAGATAAAAAAAAACGTAAAAAAAATGCTTGTTACAAGCATTTTCTCTTTATCCGCAGAGTTTTCAAAAGTTTACACAGTCAGGGTCGTTGAAATACAGGTTTGTTTGGTAAAAGGTTGAACTTGCTATATACGAGTAGATTACATTGAACTTTCTGGGCAAAAGTAAAACCTAAATATTTCAATTTCGCAGTTCTTTTTAATCTTGCCGAACAACACTTAGTGTAGATCCAAGATCAGAATGTACATTTGGTGTTGTGTGAACTTGATCTACGCTGTTGAAAAAAAGTATATCAGGTCGAGTATAGCAGCAGATTGGTTAAAAATTAATATTCTGAAATTCAATATTCAGAAATGCTTGCCCGATGAAAGAAATGATTCTGAACTTACCCATGAGCTCTATAGGTGGCTTCATCATCATCATCATCATCATCTTCTTCTTCTTCTTCTTCTTCAGTACGTTACCGATTGAGGTTTTGATTTAAAGGATCGTAAGTACGAACCTCAGCTCCACCAAACAGTTTTCGAGAATTGACAGTAGTCATTGCGACAGGATTCATTTCTCTCTCAGATGCTCTACATCCTGCTTCGTTTGTATTTTGGCCATGTTCAAGGAAAAGTTGGGTTAGTGCATTTTCCATGATGCATTACACCAAGCAAGTCATCAAACAGTCATAGACTCATAAAACCCAGTTTGTCTAACAACAGCCTGAATTTTGAGGTAGACTAGTTCTTTCACGTGCAGAAAAGTGACCGATCTAGCAAAAAGTTTCGATCCAGGTCAGCCTGCACGGATGCGCAGGTAGACCTTGGTCGATACTTCTTGCAGATGCGGTAAACTCCCTTTTCACAGAGAATGGTTCATATACTGCCAGGGCAACCTTTTCAGATAGTTTTCCCCAAATTCCATCATGTGTAACCACAGTGTACTAAATAAATGCAAGAGATGCTTTCATTTAGAAACAAAAGATGTAGACTTTTTCTCTTTTTCCCATAACGTTTTCTGTCGTTTACAAAGATAAAAAAACAAAAGAAATCATAGAAGGAAAACTTGTACACGTGCTACCACCCATTCGTATACTCGTTCGGTATAGTTCTTTGGGAAAGTTTCTCTGGACCGTGAGCTTCATAAGGACCAATAGGATTGTCCGTCTGATTTTTGTTTTGACTTGACTGAAGATTTCAAGTCAAGTCCAGAATATTGTTGTCTTGCAAAGGGCCAATGCCCTGTGATACAAAAGCTTCAACAGCGCTTCTTTTCCTGTCCTTAACGAATGGTTGCTTCTCTTACTAATCTCTCGAAATGAGATTAAACTTTAGTCGAGGTGTGTGGACACGGCAAACAAGCGCTTTGTCAGGTGTGTTTTCAAGAGTATGGATTGACAGGCGCCGCTGCCATTTAAGCTAATAGGTCGTGCATATGTCCGACCTGTATTGTATTTATAAGCACCTGTCGGGTACTCAAAGTACGCTTGATTAAGAAAGATGCTTGCTGAGTACAGCTATATTTTAACGTACATTTTACAAGTACATGTATATATTTGACTTCGCTTGGACCTAAAACTATGGTTGCTTATTGGAGTTTGCTTACATAGGGATCGTATATAACTGTAATTTACGATCCCTGGTGGAAGTTTGCGATTAGTCAAAAATGTAACTATGGCAAAAGTTTATTCGGAGGAACTTTGCTGGCCTGTTTGTTCGCACATTTATGCATTATCTTTCGCTAGGTGGCATTTTTCTAATACTAACCTATCTGACTTGAGCATCCTGGGTACAAAACCGGGCTTTTCAAGACAGCAGTCGACAATCGATGTGCCAATTTCAAAATAAATCATACACGTTTATTCTAAACAACGCTAACTGGTACGATTCATGAGTCTTTTATTACGGCAGCTTTTTACCGACTTTGGTAAAGTTTAATCTGAGCATGTTTTTCAATGCTATGTTTGAAATTTGGAACAAAATCAGCGGCATCCCACTTATGAATCTATTTGATTATGCATGCACAAGATACTGTATTGACGGTTTTGCCCAAATCTATATATACCTATAGAAACTGTATCATACAAAGCGTTGCTGTAAACAATGTTGTTTTTTTTTTTTTCACGCTTGAAATTATGATATTTCAACGAATTTGGGGCGAAAAACAGGCTTGATTTCTCCACAGATGTCTTATCTACAGCCATTTCCGCTCGCTACTCATGTTGTAGCGGCAGAGTTTTGAGTTATGAGTACTGCGTATTAATATTTATCATTTATTCACACCATAGCGCACTAATATGAAAGGGACGATTCTATTCTTATACTGTTTGGTAATTTAATATTTTTCAACGCTTTACCCAATAACCCAGTATTAGTATGTCTATAGATTTCGGAATTTACCGGATGAGTGCACGTGTCTATGAAACTGTCACAGCTCTCTGACAAAGTTCAGCGACTGACGTCCAAGGAGAGCGTTTGGATGTGAGATCAAGTTGTTACTCGACACCGATATATAATCGTATGATCCTTTAACTTTTTTCCCTGTTACAACGATGATTGGGATTGAGCTTTTAACTCACAATCCCGTGTTTTATTTGGAATTATTTCAATATTTCTTTAAACGAGGATAGCTTGAAACGTCTTTTATTTGATTCGTATTGGTAAAGTTACAAAAACAGCAAATGAAACAAAAAAGTAATTCGAATAAATAAATAAATAAATAAATAAATAAATCTAAACATTGCCTTAAACTTAAATGAAAATCACGATGAATGCAAACTGAAAAAAACAACATCTATACAGTGCTGCAGATTTTTTTCTTTTTTTTTTTTTTTTTGAAAAGGGGGTATCATCGTGAATGCCAACTGAAGTAAAAGTTGAAACTATACAAAAGTTCCAGAAATTTGAAAATAATCAAGGGAGTAAGTACCGCGCGGGTTACACAATGTACTAGAAAACACCAACTTTTTCCCTTTAACACTTTACCCCAAGCAATCCCGGGTTTTTGCGAAGCTGTGAAAGAATGTATTTGAAAAAAAAATGTGAGAAACGGAGAAAAATCAGGTCACCGACATTTCTCTTTTCCCCCAATATGTTCGTCCATTTCGATGACAAATATGATTACTTGAGGCACATTCAAACTGTCGTCTGCAACAGTGAGCGTATATAGGTATATAGGCTTTTGTTATAGATCTAGATCTATTATTTCTGTAGTTATATAATTATGATCCTTGTCTGTAAACAGTTAAATATCTTATTATATGTTTGCTATTAAGAGAAAATAAGCAAACAAGAGCAATGTTTAACCGATGAAAATGCTATCATGGTTTCTGAAAAAGACTGGAATTTTTACACGGAATAAGAGTTCTCGAAGGAAGAGGACCTTGCCACAGATATTGTGCGTAGGACTAAGATAGCATGATTACTTAAAAAAACCAAATGTTTTCGTTCAGCAGGTCCAGAGATGCTTTACGTAACATTTGATTGAGCACGGATAAATGGAGACCATTGAAAGTCAAGAGCTATATATCTTTTGACCAGATGAGATAACCTATATATCTTTGGGAAAGTTTCGACGGTGATCCAGCTACATCGACGTAGTCAGACTTGTTATGGTTAACACTTTTCTGTTAGCGTTGGCTCCCACAATGCAGCTGTATAGAAAAATGTCGGCAAATACAAACCACGTTCTTGAAGGGTTAAAATTCTGTGAAACTATAATGCAGAAATAGAAACGACAGGTTTCAGGAAGCAGACAGCTTTTATATCACTTGCTGTGCATTGCGCGAAAACTATCGTATTCTTGACAATATTAAATTTCTATGTCAACGCGATGGAAATTCAAGATTTTGTTGGACCCTCTTCAAATCGTCATGAAAAAAGTTTGGGATTGTTGACAACAAAATTCGTATCCCTTCTTCAAGAAGCACCAGATGGTGTATTGGATCTTAAAGTGGTACGTTTCATTTTTCATGCCTATCCAAGTATTCGTCAAACCTCTTTTTCAGAAAGTGACTCGTTAGACTACTCACCCACTCGAATTTATCTAGCACAATTTCCGGTACGGCATTTCAAATTCCAATTTTGGCATGCAAGAGAAATCGTCCTTGAAAATCTATCCATCAGTTAAATTCGGAGAGTTTTGTTACTTGCAGAGGAATACAGAGATAATAATTGAGTGAGTAAGTCTGACTACATCCACTTTTATTTTGAAAAACTTACAAAATAATGTTATGCCAATTCTGAATGTTTGCAAAATGCACAGGCTCTTACTTCTATTTTTGCAAGTTACAGTTATACATGTACCAACTTGATTTACCTGTTTTTGTGTTTTCTCTTCCAGGCTGCAGATCAGCTGGCTGTGAGGCAGAAAAGGAGAATCTATGACATCACGAATGTGCTTGAAGGGATTGGTTTGATTGAAAAGAGGTCAAAAAACAGTATCCAGTGGAAGTATGATCAGTATAATTATCCCTTTTTTTTTAGCTTGCCTGGACAAAGTCCAGTAAAAGCTATTGCACTACCCCCGCCATTGGCATTGGAGTCTGCGTCCACATTCTGTTCAGTTTTCTGAGAGCTCATATTCCAAACCATAAGATTTGTGGGAACAAGACAGTTCCCCGACAAGACAGTTCCCCGACAGATTTGAAGACAGTTCCCCAACACTTCTGAAGACAGTTTCCCGACACATTTGTTCTACGTCAAACGGAAATTAACTCTGTAAAAGTGATTGATGAAGGATTGTATGGATCAGTGTTGTTTTGTGATTGATTGAAAGGTTTGTACCCGTGATTGATGAGTACATTTAGTCACTGTGACATTGTCCGTAATTTTCTATGATTGCAATGTGATATGTCCATAATTTTCTATAACTCAGCTTTGTTTGACGGGACCATTCGATGACATTTTGTTGTCAAATACCAAACAGTTATCAAAATACACTACATTTTTCGTAATTCTAGATAAAATATACACGTATGTTAAAACAGCTGGAATATGGACAGAGTTTACAAGATAAAGGGAAACATACTTCACTCAGGTGCTCCTTCCCCTTCACTCTTTCCAGGGATTGTAAATGATACAATCCCTGCTCCTTCCAGTGTAATTCCAAAACACACAAAGAAATACGCACACAAAAACATAAACGTTAACAAAATAATTCAGAGGATTAACTGGCGAACAGTCCCCCTTTTTTTTAAAGCTTTGTTTTTATAACAACGTTAATAATCGTGAATTCACCCATGACAGAATAAGTACCCATCATTGTATAGTAGAATTCTTTATTACAATGTACAGAGAATCCGATCACAATACATCAGTTGTACGAAAATATTTCCAATTCTCCATGATTATCATTCATAAATATCAGGAACAGGTTATTTGGCATGAATCAAAAGTGTCGGGGGAACTGTCTTCAAATTTGTCGGGGAACTGTCTTCAAATCTGTAGGGGAATTGTCTTGTCGGGGAACTGTCTTGATACCAAGATTTGTATTTGGTTCATATTTGGTATGATGATCGATATAGATCTAAAGTTCCTTTCAGCAATACCCACATCTATAATCTGAAGGTCAAGATTGATACGTTCAGTGTGCCCATTCACCCACATATGTGCGTGATTCATGCACTTCATTGAAAAATCACACACAAAAATATGAAGTGAAACATGCATGCATGCACAGGTTTCATGGCTCCTGCTGTTGATCACCAGTGGTGCCAACTAGGAAAAGTTAGAAAAAAATGTCTCCAAAACTTAAGCACTCGTGAATCTACTGGCAACAAGTAATTCTTTACATGATATTTGAAAGATCTAAAATATGATATATACATTAGGTATCAAGTGTGAAAGTCACTGTTTATCATCGCTAATCAAAGTGTTGTCATTTATTTAAAAGTATTAATGGTATCAATTTGCTTTTCTAGAGTAAAATTACAGGTTTTGAAGTTACATTTTAACCTAATTGACAAATCTTTATTAAATCAAGCGGAAATACTACTCCAAAATTTAACTGGCATGAAAAAAAGATCGCTGAAAAAAAATGTGAAAACCCATGATGCAACAAAAATCGGTTTGACATCGTCCGATCATAGGCATTTCAAACTGTCAATTCAGCTTTATCAATGACTTTAAACAGTAAATTTGCATAAATATCTCTTTAAAACAATAAGTGAAAGCTAATTAGTGTCTGAAATTGACAGTGAAATGAAAAATTCTACATCCATTTGGTTGTAAGTTGTCCCTCTGAAACTGGTCCTATGAGTATGGAAACATGATAAGCATCTTCTTTTTTAAATTACCTGTATTGTTTTAAAGCAGATGACTGCAGAGTAAGACTCGTCTAAAAAGAATTTCAATACAACAGACCTTTAAGCTCCTCCATAGATGCTCTACAATTGTCATTATTAAGTCCACTCATAGAATTTTTCTTGCACTCCTGAACTTGTACTCCAGGGAGCGCATGCACTCCCAGAAAAAGATGTGAGTGGGAACACTGACTTTGAAGCTTTACATCCAAGTTTGACGTTTAAGTTTTTCAAGAGCCCATATTTTTAAACTAAATGATGGACTTGGTTCATATTTGGCATGATGACAGATACAGGTCCAAAGTTACATTGAGCAATATCCTAGGCATGCCCATGGTCTTAAGGTCAAGGTCACAGCTCAACCTGTTGGTGTAGGGTCTTTTGTTCTGGGTCAGGACCCTGTTTCTGTTTAAAAGCACTGCCACCCCAACAATTTACTTTTTCAGCTGAGCTGTGCTGTGTATTGACAGTTCTTGTTTTGCCACACATATACATGTATAGCATATTGTCTGTATGTAACTGTAACCCTTTACCACACAGTTTTAACGACCCTTAAAGAGAGGGCTTATGAAACATTTTTGGAAAAAGGAGGTAACCAGCATTTTCTCCTTTTTCCTTGGTGTTTTTACTCTGTCAAAGAACTTTGGTTCATTTGTATCACTATGATTTTGTGGTCTACAGATGCTTTTAATATGGAAGATTCAAGAATTTGTTGTTTGGTAAAGAGTTACTTGCAAGCAAGTGACTTGAGTTGCAGTGTGCAGCAAAAGTCCTTCCCATTAAGTAGTTCATGTTGGATACATGTGAGCCATGATCTGGCAAAAGGGGGCTTAATGCATTTGTGTGATTCATCGTACTAAGCAAGTCATCACCTAACTTTGGATCCATCAGTGCGATTTTCTCCAACAACTGACTGAATGGTAAGTTACATGTAGAATAGTCCTTTGGCATGCAAATTTAACTCTTTACCAAACGACAAAATTTTATACCAGACCAAATTCAAAGCATTTGCAGACGACAACATAAACATAGAAAAGATTGTGGGAAAAGGAGAAAATGCTGGCTACCAGCATTTTCTCCTTTTCCCACAATGTTTTCAAAAGGCTTTCTTCTCAGGGTCTTTAAAAGTCAAGATTGTGTGGTAGGGGGTTAAGAGAGCAAAAAGTTTCAGCCCCTGTCAGCCGGTGCGGACTGCACAGACTGACATGGGTCGACACTATTTGCAGATGCATTAAGCCCCCTTTTCACAGAGCATGTATTTAGGTCCTTTCTCAATTTTATAGGGGCGCAGGACCAAAATGCAACACCAAAGATTATTCAGATAAATTATATTCCGTTCAAGAAGAACTTGAAGAGCTAATTCGCAAGGAAGCAGAACTAGATCAACACAAGATGTGGGTCCAGCAAAGTATAAAAAATGTTACCGATGAGGTATCAAATACTAGGTATCCTTTTATTGTATGATACATGTATAAGAATGCTGACATGAAAAATACACCAAATAAATTTCATACAGATAATCAATAATTGTAACCGTTTTCTTTGAATATAGATATACAGAGTTCTCGGAAACGCCAATACTGTCGTCTGAGACGACAACATTTTCCGGCGGATGACAAAAAATCCTAACAAAGGATTCCACCGGACGACAAGTTTTTTCAGGGCACGCGTCCCTAATCAGCCCCTAATCAGCTGCTTAGCTTGATTTGTTCATCAAGTGATTGTTTACGATATGTTTAACGAGGCGAAAAATCCGATACATAGGTAACCGCTTAAGTCGGGTAGTCGAAGGGGTAGGCGTGGCCTTCTGGGAGACTAACAACCAATCGGAATGCATTATTCTCTATCACTCGCCCAGTACCCTTTAAACTGTGGATGAGAAATAGATAATACCCTAACTGCCCGGCATGTTGTCTGGCATATTTGCAAATTATGCATCGATCAATGGATTACATAACAGGATATTTCTTTTTAAAGGTGAATGATCGAAATTTATTACATCGAGTGCACATGATCGGTAATATATTTACGGGTGGCCCCGCTATCATATTACCGTATGATGTTCACGAGATTACCGGTAACTCTTTACCACACACACTATCCCGACTTTTAAGGAACCTGAGAACGAAACCTTTTGAAAACATTGTGGGAAAACGCTGGTAAACAGAATTTTCTCATTTTCCCACAATGTTTTCTATCCTTCCTAAAACAATTTTCGCTTTTTAAATGGCATTCATTTTGTCGTCTGCAAGTGCTTTCAATCTAGATCAGTCTAAAAAACTTGTCGTCTGGTAAAGGGTTAAAGAAATTTCGATCTTTTACCAGCTCTAGTCTAAATAAAATCTAGTCTTTTACAGCTCTAGTCTAAATAAAAGATATTTAGTGAAGAATTATTAAACTTGTTTAACCCTTTGCGCAATTGCAAAGAAAGTCCTAGCTACTAATTTCTGATGTAAACATAGACTTGTCCATTACAGACACTGTCTCCATAATGCACCAATCTAAAGTTTACAGTTTTTATATGTTTATTACTTGCATCATGGAAATTCATCCTGACTGTACAGGAATCCAACTTCTTCAGACTGGAATCCAACTTTTCAGTTTGGAATCCAACTTTTTCCTGAGTTGGATTCCTGGAATCCAACTTTCAAAATCCTAGTGAGAACACTGGATATATATACTTGTAAAAAAAAAGTTAACTCTTTGCCAAATAATCCCATGTTTTAGCAATATTGAGGGTAGGGGTTTTGAAATCATTGTAGAAAGGGGGAAATTGCTGGTGACCGGATGAGTCCTTAAATCTTTTTTGCTTCGGTAAAGAGTTGATCAAAATAGATATTCACTTGCACAATTATATTTTGTGAAAGATTTATGCAGAGTGTTTGATAATTTGGTAAGTGAAGAGTGTTTGCCTGTTTTCATCAGAGTATTTTAATTCTTCACCAAACAATGAAAATCAAGGCTTGTCAAAACTGAAAGCATGTGCAGATGACAAAATAAACATGACGCAAATAATGATAACTGTAATTTGCACAGTTAGAAAACATCGTGAGAAAATGCTGGTTAGCAGCATTTTCTGTCTTTTCCACAGTGTTTACAAAAGTCTTCATTAGGGGCATTAAAACTGCAGACAATAATTAGATGTTACTCAAATGTTGGGATTTGTCTTTGATAGGATAGAAAACATTATGGGAAAAGGAGAAAATGCTGGTTACCAGCATTTTCTCCTTTTCCCACAATTTTTTAAGAATCCTTCTTTCCCAGGGTTGTTGAAACCTGTGATTGTTTGTTATAGGGTTAAACTACACGATTTGTACCTGATTTCTATGCAATCATGTCAGGAAAAACAGATTACAGTTAGTGTTGTATAATTTGATTTCCTTAACAGCTTGTTAGATTAGCATATGTGACACATGAAGACATTTGTAAATGTTTTAAAGGTGATACCTTATTGGCTATACAGGCCCCTTCAGGAACCCAACTGGAAGTTCCAATCCCAGAAGTAGTGAGTAGAACTTTTTATACATCCAATGTTGGCATGTTATACAGACATTATGGGGTGATTCATTTTATAATAGTATGCAAATCTTGTAAAAGGATTGTTAATAATATTATCTTTTGTGTAATAAAATCATTTATGCAATCATTGTATGAATTTTCCAGTATGCCAGCATTATTTCATAAGTCAAAAACAGGCTAACGTTCAACTGTTTTAAAAGTTATGTTAGTTGGAACAAGCTTTTATGGTAACAGATTAAAAAAATGTCAAGTGTCAGAATGCAAAAGACAAGACTAGTTACTGTTATACAAAGTATAGGCTGTTGCATCTTGAATGTGCACTGTCTGATGTTTGTGAGATATAGATCAAAAGCACCATTAGTCCTGAAATTTGCTGCCCTTTACCAGATAAACCGGAGTTTTATCCACCCTTTTAGCTTTTGAAACATTATGGGAAGAGGAGCAAATGCTAGTAATAAGCATTTTCTCTTTCTTTCAAGGAGTTTACTGCCCTTTTAAAGACAAATTCCTTTGTTAAAGCCATATTTTCTCTGCAGTTGTTTCCAATTTTGGCAGGTCTTGTATTTTGTTGTTTGGTAAAGAGTTGAATTGCATTGTAGTCTTCTTCCACAGACTAAAATATTCTAAGGATCATGAGGTAAATAGAAAAAAAACAAAGATTAGTTTACACACTGCATTATCATTTTGTTCACAGGGTCCCTACAGTAAGGGAAATTACCAAATCAATCTGAAGAGTACATCAGGTCCCATCAATGTTTTACTTGTAAATAAAGATTCAGAAGAACAATCACCGGTTGTGGTTCAAGTACCTCCTGCTAATGAAGAATTGGCAAACCAAGCCAAATTAGCGGCTCAGGCTGCTGAGAATCAAAACCCTAACCTCTCAGGGAAGCACAAAAGTCGAGTAAGATTTCAACTATTCTTATGTAGTGTGAGATTATTAAACTGTCCCTATACAGCATTTGTATATTTTTCTAAATGCATGTTTATTTAGTAGACAGCATTCGAAAATATCATGGGATACAGAGCAGTTATTTGTTACAAGCAATTTCTTCTTTTCCCAAGATAGTTCTCAAAACCCTTAAAAAAATATTTTCCATTCTGTAACCCTTTACCACACAATCCTGAGTATTAATGAGCTTTGGGAAAAAAAAACAGCCTTTGAAAACATTGTAGGGAAAAAGAGAAAATGCTGCTAAACAGCATTTTCTCCTTTTCCCAAAATGTTTTCTTCCCTTCCAAATGCAAATTTCAATTATTGAGTCACATTTGACATATGTTTGGCAACAAACTCTATTCTTTTCTCTCGGTGGATCTTTGAAACATAAAACAGTCAATGCGCCATATGACCTGGTTCAATTATTCACAAAGAAATTGTGTTGCTTTACTTCCATTTCCTGCTTGCAACTTGAGATAGAGTGAAATTTTGCCGATTTAAACGTAAAGTGATTTGAATACTTACTTCAGTGGAAAGGAACAGGCATGCCCTCAGAACCTGAAATGGTAATAATCTGTATTCATAACCTTGGTTTGGGTGTAAAACTGATGACTTTTTCTAATAAGAATATCCATGTTTATATGGATCTTTGATTCAGTTGTTATTTATTTATTTATTTATTTATTTTTTTTTTTTCATCCTAGAATCAAAAATCACCGATCAAATCTCCATTGAAAATGTCACAACCAACTATTGCACAAGGTGATCGCATGGCAACTAGGTCATCTCCAAGGAAACAAGGGCATTCTCTCAGCCAGCAGCAAGCATCTACCTCTCTCGGATTACCTTCAGGAATGGACAGTCTTCCAAGTGATACTTTGTTTGATTCCTCAAAGTCAGATTTTGGTATGCTCAACTCTCTTACATTTTATAGGTTTTGTATATGAGCTACCTGCACTCTGGACTTGTAATTTAAATAGAAGGAAAAAAATTATGAACTTCAGTTGTTTACTTCCTTTTGTCAAGGTTTTTTCCCCTTTTTTTTTTTTTTTTTTTTTTTTTTTTTTTTTACAAAATTGTAGCAGGACCATAGAAAATTTAAAATTAGCTGAAAACAAATGCCATGGCTGATGAGCTATAAACACTTGATTGTACAACAAAATTAAAGACAGGTCCTTATTGAAAGGATTAGCATCAGAGGAATTTAATGATAGGATTTATTCATGAAAGGCTCTGAAAAATATTCATGGAGAAGGACTAAATTGCTAGTTACAAGCAATTTTTCTTTTTCAACAGTTAACATTCATGGAAAAGGACTAAATTGCTGGTTACAAGCAATTTTTCTTTTTCAACTGCATTTTTTCTAAAAACCTTTAGGGTCTTAAAAACAAGAATGGTAATGTATTTAAAAGATTTTATTCTTCCTCTTTGCCTCTTATGGGTGTATTTGTAAGCAGCTTTTGATATAAAAGGATTTATAAAGCACTGAAAAACATTTCTTAAACCTCAATATTATAATATATAACTCTTTACCAGGTTTTAGACTTGTCTAAATTAAAAGCATTTGCAGAAGACAAACATGTTTTAAATCATGAAAATTGTCTTTTCAAAGGGTAAAAAACATTGTTGGGAAAACAGAAAATGCTGGAAACCAGTTTGGTTACCAGCATTTTCTTCTTTTCCAACAATGTCTTAAAAAGCTTTTTTCTTCGGATTGCATAATAAAGAGATAATCTGAATGATTTAGGGGGTTGTGCATGTCTGTTATTTTGTTATCCTTACAGAGGGTGTGGATGGGGAATTGATAGAAGAACTCATGTCATCTGAAGGTAATGTGGCAGTGTTGACAAGTGTTTGTTTTGTCTTTTTTTGTGTGTGTGTTCTTCTGGTAGTATAAATATCACAAGCAAGAAAAAAGATGTATTTGAAGGACCAAAAAGAAGAAAACAGGTTCTTTTGTTGCTTGTAGAATGTGATGGAAAAAAGGAGCCATTGCTAGTAACAAACTTTTTCTTCTTTTTCCCCCTCATTTCAAAGATTGTCCAGTTCAAGGTTGAAGTGATGTAGGAAGTTCTATGTGAGTGAAGCCTTTTAAAAAAAATTAGGTGTTTGTAGACCCTGTAAAAGAGAATGTTTGAAAACATTGGCAGTGATTGCTCAAAAGCAGGAAAGTGGTAGTGGCCAGCATTTTCTCCATTTCCCACATGTTTTCTACCCTTTCATGAACCATATTCAATACATTTACATACAATACATTTTTCTGCAACTGCCTTTGATATGGATGAGTCTAAAATTTTATTATTTTGTAAAGAGTTAAACCTTGGTGCACAAAGCATGTCTTTATTCGGGTTTTGCAAACCGCATAGGTCAAGATCTAATTGATGGAAGATACAATCTGTCATGCTTGTATCTATTTGTTGAGATATTCTGGTGACAAAAAGCCTTAACACTTTACTACGCCAAATTTAAACATCCACATTGATAGCATTGCAAACCACAAATGTTACTGATTCCATTAAATTGGTCTTTTGATAGAAAGGATAGAGAGCAATTTGGCCAAACAAGGAAAGGCTTATTACCATCATTTTCTTCTTTTTCCACAGTATTTTCAAGTGCCTTGTGTCACAGGGTGGTAAAAATAAGCGATTGTTTGATAAAGGGTTGATATTGAGATATTGCTATGTTTAAGTCATAAGTCATTGTTTTCCATATTATTTATTTGCTTCTCTTAACTAAACAACGCTCTGATCTCTCAGACCTCCAGATAAGAGGGGGTGATAGTATTCTAAATCCATTATTTCTCTTCCAAACCCTATGTTGTGGCTACTCATTAGAATCATCTCGATGTAGAGAGTGATTAATATTTTCAATTTTGAAATCAAAGTGGCTCCCGCTATCTGAAGCTCTGATCTCTTAATGAAACATTCCCATGTTCTCTTAACCAAACAACGCCATGTTCTAAGAACCCTGTGGAGAGAGGCTTTTGAAAAAGTTGTTCAAAAATGAGAAAATGCTGGACACAGCATTTTCTCTTCTTCCAGCAATGTTTTCTACTCTTTCCAAGAAACCCCACATCTTTCGAGTCACATCAGACTTGCATGTAAATTCTTTCATTTCAGACAAGTGTAAATTTTGTTGTGAGGTAGGAGGTTAAATAGCTTTTTAATCCCATGTACTGTAGTGACCATTTCTGGGATATTGACACACTATGTTTTGTTTTCAGCTTTTGCACCTTTACTACGCCTGAGTCCTCCACCTAGTGATAAGGATTACTATTTCAACTTGGACGATACAGAAGGTGCTTGTGACTTGTTTGATGTGCCACTTTTATCCATGTGATACTAAACAGGACCTTTGTTGATGCCATAATGTGCTTTAGTCCAGTGAAGGGTGATTTTCTGTTGTACACAGTATCATATCTACAGACTGTATTGTGACAGAAATGATGCCCTTTTCATTGGATACAGTGAGTGGCCACGTTTCCATGATTTGTTGTCACTAGAAAGAAGTGCTGTCAATACTGTTGCCCACAGCTGGCTTCAAACCAAATTTTTTGTTGCAGACTGTGAAAAAGATGACATAAGAGCTGTTTTGATCACTTCTAGAGATAGATTGGCCATATTCATAATCAAGAAGGGTCACATTATTTGCAAACCATATTCATTATTTTTGGCTGACAAACTATGCATTTGGTGAACCATAAAAGTGTTACAGTGAAACAGTTCGAATGTGTATACTTAACTTAGAACTTGGGTTTTTTGAAGCTTTTAAAATGATAGAAGTCTTTGAATCCAGAAACAATAAAAAAAAAAAAAAATTTACTGATTTTCTCTATGGAAGAAAAGATGATTTACTTCAGTTTTCTGCTGATCAATCTGTTGTTATTGTTTAGCTTGTTCAGCTCGGGTTTATGCCGAGCCATGAAATAAACAAGTTTTATTGGTCATTATTTGTCCTTCAGAATTGTTACATTGTTCATACTCCAGTTTGAAAAGAACAAAATCAATATTTCGTCACAGGGTATAAATTGTCTACAGTAACAAAGCTACTGGTAGATCTTAAAGGAAATGATGTTATGCCAAAAAACACGTAAGTGTCTGTCCAAAAAAAACCAGAAAAGGCTTTGTAGCTGAAAATCAAGTAATCTGGGTCCATATTCATCAACCATTTTTAAGAACATTTTTATTCTTATTCTCCAAGATTTTGTAAATTTGAAAGTAACACAACTTACGGTTGGCTAAACCATTTGGTTTGGCCGATGAGAAGTTGTGTTACTTTCAAATTTAGAATACAGGGAGCAATAAGCTGAAACAAGCAATTGCTCTTTGTCACTCAGTGTTTTTTAAAACCTGTTAAATGCATAGATATGATAAGTAAGAGGCAACAATGCTGTTGAGGAGAAGAATAGATTTTCTTAGCATCTTGGCATATCTGAAATTTGAGAGAATGTTGATGTTAGCTGGACACTTTGCTCGAGTTTTTATAATTTTTTGCTGTCAACAATGAATTAGAATTAGAATTAAAGAATTGCTTATGTGATTCCTTAAAAAGTTAAACCTGAAATGCACTTAAAGTTATAAGAGTAATGTTATGTACGTAGAATGCAACTGTGAACTGGGTAAATGGCCATTATTTACATGTTGTATGGATTATGTGCTAGCTGAAAGGTGTAAGGTTGTTATTTACTTCTTCTCTTTCAAGTATTTGTCCGAGAGTTATATTTCACTGAAGCGTCACAAATCATGTTCAAATTGTAGTTTGTGTAAGTAATTAAGCTTTATTTATATGCCCTTAGTGTAGAGATAAGAAGTTGTGTAGAAACATTAGAGTATGTAGAGACTTTTTGTTTAAATATGTATTTCATTTTGATGAGGAAAATTTTTAGCTACTTTTTCGTGTAACCATAGAACTTTTTCCCCTTGCAGATATGCCATCTTTGCCAAATTTATTTTGATTTATAAATGTGATATCATTTATAGTTGTATTGAAAAACATTCATTGCTTGTAAGGGTATGAATTTTCTAATACTGATAACTTACAAATTTTTATGAACTGTTTGAATGGTTTGCTATGTAGACCAAGTTCAGATAGCTCAGAATATGCAAGCCATAATCAAACTTACAACTTCCTGAATTGCTGGCCCAGCTCATAACCACTGTTACAAAAAGCTGTGAGTTTTAGCAAGCTGGGAGTTTTAGCACTACTTTTTAGTATGCAGCCAAACAAGCTTATGTCACGGTGTGGATCCTTGCATCAGTATGTGAAACAGAAGTCCACTTTTTTTTCTCGCTATCTTTAAAACTTAAAGAGATTGTTTATTGCAACAGGGATTACAGACAGCCCTGAGGATTAGGGGGAGTAGTCTTTTCCCACAATGTTTTAATTTTGTTGTATGGTAAAAAGCTTTGATCACAGATTTGGCTAAATGACTATCAGGTGAAGGCAGGGCTGTCTCTACATGAATGTTTCTTGAGCAAAAAAAAGCAAGATAAAATCTGTGAAAGCAGCAATAAAATACAGATTGTGACTAAAAAATGCTTTGAGATGCAAGATTTCAGATTTTGTAGCCAATTACTTGCAGCTGACAGTTGGGTAAGCTCTGAAAGGGATGTAAACTGTTATTTGTAAATCATTCTGTCACTCTCTTTCTCTCTCTGTCTCCCTTGTGACATGGGATTTTTTATGTACTGTTTCTGGTAGTATTGCCAATTCTGTTGTGATTTTTATCCTTGGCAATTAACATATACATAGTTTTTTTTTCCCCATTTTAGTTCAGTTTATTATGTAGCCGAATATAAAATTCATTATCTTTAAACATTGTGTACAAAACAAGATTTTTCTGTGATGATCTATTTTGTAAAGTTAAGTGATTGTTAAGAACTATGTATTGTATTGTTGTACATGTGTAACTTGGTATTGTTTTTGCATTTCCGTTTGTCAGGCATATCCTATCCTTTTTTTTTTTTTTTTTTTTTAGCTCACCTGAGCATGAAGTGCTCAGGGTAAGCTTTTGTGATCGTGCTGTGTCTGGCATTCGTCATCGGGTTGTTCGTAGTGCATTGTCTGTCGTGTGCACACTAGAAGCCACATTTTCAGTCAGATTACTCATCAAACTCGGTCAGAATGTTTGTCTTGAGAAAATCTTTGACAAGTTTGAAATTGGGTCATGTCGGGCCAAAAAGTAGGTCACTAGACTAAATCTTAGAAAAACCTTGTGTACTCTCTAGAGGCCACATTTTCAGCCTGATATTCTTGAAACTTGGTCATAATGTTCGTCATGGTCAAATCTCACATAAGTTTTCAAAATTGGGTCATGTTGGGTCAAAAAAGTAGGCCACCAGGCCGAATCTTAAAAAACCTTGTGTGCTTTCTAAAGGTCATATTTTCAGCCTACGAAAATTGGTCAGAATGTTTGTCTTGATGATACCTCGGACAAGTTCGAAAAACGGTTACGAGGACCATAGAGGTCACTTCTTAACCCTTTTACTCTTGAAACTTGGTCTAACTGTTTGTCTTGATCATATCTCAAAGAAGTTTGAAATTGGGTCATGTTGGAGCAAAAAGTAGATTACAGGGTCATATCATAGAATAACCTTGTGTACACTCTAGAGGCCACATTTTTAGCCAGATGCTTATGGAATTAGGAGAGAATGTTTGTCTTGATGAAATCTTGGGTGACTTTGAGATTGGGTCATATTAGGTCAAAAAGTAGGTGACAGGGACAAATTTTTGAAAAAACTTTGTGTGCATGTTAGAGGCAACATTTTCAGCCTGATACTCATGGAACTTGGTCAGAATGTTTGTCTTGATGATATCTTAGACAAATTCAAAATTTGGTCATATTGGTCAAAAAGTGGGTCACTTATTCTCATTTGTTTTTACATCATTAAAACTAGGATCTCTTCAGTTTTACTTGGGTGAGCGCTTTAGGGCCAGTGGCCCTCTTGTGGTAATAAATTCTTTTGCTTCGACTGTTGACTTTAATAGTTGACAAAGTCTTAACTCTTTACTAAACAATCCCAAGTTTTAAATACCTTGAGGCATAGGCCTTTTAAAAACTGTTGAAAAAGTAAAAATATGCTGGTAACCAACATTTTCTACTTTTGAAATTTCCAACCGTATTTTCTACCCTGTCAAACAGCTTCATGTCATTTGAACCAGTTTCAGATAACGTATTTCAGTTTGTTTTTTTTTGTGTCCCAAAATTTTCGTGAGTTTGACCAAAATCAATTTTTCACATTTCTTATTTTCACGAATTCATTGGTACGTTTCTATTTTTCGTGAAATCATAAATATGTGATAGAATCAAACCCACCAAAAATATTTATAGGTATGCCTGGTGTTACATACCAGAGGCATTGGTGCATATTATGTTAGTCAAAATCTCAAAATTATTCATTTCCCAGTGATTTCGATGGTATATATAAGTATATAGATAAGAAAAAGACTTATTCAAATCTTAGACTACCGGTATTTCCTAGTTGGTTTATTTATTTACAAATCGTAATATCATTTGACTACAAATGGACACTTGGAAACTAAGCAAAATAACTTGGCTCAAACTTCAGTATAATGATTACTGGTATCTAAGGACAACTCTCCCTATACATGTATAGATCGTTGTGTTAAGTCTATTTTTTTTTTTTCATTTTTTCAAGATACCAGCATTTTCAAAGCCATTTCTTACTATATCAGGCTTTTCCTTAAAATACTTGTAAAGATCTGTTGGCTGCTTTGCACAGGGAGGATCAATATTACTCGTTGATCCCTTTGTTAATAACCAAGTGTGTCCAAGGGAAGAATTTTTTTCCCAAGGTTGATGTTTGGTATCAAAGGAAGGATTTTCGTTTGTATTTGTTTGTATTGGTGTTTAAAGCCATTTGAACTGCTCAGGTAATATCATGGCGGTCAGTGACGCACCCATGGCTTTCTCACACCAGTAGGAAGGATTTTCAGATTATATGGAATATTTAGGGAATATAATTTTCATGAGATTGTCCCACATGCAAAAATAGCGAAAATTTTCTTCCCACGAAAAAAACCTGATATATGGCATGTGGTCTGCAGATGCTTTCAATTTGGAAAAGTCTAAAATTTGTCATTTGATAAAGATATTAACTTGTCTGTATTAGAAGTATTTGTAGTTGATGTATTGAATATGGCTCAGATAATAAAGGTTGCCTTTTATGATAGTAAACAAGTGTTGGAAATGTAGAAAAAGCTGGTAATGGATGATAAGTAATAAGTCGATTTCAAAATTATTTGTTGATGACGACAAAAGAATTATGAAATTCATACTCAGTTATCATGCTTCCCTGAGAAGTTATTGGTGTAGTTTCTTAAAAATCTAGACACTGACACATAGGAAAAATATTCAAGGATATTATCGTTAACCCTTAAGCTGCTAAGCACAACTGGCTGACCTTTTGCGGACAGTGTAGATCAAGATCAGACTGCATAGAATGTTCCGTCTGACCTTGGATCATCACTGCCCAATAAGATATTTTATCCCCCAAAGTAACTTTGAAAAAGCAGAATTATGGGTTTTACTATCAGCTTGAAAATTTCATTTCACTTATTTTGCAGGATAGGGCTTAAGTTTCCTCTACAGAAAGTGAGCTTAGCAAAGATTTTATGTAGTGTGCTAGATCATATTTGATACCTATTTCATGTGTTTATTCAGCACTTCAGCTGTTTAATTCTTTTTGAGAGAATATGATTTTACACTTATCCATGTGAAAAGCATTTGCAGATGACAAAGAAACGTGGCTGAAATAAGGTTTGTCTCTGAACCAATAGAAGTTATTGTTGGAAAAGGAGAAAAGTTTCCTATGTCAATTTGTTGTCAAAACTTTTCTTCCTCATGGTGGTAAAATCAAGGGAGTGTTTGGTAAAGGGGAGCCCCTTGTAGACGAGGTCAGACTTGCATAAAATCTGGTCCAGATGAAATTGATGAGAAACATTTGATTGGTATCAGAAACATTGTGGACAAAGGAGCAATCATGTTTAATTAGCAACTTCTACTTTTCCTGCAATGCTTTCAACAGCTATCCACTGCTCCCATGCAGAAACTTTTGATTGTGCACGGTTTTAGCACTTTATCAAACAATTCTGTGTTCCAAGGACCCTATGGAAGAAGGCTTTTGATTAACATGGGAAAAGTATAAAAGAGTTGATAATCAGCATTTTCTCCTTTCCCCACATTGTTTTTTATCATTTAAAAGAGATATCTTGTTTGAGCTGCATGTAATTTATGATCTACAAATGCTGTCAGTTTGGACAAATCTAAGGTTTTATTGACTGGCAAAGAGGTCAAAACATATTACATGTTATTGTGTAGCTTTGGGTAAGATATTATTTTGTTAACCTGTTAAAAAAGGATTTCTAGCATCTGATATTAAATTAAGTCATGCATTTAAATTACATTTTTCAACTAAAGACGTGACAATTGTGTTCAGAAACATCCATACAATGGATGCAAATAGTACTGCCAACTTTTCATTATCGTCATCAGTATAGTAATGTTACATAAAGCTTCCATCATTTTCATATACTCTAGTTGTAGTGTAGTGTAACGCATGTTTGTCCAAGGCTTTAACCCTTTACCTTACAATCGTGTGTTTAACTCTTTACCAAACAACAAAATTTTAGACTGGTCCAAATTGAAAGCATTTGCAGATGACAAATCAAATGTGGCTCAAAAATTGAAATTTCATTTGGGAAGGGTGGAAAACATTGTGGGAAAAGGAGAAAATGCTGGTTACCAGCATTTTCTCCTTTTCCCACAATGTTTTCAAAAGGCAGTTTCCTCAGGGTCGTTAAAAGTCAGGATTGTGTGGTAAAGGGTTAAACGACAATGAGAATGAGGGCTTTTGAAAACATTGTTGGAGAAGGAGAAAATGCTGGTAACCAGCATTTTCTCCTATTCCCACAATGTTGTCCACCCTCTCAGAGTCAAAGTTCTTTATTTTAAAGCAATTATTTGTTTTCTGCATAATGCTTTCAAATTTTGATAGTTGAAAATTTTGCATTCTGATAAAGGGCTAAGCAACATTGGTCAGTTGCATACAGTTGCATACATTTTTTTCTGTAGTAGTAGAGTGGCATTTAAACTGCCTGTGTATAGAGATAGATATGTTCATGTTACACATTGTGCAGAATAGGAGTTAAAGATTTACACATAATTATGTTTTTATTAAGATTAGTTCAGGAATCGTTACTTAACTGTTTCTTTTCAGTATTGAGTAGTCCATTAACTCTTTACGACAACACAAAATTTTAGACTGGTCCAAATTGAAAGCATCTGCAGACGACATAATAAAAGTAACAAAAAATTGAAATTTGTTTTGGGAAGGGAAGAAAACAATGTGGGAAAAGGAGAAAATGCTGGTTACCAGCATTTTCTCCTTTTTCCACAATGTTTTCAAAAGCTTTCTTTTTCAGGGTCGTCTAAAGTCAGGATTGTGAGGTAAAGAGATAAAAGAAAATTATTGAAACTTCGGAATTACTCTTTCATGTACCATGCATATTGTGTGTACATGTATATAGACAAAAAAAGCTATTGAGAAAGTCCCATTTTCCCTCAGTATTGTTGGAAATGAAACAAATTTTACTGTATTTGTATTAAATTTGGTATTTCTTTTAAAATTTGTGAAATGTTAGACTTGGAATCTCATATATTATCAAGTGAAGGTACATGTATCTCATTCTTTTTTATGCTTTCAGGTACTGATGTACGAAAAATTTTTTATGTTTTGTTTAATTGTGTGTTTCATAGTGGACATCCTAAATCATTGACTTCTGAGAGAAAATTATTGAAAAAATTGACACATAGTTCTCTTTTACCAGTACTCAAAATATGGGGGATAATAAAAGTATAAGAAGTAGTTTATTAAAATTTCAAGTAAATCACTGATTTGATGCATGAAAGGGACATAAATAGTAATGTTTCTTTGTAAGAGAAGTAAAGAATTATCTGCCTTGGTTTTAATAGGAAGAGGATAAACTGTGAATGCAAACCTCTCTTTATTGTAGTTCATATCATGATGACGTGTATGCATGAAGAGAAAGCACGGCTGGGTAGCTCAGTTGTTAGTGTATCTGATTTGTGACTTGGTGGTTGCAAGTTTCGTACCCAGTTGAAGCAAACTTTCTTTCGGGGGATTTTTCACCTCGCTGTTGCATTTGAGAAAAGCAGTCAGTGGGTTGGAAAAAAGTTGTGTCAGTTCTGGTGTGAGAAAGCCAGGAAACATATGTGTAAGTGCACTGACCGCCATGATATGACCTAAGATGTTAAAAACGGCATTAAACTCCAATACAGTACATGTAGAGAAAAAATAGAAACCTGTAAAACTAATTATAAAGTCCGTCTAAGATCATAGGAATTTCATTGAATGCTAGTTCGGAAAATGCAGATTAAGATCAAACTGAAATCAAGCTCTGGATTGTGCGGTAAACTGTGAAATGGAACCCCCCCCAAAAAAAGAGCAATTGCTAGTACAAAGAATGAGTTCTTTATCCAAAATTTTTTTCAACAAATTTTCATTTGTCTGGGTTATATTGATATGATGATATGTCAACTGCTTCATGTGTGGTGTGACAACCACTTGAGGGAATGTTTAATGAAAGATAAAGAATGATTGACAATGCCCAAGATATACACTTGTCCTTCGTACATGTTGTACATGGTTTGTGTGTATGAAGGCAATGGATAAAGGTAATGGGAGCAGCCCCAAATTTTTGTGTTGCCACAAACAACTTTAATCATTAACCACACAATCTGGACTTTTAACAATCCTGAGAAAGAAAGCTTTTAAAAACATTGTGGGAAAAGGAGAAAATGCTGGCAATCAGCATTTTCTCCTTTTCCCGTAAAGTTTTCTACCCTTCCCAAAAGAGATTTCAATTTTTAAGTTACATTTATTTTGTTGTCTGCAAATGCTTTCAAGTTGGACTTGTCTAACATTTTGTTATGGTTAAGAGTTCCGGCGGTTTAGTGAGTCATGTTTGGAAGGGTTTGTAAGTAAACTCACAGATTGCTGAACTATATACCAGACAGAATTTTACACTCTTTGAAAGTACAGTTTATTTGGAAACGATAAAATAAAAGTGGCTCAAAAGATGGGACTTGTCTTCAAGGGAGTAGGAAACATTGTGGGATGGAGAAAATGCTGTTTGCGAGCATTTTCTCCTTTCTGCTACAAAGTTTATATATGCTTTCTTCCTCATTGATGTTATACAGAAGATAAGATAGTTTGATAAAAGGTCACTACATAATGATTTTGCCATGCTGTGTGAAAAGGGGGGTTAATGCATCTGCAAAAGGTATTGAACTAGGTTAGCTTGCACAGTTAGCACAGGCTGACCCAGGCCAAAACTTTCAACTTCAGTCAGTCTTTTCCTGGATATTCTAGTGCAAAAGTCATTGATGAACATAGGATAGTCTAGGTTTAAGATCAGATTGCTGTTTTGTGAAGTCTGATCTTGATTTGTATTTGTCTGCACAAGCAACTTTATGTTTTACTTGGCATCCAAAGAGTTAACCCTTTAACCCTTTTCCAGATGACAAAATTTTATACCTGTCCAAACAGCACTTGCAGACAACAATTTCAAAGTGGCCCAAATGATGCAATTTTTCTTTGATAGGGTAGAAAACATTAGGGGAAAAGGAGAAAATGCTGGTTACCAGCATTTTCTCCTTTTCCCACAATGTTTTTAAAAGGCTTTTTCCTCAGGGTTTGGTAGGAGTCGGCATTGTTGGTCAAGGGTTAAAGATGATCCCATGTTTTAAACACCCTGAAAAAGCAGGCTTTAGCAAACATTGAAGGAAAATGAAAAAATTAAGTTAATGGGCTATTTCTTCTTCTCCCACAGTGTTTTTTATCTTCTCAAACAGAAATTCCATCATCAGAGCAAAAATTATTGTCATATGCAAACACTTTCAAATAGGACAAGTCCAAAACTCTGTCATTTGGTAAAAAGTCAGTCCATATTATCAAACATACAAGCTATATTAACATATGTTTCGTTGAATTTTTGAACTCTTGGTAAAATTATAATGAAGAGATCTGGGTTTGATTTCTTTTTTTTTTGGTACCTTCTTGTCAAATGTTTCCATCTTACTTTTAGCACACAGTATTTCCACGTGTCAGATTATGTTTCTTTTTTTGTTTGTATAAAGTTTAAGAAACACATGATACATGATATGATGGTGTGGATAAGTTAAGGGTTTTATCTGAGGATAAGACTGATAACATTCCAGTGATTTACATATTTCTTTTCTAAAGTGTGGAATACAAAGTAACTTCAGCAGTTAAAAGTAAGTCCTTAAACCATTCTTAACCTTAAAGTGATTTGCATATTTCTTTTCTAAAGTGTGGAATACAGAGTAACTTTAGCAGTAAAAAGTAAGCCCTTAAACCATTCTTAACCTTAAAGTGATTCGCATATTTCTTTTCTAAAGTGTGGAATACAAAGTAACTTTAGCAGTAAAAACTAAGTCCTTAAACCATTCTTAACCTTAAAGTGATTTGCATATTTCTTTTCTAAAGTGTGGAATACAGAGTATCCTTAGCAGTGAGAAGTAAGTCCTTAAACCATTCTGAGCCTTAAAGTGATTAAAGTGTTTTGCATATTTCTTTTCTAAAGTGTGGAATACATTGTAACGTTAGCAGTGAAAAGTAAGTCGGTTAACCCATCTTATCCTCAACCCTTTCCCAGACGACAAATTTTAGACCCTTCCAAACTGAGAGAGTTTGCAGACGACAATTTTCAATTTGATGAAAATGGCAGAAAAATCTCCAAAAAGTTAGAAAACACTGTGGAAAAAGGAGAAATTGCTCGTTACGAGCAATTTCTCCTTTTCCCACAGTGTTTTCAAAAGATTTGTACTGCAGACCCATAAAAACCAGGGCTTGTTTGGGAAAGGGTTAAAAGAGCCATCTGTAACTTTTGAAGACAATGTACGAGTAGGTCAACCAGACGTCAAAAATTTAGTGTCTTCTGAATTGAAAGCATTTGCAGATGACAATTTAAATTTGACTTACGTGATTTGGTTGTGAAAGAGCAGAAAACATTGTGGGAAAAGACAACTTTTTCTATTTTTCCCACAATGTTTTCAAAATATGCTTTTCTTAGGGTCTTTAAAACTTGGGATTGTGTGGTCCAGGCTTAGAATGGAGAAAAATACGTGCATAGATAAAAAGGCCATTGCTTGTTGCAACTAATTGCTCTTTTTCAACACTGTTTACAATATCACTCAATACACACATTGTCATATTCAAGATAAAGGGAAAAGATATAAAAAAAAAGACTTGTGTGGTCACTGGTGTCATCCAAAAATAGTTTGTACAGTGATGATTTTGATTCAGGTCTTCATGGTGAAGGTTGTCACCAACTACTGCTCTGGGTCTGTATTCACCAACCATTCTTTAGAACATTCTTCATCTTATTCTCAAGAAGTTGAAAGTTACACACCCTCTGATTGGCTAAACCAAATGGTTTAGCCAATCAGAAGTTGTGTTACTTTCAAAATCTGTAATTAGACCAAGAATGATCTTAAGAATGGCTGAAGAACACGGACCTTGGTTTCATATTGCTCATTCTATGTCCACATTTTCTTAAAAAAAAAAAAATGACCAGTACCCCAGCAGCTCCATTGGCTGACTTCAACAGTCTTAACTCCTGCTGCACTGTTTCATAAGAAATTGCTTGAAAGTTCCCAAGCAAATACTAATTTAATGTTGTATTTGACTTTACATGTTCAGATAACTAAGATTATTTACTGTAGTTTTGGAGAGACAACCTGAAAGTGCTTCGTTAGAACAGTTTATTATGTAGAAATTGAAGTCTTTGTTTTGATACATTGTTTACCTGAGATCAGGTACAATGATTGTATAAAAGTGTAGAAAAGGTAAATCGTTATATTAAAATCTGTACATGTACCGTGTAACTAAAGTTTTCTTTGCTTTTCTTCCTCATTTGCACTGCGATGATGCATTTTGACCTACAATGCAACCTCCACTTCATGGCCCGCAACATGCGAAATGAGACATTCTGACATTTGCGTAAAGCGTCGTCTTGGATTAGCCTGCGCAGTCCGCGCAGGCTAATCCGAGACGGCACTTTACGACTTCATAAGATTTTTTTATACATTGGACTTTCGTGAAACAGAACATCACATAAGAACGGAAAGTGTCGTCTCGGATTAGTCAATACGGACTGCACAGGCTAATCTGGAACGACACACGCTTATGTCCGAAGGCCCCTTTTCGTGTGTTGCACGCCAATTATACTGTTTGATGTGTTCCTCCATTTATCCAAGAAGATGCATTTGGTCCATCCCAGCAACAAGTAAAATTAGTACAGTGTTAGTCAGATTGTTAAGGTGCAAGACTTGAAACCTGTTGGTTCCGAGTTTGACCCCTGCTGAGCCACTTATGAAGGAAGTGTCTTTGAATAAAGCACATGAATCCATGCCCAAGCACTGGCAGTTGAGCAATGTATGAAACAATGATTTGTGTCCTGAAATATCTGAGTCATGCTCTAGCAAAAGGAGGCTTCATGCATCTGCGAAAAGTATCGACCAAGGTCAGCCTGCGCAGGCTGTCCTGGGCCGAAACTTTTCGCTGTTGGTCAGTTTTCTGTTTGTCCAACGACCAGTCTACCCCATGATTAAGTCGGTTTATTAAAAAAAAGTGGCTATTATGAATCCACAATAATGTGTTGGCTTGATAGGTATGATGCATCACGGAAATGCATTAAGCCCCTTTTTGCAAGAGCATGGCTCATTTACTTCCATTGTCTTTTGCACTTTACCACAAGTTTGTAAGTTTAGTATGCTCGCAAGTTTTCTCTGCATAAGATGATAAATTTTCATTGTATGCCCGAAGGGAAGGATATGTCCCCGGTCGTCTGTTCACCCGTCTGGCTGTTAGTAATTGTTAGAAAGTGTATATCCGCTCTATATCTCATGAACCCCTTATCTGATTTGAAAATATTTCACACAAGTGTGCACGCAGAGACGACGTGCAAAGTAGATGTTTCAGACACCAGGCTCCAAGGTCAAGGTCACAGAAGGGGAGGGGCGGCTAAAGGTGAAATGCTGTTATTTAATTATGTCTTCTCCTTATCTCTTGAGCCCCTGATCTAATTTTGAAAATATCATTTTACACGTGTGTACCGTGATGAGACGACGTGCAGAGCAGAGGTTTCAGATGTCAGGCTCAAATGTCAAGGTCACAGAGAGGTTAAAAAATTACATACTCTTGATACCTACAGTCTCGCTTTGCTGAGCTGCAGTGTAATTATAATGAATTTTGGTACAAGTTATATACTTTGATGTGTTTAACTTGGAATGAAGAAACATTTATATGAGCCATGCTCTGGCAAAAAGGGGCTTACTGCATCTCCGTGATGCATTATAGCAAGCAAGACAACGCATTATAATCGATCCATAAAATCCTTTTTGTCAAACAACGGACTGAATCGGGATTTAGACGGGTCCTTCTTTGAGCAGAAAATTGACCAATAGCGAAAAGTTTCAGCCCAGGTCAGCCTGCGCGGACTGTGCAGGCTGACCTGAATCTATACTTCTCGCAGATGCATTAAGCCCCCTTTTCACAGAGTGTGGCTCATACATTTCTATCGTTTCTTCCAGAACTTTACCAAATTTTCTTTGAATCCTGAGAAGGAAAATCCTCTGAAAATATTGTAGAAAAAGGAGAAAATCCTGGTTATCAGCACTTTCCTCTTTTCCAACAATGTCTCCTCCCGTTTCAAAAAGTTTTCACCATTTTGGCCTCATTTGGTATGTTGTCTGGGAGTGGTTTTGATTCGGGCAAGTCCAAAATTGCGTCGGTTGGTAAAGGGTTCACTCTGAACAGCCAAGCCCCCGTAGCTCAGTCGGTAGCGCACAGGACTTGAGAACAGGAGGTCGCTGGTTCGATCCCCGGCTTGGCCAATTTCTTTCCGAGGATTGATGATAGTCATCGCGACAGGATTCATTCCTCTCTCACCGCTGACCATTGTTTCGACGATGGTTATGTGGGAAAGCAGCCAGTGCCTTGGAAAGAATATTGTGCGGAGTACTGGTAAAAGAAACTCCAGGAAAGCATGGATAAGTGCACTGGCCGCCGTGATATAACTGAAATAATGTTGCAAACGGCGTTAAACACCATACAACCAACCAAATCACTCTTAACAATACGAACTTTTTTTAGACTTTTCCAAATTCAAAGCATACATGCAAACGCACAAATCAAGGGTGGCAAAAATTATGAAACTTGCCTTTAACTGAGTAGACAACAGTGGGAAAAGAAGAAAATGATGGTTACTATCAATTTCTCCTTTTCCCACAATGTTTTCAAAAGTTTTTTTTCTCAAGGTCAGTAAAACTCGGGATTGTGTGGTAAAAGATTAAATATTCTATAACTTCTGAAAGTTAAGTGTCGTTGTCCTTGGTACGTTACAACTTTGTGGTCCATAGGCTATTGGCGGGATACAGGGCCATCATGACCCTCTTGTTTTCTTTATAAGGATTGAATTACTAAAGTTGTGATCGGTAGTTCAAATCCTCTCTTTTTCAAAACATAATCATGTTGTTCGACGTAGGAGAATGTGCACCTTTTTGACCTACTTTTTGGTACCTATAGGAAACGAATAAATAGGAATTTGTGATTGGTGAAAAATGTAGACATGTTTATTTTAACCCTTAAGCTGCTAATCGCGACCCACTGACCTTTTGCGGACAGTGTAGATCAAGATCAGACTGCACAGAACGTGCAGTCTGATCTTTGATCTACACTGTCCGATGCGGTATTTTCTTTCCGGTGAAATCAACTTTGAAACCGCAATGTTTGGGCTTTTAGGATTGAGTAGAAATTTGCGTTTCATTTATTCAGCAGCCTAAGTGTTAAGGAACCCTGCCTATCTGATGGCAAATTTACGCCGTCTATCTTTTTTAAAGGTATTTCTTGTTTCTAATGTTCTGTTTCATGCTTGATCACATGATAAAGTATGGGGATTTGTCCAGTACCCCTTTCAAGGCGAAGGACGAAAGCAGGGGCCTTTTGCGAACGGCATAGATCAAGATCAAACTGCACAGAACGTGCAGTCTGATCTTGGATCTATTCCGTCCGCTTGCTTATTTCCGCCTATAAGATGAAATCTTCTGGTGGGTGTCAGAGGATTGTGTTCAGCCGTAAGGTTATGTATTGTATTCAGCCGTAAGGTTATGTACTGGCGCTGATACATGGTGTTTCTTGATTCAGTAGTTCATGGTAAACTGCGAGTACCAGATGCTCTTGGTTCTCTTTGTCTTTCCTCCTGTGGAAGAACTCTTTATTGAAGAATCTAAATTAAATTTATCAGGATACAGGTGAAATCACTGGCAGAGGCGTCGATGTAAGAGGCGTGAAATAGTCCGACATTTAATGACAGTGTAACACTGAACCAATTCAAAAGATGAAACCGTATAATATTGGGTCAAAAGTTCATCTGGATACCACTGTTATCTCCTTTTTTCGATTGACGAACCACACAGGAGGAAACGAAGTGGTCATCTTGCATCAGCTGATATAGTAAAACCTCTATACAAAAGGCTAATGGGGGCCATTCCTGTAATTTATCTGCTTTGCCAGATAAAGACTAAAGGTAACCAAATAACACATTGGTCCTTATACCTGTGTTTCAATGTTTTTATCCTTGATTTCCTTGGGGATGCTGCGATAAATTTGAGTTTTGATTATATGTAAGGTTCCCATGTAATTTTAAAGCAACTTCTGTTCTCAATCACCAGAGAAATGTGTACATACCGATTTGTTAAACATTCTAACTAGATTTAGTTGAGATATTATCTCAAGAACATATTTGTGTAGTGCAAGAAAATCAAGGATAAAAACCAAGTAATCCCCTTATCAGGACCAATGTAAAACTGGGGAGGAATCAAGGAAAATATCTGAAGAATGGTTGCCCCATTGATATCTTTTTGTACGACTCCTTAGCTAACCACAAAAAGTTAGACTGGTCCAAATTGTCTCAAAAACATCTATAGAAAACACTATGAATGTGGCTAAAACGATGACGCTGTTTTTTAAAATGGTACCACAAAACATTGTTGGAATGAGAGAAAATGCTTGTTTAAATCTCTACCACACAACCACTAAAAGCCTCTCGAAAACCCTGTGAGAAAATGCTGGTAGCCCGCATTTTCTCCTTTTCCCACAAGATTTTCTACACTTTAAGAGATGGTTACCATGATTTCAGCCAAATTTGGTATGTCGTCTGCAAATGCTTTTAATTTGGGCAAGTTCAAGATTTTGTCGTTTGGTAATGTGTTGAGAGCATTTTCAGCTTTTCCCACAATGCTTTGTAAGTGTTCTTCCTTAGGATCGTTGAAATATGGGAGTTTTTAGGAAAGAGTTCATTTGTGTTATCTTACAGTTTAGTTTTTAATCAATGATTCTTACCCCTTAATCTGCTAAGCACGACTCAAGGACCCTCTGCGGACATTGTAGATCAAGATCAAACTGCACACATGGAACGCGCAGTCTGATGTTGAATCTACACTGTCCGATACTTTATTCCCTATGGAATAAATTTGAAATCAAAATATTTTGGTTTTTACTGTCGAGTGGAAATTTTTGTTTTATTTATTTAGCAGTTTAAGGGTTAAAACTGCGAACAAAAGTAAGTCGAAGAAGCAGAGAGATTTTCAGATTTAGTTAGCGTCTGTCATGAAACCTTCTTGTAAAAAAATCTGTTATTTAGCTTCTGAATGCAGTTTCTTTATATTCGCACAGGATATGAATATTAGATAAAGATGGGAAACCCGGATCTAGTTGCACGACACTGAATATAATGCCATTGCATTTATTTGCATTCTAAACATGCACTTAGTAATGTGATACGACATTGCGCAATTCTAGTTTGAACTAAAAATAGTTGTTGACCAGGATAGTTTTCCACTTTATAGAATAACATTAACCGTTGATAATTTCAAGTTCGACTTTTCTACCTGTGTATCTTTTACCATGCTTTGCCTTTCTCCGTCCAGTGCTATGATATTTCCAAAGTATGCTTTGCCTTTCTCTGTTCAGTGCCATGGTATTTCCAAAATTTTAGCAATGCAGTATGAAATGAAGCTGGTGGTCTTATTTTCGCAATATACTACGTGTTGTTTTTCTCGTCGCTAATCCACGAAACTTTAGACTGAGTTCAAATAAGATGTTGGATTAAAGGATCCTTAAAGGATGGGATTCTTTGAATTGGTAGAAAACATTATGAGAAAATGCTGATAACTAATACTAGCTCATTCTCTTTTTTCCCATAACGTTTTCAAAAGCTTTCTCCAGGTCGAACACAGATGGGATTGTTTGGTAGATAGTTAACACTTAAGCTGCTGAATAAATGAAACGCAAATTTCTACTCAATACTAAAATCCCAAGCACTGCGGTTTCAAAGTTGATTTCACCGGAAAGAAAATACCGCATCGGACAGTGTAGATCAAAGATCAGACTGCGCGTTCTGTGCAGTCTGATCTTGATCTACACTGTCCGCAAAAGGTCAGTGGGTCGCGATTAGCAGCTTAAGGGTTAAAACATAATTGAACCATGCTCTTGTAAAAAGGAGCTCAATGCATCTCCGTAATGCATTATACAGAGCAAGACATCGTCTAATTACCCATTTTGACAAACAACCGACTGAATAATGAGGTAGAATAATCCTTTGGCAAGCAGAGAATTTAAAGATAGTGAAAAGTTTCGGCCCATGTCAGCCTGACACGAGTCTATACTTTTCGCAAATGCTTTAAGCCCCTTTTTCACACAGCATGGTTCAGTTATTCCCAATACATAACGCATACCCGCGCAATGGAATGCTGAGTCAGTGAAGGAAACTGTTAATTCTGTCACAGTTCATCAAGCAGTGTCATTTAAATGAGCAATGCCCTGGCTAAAGGGGGCTTAATGCATCGCCGTGATGCATTATACCAAGTAAGACATCACATAATTAGGGACATAAAACTCTTTATGTATAAAAACCGACTGTATCCGAAGATAGAATGGCATACAAAACATACAGACCAATAGCGAAAGCTTTCGGCCCAGGTCAGCCTGCGCGCACTGCGCAGGCTGACCTGGATCGGTACGCATTAAGCCCCCTTTTTCACAGAGCATAGCTCAAATGTGTTTCAGCCTTTAACCCTTTCCCAAACAAGCCCTGGTTTTCACGTGTCTGCAGTACAAGTCTTTTGAAAACACTGTGGGAAAAGGAGAAATTGCTCGTAACGAGCAATTTCTCCTTTTCCCACAGTGTTTTCTACCCATTTTAGTTTAAACCTTATTTTATTTCAAAAATTTTCATTCACAGAACCATTTCACACGAACAAATAAGATGGGATTGGAAAACAAGCTTGTGGCTTATATTAATTCCTTTCCCGATAATATTTACCAAAAAAAAAGTTTTTACCGTTGTATAAGGTGACGTAGGTAGGGATATCTTTCTGTTTTACCCATGAATGAACATTTAGTTTTTTGTAAAGTTACACTCACTTTTGTGGTTTACCATTACAGTCGCTGTGCTGGCTATTCAATCCTCAGAAAAAAAGGGGGAAGCCCTTCCTTAAGTAGAAAACCTTTTGGTTGCTAAAATGAAACGATGGACCTCCGCAAATATTTGTTTGTTTTCATCTATTGTTAAACGATCGTTCCCAAAGAGTAGATTATTTGTACTTAATGGACAAGGGATGTTGGAAAAAATATCGATACGAATTTGTTGGTAACGACGACAGTGAATTAATCTACCCATTTTGAGACCTTTCTGCAATTTTCATCAAATTTAAAATTGTCGTCTGCAAACTCTTTCAATTTGGACTAGTCCAAAATTTGTCGTTTGGGAAAGGGTTAACCAGAGAAAACGACCGTAGGGAGTGTGATGGTTGCCTTGTTCAGGTGCATTTATAAATGAGCAGCGCTCCCGCAAAAGGGGGCTTGATGCATCTACGTGATGCATTATCGTGACTAAGTAAGTCGCCACATAATTATGGATCCATAAATATCCATGTTGAGCAACAACCTACTGAACCATCAGGTAAAAGGGTCCTTGGGAATGCAGAAAATTTAAGATTATCAAAAAGTGTCGACCAGGTCAGGCCCCCCCGCGGACTGCGCAGGATGACCTGATCCGATGCATTTTGCAGATGCATCAAAACACCTTTTCACAGAGCATGGTTAAAAATGGATAAGCCATAGCAGCCATCTTTTTTTTTGGATTGATTGCCGCGAAACCTTACTCATTCCCAGCAAACGCCTTTTTGCCTAGAATGTGCAGTGTGACCTTCGGTCATTTCTGTCTTTAATAGGAAGTCTGACCAATGTGAACATAGAACGTTGAATATTCGGACCCTTCTCTCTGACATACTTAATATATGAGACATTATATATATTATATATAAACAAAAGTATGGGCCATGTTCTGTGAAAAGGGGCTTAATGCATGTGCAAACAATATCAACTCTGGTCAGCCTGCGCAGTCCGCACAGGCTGACCTCGGTCTCGACTTTTTGCTATTTTCTGCATATCCAAGGACCAGTCTTCCTCTAGTTTCAGTCAATCGTTAGTCAGTCAATCACATAATCATGTGATGACTTGCTTGGTGTAACGCATTACGGAGATTCATTAACACCCTTTTGCCAGAGCATGGCTCATGTCCATTTGATTTATGTAATGCTGTAAAGGTCGGTTTATGGTCGCTGTATTTCAAGATATTTAGGGATAAACGTAAGACGCCTTAACGGAACAGTAACTTCAAGTGTCTCTACTGAAGAGTCATAAATTCGGCAGGTGGATTTGTCACAGGCCAAATATTGATTTCAAACATACTCCTACTTCGTTCACGTTTTATCGGCGTAGCTGAGTGCGCTGGCGGGGGGAAAGGAATGAATCCTGTCGCGATGACAGTTTACAATTTACGGGAACAAATTTGCCGAGCTGGCGGACTCGAACCAGCGACCTTCGTATCATTTGCGAAGGGTGTAGACCAAGATCACAATGCACTTCCGTTTACCAGTTTACCAGTACAGTCCATATTACTCTCAATTCAATCATCATGTTTATCCTATATTGTTTCGAGCATGTTTATGTCGTTAAGCAGTCAGTGGCTTGAGAAGAATATTGTGCAAAGTACTGGGAAAATATGCTGGGTGCACTGTTTCCTGCAATATGCTGGGTGCACTGTTTCCTGCAATAGGCCTATAATTGAAAGAATGTTGAAAACTGCGTTAAACACCATACGAACAATTTAAAGATCGTGCAGTTTTGTCTTGAATCTGCACTGAATTGGATATGTTGTCAGATTCAAGTATTCTTGACCAACAGCAAACAGCGATATCTTGGGGATTGGGGTCTACTGCCTAAAAACGTGTTCTTTTCAAGTGTTTATTATGTACTGTAGGGGTTAACCCTTTACCACACAATCCCAAGTTTTAAGGACCCTGAAAGAGAAGGTCTTTGAAAAACTTGTGGGAAAAGGAGAAATGCTGGTAACCAGCATTTTCTCCTTTTCCCACCAGGTTTTCTACCATTCAAAGGCAGAAATTATCATTTGAGTGACATTTAATTTGTCGTCTGCAAATCCTTTCAACTTGGTCGGGTCTAAAATTTTGTCGTTCGGTAAAACTTAAAGGTCGTGTATGGACTCAATAAAACCTTGATATCGAGTTCTTTTCTTATTTACTTAACCGTTAGGCCCCACTAAGTTTACTGAGTGTGCAGTCTGATCTTGGATCTATGCGGTCCGATACTGTGAGACTTTTTCCTCACCCAAAGCAAATGAGCCATGCTCTGGCAAAAGGGGGCTTAATGTATATCCGTGATCCATAATAGCCACATTTTTAACAACCGACTTAATCATGAGGTATACTGGTCCTTGGACCTCCAGAAAATTGACCAATAGCGAAAAGTTTCGGCCAAGGTCTGAGCTGGCCGACACTTTTTCGCAGATGCATTAAACCCCCTTTTCACCCAGCATTGCTCAAATTTAAAATCGCATTATATTACTCACGTGGATATTCAAAACTGTCCCTTCATGTTTTCTCTTTTGTATTATTTCGCCGCGGCCAGTGCAACTATCCATGCTTTCCAGGATTTTTTTTATCGGCGAAAGGGAATGCGCTGACTTTTGACGGACCTCCTGGTACCGATAAAGAATGAATAGTGGGTAATTTGCGATTGGTAAAAAATGTGCACATGTTTATTCGGCGGGTCCCTGCTGGCATATTTGCTCGCACGTTTATGAAACCACTATTAAAAAGCGTTGCTACTGCTTATCGATACGACGGGGCCTTGATTCATACCACAACAGGATAATGTAGTAGAAAATGATTCTTTTCTAGTGCTATTTGGATATTTAATATTTTCATAAGCCTTCCCAAAAACCCAATACTACGTTCAACCAAATGAAAAACAGTGACGAAAAAGAGGCAATTACTTGTGAGGTTTACTTTTCATTATTTTACTACAAACTGAGCCACAAAAGAGTTTCAGTATTCATATTCCAGTATCTCTTACGCCGTCTATCTTTTTAAATGTATTTCTTGTAAACTATTTGGTCGTACAATATTCTTCCTAAGCCAATGATTCCTTTCCCACAAAGCCATTGTCGAAACAACGATCTAGGATAAGAGAGGAATGAATCCTGCCGCATTATCAATCCTCGAGAAGGAATTCGCCTAGCTGGTGATTGGTAGCAGCGGTTTCAAGTCCTGTTCAGTACTGACTGCGCTACCAGGCTTGGTGTTTTCTTAATAGATGCCCACACCAACAAATCTTGGATCGACCTACGTTTGAACTATCATATATCCGAATCGCCTACACCTGGAGTTTAATACTGCGTTTTCTCTCTGTACTCAAAAGGCTTAAACGTTAGGAAAGTACATGTACTTTTTCAACGTTTCTGCATTCGACCTATAAGACATAGAGCGATTTCGCCATTTATCACAATGTAGTATCTATATCGGTAGTTATGTTTTATAACATTATTTCTCTCCTACGTTAGCATCCGGCCATATAGTTCCGACCCCTAACCCATAAACTGCTAAATAAATGAAAATTTCCACTCCATGGAAAAAAAAAAACCCAAAATATTGCGATTTTGAAGTTGATTTCACCGGAAAGAAAATGCCGTATCGGACAGTGTAGATCAAAGATCAGACTGCACGTTGCAGTCTGATCTTGATCTACACTGTCCGCAAAAGGTCTGTGAGTCGCGCTTAGCCTAAAGGTTAAACTGGTTTCAGGAAGTAAGGTGAGGTAAGGATAGGTATAAAAGATAAAACTCGACCTATGTGTAAGCACAACGTGAAAGGCGTTTACAAACTGGTACATGCATTGATTCGAGCATGTGACAGTTAACCATTTATCTGAGTGGTACTCTTGCAAAAGGGGGGTTAATGTACCTCTTGATGCATTTCACCTAGTAAGTCATCACAAAATTACAGATCTGTGATATCCAATTTGTACTAAAACAACCGCCTTACAATTTTAATAACGGTAAAATGGTTCACTTCCGGCGAAGAAACGTACCTTGTAGGTGCATAACAAGCTACGTGATACAGCCAAGGGACTTGATCATGGGATCACCCGAGTTTGCCGAAGGAATGGTCCATGTCAGCCTGCGCTGTCCGCAAAAAGAAGTGCAAAGTACTAGTAAAAGAAAATCCAGAAAAGCATGGACAGGTGCACTGGCCACCGCGATACAGCGAGAAGCAATGCTGACAACGGCACTAAACACCATTCAAACAAAGAAATTGTTCCCCATAGAGAAGGGTGCATAACGTGTGTATAAACAGCAACAATGTTGTCTGCACCCACACTGCTATGTATATAATTTAACAGATTTGGGGTTTTGCTTGAATGATTTCAAATTGGTAATTGATTTCCTTTACATCCCACAGGTTTTTGTCCCAAAAATGTAGATGACCCCCAATATTTCAAGATTTTTATGGCAATATCGGAAAGTCTTGATCAAAGATCAGACTGCCGGTTCTATGCTGTTTGATACTCATCTTTGCCGTCTGTATGACCATCTTAAATTGCCTCCCCATAAAAACACACAAGGTGCTCGGATTTTGGAAGACTGAACGATACTCCCAACCAACGAACGGAAGAGTTTCGTCAAGGCTTTTGTCTGTGACTGTTGCGGTATCCAGAATAAAACTTAATCGCAAAAGCCAGTGGTTTTCTGTAACTTTAGAACATTTGAAATGAGAAAAGCTGTACGCATGTCAATGTCCTCTAGATATACACTCTAATGTCATACTATACGGCCGAGTAGACCATGCATTTATCGTTATTAATGTTTAGGTTCATTGCAACAGTGTTTGTTTCAAAATGGACAAGCCTAAAGTGTTATCTTTGGTAGAGTTAAACATATCTAGTAGTCATGTTTCAAAAGTATTTAAGATAAGTCCTCCCTGCAAAAAAAAATATTAGTTGGATATGAAAATCATATCTAGATTTATGTCAACATTTTTTTCTTGCAGCTAGATCCATCAGTAACTTTGTTTCCATCCTAATCCTGTCTGTCTGTTCGTCACTTTCGTTTTCTTGGGCTGAATTGTCGTTTCTTCCCTGGTCCATGCCTCGGTCCCATTATAACCCTTTACCACACAGTCCCGAACACCCTGACAGAGAAACTTTTTGAAAGTATTGTGGGGAAAGGAGATAATAATTTCTTCCCCTTCACAGACAAATCCCACCGTAACAGCCACATTTAACTTGTCGTCTGCAATCGCTTACAAATTGGAAATGTCTATTATTTTGTCATTTGGAAAAGAGTAAAACGAAAAGATAACAATTTATCACGCCGTATATCCCATGCGTCAAGCTTGACGGGTTACACTTTAGGAGTGGAATCAAAACATTCGTACAGTGAAACCCATTTGCATTCATTTACGAACAAACTTAACAAATTTGGACTACTATTAGGACATACACCAGGTAAGATAATGTTAGCCCTTTAGAAAACGATCTCGTGTTCTAACGACCATAAGATAGAAGGCTTTTGAAAACATTGTGAGAAAAGGAGAAAATGCTGGTAACCAGCATTTTCTCCTTTTCCCACAATGTTTTTAACCTCTTCACAGATAAATCACACCGTGTGAGTCATACTGTATTTCTGGTCTAGATAAGTCTAAAAATATTATGGTCTGTTAGAGTTAAACTGCTGAGACAGCGAGTACCACTGTACCTAGCTTCTGCATGGGGCAGTTTGGGTCCAAGATCAAACTGTTCAGAAAGTGTTTTCGGATCTTGGATCTACACCTCACACGGTTTTTAGCGTGACGTTTTATGCTTTAAAGATCTTTGAAGATGCAGTTAATATATTATGGCTACCCGCCAAGCCGCCCCCCCCTCCTAAAAAAAAAAAAAAAAAGGGAGGTTGAAAATGTCCATTTTCATTCATTTATTCATACAAGCATTGTGTTTATTCTGCTTTCAACACTATTTTAGTAATATAATGGTGACAGATCACTTATTTATGCATGGTTTTGGTGTCACAAATACTAGGATTTGGCTCTAAAATATCTTTGCCTAAGGACACTCCTACGAAAAAATCGTAGCCTCGGATGAGGATCGAACCCGAAACCTCCACTGTACTAATTATACACTTTCATCACCGAGCCACGAACGCCAATGTGCACATTTTTTACCAATCGCAATTTGATGCCTTATACCAAACAAGACATCAGTTACCTATGGATTCATAATAGCTACTTTTTTTTTCAACTGACTTCATCATGTGGTAGAATGGTCCTTGGACATACAGAAAATTGACCACTAGCGAAAAGTTTCGTTCCAGGTCAGCCTGCGCGGACTGCGCAGGCTGACCTGGGTCGATAGTTTTCACAGATGCATTAAGCCCCCTTTTCTCAGAGTATGACTCATTTGCTTTATCCTCTCAAAAACTCAAAACGTATCAATTAAGTAACCATTACACGTTACTTCAACAATATTCATTTGGGAAAGCAGTCGGCGACTAAAAAAGAGCGGTGGTAAAATAAACCCAAGGAACGCATGGATATCTGCACTAGCCGCCGAGATATGACTGAAATAATGTTCAAAATGGCGCTAAGTACCAAGCAAACAAAATGAAGAAAAGAAAAAACGTGACCTGAAGATATTCGTCAACTGAGATCAAGTTGCTTTGTTTGCCAACATTTGAGCCATACTCTGGCAAAAGGAGGTTTGATGCATCTCCGTAATGCCTAATACAAAGCAAGTCATCACACAATCATGGATCAATAATAGCTACTTTTTTTTAAACAACAGGCTTAATCATGAACTAGACTGGTTTTTGAACATACAGAAACCTATAGCGAAAAGTTTCGTCCCAGGTCAGCCTGCGCGGACTGCGCAGACGACAAAACTTCAGCCTTGTCCGAAAAAGCGCTCCGAGTCGCGCTTAGAAGATAATGAGATTTGGTTACCTTGCAAAACCCTACTTGATCAATGAAGAAGGCAAACTTTATCTTGTAAGACGTTTTGGGGTGTTTGTCATGTAGTTGTAAGTCCTTGCCCCTGAAAAAATAGAACGCACAACTTAAAGAAATATACCTGTAAACTATCATCAATCAAGATTACTTCATAATATGAGCCATGTTCTGGCAAAAGGGCGCTTAATGCATCTCAGTGATGCTTTATAACACGCAAGTCACCGCATGATTTTGGCAGTATGCCCACTGGGTTTTCTATTTGGGGGTACATGATCATGCACCCTCCAGGTTTTGAATTGGGGGTACATAGCAAAATTAGGGAATACATTGTAACTTTGGGCTGTTTCAGTTTTATTAATGAATTTTAACACCCTTGCTCTTTTACCATAATGAATGGGCTCTTAATTAAATTATCAAATTGTACATTTGGTGATTATATGGATGCAACATATGTCTGCAGGGCATGCACATACTTAGATATAATCGCAACGGCGGTCAGGGTTAAAAAAAAAACGAACACGGCCATGATTTTTTGTTCGAATTCAAAGCATTTGCAGACTACAAATCAAAGGTATTTCAAATGACGGGATTTCCGTTGAAAGGGTATAAAACATTGTCGGTGAAAAGGACAAATGCTGACTAACAGGGTGTTTTCCTTTTCCCACAATGTTTTCGGAAGACTCCTTCCTGAAAGTTCCTAAAAACGGATTGTTTTTATAAAGACTTAAATTCTGACAGTTCAGCTAAGCTAGTGTCGTAAATACAAGTATCTTTTGAAAACATAGTTGGAACCACTTTTGTAATAAAACGACTTTTTGTAATAGAATTTTCGACCTCGCCATATTCCTTCAATATTTACCCATATAGTTCAAAATTGATATATATGTATGGTTTTAACCCAAAAGAAAAAAAAATCATGAAAGTTGGAAAAATAAGTTTGAAAATGTTATTGCAAAAGACCGTTTATTGCAAAAGTGCTTGGAGCGCAGAGTGGTATTTGTAATAAAAAAAACAACTGGCAAATTGACAAAGATTGGAGCAAAAAAAAAAACAATTTGCATATTACACACAAAAGCTTTAAACCTTAATTGTTTCAGATAAAAATCTATCTATTGAGCCACGATCTGGCAAAAGGGGGTTTAATGAAATCTCCTTGAGCAGATCATCCATACAATCCATTTTTAACAAGCTACTGGCATACATAAAATTGAATAATAGCAAAATATTTCGTTCCAAGTCAGCCTGCGCGGACTGCGCAAGCCTACCTGGTCGGTACTGTTATTGCAGGTGCATTAAACCCTCTTTTCACAGAGAATGGCCTATTTATCACGTGTGTAATTCGACCTCTCTAGAGGGTTGAAAATACAATCCACTGAAATCCAGACGTATGTCTTATAATCTTGACTAAACAAACAAGTGGTATAGACCCAAGATCAGACTGCACATTCTTCGCAGCCTGACCTTGATCTATGCCGTCTTCAAAGCCGCCCTTTTTCGGCTTTTGCGCTGAAAGGACTACTTCAGGCGTATGATTTGTTATCATCTTTTATCTAGACTAACTAGTTGTGATCTATGCGTGTCTGTCAAAAAAAAAAACATCTTACGAAACTGTATGACAGATAAAAATGAGCCATGCACTATGAAAAGGGGACTTAATGCATATGCGAAAAGTATCGACACAAAACGTGCAGTCAGATCTTTGATCTACACTGTCCGATACGGTATTTTCTTTCTGGTGAAATCAACTTTGAAACCGCAGTAATTGAGTTTTTACTGTTGAGTGTTAATTTTTGTTTCAATTATTTTGCAGTTTAAGGGTTCATACCCTTAACTTCTTAATTCAAATTATCCCACCTTTCTTTCCCTTCGTCCTTCCATCCCTCCCTTCCTCTCTGTCTTTCAGCCCACCCCTCTGTCTTTCAGCCCACACTTCTGTCTGTCTGTCTGTCTGTCTGTCTGTCCGTCCGTCCGTCCGTCCGTCCGTCCGTCCGTCCATCCGTCCGCCCGTCCGTCTGTCTGTCTGTCTGTCTCTCTGATTTTGAATCTACACTTTCTGGACGATGAGGTTTTCCGGAGATAAGAAGAAGCCTATAGAAAAAATCAAAGGACTGATAGTCCTGAGAGTCGCCTGGTGTGTAATGGTGTGTAAACTCATCAGCTTTACATCATCTTTTTTTAAATTTCAAAACACTGAAAAATATATTAACAGTAACGATTTGTATATGCATGCATAAGTTCTAAATTGTCATCCTAACATTACAAACAAAAAAATCAAACTTCACATGAAAAAGAAAATATGTGGAGAGAACTGTACTTTATGTATTAGTAATAGCTTTGAAAAGTCCAAAGTGACCTAGTTTTTTACCCTAGTGACTTCAATAAAGAAAAAAGAAAAGATTATCAAAAGGTATCATCAAAATAAAATAACTGATGAAATTCTATCGCTATTTGCAGTTCCTCCTTAGCTTAATGTCTCAAAAGAATCTGGCCTAAGGCATCTGGGTGGCTGCAGGAGAAATCGTCCTCTGGAGAAATTGTCCCTAAATTGAATTTTGGAGAAATTGTCCCCATATTCAAAATTCTTTTATAGTGTTTTTAAAGATGCCTTAGAAACCTTTTTTTTAAACTTTTTCTTCCCCGCTACTTAGATTTTCGTAATTCAAGTGCTATAAACTGTCCTTGTTAATACAGCAAATTTCACACAGACAGCTTGTCTTTCACACCTGAAACTGGTAACTTACAGATGTTTTTTTTTTTTTGTTTTTTTTTTCTTTTCTGTTGTTTGAATTGGACTTTAAACGAGATTTAAAATATAAAGGTTCATAAAATCTGTCAGTAGTCTTTTCTAAGATATCGTACCCAAGCAGTAGAATCCATGGTGACTAAACCTATATCTTAATTCTAGCACACATAGCGAAAACAAACATTCTGAATAATTTCAGTAGATTCTGAATAATTTCAGTAGAATGGGGCAAACAGTTTCTCTGTAGATTTAGAACAAGTTGTTTTTGTATGACACACTTTGTCTTAAATTGGACCATATAGTTAAATGTATCGACTAACCTGAAGAGCTATCCTTTCCCAACACAGGACGATGACTATGGTATAATGGCTGAAACAGTTTCTGATTTGATTTTTAAATGTTAATACTCTCTTTTTAAGCTTTTGTGAAATTTTCAGAAAAAGAGCAGAACCGTTTTTTACTTTTGCAAGGAGATCGTTAAGGGAACATCTGCATGGCGTTCAATTAAAATTTGGCTTACAGTGTTTAGTGACATACTTTTAGATTAAAACCCTTTTGCAACTCATCCATATCTAATTTAAGCAGTGTGACAAAGTTTCATGAACATTCGACTGAAAATAAATGGGTTATACAGCACTATCAAGGTTTTGTCTGATTCAACATAATGGCCACCTTTTTTGACCCCCAGATGACCTATGTTCAGTTTTGTCAAAAATTTTCTGGAGACAAATATCCGGTCAAATTCATGAACATTGGACTGAAAGGAAGCCGCCGGAGCGCACACAAATATTTGACTAGAAATGTGACTGCTACAGCACAGGCCAAACAATATGGCCCAGTAACGTGACTATCGGCCTCTGAGCCCACTCAACCTTTCTTTTATGTCTAGCCTAGTGAGCCACATTTTTACCAGCGGAAACCAATTTCCAACATGTGCAGTATTTAATCAGAATAAACATTTCCACCAAGTTTAACGTCCGTTGGACTGGAGACTCTATTATACAGTGAGACACTACTATACAGTGACCATAACTTTCATCAGCGTAGCTGACAACGCCGGTCTACTTCATAGTTTTGACGTACTGTAATGAATAAATACTATTTTGAGAGCAATAAAAAATGTTAATATATTTATTCTGCGCCCCCATCTCAGGCCTGTTTGAAATCACGAAGCTTGCAACCGTTATATTAATATCTTTTAGCTTTTTAAAAGCGTTACCCTATAACCCATTGCCATATGTCTACATGTATTTTCAGACACATCAATTTTAGTAATAACTAGTCACTACTCAACCTAAAAATTCGTTCACGAACGTAAGCGATGAACCATCGAAAAATATCCGATACTAGAAGATTCGGCCATGGCCCATGGCCAACCACGTTTTTAGAGAAGACTCGGCTCAAAAATTCTGAAAGTTCGGTCCCGAAAATGAGAAGATTCGGCCCAATTACTTTTCCTAATTATGATTATGCTTGTCATGATTTATGGTACATACTATAAGTTCGGAAAATGGCACGTTCGGTATAAATGATCTACACGTATATAGCAAATTATCTGGAGGTTTCCAGGAAACAGAAAGTCATGTAACTATAGAAGTTCAGTATACTTTTAGCGCTTCATTATTATTATTTCTTAATGTTCCCAGGAACCCCCATGTAAAGGTGTGATAAACGCCATTCTGTTGTATCGCTTTCCATTATCTAAACTTTAATCAGTTAACCCTCCACATCCTTTTAGCCGAACTTCGTTGTCATTTACCAAAACCCCTGTCATCCCTTGATATAAATCTTAGTTGCAGTCATGTTCACTCAAATATTGGGGGGGCGAGGGGGTGGGGGCATTTTAAATGGTCTTTTCAGAAAGACTTGACTGAGCTGTATTTCAGTATATCTGGTGCTGCTATCGCTAGCATATTGATAATTAGCAGATCTTGTGGCATGCTGACGCAGTGTCACAACTTTTTTTTTTTTTTCAAACAACCAAGTTTGGCCACTGTCAAGATCAAGTATGAACAAAAACGTACACATACGCATAAAATATATTACAACTATAGTTTATATTTCAAACGAAATCGTTTTATAAGTAGTAAACCCAGATAAATAAATTTTACATATTTTAATATATGAGTGAAAATAAGAAAAGCGCAAGAACTATATGAATAAGTAAAACAAACAGGAAAATCTACATAAATGGGCAAAACTTTCCAAAATTCTCCTAATTTGCTCCACTCTTCGCACTGGGCCGAATCGTCTTGAACCCAAAAATTACATGTTCTAATCTGATGCTGAACATTGACAAAAACCACATGGAGGCTTTGACAGCTAATGCTAGCTAGTGTCGATCCAGCTAGTTTGCCAGATCCTGCAAATGAAAATTGAATTCTTACCCTGAACAGTGGACACAAAGTGATTTTTTGGGGAAAATTATCGTAGATATTAGCAGCTTTAATAACGAAATCAACGCAAACACTAGCTTCGATGGTATTTTCTTGCAATTTGTAGGCCCCTACCTTAAAATGTAATGATTACAGAAGTAGCCACCAACCTTAAAACGAAGTGTTTACATGACAACCAATCAACTTCCTTTTAAAAATAGAACACTACTGACGAGCAAGAATCCGCTCCTTCAGCATGAGATTGAGCTCAAACAAGTTTTATAAGCACGGGGCCAGGGCGTAATGTTGGACCGCCACAATCATTAATTGGTAGGACTTAGAACTGCGCCCACACCAGTTGAAAGCTGGCGATCTATATAATACTTAAGTATAAACTAAATATTCGCGATTCACTACGTGACGTTATACCTTTTACAAACACTGCAACAAATAAGATGTAATTTGTGTGGATTGTTGAAATTGTAGATCTGTTTTTTGGTATTTGAATTACGGTGGAGTGAAGAGTCAAGCCATCAGATTACTGGTTGTAAGAACTGCGCAATTTCCACTAAAATTCCGAATTCACTCCAAATCAAAAGCCCATGAGGGGCAACGCAAATAACAGCGACTGATTCATAAATATGTAAATTTATGAAGAATCTCTGATACACATGACATCATAACACGTGATCACAATATCTATATTTGTCCCACAGCTATATAGCATTCGGCATACCTCGGTTGATCCGGTGATCAAATCCCTCGGCTGTATCACGTAGCTTGATATGCACCTACACGGTACATTTCGCACATCTCCGGAAGCACACCGCTTTACCGTTATTGAAATTGTAAGGCTCCTCTTTAGAAAGAACGCATGAGTAAATTTTCTATCGTTATCTTTCTAAGAGTATTTCAGTCGGCAAACAGTTTGTACATTCAATTTTTAGCGTGGTTTATCAATTCCGTAAAGAGCTTTCATCGACAGATCGATAGAAGTGAATAACTTCACAGTGGCTGTTCATGTCGTTGCTAAGCGATCTACAGGGGCGCCGCCATGTTTAAGATCATGTGATTGGTAGTTCAAAATGGAAGCCTCCCTTATACAGACGAGGTTAGATGTAGGTACGGAATCGGCCGAGTTGTGACGAGTGAGCTATATAGTTAAACGCCGACTCTATGTGACTTATATACATACACAAAATCTAAACAAACAACATTGAAAGGTTATTATAAATTTTGGAACTTTTGTAAATGTTCATTCAGGAATGTAGATTACTGTTTTTAACATTTTTTTACCATTCATTTCAATCGAAAAAGACATTTCGTATATATCCTTAACAAGTGATACAGTATCGCTGTTCAACTATACATTCCATCTTCAGAAGCACCTGCTGAGTGGTGATTTAGTGCAGCCAAGAGCCGTACACATTACATACCGCACTTGTAGAGCACAGTGTTTCGGTTCAGCCAAAATATGCGAGTGCATGGAAGTATTGTAAAGTCTAGAATAATAAAAAAAAATGTGTAGAAGTTTACAATTCTTCCACAGATGGAAGCGTGTCGTAGAAGAGACGATTTCAGTCGTAGAGTATTTCTTTTCAGGCGTATCCGGAAACTGTTTCACGACTGCCACATACATAGATATATACAAGTTATACTTGATGCTTGTGTAAACGATTGGTTATCGTATATCCAAGTGGACGAAATGATTGTTTCGAAGATTCGAACTGTTGAATAGTTCAGTCTATAAAGACATATTCATGATCACAAAATGCACCATTTCTGAGTTATAAATTTTACAACGGAAAAAAATTTGCTTGTTCACCGAATAATTACAGATCTCGGTTACGTCTCGCAAACCGGAGGTGGGACAGGAAGCAGTACAAGGCCGGACGTATGCTTACGTCACCCCATGGACCAAGGTGATAACAATGAGAGCCTGGTTGCTACTCAACCAGGCGACTCAAAAATCTCCTCTTCCATAACGTTTTCCATCCTTACATAAAAGCTAACCTCATTCTCTACAACATGAAATTTGTCGTCCACAGATGCCTTCATTTTGAAAGTCTAAGATTTTTTTGTCGGGTAAGGAGTTAAAAACAATTGAGCCATGCTCCGTTGAAAGGGGGCTTAATGCATCTGCGAAAAGTATCGACTTAGGTCAGCCTGCGCAGTCCAGGCTGACCAGGGCCGAAACTTTTCGCTATCAGTCAATTTTCTGTATGTCAAAGGATCAGTCTACCTTATGATACATTCGGTTGTTGGACAAAATGGATTTCGTGGATACATAGTTATGTGATGGCCTGCTTTGTATCAGGCATCACAGAGATGCATTAAGCCCCTTTTTGCCAAAGCATGGCTCATTTATTCCTTTCCTCCTTTCAGGATGCGTCAGAGACACAATGTGAGTGGCGGGGAGACAGGGACGGACGGTCAGGTTTTACCGAATGGGAAGGTGAAAATGAAGCAAAATGTGGGCCTACTGAGTGGGACAAGTTTTATAGTTGGCAGTATTATAGGTTAGTACAGACAGAGTGAGAGAGGGAGAGAGAGAGAAAAAACCTGCAGACAGATAAACAGACAAACAAAGAGACAGACAGACAAGTGGACATACAGACAGGCTGAGAGGCATACAAGCAGGCATGTTAAAAAATTTCTAACTCGTTACCAAAGGACAAGAAAAAACTAAGATCTATCTAAATTGAAAGCATTTGCAGACGAGATATTCAATCTGTCTCAATTGATTGGGTTCGCAGTTGGAGAGGTAGAACCTGCATTGTCCATTTTCCCCCATATTATTTTCGAAAGCCTTCTTCGTCTGGGTCGTTAAACCACATTGCAGACCTCCAGATAAGGAGTGATAGTATTCTAAATCCATTATTTCTCTCCCAAACCCTATGTTGTGGGCATTAGAATCGTCTGGATGGGACGATTCTAATGAGTACCCATAACATATGGTTTAGTGGAGAGCGATCAATATTTTCAATTTTGAAATCAAAATCATTCCCTCTATCTGGAACTCTGACCATGGGATTATTTGGTTGGACCTTCCCAAAACGACAATTTTTAAACTGATCCTCTAACTTGAGTGTATCTACAGAAGACTAGTTACTGCAAATGAGCTGAATATGAACTAGGTTCAAAAACGTTGCTGCAAGTAATTTCTCCCTTTACCACAATGTTTTTAAAAACTTTCCACTGTAGACGCATGAGATTGTTTGTCGTAACCTTTACAAACAATTCCTTGTTTAAACGACCAAGAGGAAGAAGTTTCGTGAAAAAATGTGGGAAAAGGAGAAAATGCTAGTGATCAGCATTTTCTCTTTATCCCATATCTTTTTCATACCCTTTTGCGGACGAATTCAATAATTTTAGCAACATATGATTTGTCGTCTGCAACTGCTTTCAATTTGGTAGGTCTAAATGTTTGTCGTCAGGTAAAGTGCTAGGACGTAACCCTTCACCGCACAATCCAAGTTTTAACGACAGTGAGGAGGAGGGCTTTTGAAAACATTGTGGGAAAAGAAGAAAATGCTGGTTATCAGCATTTTCTTCTTTTCCCACAATGTTTTAAGCCCATCATTTGAACCATATCTGAATTGTCGTCTGCAAATGCTTTCAATTTGTATGAGCCTAAATTCTTGTCGTCTGGTTTTTAATGCTTATAGTTAATTACAGTATTAAATCTATTTCAGGTTCCGGCATCTTTATATCACCGAAGGGCGTGATCCAGGGGACAGGCTCGGTGGGCCTCAGTCTGATTATTTGGGGCTCCAGTGGACTCCTTGCTTTATTTGGTAATATATTCATAAGATATGCGGTACCCTCTGGCAGATGGGGTTTAATGCATCTCTGTGATGCATTACATCAAGCAATTTATCGCATAACTATGGATCCATAAAATAAATTTTGTCTAACAACCTGCGACTGAATCCTAAAGAAGAATCGTCCTTTGACATGCAGAAAATTTACGGATAACAAACACAAAACGCCCCATGTCAGCCAGCTTCCAAACGGCTCTTGCGATCAATCAATAGCTTTGATATAAAAAAAGATTTAAAAAGCTTCTACATTTTCCGGATCGCCATGCGCTGACGTCACACAATTCATGATGACGCAGCAAATTTTACGCGCCAAAGTTTTTTTACCGATGAACGCTAAATAGGCCTACGCATTTGAAAAAATGCGAAATGGAAAATGAAAATCGTGATACTGGATTAGATTAAATGATAAATTAGGCCTATATCAGACGAAATACTAATTTTATAATTTCATCAATATACCAACAAAAAATTTTAGATATTTGTTTGAAAAAAAAAAAAAAGTTATAATTCGCTGCGGAATGATAAGTTGTGTGACGTCAGCGCATGGCAATCCTGAAAATGTGAAAGTTTTTAAATTTTTGTCTTAGATCAGAGCTATTGCTTGATCACTAGGGGCATTTGGAACTTTTGAAGGTCAGGGTACACAAGAAAAACCATTTGTGAACCCATCTGCAACGGTAACTAGGTTTAGTTTTCCGTTTTCGGTTAAATATTGTGTCTGAAATAGGACAGAGGTAATATTTCGTTGCACACCTAGTTCCACTATATACGCTATATACGATATAGAGGCAGTCGCCAATATGCTATTTATAGTAACGGTGTCCGCCAAGGAAAATCGTTATCTTTATCCCGAAATGAACCAATGGAATTTCAGTGGCCTATGTTCTATCACACGCGTCGATTATGAGGTATGGTATTCAAATAAGCATGATGACGTCATATATGATCTCATAAAATAGACACAGTCACCGATTGCATCAGACAATCATATTATGGTGAACGCCACAATTGGCCCTGTTTACCAAATTTTTATCTACAGCAAAGAAATATAAATAAGAAGTTTCAACAGGCACAAGTTATACTTTTTGTTTCATAGTTCACGGAGAAAAAAAAGAGAGGTTTCCATTATGGTGTAAGACAACAGCGCCCAAACCTTATTTCTCTGTTTTCAGGTGCACTATCGTATGCGGAACTAGGAACATTAATACCAAAGTCTGGTGCTGAGTATGTCTATATTTACGAAGCGTACATTCCGATGTTGGCTTTTTTGTACGCTTGGACTCGGACCCTCGTCATTCAGGTAGGTGAGTGGACTGTATAGTGCACCAAAATATGATCCAGCTGTTGAAATCTATTTTCGGTCTTGACCAGACGACAAACAAACCTTCATTTTGATTAAAACCAGTGTTGCGGGAGTATTATCAATCGGTATTAGACATCTCTGTAGGAAAAAATAATGTGTTGCTTCTGTTTTTGCTTCCAAAAAGCGCAAGGTCTGAATCTCAGTGTTGTCAGAACTTTGACTAATAAAGTGTGAAATTACATCGTATAAGAAGACATCACGACGCACTTAATGACGGGCATTACGTAGGCATTACCCTCGGACAGACGTCACCTAAAACGGACACAAAGCTCACAATAATAGACACAACGCAAACAGTTCCGGATACCACGCTCATAATCACGAACACCACGCAAGCAATTACAGACACCACGCACATAATTACGGACACCACGCACATAATGACGGACACTACGCATATAACGATGGACACCACGAAAAAAGTTACGGACGCCACGCACATAATGATGGATGCCACGTACACAGTGATGGATACCATGCACATAACGACGGACACCACGAAAGCAATTACGGATACCTGGTATATAATGACGGACACAAAGCACATAATGACGGAAACAAAGCACATAATGACGGATACCACGCCCATAATGACGGACATCACGCAGATAATGACGGACACCACGCACGTAATGGCGGATACCACGCAACTAATAAGTGATATCACACGCAGAATGACGGACATCACGTACTATTGAAAGATATCAAGCACACAAAGACAGACGTCACACAATATGTACAGTGAAAGAGACTAAATTGCTATCAACATTTTTTTGCACTATTTTAGCCATCAGCTGTAGCCGTCATCTGTATGGTGTTTGCGTCCTATTTCGGTACATTCTTCGAGTACTGTGGAAGCCCGCAGCCACCGGAGAAGATAACCGCTGTAGTAGTGATAAGTAAGTATAGATTAACCGACCCTTTGGACGTTGATCAAAACTTCATTTTCTTTTTATCAGACTATGAATATGATCTCTTTAAGCGCCACGTGTGTAACCTCGACCTCTTTCGATGACTGAAAATACAATCCAGTGAAAGTCACAAAGTTTTTTGTCGTATAGACACACGTTTCGTCCAGTCTGGTCTTCATGTATGCCGTCATCAAAAGCCCCTATCTCTGTTTTCGCCCAGGGCACTGAAAGGGTCAAGAACAAAATGCATGGGAGTTTAGGTCTGATTTTTGGACATTCACATTCCTATATTCTTTGTTGTACACACTCTCCACGGAACAGATTTGAAATCTTGAAAAAGTTACACACAACACCCTCTCGAAAAACTGAAAAGCTATTTCTGAAACTGTTACAACAAAAGATCCTAAATGGAACAACAGATGGTAAATATCGAGTACATGTATTTTCTTTTTGACTTTGAGCTCTTTTTTTTTTTTTTTTTTTTACATCGTAGATCAAGATCAGACAGCACAGAACGTCTTGCCTGATTTATGATCTAGGGTCTACAGGGTCCGATACGGTGAATTTTTTCCAGGAAAACAGAAACAGGGACTTTTGCAGACGGCATAAACCAAGATCAGACTGCACAAAACGTGCACCTGCTTGTTTAGTCAAGTCTGTATAATAAAAGTCTCTCTTTACACACTGAGTCTATATGACCTTTCAGCCAGTCGCCGTGGCCAAAGTCGAAGGATTTGTTCGGCTCCGACAGGGTATATCAAATGTATTGTACTAATCTCTGAGTCAATCTTTATTTCAGTTGCACTGTGTATGATCAACTGTTACGACACAAAGTGGGCCTCTAATGTTCAGGTGTTCTTCACGGCCAGTAAACTGGTCGCGGTGGCCATTATCATTGTCGGAGGATTCGTTCGGCTCGGAGAAGGTATGTCAAATGTCTTGTACTAATCAAGGCTTTACTAAACTCTTTACCAAACGACAAAACAAAACGTTATCTTTACCAAACGACAAAACAAAATGTTAAAATGTTATGTTAAATGAAAGTAGCTTCAGCATAAAAACACAATATTTCTCAAATTGTTAATTTGTCTCCGAGAAAGTATAAACAACGTAGTGAAATAACTTACATAACGCTGTAGCAGATGACAAAATTTCGGATTCACTCGTATAGAAAGCATTTACAGGCAACACGTAAATGATAGGAGTTGTCTTTAAAAGAATAGACAATATGGTGGATCAGAAGAAAATCCTACTTACCCCTATTTTTAACCTTCTGAAACGATGTTTTAAAAAGCTCAAATACAAGCTTGAATTAATTATGGCTTTTCCAGGCAAATCTTAAGTCTAAAATTCGAAAGTGTTTGACAATTGTCAGAATTTTTTACGTATAAACAAGTATAGATATACCTTAGATATGTGTGCATGTATAAACTATTGAAAAATGTATAAATTATTAACAGCCAAATATTTCTTTTTGTGATTGAGAAGAGGTTGTAATATTATATCTATCTGACGCGCATGACTATATCCGATATGCTATTTTTAGCTCTCAATTTCCGTGAAGTCGCCTGTTATAGGAGAAACGGAATGCCTTTGGTTTATCGCGTTATTTTGCCTGCAAAGTGACGAACTACCATAATTAGGAAACTCAGGGAAAATTCTTCGACAAGTTTTGGTATGTGATATTTATGTGCTTTCTTGAACAATCATAGGCTGTTAATAGCAGTATAAGTGTTTTGTCGTGTACGTGTTTACTTGCAAAGTTGTAGGTTGATTTTTGCAATCTACTCTATGACCCACTTCACATGCACACGTTTAATTAACCAAACGACAGACGATAGATCGCTCCTCCCACTGATGTCACGTGACCCGCGAATCTAAAAACCTAGACGAACATTACCCAGACACGAGGGCTTAGCTAGGAGACATATGCAAGTTACCAGAAGATATTTTAACACGAAATAATTGTTCAAGATAAAATAAGCATGGGAACAATTTGAGAAAAGGTAGTTACATCTTTTGGATTTAGGTTTTCGAAGTTTTATAGGTGAAAATTGAAATAGAGACTGTTTATTTCGAAGTCAGTTGACTTACACCTCTTACGCCACTTACGTTTGATAATGTAGGTATAATACGTGTACATGTAACTCGTGCTTCCTAAATATTTCTTAAAGTCATTGGTCTTCAAATGCAATTCATCTTTTACCTGGACAAAAATAAGCTTTTTCAAAGTTACAGAGATTTTTCCATTACTTAGTCCGTGATATATGCTTCAATAATTTCACCACAAATTGCAAGACTTTTACATTACCAAATGAAATATACATGTTTTTAACAGGGCAACCTGATTACCAGATGTTTGAATTGAAATTAGAAGATACATTAACAAATGATAGGTTTACCAAATTGAATTTTTCAAGTTTGAGGGAAAAACCCGAGGAGAAGAATAAAAAGAATAAAAACATGAATATATTTCTAAGCATTCGCCGGTAAATACTATGCTGTAAGAGTAATAGAAAAATAAATTGACTTACACATTGAACATGTATAATCCAAATTTCAAACACTAATAATCGTTGAAAGGGGTTATAGACGGTCACAAAGAGTCAGACTGATATGACACGTGTGTGTAATTTTACAAGAAGGACAGTACCAGACCCTTTTGGGGTGGTATACCGATATCAAAGGAATACCGCATAAACCCTTGGTCCACGTTTTGCGTAAAAAGTGGCAACATGTACAACAAATCAAACGAAAACGGCTTGATTGGTACCTAATTGATTTTCGATAAATAAATAATAGTTTAAGGGAGATTAAAAGATTGAAAATAAAGGGAGGGGAAAGATGGTTATATATATAGGGTGGCATATCGTCTTTCATTTAACAGGCTTTAAGTTTGCATTCATAGATATGTTAAATACAGAGACCAATGGGAACAACGTTTTTAATGGTTTACTGATGGAGGAAGATGGCAGTTATTTTTAATTTAAACAAATGTCAAAACTGTGCCTACATTGCATTTACTTTAAAAGCGGGGGGGGGGGGGAGGGGGGGGCGCTGTTTTAGGTTTGACTTCTATGCAGACTATATAAAAAGCATTTTTACCCGAATTTCGTCGACTCAAATTTTATTTAAGGATAATTTGCGAGGGGGGAAAAGATTCAACAAAAGAGATGTAACCAGCATTCAAAATAACAAGTCAACTCAATTTGGTAAGAAAATGAATTACCGAGTATATATTTAAATGAAAAATATGGTAAAGGAAATAAATAAATGAACATGATAAAATCCAATCAGTTGTCTAAAATATTATCTATACATTCCTTTTAGTAAAGAAACAGGAATCTGTCGCCAAGATTGAAATTCTGGAAAATTTATGACAATAATAAAGCATGTCAACAATAAGTATTCATTTATTTTCCTCCTTTTAAATCTGAATTTGTCTTCTGCAACAATAGTCTTACCTGGTGTAACTCTGCATCTTGAGATTGCAGTCGTAAGGATTAATAATAGATATCAAGTTTAAAGTTATTCATAGTTTTTTCTCATAAATATACTATACATTTATATATAGTTATAACTCCTAATGATTCAGAATGTCTAGGTTTTATAACAGCAAGACGGCTTCCGCTCTGGATGGAAAAATACTGATCGCTGATTGGCTTATTGATTTTTTTGATTGACAGCTGGCGTTTGGTTAATTGTGAAAGTAAAGATATGGTCTTTAGTAGATTTACATTTAGTGTCGTGTAAACACATTTGAGCTATGCGCTGTGAAAAGGAGGCTTAATGCATCTGCGAAAAGCATCGATCCAGGTCAGCCTGGTAAGACATGATTGATTTTATGGGTTCCTAATCATGTGATGACTTGCTTGGTATCATGGATCACGGAGATGCATTAAGCCCCCTTTTGCCAGAGCGTGGCTCATTTATATTTGTAAGTGTAATACGCCAGAAGTAAATTGGGATTTGTAAAAGTGTATTTGTACCTCTGGAGGTCAAGTAAAATGAACCATGCTCGCTTAAAAAGGGGCTTTTTTCATCTGCAAAAAGTATCGATCCAAGTCAGCTTACAAAGATGCATTAAACCTTTTTTCTAGAGCGCTGCTCACATGAAAGAAGAATTTTCAACGATCAGTATCGAGAATTAAAAAATACTGTGTGCTATCAATGTGAAATGAATATTTAACAATGAGCCATGCTTTGGCAAAAGGGGACTTAATGCATATCCGTGATCCATGATACCAAGCAAGTCATCATATAGCCGTGGATCCATAAAATCCATTTTGTGTAACAATCGACTAAATCATGAGGTACACTGGTCCTTGGACATACAGAAAATTGACCAATAGCGAAAAGTTTCGACCAAGGCCAGCCTGCGCTAATTGCGCAAGCTGACCTGAATCGATACTTTAGGCAGATGCATTAAACCCCTTTCCACATAGCATGGCTCATATGTAAAATGTCTGCTATCAAAAAAAGATAATAAGCACAAATGCTTATAGATAAATGTGAATTCTAGAAGCACGTGAGTACAAAGTAAATAACTTAAGTACATACTTGTGTGTATGTACATTAAATTCCTATAGCAAAATACATGCAGGTGTACATTGTGTGCATGTGAATGGTCTAAGCAATGAAAAAAAAACTTCTAAACGGCCACTTTTAAGCTCGAATTCCCGTAGACCTTTTTTTGGCATCCACTGTCCAGAAAAAAAGACAGTTCATTTTGTTTGAGTTTTTTTGAGAATACATGTAATTGACCAGTGTAAAAGCATACCTCAGCCTTTGTCTGAATAGATTTTTTTGACTTGTACTTTCTAAAGGAACTTAGGCAATTTAACATTCATTCACTGGACATTGAATATTGAAAAATCATTTTTTTGAAAACTTTACGCTCCTTCTCTCAATTTATACTCTAATGCAGAAAAAAAAAATCATGTTTTTTTTTTCCTATTGCTGACAAAATTTCAGTAATTTATGATTCTCTTTTTAACATATTTTTGGTGATAGACACTACGCATGCGCAAATCATGCGCTTTCCCTTTTCTGAAAAAGAGATGCCTTCTGTCGGCAAAATCGAGAATCTTTTCGTTACAATACCATTAGCTAACATCCAGATATATGTTACAGTTTGTTTTATTTACCTGTCTATTACTTGGTCAAATTTACAGGAGAAACAAAAATGTCCGGCTAGAAATTTTGCTGAATGTACTTGCTGTAACTCCAGTATCATGGCAGTCATCGCCCTAGCTTTGTAATTCGAACTCTATGCTTACACTTCGATGTATGGGCAAATAATATCGAAATATAAAGACGATATAGGATGTTATGACATATGAAGACTAAAGCTCATTTATAAGAAGCTTTTTCAATCATTTAGATTTTTTTTTTTTTCGGTGGGGGCGCGGGGAGAGGGAGTAAGGTCGGAGCGGCCTCAGTTGGCTAGTAATTAAGATGCTGTTGGATTTATAATCCCGTCGTCCTGTGTTCGAACCCAGCCGGAGCAAATCGGGAGGGGGGTCCTAGTACAAGTGTATTTCTTAGATCCAACTTCTTATAGATAGCCGAAAAACAATCGCACCGATGTGGCTGACATACTGTAAGAGCAGCCGTAAATACGTACTACTGTATCAACTGACGCTACGCTCATCTCACACAGTTTATGTTACAAGATGAGATACGAAAGGATATTAATACGATAGACAAAAAAAAAAAAACAGCATATGGAAGTTTCTAGTTCACTGACATTCCATGAAAAGCTTACAGGTTTGGCATATTACTTGGCCTACTTGGGTTGGGGGAAGTTTGATCGGCTTTGTACTTGTTGAAGGCTTTTCGGTTGTAAAAGTACTGATAAATAATATTTATCGTTTACCTCTACATGTATGTATCTCAATGATTAAGATGTCACTCCAGAACAGTATTCGCAAAAACTCACATGCTCACCAGCAGGGAATGTTCCAGGATTTCAAAGAATCGGGGAATTATTAGTATTTATTTTGCCTTATTATCTTTACCATGCTGTGAGCAACAAATGTTGTCTTTGGCGCACAGTATAACTTCAAAACCTGTCTTGTTTATGGAGTACTGATGTACCATAACATCAAAACAGCAGTCCGCGCAGGCTGACCAGGGCTTTTCGCTATTGGTCAATTTTCTGAGCGTCAAAGACCCAGCCTACCTCATGATTCAGTCGGTTGTTAGACAAAATGTACTTTATTGATCCATGATCATGTGATGACTTGCTTGGTATCATGCATCACGGGGAGGCATTAAGCTGTCTTTTGCAGAGCATGGCTCAATTAATTTTATAATTTATCAGCGAATTTACTTATTCAGTACCTTTAGTTTTTGTGAAAATGGCTATTGATAATCATCTTCATTGTCTTCCTTGGTGAAAAAGTTTTTTTCTTCATAATTTCAGACATGACACTTTCATACAACCATGAATGAGAACATGCAGAGACTGTCTGTCCGTCTGTCTGAAATCCTAGAGTCTGCTGGAGCTTCTGAAGAAGTCAGAGCACAATGCTGGAAATATGCTAAAATTCGAGAAATAGCAGACACTACACGGGCACAAATCCTTTCACGTCAATCATCGTGGTATATTTTTGGAAGTTACAGTGAGGGTACAACAATACCTGGCCTTGACTCAGACAGGGATTTCTTGATGTGCGATCATTTCTTCGTAGTTGTAGAGAATATAGAGGATGCAAAACTGCATAAATTATGCCTTCTGATAGTACAAGACGAGAGTACGAAGCCAGGATATGTAAAGTTGCAGCTTGTGGTCGACGGAGAACGACAAAATATTCGAGAAGAGTTAAAAAATGTAAAAATTCAGAGAAAGAATCTCAAAACTGACCAGTATGGCAATGTGTGTTTGAAACATTATACAGCTGTGTGTATTCTACCTACTATAAAGGAAAGAAGTGGTCCGGCAGACACATCACCGGGAATCTCTGATCCGATTGACTATGTTTTTGCACAGCGATGTGAGATCATTCCAAAATTGGCTGATGAATGGCGTCACAGGGAACGTGCACATGGTTGGCCCACAAAAGAAACACTAGAAATGATTAGCAAGTTAGGGTGTTTTTTCGTTGGTAAAGGTCACCCAGACAGCAAAGCCATACACACAGAATGGAGTATTTCTTTCTCACTTCAAGAAAGAAACCTGATGCTAAGTCTTAACCCAACACAGCACAAATGCTACATACTTCTGAAGACGATAAAGCACGACATTATCAAACCTGCGGTTGAAAAAGCAATCGGGATCACTACAAAATCTATCTCGTCGTACCACTGTAAAACCTGCTTATTCTACACCATAGAAAACACAAACCAAGCAGTCTGGATACCAGCAAACCTAATTCAGCGTACCATTGATTGTCTAAATCGTCTTTTAGATTGGCTGAGGAGAGGATACTGTCCGAATTACTTCCTTCCAGAGAAAAATATGTTGGATGGTCTGGCTGATAAGACGTGTAAGAAAGTTGTTGAGGTGATTGAAAAGATAATAAGAGACAGTCCAGAATTTCTATTTGATCTGACATCTGGGAGTGTCGGTTTACTGCTACGGAATGAAGAGTCACCATTGGACATTATTGACATGACAGACGAAACAATGGTGTTTCAGACATTCTGCCGACATTGGTTCATAGTTAGAGATATTGCGTCCATAAAACACTGGTATCTCAAAGATACATGCGCATCCGGGACCGCTCAAGATTGCTTGGTCAGACTGTTATTGTTGATGAACAAAATCAAAAATCCTAATCCAGTAACTGTTTACACAGAAACAGATGTGAAGCAGGCACTGGAACTCTTCATTCCTCATCTACACTTACAGATAGCCCAGACTGTCGCCGCCATCATCTTGAATAACTCTGTTGATACTTGTAACAGAGCAAAAAACTTATTCCGACACCATGTATTTAAATGTTTAGAATATGATTATGTTTTACCTCGGCTGTTGGCATCAACTTTCTATCTTTGTTCTGGTAAAATTGATTCATGTGAAGCCATCCTGAGGGCATGTGAGAGGCACATTAAGCCATATACCGAATCTGTGTGTGGCTGCTATGACGAAACAACTATATTTTACAAGGATGACCATAAACAAATGCCAAGCACGGCACAAATATCTTACTTATCATTCGCAAAGAAATTTACAACAGGATGCGTGGTCTTTCTACCGTTCCAGGCTAGCCTTGCACATCCTGCTCTACAGTATGAAATGTACAGATCTGTTTTTACATTTCCAGGTGATCAGCAGCAAAAATCAGACTTTTGGTTTAATTGGATAATTGTTGATTCACAGGTGTATCTGTATTTCCTACAGTACAATTTGGCTTCGAAAAAGGGAGATCGCGTGAACAAACAACATGCCATTGACAGGTTGCTTGATGTTCTGAAGGATTCAAATCTTGGTCACAGAGAAACTGCTTATAATCTTTTGGGCTGGATATTTACACAGGAAAAGAGCTTTGGAGATGCCTTTTTTTGTTTTTCTCGATCTTGGCATATTAGACCAAATAACAATGCTGCAAAATGGCAGTTGGCCTTGTTGTTTCAAAAACTGATTTCCTTGACAGAAATAATGGCAGATCATTAGCACAGATTAAGTGACGCCTTATTTCGCAGGTATGTCTTGAAGTTGTAATAGACTACCATCGACACAGGCCTATAGGAAAAAAGCACATGCACAATCTTGCTGATAATACCACTGTTTGCAAAACTTATAAATATGCTCCCTACATAGCCGTTATGCTGCCAAAGACTATGTATTATTTCATGCTTTTTGGTAGTTTATCAAGAAATAATGGTGGATTATGGCTTGATATTTCATGTTTAGGACCGGTTTTATATTTCAATTATATCTTCAATTGAAAGCGAAAACAGTAGTTCCCGCGCACTTGTTACCTAGGTGATCAGCGCGTGCCATTCAAATGGAGGGAAATATGACGTAATTTATGCTATATTCTCGCGCTTTACGTAATACTGTAATGCGTTGTTATGTGAGGGGGGATATGCCACGGGGAATTACCGAAAACTACTGTACTGGATTTTGATGAAAGTTCCGACAAAATAGGGGTTAGAAGCATGAAATAAATGATTTGTTTTTCTTTTCGGTGAAAGATCGACATTTCCTTCATCTCGTGAACATCATCGGTAATATTTTCACTCTTGGCTGCGCCACTCGTTAAAATATTACCGATGATGTTCACTCGATGAAATAAATTTCGATCTTTCACAAAAAAAATAATAATAATAATGGCCTCTATTTATTTCATGCTTTTCGGTTGTTTATCGAGAAATAATGGTGGATTATTGTTTGATATTTCATGGTTATGACCAGTGAAAATACCGATTTCATATTGTCTAACTCTTCAATTGAAGGCGAAAACAGTAGTTCCCGCGCACTGGTAACCTACATGTAGGTAATCAGCGCGTGCCATTCAAATGGAGGGAAATATGACGTAATTTACGCTACTTTTTCTCGTGCTTTACGTGATATTGTAATGCGTTGTTATGTGAGGGGGTACGCCAGGGGGAATTACCGAAAACAGCTGTACTGGATTTTAACGAAAGTTCCAGCAAAATAGGGGTTAGAAGCATCAAATAAATAGAATATTTGGATTTTTTTAGGTTAAATATCGAAATTTATTTCACCTCGTGAACATCATCAGTAATATTTTCACGAGTGGCTGCGCCACTCGTGAAAATATTACCGATGATATTCACGAGACGAAATAAGTTTCGATCTTTCACTGAAAAAAAACTATATATCATTTATTAATATCAACATCTTTCCTGACCATTACAAGTCAGCTGCTGTGAGAGTATAATTACGGATTTTTAGAAAGGAATTCAGCGCCAGATCAAATTGATCTGTAATTTTACTAGCGCACACAATGTCGACATATTGTGCATTTTTAGCAAGTTTTCCCTTTTCTTTGTTTAAATTCAATCATATACCCAGTTCATGTGATTAAATGGAACAATTTAGCTTTGTGTCGGATTTTCACTTGTAATGGTGTTTTTTGTCAGTTCATAATGGCAGTTTTGCCAATTTATTGGTCATCAGGGAGTGTGCATTTTTTAGAATTTGGCAAAGATTTTGGCGTTGAAAATCCAAGAATTGAAAAAAGTATTGCAATATTTGGATTCCGAGCTTTTAATGGTACTCTTTAAAACATTCATGATGTAGTGTAGATTTACAGAGGAAATACGGTTTTAATCGACATTTGAACTATATTCTTTAAAATCATGGATTTTCGATAGATTATTTTTACTCTGTCGTTTGAATATGCTTGATTGATTGATTGATTGTATTTGAGTGTAACGCTGTTTTAGCAGCTTAAGTCATATCACGGCGGTTAGTGCACATACGCAGGTGTTTCCTGGTTTTCTCACACCAGTACTGACTTAACTTTCTTTAAAGTCCCTGGCTACTTTTCTCACATGCATCAGAGGTAAGAGACGTAAAATCGCCGGAAAGAAAGTTTGCCTCAACCAGGTAAGCCTATCGAACTCGCAACCACCAGTCACGAGTCATATACGCTTACTACTGAGCTTTCCGGCAGGGCTTTGAATATGCATGTATTATTATAATAATGCAATAACTATAAAGCAGCGGTAAGTTGTCATATGAATTAGATACAGTACAAAGCATTTTATAAAATAGACAGACAGACAGACACTGTTTGCCCTTCATACATCTTTTAAATCACAATTTTCTAATCGTTACGTTACGTTTTGATGTGTATATATTGCTTTGTATTGTGATTTTTATGCTCAAATCTCCAGTTTGTAAAAGGAAATAAAGACCAAAAAAGAATAAATAAACATATCAATAATGATGTTATTTCTGCTGTTCGATAGAGATGTACATAACAATCGTAGATTAAAAAGTGGTACCAATTACAGTCATTGTTAAGCTTGCGTTAGCAATTTATCTTCAGATTTGCAATACATGGAAATGGCACCAAACGTCCTTCCGTTTATTTGTACTTAGCCCGCCAGATAGAAACAGCAAAAATATCAACAAGATCTGGCAAAGCATATCATTAAACGAGTCTTTGAAAAGTGTTATTAAGCGAGCCTTGGCGAGCTTAGAAACACTTTCCTGGACCAGTCTGTTAAACGATTTATCTAAAATGTCGACGAATGTAAGATTCTTTTTATCAAATAATCATATATCAGTAGTTGTAGTTTATAATGACAATGCGAAACCTGCACACATCTGGAAGTTTTCATGAATGAGAACAACTTACTGCTTTGGCAAACTTGTGTACACGTACCTCCAACATAAAGATAGCAAAGATTACAGATCAAGCGAGGCCTGCATATTTCATCGGCATACCGTGGTCTGATTGGATCGATACTCGATAAATAAATTTTCTTTAAGCGTTAGATTTACCATATAACTAATCAAATTCATTGACGCTATCCACCAAGTTGGTTATGTTGGTGATTTTAATTTAGCGAAATTAACCGTTTACCAAACAATCCTTTAAACGATACAGAAAGAAAAAGCTTTTGAAAACAATGACAAGGAGAAAATTCATGCAACCAGCATTTTTTTCTATTTCTACAGTGTTTTCTACCTTTTCGAAAAATCATCCGATCGTATGAGCCATATCTAATTTTGTTGTCCGCAAATGCTTCCAGTTGGACAAGTCTACAATTTTGATGTCTGGTAAAGATTTTTGAAAGCTATTTACTAATTTTGTTTCATAACCTTAATTTGTCTAACAGATTCCTCCCTCTCGAGATCCCTCCAAAGATTCCTCACTTTCAAATTCTTTCCCAAGATTCTTCCCTTTCAAAATCACTCCCAAGATTCCTCCTTTTCAAGATCACTCTCAAGATTTCTTCCTGTCATAATTTCCCGAAGATTCCTTCCTTTCAAAATCACTACAAAGATTTATTCCATTCAAGATTTACCCCCCCCCCCCCCAAGATTCCTCCCTTTCTAGATCCCTCCAGAGATTCCTCCCTTTCAAGATTCCCCTCCATAGATTCCCATTTGAGATCCCTCCAAAGATTCCTTTCTTTCAAAATCCTCCCAAGATCCCTTCCTTTCAAAATCATTCCCAAGATTCCTCCTTTTTAAGATCACCCTCAAGATTTCTTCTTGTCATAATTCCCAGAAGAGTCCTCCCTTTCAAGATCACTCCCAAGATTCCTCCTTTTCATGACCTCTCGAAGATTCTTTCCTTTCAAGATCACTACAAGGATTTGTTGCTTTTAAGATTTATTCCCCCCCCCCCCTTTCCTCCCTTTCGAGATTCCTTCAAAGATTCCTCCCTTTCAAGATCGCCCCCCCCCCCCCCCCCCAAGATTCCTCCCTTTCGAGATCCCAGCAAAGATTTCTGTCTTTCAAATTCCCTCCCAAGATCCCTCCCTTTCAAAATCATTCCCAAGATTCCTCCTTTTCAAGATCACCCTCAGAATTTCTTCCTGTCATAATTTCCCAAAAGTTGTCCCTTTCAAGATCACTCCTAAACTTTCTCCCTTTCAAGCTTACTCCCAGGATTCCTTTTGTGTGTGTGTGTGTGTGTGTGTGTGTGTGTGTTAGTCATATTCTTGTACTAGTACTTATCTGTAAATTTCTAAAATACCGTACCGTACAAATTGCTAAAAGGTATTAATATCAATATGTGGTTACAGACACTTTTATGCATTAACTTTTACAGGAAAATGTTAAAAGCGGTGCATTCTGTACCTTCCAATAAACATTTTATGAAGATTTTAGGGAAGTATGTGAATAATTTTCTAGTCATTTGACGCATTAGGTTAGAGAAAAGATGGGGACCAATCTTCTAAAGATCTCTCCGAAGATTTCCCCCTTCCAAGATCTCTCCGAAGGTTCTTCCTTTCAAGATCCCTCCGAAGATTCCTCCCTTTAAAGATCCTTCCGAAGATTCCTCTCTTTCATGATCCCTCCGAAGATTCCTCCCTTTCAAGAACACCCCAAGATCCTCCCTTTCAAGATCACTACCAAGATTTCTTCTTCCTTTCGAGATCCCCCACCGGAGATTTCCCCCTTTCGAGATCCCTCCTCTCGTAGATTCCCCTTTCAAATTTCCTCCCAATATTCCTCCCTTTCAAAATCATTCCCAAGATTCATCCTTTTCTCCTTTTCAAGATCACTCTCAAGATTTCTTCCTGTCATAATTCCCCGAAGATTCTCCCCTTTCAAGATCACTCCCAAGATTCCTCCTCCTTTTCATGACCTCCCGAAGATTCCTCTCTTTCAAGATCACTCCCAAGATTCCTTCCTCTCAAGATCCCTTCGAATATTCCCCCCTTTCAAGATCACTCTGAAGATTCCTCCTTATCAAGATCACTCTAAAGATTCCTCCTTTTCAAGGTCACTCTAAAGATTCCTCCTTTTCAAGATAACTGAAGATTCCCCTTTAAAAGATCGCTAAAAACGTTCATTGTTATACCTGAACAAACAGCAGTGGTGACATCAGTATCTGGTGTTTCCTCTCCTCGCACGATAACTGCTGCAACCCTCCTTCTCATACTGGAAATCAAACGATGAATTCGCATCAATGGGATCCTCTGTCATTCGTTACGGAATGTACCTGGGCCAATTTTGAAAGGATGGGGCCCTGGCTTGAAATTAACGTACCAGATGGTCCCACAAATGCTCAATAGGGTTGAGATTAGGGCTTCTTGCAGGCCAAGGTAATATGTCAATTATTTTTGGCAGTGTATATATATACTCGACCTCATTTGACAACTGAACAAACAATCCACTGAAACTGAGAAAGCTTTTCATTTTCCTTAGTTGACTAAACAATCGGACGGTATAGATCAAAGATCGGACACCATGTTCTGTGCAGGCTGATCTTGATTTATGTCCCCGAAAGCCCCCTTTTTCGCATATGCTGTTGAAAGGGTTAATACGCCTTCATGTTTTGCCTTACGGTTATTTAAAAAGGATACCTCTGACTGTACTTTGATCAATGTCTTGCAGGAAATCTTAGTGGGATGCAAGAAGGTTTTAAAGGTACCCTGAATAACCCATCTGCAATAGCGCTTTCGTTTTATGACGCCATGTGGGCGTATGACGGCTGGTAAGTTATGGTTTGTTCAGTGTTAAACACCCTTTTAACTCTGGAACAGACGATAAAATTTTAAACTAGATCTAGTCCAAATTGACAGCATTTGCAGGCGACAATTTAAATGTGACTGGAATTATGAGATTTGGCTATGAAAGAATAGAAAACATTGTGGGAAAAAATGCTGGTTACCAGCATTTTCTCCTTTTCCCATAATGTTTTAAAACCTTTCTTTGTCAGAGTCGTTTAAAGTAGGGATTGTGTGTTAAAGGGTTTTTAAAATACTATTTTATTTATGTCACGGCACCTTTCGGGCTTGTATTTCTTTGGGCGTCTTTGCCACTCATTTTAAACTTGAGTCTAACTTTAGATTAAAAAAAAAAAAAAGCCCATTGATTAGCCTAGACTTTCTGCCTCGGCGAATGAGATGTTTAATTTGGGATGTGCAGTTTGGGTTATTTTTGGAATTTACAATTTAAACAAACATTAAGAATGGTTGGTTGATATGGTCGTTTTTGTTGTTTCCGTACCAGGATTCAACGGTGTGAGAGAGAAGTCAACCATTTAGAATGACTTTGATCAACCCTTGGCGGTGATTTTCGACGATCCAGGGTCCGTATTCACCAACCATTCTTAAGAACGTTCTTAGTCTTATTCTTCAAAATTTTCTACATTTGAAAGTAACACAACTTCTGATTGGCTAAACCAAATGGTTTAGCCAATCAGAAGTTGTGTTACTTTCAAATGTAGAAAATCTTGAAGAATAAGACTAAGACTATTCTTAAGAATGGTTGGTGAATACGGATCCAGGAATCGATCTACCAATCTCAAAATTTTATTGTGTTTTACCAACAAAACTCTCAATCCTCGAGCGGCTGGTACATGAAGGTTAAACCCATGCAAAAATAAAGATACCGGAGATGCATTGAGGCCCCCTTTGCCAGGGCATGGCTCAAATACGTGTACCGTCCTTTTATTCGAGAAAATCATTGGTCTCGTATATTCTAACTTTCTTGTTTGTGATTTCTTTTCCGGTCATGGTTTTCAGTAGCCAGGGTTCCACTGATTATCAGATCATTGCCATAGATATGTATAGGATGCAGATCGCGATTAGGAGTGATTAATTCTTATCCTGCTAAATAACAGAAATGAAACTTTCAGACCGATAGTATAAACCCAAGTTTTCATATTTCAAAAGTTATTTTTGGAGTAAAGATATCTCCTTATCCGACAGCGTAGATCAAGATCAGACTGCACTTTCCGTTTTCAAAAGGTCAGTCAGTCGCGCTTAGCAGCCCATATTATTACCGCCTGGACCAAGGCTAGGTTTTCCGCTAATGCAGCTGTAAATAACCGTTTTCATAATTTTCACAGGAATACATTGAACTACTTAACAGAAGAGCTGGAGCACCCTTACAGGTAGGCAATGGATTATTCGAAATATATTGTCCGTTACATTGAGATTTTCTGCTCAAAACCATCTTTAAATTAACAATATTAGTTATTGGGGCCTATTTAAATTTTTTTGTCGTAAATCAAAACTTTGTTTAAAGCACTGATAAATACTACTAGATATATCGTTTCTTTGCAAACGTAAAGAAACTATATGGTTACCTTCGACAATAAGTTGAAACTTTGGGCGTTAAAAGTAATTGTGTGTTGCAATTGTTACTGCATCTGTTTTTATGGGTTCAGATATGACGTCATTGTACTGATTTGAATACAGATCCAGGTAACTGACCCTTGTTATTGTTCACGTTACATTCTCGCAGGTCTGTTTCGAAATCTAAATTTATCGTATGAGGTTACCTGTCTCATTAAGGTAACACCATTGAAAAAGAAATCTAACTTTTGTCTTCCTTCTTCACTGGTTGTTTGTCAGCTATCGCCCTAATCAATTCAGTGGTGAATCATTGTTGAAGTATAGTTCCTTACTGATTGTTTGTCAGCTGTTGCCCTGATCTATTCAGTGGTAAATCATTGTTGAACTAAGGTTAGATTTTGAAAATCGGATAACATCCCCCCCCCCTTTGAGAATTCACTCGAAGCAATCACAGGAACATATGAGTCGTGTTTCGGCAAAAGGGGGCTTAATGCATCTCTGTGCTGCATTATACTATGCAAGACATCACATAGCTATGGATCCATAAAATCGATTTTGTCAAACAACCGTCTAAATCATGAGGTCGACAGTCCTTGGGCATCCAGAAAATTGGCTAACGGCCCAAGTCAGACTACGCCGACTGCGTAGGCTGACCTGGATCGATAATTTTTGCAGGTGCATAAAGCCCTCTTTTCACAGAGCATGGCTCATATGTTTTTGTACGTGGAAATTAGTGAAGCGTCGGTTCTTATTACTCTAACGAGCTATCAAAACTGATCCTCGGTTGTTACCTGGAAGAAAAAGTAAATCCTGTATATGACAAAGGGCAAATATCCTTTGAAGTCAAAATGAAGGTTTCGTATTGTGCTGGATGCAGGTAAAAGTAAAATCTTTTCTAAGTTATTTCACCTTCAGAAATTCTACGAACAGGTGGCTATCTTTTGTGAATTCTACAATATTTTGTCCGAAGATGTTGCCCGAATTCAATCTTCCAGCATCAGGGTTAGCTGCACACTGTAGGACCGGACGTGTACAGTGTTAGGGATTGTATGTGACTTGGGATTCTGTACAGTGACGGTCTGTTACTTTGGTGGCAAGGTCTGGTGACAAAGAGGACTGCAATCTTCCTTAACCTTCGTTTAAAATGGCATGTTGAGAAAAGAAATTTGTATTATCACGTATTAGCGGTTGTAAAGTCGCCCGAGATATATCGACCGCTTACAAGCAACCGTACAAATTTCTTTTCTGAACGAGCCATTTAAACGAATGTTAAGGAAGATTGTAGTCGGCTTTGTGACCAAGCCTCGACATGTTTTCACATAAATATGAATAAAGAAACTGTTTATACATTTTCCGTCGAAAAACAGGTTTTTAACGCTGAGTAATCGAATAAAAAAAGCATTGTTTTTGGACAAAAACATCTGTATGTTTAGCACGGTCATCTGGTCGAGGCATCCCCATTGCTCTAATTAAGGTTCACATCGCACATACGTGTTCCTGATATGGTCTATACATAACAAACAAATAACTGAATATGAATATTTTATAGTAACTACATATCAAAATAAATGAAAAAGCACCAGCTTGACTTACCTTGTGAACACAATTTTCAACACCCAAGTGACAGACCGTCACTCCACAGAATCCGAAGTCACATACAATGCAATCTTCCGGTCCTACACTGTAAATGTATATTTGCGGAAAATCACCGCCAACAAAAAATCATGCTGCAACAGAAGTAAATCCCAAATGCTATAAGTCAATTTTGTAACGTGAAAGGCATCTACATGTAGTTAGTGCTGTTTACGAGGAGAAAAAAATGCATGACTCTCTATTCTTTCTTTACTTACTCTTTTACAGAGATTTACCCCGAGCTAACGTCATCGGTGTTGTTCTAGTAACGATTGTGTACATACTGACGAATATCTCCTACATAACAGTGTTGTCGTTGAACGGTGTATTAGAGTCTGATGCAGTGGCTGTCGTGAGTGAATTACCTCCCTTTAATACCACTTATAGTTACACCACGGCGTTTAACTTTACCACTTAAGATTAAAAAGAATGCATCAACATTTCCTCCACTGTGATGCTAGAACTTGCCGCTGTCATGTTTGATTTTGCTGGTCGGTCTATGGTTGCCTGATTGAATAGACTTGTATGGCGCTATGGTTGATTGGCTGCTATATGGAAGACCTCTTTGTAAAATGGTTGACTGACCCATTCATTTATCTATGTTTCGATCGATCTATGACCGATTTCACTGCTTCATCCATCATTATATGATAACTTGCTTGGTATACTAGGTCACGGAGATGGTAAAAGCCCCCTTTTGCCGCAGCAGAGCTCATTTACTTATACTTGTACAACATTTATGTAACACAATATCGCCATTATACTATACATAAAAAGTTTGGGGGTTTTTTTGTATAGTATAACAGGGATATTGTGTCACTTAGTGAGGGTAGACCATTTTTTCCCTGTAAAAATATATATGATGAAATTACCTTGAAAAAAAAAAAACTTCATCAACGAAGCACAACATTCCTACATGTACATACAAATACGATATTTCCGAATTCATAATTATCCGTTTTGTGTTGCTGGCTCACATTGTTTGTGTATTTATACAAGTGACACAATATCAGCGTTAAGTATATATACTTTTATTTAAATCATATATTGACGTAAATAATTTTGACGTTTATTTTTTGTCAGGACTGGGGAAAAAGTGTTCTTGGGGAGAAAGCGTACATCATCATGCCGATTGCTGTTTTGTTTTCAACATTTGGGGCGGCGAACGGGTTTTGTTTTTCGTCTGGCAGGTAGTGCTTTCTTTCTTTCTTTCTTTTCTTTTCTTTTCTTTTCTTTCTTTCTTTCTTTCCGGGCTGACATTGAGAATAGCTTCGTTTCTTACCAGATGACAAAGTTTCTGACTTGCCCAAACTGAAAGCTTTTGCAGACGGCAAAACGATTGTGACTCAAAAATGGAAATTTTGTATCTTGGAAGGGTAGAAGACATTGTGGGAAAAGAATACCAGCATTTCTCCTTTTTCCACTCTGTTTTCAAATGCCTTCTTCTTTTTTCTTTAGGGTCGTTAAAACTGGTTTGTGTGGTAAAGGATTCATCTAATTAGCTGAGACTATACTTCTAACTCTCTGATTGCGTAGAACTCATTCAATCAGACGGCTAGTCTTACCAAATTACACAATTTTAGACTAGTCCAGATTGTAACCGTTTGCAGAGAACAAATGAAATGTGGCTAAAATGACGAGACTTGTCTGTAAAAGGGCTGAATACATTGTGGAAACGAGAAAATGCTGGTTACCAACATTTTCTACTTTTTCCACTACGTTTTCAAACGCCTTCTTCTCTATGTCGTCAAAACTGGAGATTGTTTGATGTATGGATAAATAAATGGTTAATACTGCCCCAGATCTTGGATCATCACCGTATTACTACAGTCAAATGTAGACCATCTATGAAACTTGTTTCAAGCGCTTCTGCAGCACTGCTATCTGGAAAGATGAAAAGGCAGGTCTAAAATGGGTATCTGGTGCTAACTTGATTTCTTGAGAAGGTGTGCAATTTTGACATTCCTTGTGGAACTATTTTTCGGCGCAGCTGAATGTGATGCCTTTTGACCTACTTTTTGGTACTGATAAAAAAAAAATGAATAAATAGAAATTTGTGATGGGTCAAAAATGTAGACGTGTTTATCCTAAGGACCCCATGCCTATTTGCAGGCATATTTACGCCGTCTATCTTTTTTCAAGATATTTCTTGTTTTGCCTAGGACCATTTAAAGAAACCAGGTCTACAACCAGTAAAGGTCTCTTTTTACTGTGATTTTCTAAAAGACGTGTTGGCAGAACAGTAGCGAAATGACGGTACTTTCACTGCCATTTTTGAAACCGTTTGGATGCTTTCCAAGCAAATGAACAGCAACGGTCCCGCTTCGTCACAGAAAGAGCAGCAGATGATAACAGAAAGCGATTTTTTATCGCGATACTATCAATGTACCAAAAGAATACCGGTTTGACACCTGTACTGCAATTCTAATTCAATAATTTCATTACTTTACTTGCCAGTTGACTTTGTCGACATCGAAAGAAAGTTTGGGTTTCTGACCTATGTTTGAGTACATGCTTGTGCACTTTTATAATTTGTGTTTAACCTCTTACAGACTTGTGTATTCTGCCGCACGAGAAGGGCACATGCCGGAAGTGTTATCGTATGTTCACGTGAAGCGGTATACACCTGTACCATCCATCGTATTAACGGTATTGATTAGTTTATTTGGATGCAATTATAACTATACCTCCACCATCTAAGTTTGTCTGTCCGTTCGTCCGTCCACAGACGTATGTTTCTGTGCACTTCTCCTGTTACAGTTATGAAGAAATTTAACCGAAATTTTAATGGAAGCCTTCCTGCCACAAGACCCAGTGCACTGGTAATTTTCATTTTGATTTGTTCACTAATGCAGGGGTTCTGACCATTTGACTTTTTCCCGTACGACTGAAAACCTGGCCGGTGATGGGAATTAGTCGGGCTGTATGGTCCATTATAACCTGACTTGGTTTTTGATAGCCGTGAATAGTACTAAAACTCTTCCTCAACGCAGGCTATGACCATATCTTTACCAAACATTCTCATGATGGACTCTCAAGTCAGACAGTTTTGGAAGGAAAAGGGCATTCTGGGAAAAGAAGAAAATGTTGGTGACCTGCACTTTCTCTTTTTTTTCCCAACAATGTTTTCCATTCTTTCAAAGACAAATCCAATCATTTGAGTCTGCAAATGCTTTCAATTCGGGCAAGTGTAAAATTGTGTTGTCTTGTCACGAAGTAAGACAAAGTTTCCCAAAACTTTTCAAAGATCCAATGCAGTTCTCCTAGCCATTACTGCACACATTTAATATCTCGTCTGCAAATGCTTTCCATTGGAACAAGTGTAAAAGTTTGCTGTCTGGAAACAAGTAAACCCTTAAACTGCTAAGCGCGACTCACTGACCTTTTGCGGACAGTGTAGATTCAGATCAGACTGCACAGAACGTGCAGTCTGATCTTGGATCTACGTTGTCCGATAAGGAGATATTTTCCTCCAAAAAATAAGTTTGAAATAACATTATTCGGGTTTTTTATTCTCGGCTTCAAAGTTTTTTTTTCATTTATTTAACAGGATAAGGGTTAAAAAAAAAACTTTACCTATCATTCCAGTGTTTCGTCGCAGTTCTTATGGTAATTCCGGCAGACATTTCCTCCATGATAGACTTTTTCAGCTTTGCATCCTGGATATTTTATGGGCTTGCAGTATCTTGCCTGATTGTATTCCGGTTTAAAAGGCCCCATGCTGAACGACCTATAAAGGTATTGGTCTGTCTGTCTGTTGACCAGTTTGTGTAATGCTTTATTTCTCACTTTGTTTTACGATCCGGAGGAACAATGCTTTCGATAACATTGTGGGAAAAGGACAGAATTGTTGATTACCAGCATTTTCTTCTCTGTTGATAATATTTCATTCCCTTTCACACATGCAAAAAAGTAGCTGCTGAGTCCAACATTCTTCAAGCTGTTTATTAATCCTGTTACTAATAAATTAAGGTTTATGAGTTTTATCGATTTGTTGTGTCACCAGAATTTGGACACAAATGACACTAATGCGGAAGGATATATTTGGCAGTTAGAAGATGCGTGGAATAAAGATTTTTTTTTTTAATTTGAAAATGGATTTTTCTCTTTTTAAATAATTCACTGAACGTGCTTTTCTCTCAAACTGATTAAAACACAATACTGTCATAAGTTTGGTCAATACCAAAGAACAGTTTTCTTTATAAACTGGTAAACACATTCTTATTGTAATGCGGTCTTATGTAGGGGAGGTTACGCCATGGGGAATTACCGCAAAGAAGTGTACTGGATTTTGATTAGAGATAAAAAAGGGGGTTAGAAGCATGAAATAAAAAGAATATTTGTTTTTTTCGGTGAAAGGTCGAAATTTATTTCATCGAGTGAACATCATCGGTAATATTTTTACGAGTGGCTGCGCCATTCGTGAAAATATTACCGATGATGTTCACTCGATAGAATAAATTTCGATCTTTCAACGAAAAAAAAAATGTCCTCAATATAATTTCTGTTTTAGGTATTTATCCTGATCCCGATCATCTTCGTATTGTGCGCTGTATATCTAGTGATTGGACCGATTATCGATAATCCACAAGTAGAGTTACTGTATGCTGGTATGTTTATCCTCGGAGGTCTCCTGTTTTATTTCCCCTTTGTTGTCTTCAAGCTGGACAGAGGATGCTTTGGTAAGTTTAAGGGTTTTAATTTCATTTCCTGCTGAATAAGTGAAATGAAACATTCAGTCCGATAGTAAAAACCACTATTTTTTTCTATAACAATGGTTTTATTGGACATCTTATAACTGACAGTGTAGATCCAAGTTCAGACTGCACGTTCTGTGCAGTCTGATCTTGATCTACACTGTCCGCAAAAGGTCCTTGTGTCGCGCTTGGCAGTCTAAGAGTCAAGTCTTAGTAGAACAAGGCAACTGAAAATTAGACCGACATGGTACATTACTCTGTTTCACAGACTCTACGCGTCTGGGGAGCCGTCCCAGTAGAGCTAAATACAGGCTAGGATAAACACTTTACCCCATGAATCGGTCGGTTGTTATACAAAATACATTTAATGGATCCATAATTATGTGATGACTTGCTTAGTATCATAGAGATGCATAAAGCCGCCTTTTGGCCGGAGCATATTAATAATTTGCTTATAAGGAGCGATTTACAGCTAACCGGATAGTAAGATAAAAACAGACAGACAGCTGATCGAACAGTCAACATACTAATGAGGTTGAATATTTTCCACTGGAAATTTTCTGAAGACTCCGATTGATGTCAGTTCTATACTCTGGCATGTCCGTGACGTAATATACCAAGCAAGTCATCACATAATTATGGATCTCTGAAAATCCCTTTTTATCCAACAACCAGCTAAATCCTGAAGCAAAACAGTACTTGGACATATAGAAAATATACCGATAGCAAAAGATTTCGACCCAAGCCAGCATTCGTGGACTGCACAGGCTGACCTGGGTCGATACTTTTTGCAGATGCATTAAACACCATTTTTACTGAGCACTATGGAACGCCATAGCTGTCACATGTTAACATATTTTGAATTTTTTTGTTAAAACAAAGTTGATTATGTCATAAAAATACGTTTCTTAGACAGTTAAGATAGTGCTCTTCTTCAAACATGGTGCTGTTATGTTAGCCTCTCCACTTATTATGTCTACACACTATGCTGTTACGTTAATGGAACGCGGCAACTGCTTGCTCCTTTGCGTTGATCTGTTGAAAGGCAAAAGTGACTTGTCAAATTGTGCATCTGTTAGGTCTATGCGCTGTGTTATTGTGTCTAACAGACGGATGTTAACATATGACAGCTATGGCGTTCCATAGAGCACGGTTCATATATAAGTGTCGGTGAATGACTCTCTTTTTTTGTGCATAAAAGGATTAAAGTTTAGAATCTCCACGGGAAGATGGCAAGGAAAGGTTCATTGCACACTTACAAATGTCACAAGAAGAAATTTGTGGTTAATTTCTGTAAAAAGATAAATCACTTATCTGGACATTTTTGTGTAACTTGTCTACAACAGCTGTTTCATAGAGGACAGTGAGAGAAGCTTCAGATTTGCAAAACTGTACGTTGGTTGAGGGTCCATTTGTGTCCGAAGACCTTTTATTCGAGCCAGGCTCTATGAAAAGGGGGCTTAATGGATCTGCAAAAAGTAGCGACCATGTCAGCCTGCGCAGTCCGCGCAGGCTGACATGGGTCGAAACTTTTTGCAATTTTGTAAATTTCTGCATGTCCAAGGACCACTCTTCCTCCAGATGCAGTCAATTGTTAGACTAACTGGATTTTATGGATCCCCAATTATGTGATGACTTGCTTGGTATAATGCATCAAGGAGATGCATTAAGCTCCCTTTTGTCAAAGCATGGCTCATTTGCTTTATATTCACAGATAAAGTGACGACATTTATTCAGCTACTGTTGGAAGTTGCACCAAGTCCCTATGAACCCACTGATTAATCAACGTAACTGTGTCCAGTTAAAGCATCTGCAGACCACATGCCGTATATCGGGTTTTTTTCGTGGGAAGGAAATTTTCGCTATTTTTGCGTGTGGGACATTCTCACGAAAATTATATTCCCATGAACATAGCTACAGGAATTTATACTTAACTCTTTCGCTGCCAATGTTGCCTTGGGCAGTTTTTGCGAACGACGTAGATCAAGATCAGACTGCACAAAACGTGCAGTCTGATCTTGGATCTACATCATCCGCTAGCTAATGCTGTTCCTTGACCAAAATCAGGTTCACATGGTACACATACTTGTAAACCTCGAGAAATATCGAATCCATTTATTCGGCAGTGAAAGAGTTAAACTGTTTAAACCTTTACCGTACAGTACCGCCTTTTGACGACCCTTGGAAAGAAGCCTTCTGAAAACATTGTGGGAATAGGAGAAAATGCTGGTAACCAGCATTTTCTCCTTTTCCCACAATGTTTTCTACCCTATCAAAGAAAAAATTCACCATTTGAGCCACACTGAAATTGTCGTCTGCAGATTCTTTCAATTTGGACAAGGCTAAAATTTTGTCGTCTGGTAAAGGCTTAAGAGATCTACTTGGTCCAGTTGACCAGTTGTAAAAGCAAAAGACATTAAATCCGTTATTCTGTGTTCGATCCAGCTGAAGGCGTTGGCAGTGCGGGTCCACTTGGGGAAGGTATTTAACAACCCCACCACAGTACTTATGAAACACTTAAAACACCTGAATAAGCGTACACGTAATGTCGCTGTGGTATAGATAAAGTCCTACTGAAAGCAGCATAAAACATCGTTCAGTAATTCAAATTCATAACGTATCGATTTAATAGGTCCCTGCATGAGACAGCCTGAACTGATCCCCGTTGTAAATATACATGTTACAACTGGCACAGGCTATTGTGTCGATGCTTTTCAATGGCTACATGAATATCATTGAATAGCCAATCGGAGCATCTTACGCATTTCCAGTTTGGCAGTATAGGTAAAATGGCGATTGTTTGCACAATTTGATATTCGTAATCGCGAACAAAATTAATAGTAGCAGAAATTAACTTTAAAAGGTGATACCATACATACAATTTACTTATTTGTGAGGTCAAAATTATCGGAAATTCTACTGCACGTGAAGCGAGATTGACCTCCCCTGAATCTCGCGATATCGCTGTTCTAAAAATAGACGGGCAGTATTCTGCCCGTTTTCCAGTAGCCTGTACCGATCCCTATACGCTTGCTGTATCAGGGGAGGTAACCAATCTAGAAACAGCCATTAGAAACTTTTGGAGAAAAGGGGGGCAACTGCTTTTAAGCCAGTATTTTCAATACAATTATACAAAAATAAATAAATTATAAATAAATAATCCTTTCCGTGTGTGTGCCCCTAAATTCTAGATGGACGTTATTTGTTACGAAACGGTGTATTCCCCTTGGAATTTAGGGACAAGTCGCGAACCGTAATTGGCTCGTTCGGTAGTAGATTGTCTTAATTGCTTCAATTTTTTAACACCAAACTGAAGCACCTCTTTAACCCTTAGGCTGCTAAACGCGACCCGCGGACCTTTTGCGGACTGTGTAGATCAAGATCAGACTACACAGAACGTGCAGTCTGATCTTGGATCTACACTGTCCGATAAGGAGATATTTCCCAAACATCCATAACCTTGAAATACCAACATGATGGTTTTTACCATCAGCTTGAAAGTTTCACCCAAGTTATTCGGCAGGATATGGGTTAAATATTAAATGTTTTACCTTTATATAATTTTGCCTTTTTAAGACATTTTTAATGTATTTCATGTATATGAGCCATGCTCTGGCAAAAAGTGCTTTAATACATCTCAGTGATGCAGTACATGTGTAGCAAGCAAGTCAACACATAATAATGGATCCGAAAAATCCATTTTGTCTAACAATCGACTGAATCATGAGGTACACTGGTCCTTTGACATGCAGCAAACTTGACCAATATCAAAAAGTTTCGACTCAGGTCAGCCTGCGCGGACTGCGCAGGCTGACCTGGGTCGAAGCTTTTTCCAGGTGCATTAAACCCCTTATCAGAGAGCATGGTTCATTTGTATTGTTGTCCTCTGTGATTCGATACAAGGAGACCATCATGACCTACGTGGCATATACCTGTAAAATCTCGACCATTCAAATGGGAGACTAAAAAGTTACACGTAGTTCGGCATAACCTAGTTGCCGGTTTATTTGCGCACGGATTACCACGCCGTTGGTTACCTGAACAACTTCGATTACTTTATCCATCATGTACCATATCGTTTGCCCGACCTGGTAACTCAGTGGTTATCGTATCTGACTCGTGACCTGGTAGTTGCAAGTTCGATACCCAGTTGAGGCAAAAATTCTTTCCAGCGATTTTTCGTCTCTCAACTGTGATGCGTGTAAGAAAGTAATCAGTGGCTTGGAAAGGAAGATGTGCCAGTACTGGTGTTAGAAAGTCAGGAAACACATGCGTAGGTGCACTAGCTGCCATGATATGGCCTGCACTGTTAAAACGGCGTTAAAATCCACTACCAGCAACCATATCCTTCATGTATAGTGTGATATTTGGATGACAAAATCATATTCTTGTGAATAATTAATGAAGCGTTTCATTGGTTCCATATAGAAAGCTTGCGGAACATTTTGACCAAATCATTTCTATAAAATGACATTTCCGGCCTGAAATTACCAGAAGGAAGATCTCTATAATTAGTTTGAAAATTCCTATTTTATCTTCATAGCTAGGTTCCATGGTGTTTGCCTACAGTTTTCAGTTAAAAACCCTAGTGTTGACTCTTATCCTGCCGACTTTAAATTGTTGACGACTATTTATAGATTTTGTTTAGTTAAATGGCATTGAAAAGAAATTGTATGACAGAAGCTTCTGATGAAAACCAGATTTCGACAACCAAGTCTCCAACGACTGTTCTTCCTTTCAGACATAGATACTCTTTGGCTGCTAAGCCCAACTCACTGACCTTTTGCAGACAGTGTAGATCAAGATCAGACAGCACAAAACCTGCAGTCTAATCTTGGATCTACACTGTCCGATAAGGAGTTTTTTTTTACAAAAAAAAAAAAGAAAAAAAAAAAAGAAAAAAAAAAAACTTGAAATAGCTTTATTCGGGTTTTTTGCTATCGGCTTTAAAATCTATTTAACTTATTTAGAGGGATAAGGGTTAAGCTTAGAGCCCCAGATAGAGGGAGTGATTTTGATTTCAAAATTGAAAATATTAATCACTCTCCACTGAACCCTATGTAAATGGGTACTCATTAGAATCGTCTCATCGAGACTATTCCAATGAGTACCCACAACATAGGGTTTGGAAAAGAAATAATGGATTTAGAATACCGTCGGTCCCTCTTATCTGGAGGTCTGGTCAAGCTGTCGGCAAATACTTACAATTTGGACAAGTCTAAGTTTCTGACGTCTGGTAAGGAGTTAAACCTTTTTCCAAAGTCTAAACGTCCCGAAAATTCGTATTTTTTTTCTCCGAATCTTGTGAATCGTGAGACTATTAAAATTGTAACACTTTTATTTTCTCTTTTTTATAACTTCTTATATTTTAAAACTTATATTTCTTATGTATTTTTCTTATTAATATAGAAAAGAACACGAGACATTCCGTTTTACTTCTCTATTTTTCCTTTTCCCCATTCAAGCAGATATTAGTATCATCCTTTGTACCCTTTGACTGACCTTTGACCCTGTACCAAACAATACCGAGTTTTAACGACCCTTATGAACAAGGCTTTTGAAAATATTTTGGGAATAGGAGAAAATTATGGTTACAAGAATTTTCTCCTTCTTCTCACAGTGCTTTCTATCCTTTCAAAACAATCACCATCATTTTAGCCACATTAAATTTATTGTCATCGACTGCTTTTAATTTGGACGAGCCCAATTGTTTGCTGTCTGGTAGTAAGTTAACCTTTTAAGTTACGATGCCGTGCTCCTACGAACCTGAGGTAGCATAGCATATATAATTATTATTAGCCATGTTCTGTGAAAAGGGGCTTAATGCATCTGCAAAAAGTATCAACCCAGGTCAACCTGCAGAGTCCGCGTAGGCTGACCAAGGCCGAAACCTTTTGCTATTGATCAGTTTTCCGCATGTTCAAAGAGCAGTTTACCTCATGATTCAGTCGGTTGTTCGACAAAATGGACTGTGGATCCATAATTATGTGATGACTTGCTTGGTATCATACATCATAGAGATGCATTAAGCCCCCTTTTGCCAGAATGTAGCTCATATTATGGCTAGGACAATCATATTTGGAGTATGCCGTGAGATGTCGGTCATAATGACCATATGCCCCATACGATATAGATCAAGCAGTATACATCAAGATCAGGCTACGTTTTGGAGTTTGACCGTCCGATTTTCGAACAGCTATTCAGTCCACCAGAAACGGCCTCAAACTTACAATGATTCGGTCCCCTCTGCCGACTTAAACTAGACATTTCATTTACTTGGATTCATTATTTTATGTTCTAAGCATCCACCTTTGGAGCGGGAGGTAGGAGGTTCGAATCCCAGCTGGAGAGGAAGTCCGTCTGATCTAAGTGGTTTGCCTGCAGCCAGCAAGTCATTCATAGTTACGCCCTTTTGAATAGTGCAGAGCCCTTACAGTACTTTGATTATTCTGGTCATCAGATTGTTACTATTTTAGGAACGTTGCCAGGTTCGCCTCGTTTCCGCCCATTTGTGTTTGACATGAGACTGTTTCGAGTTTAAGCTACTTGCCACTGTATATCCTGCTTATCCCCCATTTATTCTTAATTCAAAAGGTGGGCGATGAAATTTTTTCATGATTCTATAATATTCATTTAGAGAAATTAACAAGAAAACAAGAAATCGTTCGCTTATTACGTCAACATTCGAGTAGAACTGTCATTCGTAATTTTGTGAGGTTCTCCTTTGTAGAGAGTATCAAAGGTTTTCGGCTTGTATTTGCGCTAGAATCAAAGCAGGGCCCAGTAGAAAGTAAACTTTATTTTGCGGGTTTGTAAGAAGATATGCGACTTTCGTTTATTCTGCTGCTCCTTAAGGCCATATGCTGTTATCACAACCTCTCTTTACCGTGTTTTCCCCCCCACAAGACACAAGATAATTAGCATATACGTGAAAAATATGCCAACCTATATAACCGTGAGCAATAAATCGCGTTAGATTGCTGCTAGATCAAGGTTTGATCCCATAATTCTTGAACAGAATACAGGAATATTTTAGTCAAACAACTAAACCAACAAAAGATAATGAAAGATGGGTCCAAAACTGTAAAATGACAGATAAAATTTTGGTTTGGTTTTGGTTTGGTAGTGAACATAGTTCTACTTCAAAATAGCAGCCAGTGCGACTATCTAGACCTATGGATTCGTCCTCGATGTTTTCTTATCTTCACTCTTTCAAGACCACTGGGTGCTCTCCGGTGCATAAAGAGTCACACAGCTTATATACCTCATATACTAGGGGAAAAAGTTCTTGTACATTTCATAATATCCTGAAAAACAGAATTATGTGCGTAAGCTGCATCCAAACCATGTGTCGTCTCTTTCGTAATACAATCCGCTTTCTTGCTTGGAAATACTTCACTTCCGGTCGCCAATTTTCCCGGTGTTTTCATTATTCTGATCACTCGTAGTCTTTGAGTGCTTTTGTGAAAGTCTGAAAAACAAAGTGTTTTGATTTTTTATGTATATGAGAGATGCCACGTCTATCCGAAAATGAACATTGGGAATACGGAATGAAGTTGCTAGATGGATATAAGTGCATAGTTCTAAACACTATACAGGCAGCCTTTCAGGTGGCTCACGGTCAGTGCGACCCAGTGTGAAGTCCCGACGTATACAAATCCATATTCGCCAACAGCACTTTTGGAACTTCTTTCAGATAGCAGCATGTACTTACTGTCCTCAACTTTTCTGATCTACTGCCAATCCGTGGACGAACTCTTAAAAAATCGACTGCAAGAGTATGGCATACGCCCGATACGTCCTGTGATACGTCGTATGTAACGTCGTCACCATCAAGCAATTCGTTTGGCGTGGTACAGACAACGTACGAAGGTTGTCCCAAAACTCCATGACAAATTTTATTAAGAGTCCGTATTTAGCGTCGGGACATTCTTTTTCGCATATATTATCTCTGAAGGTGTTAGTGTACTTTTTATTAAGTCTTTAATAAAATATTCGCTTTATTTTTACTTAAAATCTACAAAATCGATAGGCGCACGTCAATTTATCCTCCTATGTTTTAGTACGAACTCAAGTCATGCACAGATATTTTTTATATTTGATGTTATTTCTGTTAAATATAACATGGAAGTATTTTTCTGATACTTCGACGTCATCTCAGAAAATCTGAATGTGATCACGTAAAGAACGGAGAGTATTTAGACAAACAAAAACGATCGACAGAAAACAGGAAATTTGAAATGACGACGTCGGAAGATGGCGCGGCGCAGCAGAGAGATATAAAAATTTGTGCCGATGTCGGAATGACACCCTTCCAGACTATAAACCAAAATTGTTATACGAAAACGTTTCTTGGGCATTGGTCTACAGTGACATGGCAGGAAAAGACGCCAGGAAAAGGAGAAGACACAAAATTGAAAGCTGATTTCTATAAATGAAGAATCGTGTGATGTGGTAAAGGGATGGATTTTCACAGATCGGAGACTAACAGGCAAGAGAGATATCATCGTCAACCGCCATTTCAAGGTCTTACATCCACAGAATAGTTATGGACAAACTGAACCATACATCTGCACAAGATGGGTTCCACGTCTGCTATCTGGTTTGAATTTCGTTGAGAATACTTTGAAAAAGGCACGTAAACTTTTTAACATTGACGTCGTCATTGACGCTTGACGTGTGTGATTTTTTAATCTATATGTATGGATTACATGAATTAAAAACATATCTGAAAATTGCATTTGTAACGGTTCATGTTCTTTTGTAAATGAAATTGTCAGGGATTTTGGGACAACCCTTTAGGAGACAAAACTGGGCAGATATCCTGCTTTCCGATGAGTCTCGTTTCCATTTGGACAGAAGTAATGACCGACGTCGTGTCTATCGACGTTCCGATGAATAATAGTCAGACAAATGTGTCATTCAACGGGTGTCTTTTGCAGGGCTTGTGATGTTTTGGGGAGGAACTCACAAAAACCCTACTATGCATTGTCCATGGTAACTTAACGGCAGTAAGGTACAATGATGAAGTCATTTATCCCTTTGCTCTGCCGTTTCATAAAGCACTTGGCCATAACACCAAGTTCCAGCAAGACAACTGTTGTCCACATGTCGCTCGTGTCATGTTAAATTTCCTGAGACAAATCAAGGCTCATGAATATTTTTGGCCTTCTTTGTGACCAGGTTTTCGCCATAACAACATTTGCGGGACAACGTGCAAAAACGTCCCCGACATCTTCAAAATCCGGTAACAGTACTTGAACTCACAGGGCCTATCTCAGATATGGACGGCCATTCCTCATCGCATTCCACTTCTGCGATTCGTGCAAAATCAGTGTGTATGCGTTGCTGCGGACACAGGGGTGACTGATTTGTACTCGACGTTTTAGCGTCACCATTAGACGGGTTGTAATGCCTGTTGATGTTTTCTCAGCGGCAATTTCGCTTTATTATTAATATTCAAGGGCTAATCCTTACACGAATTAAATAAATTGACACCAATTCTCCTTTTCAATAAACTTTTTCCGCTAGTATAGATCGAATAAAACCGAAATTGCTGGATACAGCGCCTCGTGCATTTGGTATGCATTTTTTGTGCATTAGGTGCCACGAATTCCCAATAAAACGGAGGTACACCTTTCCAGCATTTGCCCTGTACGGACACCTCTCTCTCTGCCACAGTGTTTAACACCCCTCCCCCTTGCACTGGTGCCACTCGCCTCCTTCAGAGGCCCCTGCCATTTCATGGTTCCGGCACACAATTCATGAGACTTAGACTGTTGGTCTTGGCATTTTGTTAATCCTTTACCAAAAAGAATCCAATATATTAACGACTTTGAGGGAAAGGCTTTTAAAAATATTGTGGGAAAAGACATACTTGATCTAAATAAAGCGGCTGGTCATGATTTTCTAGTTTCCATTAATGTTTTCTTTCCTGAGAGAGAGAAGAATTGAGATGTATTTTATTGTCCGGCAGTATTAACCTGAGACAAATTAACTTCTTTATATCTCCTTCGCAATGTATGGGGTAGAAAGTTATGTGCCGACTTGGTAAGGTCATTGAATATGCTGAATATGTTAATGTCTCGATTTAATTTTTGTCATGGCCGCCATATGTCTAAGCTATGCTCTGTGAAAATGGGGCTAAATGCATCTCCGTGATGCATGATACCAGGGATCTTATATACTTGTGCATATAAGATCCCTGATGATGCCAAGCAAGTCAATACAGTATTGTAAACTCCACTTTCTTCAACAACCAACTGAATCATGAGGTCACTGTACAAATTGAACATGCACTTCTAAAGTTTACCAAGAGCAAAAAGTTTCTGCTCAGACCTAGATCGATGCCTTTTGCAAATGCGCTCATTTATAGGTACAAACCAAACTACATGTGTTATCAATTGAACTCCGGCCAGTTGTGAAGTTAATATTTGTAAGGGAAAGAATTCTTGAAGTTTCTGTGAATATAGTTCACGAGTAGCTTCCCTTTATACAGGGATTACGGGGTACGTTCATACAGATTTTCTGTAGATACAAAGTTTTTGCTTTTTGGTCAGATAATAGAACCAGAATGAACTGGCTTTTATGACTAAGTGGTTTAAACATGGGACACTATATAAAGTTGTCACGAAACACTTCATTTTTTTTTTTTTGGTCGCTTTGTCTTTTCTTAAAATACTCATATCGCTTTGATTTTGTAGGAAATCAAGGGAGATCAATCTAAAAATACCGCGGCTAAGAAAGTTGGTGTTCGAATTACAGGAATGTAACATCTATTGCCAAGTGTTATAGCAAAACAACTGAAGCGCAGATGTAGAAAAGCTTGTCAAGTTTAAAACTTCAGACTGCATTCATGGCTCTGCCAGCGGAGAAAGTATCTGAACTGAAGCAAATTATTCACTCGCAGCTTTCACAGGTATTGTGAACATGCTTCATCATGTTTTTGTATTTAAAAGCAAGGACTTTGCATTTCTAGCGCAAGGCAGCCATAGGCATTTATTGGCCAGAACCCTGCAACAGATACCAGAAGTGCAGATTCAGATTCGGACTTCCAACTTCAGAATCTGGGCTACTATCGTCCACACTTGGCTTGCATATTGCACAGAGGAATGTGGTACTAAGCGCACCTCTGCCCTAGCTTACTGGGATAGTGTGTTCTACATCACATAGTGAACCACATATGAAGCAACACTCAGGGTAGAATGCATATTTGGAAAAGTAGTATAAGTATTGTCTTTATTTAACCTGGGCCTGCTGTCTCAGATACCGCCAATTCAGACGTTAGCTCAGATATTTTTTCGTGTGGTTGTCTTTGCTTTCAGAGTTTCCCCTGCAGTAGCCATTCTTATAGACCCTTTTACTACGCCATTCGTTGCCAAGGAAATATGGTCCCAGAATTCCACTTTCCGCACATGTGCACTGTTTGTAGGGCAAATAGTTAAATATCACCACTGTTGAAAGCTATTTTCACACGCAATGTTTGGGACTTGTCGAAAGATTTTATTGATAAAACTGTGAAGATTAATCGTGTTACAGGATGCCGTTATCATGCTGTGCACCAGGATGTACAAACAGATTAGTAAATTAGTATCTGTCATAAACGTCCCAGAGTCAAAACACCCTCCTTTTGGTTAAAACGTCCATTCCGAGTTGGTTAAACGTCCCCCTAAAACGTCCCCGTATATTTTATTCAAACTATTTGTTTGATCTCTTATGTTTTTTAAAGAGATTTTTCACCGTTAATGTTTTGTTTTTTATTGACCATCGTCATTTAATGTTATTGATTTTTGACCCATATCCTGCCATACTTATATTTTTGACCAGGACAATAGAAATTTGTGTTTAAGTTTATGTCATAAATCTTAATTAGTATTATTTAAACCATAATTAGGATTTGTAACAGTATATCTCAAGACCATGCTACCCCCGTGTGCAAACAGATCTCTCATTATGCTTTTCGCAAAGTAAAGTCAAGATCACCATCAAGTAACGGAGGTTAAGGGTTAAGGCTATTGTTTCCCTACATTATCATGTATGACAGGCTAAAATGCCTCCCCGTATACGATGGGCTCAACTAATTACTGTTACAATTTCCATTTAACCCTTTTCCCAACAATCACAAGTCTTAACAACAAAGAGAAAGGAAAGCTTTTCAAATATTGTGAGAAAAGGAGAATATACTGGTAAACATTATTTCAACCTTTTCCAACACTGTTTTCAGAAAAGGAATGCTTTTAAATTACATGTTACATACAATCCCTTGTGGAAAAGAGCAGCCACACACGACAACAAAGCATTATACAGTTGTTCGTTCGTTCTTTGTTTGCGCATTAGTTCATCCATCTATCCATCCATCTTCTCTCGCTCGCATGCTCATTCATTCATTCATTCATTCATTCATTCATTCATTCATTCATATGTTTTCAAATACATCTGCGCCAAAATTTGTTTCATGATGAAATTGTTCACAATACACTCTCTAAACTATTAGAGCTGACAGCATGTTATGCGATCTCAACCAACACTCACCGCCATTAAAATCAAACTAAAATATCCACTGTATTGTCAATTAAACTTACAAATGTGTGATATATTAGATGGGTACCCTTTATAAACCCTTTACCTCTCTCACACTCGTCTTAATTAAAGACCCCACATCAATGGGCTTATTGAAACACTATGGCAAAAGGTAAAAATGCTGGTAACATGCATTTTTCCCATTCCCGCAGTGTTACAGCCCATGCTTCATGGGGTTTATCTGTTACTGCCTAGGTCGGTTAACATTTCCTTTGATGATAACGTCAGCCCACAACAGCGACACCTTTTTTTTACGTTTTCGTCTTATATTGTCACTAATATACGGATCGTTTTCTTCCACGTTACTGAACCGTTAGGAAATAAGTCTGGTTATTGTTTCTTTGATTCTGGGAATAAGTTTTTCATATAATCGCTCATACTTTAACGATTTTATGTACACTTTCAATAATCTGCCACTGTTTCATTTTGTCTTTTTGCCCTACACGAGTGCGCATGCGCAGTTTTCCGGTCTCATTACCAGGGACTAAAAGGGTCCATACCCGTTCTGGATTGAAATGGAAATACTGGCATTGTTTCAAATGGCTGTATGCCTTGATCCTACTGTCAGCTTACAATAAGGTCCTTGATCAATAAGTTAATGATTAATCTTTACAAAAACACCAAAATAATTAAAAAATGTTACTGTTACCTTCTTGCAGTTTCAGTTTTTTTTGTTTTTTTTTTGAAATGTAAAATGTCCTCTGATCTATTTCCAAGAAATTTGAGACTAGGCTTGACATTTACTGGGCATGCTCTGGAAATCGTTTTAAGTAAAGTTCTTTTTTTTTTGCAATTTATTGGCTTTCGTTTTTATCAGCTAGGGCATGGAAAAAAAATTTAAAATATACTGAGTGCACTTCATTTACAAGTAGTCATACTGACACATAAATTCCCATTCATACAGAGCTATTTTTTAAATGAAATTGAATACACACGAGTAGTCAACTGATCTAATAACAAGTGTTTGTTTACAAATTAGCCACATGTATAGATGTCAGAAAAAGATAACTTACAATGAGATCAATGAAAACCTTTTCTTAAACTTGGTGACTGTGTGAAGTTAAATCATTTATCTATGGATCCATGTCCATTTTTGTATGTAATAAGGAGATAAACATATACAAAAGGCTTAATTGTGTCAAAAAATGGATTCATCTCTTTCACTGTTGATTTATAATATTATGCCTGCATTAAACCTTTGCCACATTTATTTCTTTATACGTGTGAAAGTACCACTTAGTTTCACAAAGATATAAGAACATCGCTGAGAACATTCTGTAATATTCTTAAATATGAGCCATGCATCTGCAAAATGTATCGACCCAGGTCAGCCTTTGCACTCTGAGCAGGCTGGGGATGGAAATTTTCTGCTGTTGGTCAATTTTCTGTATGTCCAAGGACTAGTTTACCTCATGATTCTGTAGGTTGTTAGACAAACTGGATTTCTGGATTAGATCCCTGATTATGTAGTTTTTGCTTTGTACAATGCATTACCGAGATGCATTAAGCCCCCTTTTACCAGAGCCTGGTGTGTGTGTGTGTGTGTGTGTGTGTTGTTTTGTTTTTTTTTGTTTTTTTAATAGAAGTTATCATTATAATAGCGCCTGCACTAATGGTACTTTTACAACAGGGGGATGTACAGAGGAAGATCCGAGAGATGCTGCATGAGTCTATGCAAGAAGAAATGATGGAGCAAGGTCAGATTGGAGAGCAAGAAATATTGAACCGTCTGAAACAGCGAGGCGTGGTTGACAACATCTTACAACAGATACAGATAGATGGGGGACTGGATGGACGTAAGCCAGCAACACATTTTGTAGACAAGGAGAACGCCATTAGAAATATTGGTGGAAAGAAAAGTAAGAACCTTGTATGGATAATTTGTCTCTCACTCCTTCCATACAGCTTACAGACACAAAAAGAAAAATCGAAAGTGTTGCATATACATAAGGCTAGCCCCATTACCACACCCATTATCACACAACCCATTACCACACACAGTCAGGTTTTACAGACCCTGATACACATCATGGCATTTGAAAACATTGTGGGGAAAAAAGAAGAAATGCTGATAAGTAACGTTTTCTCCTTTTCCAACTATGTTTTCTACCATTTCACCGACAAATCCCACCCTTAAGCTACATTCATTTTGTCATCTGCATTTGCTTTGATATTGAACCAGTCTAAAATTTTGGGTTAAAAGCATAGCACAAAGTTTGATGCTGTTTTAGACAGTATAGATCAAGATCAGACTTGTAGAACATACAGTTTGATCATGGATCTGCATTGTTGTTCACCTTGTAAGATATCTTGGCCAAAATGACATTACAAAATTGCAGTGATTGTGTTTTTTTCTACTGACATGAAATTTTCATTTGATTTATTCACCATCAAGACTGACTGAATTCTACAAATGACATAAGAGATTGAACCCTTTACCAAACAATCCCATGCTTTAAAGATCACAAGGGAGAAGACTTTTGAAAACATTGTGGGAAAAGGAGAAAATGCTGGTAACCAGCATTTTTCCTTCTCCCACAGTGTTTACTTACCATTTGAAATAAAAATTAATCTTGTGAGCATAACTGAATTTGTTGTCTGCAAATGCTTTGAATTTGTTCTGATCTAAAATTTTGTCATTTCATAAAGGGTTACTTCTTAGAGGACTATTTACAATTTGGGGTGCTTTAACAGACTGATCAGAACTGAGATTACCTTTTTCGTTAAACCTTGAGTCAGCCTGAATTTTTGTAAGCTATTCTGTTCAAAAAGACCTTGAAATTCGCAATATTTTGGCTGTCTCTAGTAGTTGAAAAGGTACATTCTGTTAACTCTCTGCACTAAGGATTAATCTCATTGTGCATAGTACTACATTTTGTTGTACTTGCTCTTCTTTTAGAACACTGTAACAATAAGAAAAGTCTGTCAAAAATGATTTTCAGGAGAATCATTTGCATTCAAGTTGTTATTTAATTACAGCAAATATTGATCCAACAAGAAGGTACTTGTATCTGTACATAAAGGGAGGAAAAGCTTTCCTAGAACATATAGATGACAATTCTGGAACGCCTGGTCAGGTGACTTCCTATTTCACATTTCATATACATTTCCGAGGTCAGAGGTTCAAGTCCAGGCCTGTAGCATGTGCATGTGAGCCTGACATTGATGAGGGGTTTCTGTTGGAACTGCATAAGGAGGGAGCAGGTATAAATTACTAAGGGGATAAACTACATGTTTCATGGACAGTGTACATCAAGATCAGACATCACAATCATTTCGTCATACACTCTGACTTTTTACCTACCCTATCAGAAGTATTTTAGATATGGTCAAAACTGCTTGAAACTCACAGAAATTATTTGTGCTTTTGCCTCTGAATGACATATTTACTTGCCAAGACAGGTGCTCAGCTCTGCTTCTTTTGTCACACATGACTGATAGGGCCAATTTTGACTGATTAATTGTATGGTGTTTAACACTGTTTTCAACATTATTTCAGTTCTATCATGGCGGCCAGTGCACGTATCCATGCTTTCCTGGAGTTTCTTATACCAGTACTCTGCACAATATTCTTTCCAAGCCACTGGCTGCTTTCCCACATAACCATCATCAAAACAATGGTCAGCGGTGAGAGAGGAATGAATCCTGTTGTGATGACTATCATCAAGCCTCAGAAAGAAATTGGCCAAGCCGGGGATCAAACCAGCGACCTCCTGTTCTCTAGTCCTGTACGCTACCGACTGAGCTACGGGGGCTTGGAAGGGCCAATTTTGTTCTGGTTACAGCACGTGTTTGCATTGGATATAATTGGCTGTACGGTGATTACTCAAAACAAAGAGGGGTCAAGCCTCTAAATGCTATCAATGGAATCATTGTGCGAAAATAAAATATTTGTAACCAGAATGTTCCCCTTTTCCAATAATGTTTTCTGTCTTAAAAAAAGAGAAAGTCAGAACCTATGTTATATGCCCTGTGTATTATTCACAGAACTAATGATATTAAGCTATTGTGTTGATTTGATCGCAGTGTCAATCAAAGTATTAATACGGTAAAATAGGAAGACCAATGCCCATATTCACTAACTGTTCTATATAATATTATTAGTCCAGTTCTGAATGTAGAATATGTAACTAATATCTGACTGGTAAAATAATTAAACCTTTACCACACAATCCCGACTTTTAACGAGCCTAAGGAAGAAAGCTTTTGAAAACATTGTGGGAAAAGGGGAAAATGCTGGTAATCAGCATTTTCTCCTTTTCCAATTGTGTTTTCTACCCTATCAAAGAGAGAAATCATCAGTTTAGCAACTTTTAATTTGTCGTCTGCAAATGCTTTCAATTCGGTCCAGTCGAAATTTTGTCATTTGGTTAAGAGTTAAGCTAGATGTTTTTAGCCAATCTGAAATTGTGATCCTTTGAAATTTGGATAAATCAGTATCTTTTGAATTACAAAGAGAATGGTTTTGGTATGGCTCATGACTACAGTCCTAAGACTGTTATTGATAACCTTTTACCAAACAATCCCACATTTTCAAATGCTTAAGAAAAAGACTTTTGAAAACATTGTGAGAAAAGGAGAAAATGCTGGTAACCAGCATTTTCTCATTTTCTCACAGTGTATTCTGAACCCTATAGTCAATTCAAAGCATTTTAGCCAGATTTAATTTGTAGTCTGCAAATGCCTTGAATTTGGACAAGTCTAAACTTTTTTCCTCTGGTAAAAGGTTGATACATTTACTGGCCTTTGTAATGTCTGAAATCAGAAATACCACTGAAGATAGTCTAATGCTTTTTTCTCTTACCAAACAATCCCATATTTAAACATCAAGAAGATGGCTTTTGAAAACATTATAGGAAAAGGAGAAAATGCTGGTTAGAAGGATTTTCTCCTCCTCCCATAACATTCTGTAGCCTATCAAAGACAAATCATGTGGTTTGAGCTGTGTTTGATTTGTTGTCTGCAAATGCTTTCAATTTGGATAAGTCTAAAACTTTGTTGTATGGTAAAGACATAAAGAAAAAGCCAGGGTTCTGTATAACAATGTTTAAAGACAATGAACTTCTCTTGTGTTGCAGGAGATGCAGGGAAAATGGCTGATCCCACCACAATGCTGTCAATTGCAGATCCTTTGCATATTGCACTGGTCAAAACAGATCCCACAGGGGACACCACTCTTATTTCATCACATTTTCTAGAATGGCGGCCTGTTCTTGCTTCAAATAGCAGCCGACTTGCCACCTCTTTAGAACTTAAGGGCACAGGTATTGTGCAAATGTTTCCATTTGATAACTGATTACTTGTACTTATGTTTTCAAGACTGTAATTTTTATGTACTTGGTATGCAGGTTTTGCAAAGATCTTTTGAGAGGAGAAATAAACGTTTTTGATTTCATTAATAAAATTGTTTTTAGGCTTCTAAAGGAACATAAATACACAAAACATTGCTGCAATTACCAATAAAAGGCCAATATATGGCAACTTTTCTGATTTTTGCATTTTTCCTGACCTTGATTTGTCACATTAACCATTTTCTCTGGGCAGCTGCTTTACAGTTTGCAGGCCTTAGTAGATCTTGACATTTTAAAACAGTATTGCTGAAAACAAAAATGCTTAGAACTGAACAGTTTCACCGCCACAGTGTTTCCATACTACTCACTGTATCCAAGTTGTATACACTCAAGTCTGTAGAAATCAGTTTTTCTTTTCTTCAGTCTTTCTTTTTCTTTATATGAGGGTAGTGTAAACACAAGTTATAGATGAAGATTGAATTAAGAAGAAAAACAGCTTTAACAAGGATACATTTGTATTTGTAAACACTTCAAATAAGAAGTAGTATGTCTGTCAGATGTTTTTAACGACCCTGAGAAAGACGCCCTTTGAACATTGTGGGAAAAGGAGAAAATGTTGGTAACCAGCATTTTCTCCTTTTCCCACAATGTTTTCTACACTATAAAAGAAAAACTGCACCATTTGAGCCACAATAAAATTGTTGTTTGCAAATGCTTTCAATTTGGACTTGTTTAAAATTTTGTTGTTTGGTACAGAGTTAAGGAAAGGCTGGCAACAGCCAGAGGAAGGGTTCAGCCATAAACACATACGTTAGTCTGTGTATAGAAACAGTCCTTGTAAGCAGTCTCTGCACTGTAACAGAGCTAATCCTTTACCAGACAACAAAATTCTAGATTTATCTGTATAGTAAGCACTTGCAGAAATGTGGCTCAGATATGGGATTTGTCTGTGAAAGGGTAGAAAACATTGTGGGAAAAGGAGAAAATGCTGGTTACCAGCCTTTTCTCCTTTTCTCACAATGTTTTCAAATGCTTTCTCCTTTAGGAATGTTAAAACTTAGGATTGTGTGACAAAGAGTAAAATTTCTATGCTTTTGTTTGTACTAGGTGCGGAGAATAAGGTTTCAGCAGGGGTGATAGATATTCAAGTAGAGCTCTTTCCAAAGACAAAACAGACTTTAAGCAATGAAGTGATTACTGCACAGATTCAGTTAGAGAGAGGTAGACATGCAGAACAAGAGAGATTGTTTCTAGTTTATGCAAAACAATGGTGGAAGGAATACCTGAGTATAAGGGAAAGCCATAAGGAAAGAATGGTGAAAATATTTGCTCAGGTTGGTAGCTTTGTCAATTTTAAGCTCAGTATGAAGTTCTGATAAAAATTTGTCAGTGACATACTGGACTTGAGAACAGGAAGTCGTTGGTTCGAATCTGTAGTTTGGTCACTTTCTTTTCTAAGAATGAATGATAGTCATTGCGACTTGGATTCATTCCTCTCTTACTGCTGATCATTGTTTCGACAATGGTTATGTGGGAAAGCAGCCAGTTTAATAAAGATACCTATCCATGATTCCCTGGGATATATCTGTCAAGTGATTTTCAGACATGCTAGAGGTGATATTGTCAGCAGTGACTAAATTAATTTAGTCGGTGTTATGTCTATGATTTGAAAAAGAGGGAATTTTGTTATATATGCATCATGACAGATAGATAGGGAACTGTGAAAAGGGGAAGGGTTGTTAAGAATTCAAGGGAGAATGTTTCCTAGGTACAAGTTTTTATACAAGATTCACTATAAGGGGCCTATATTACTTAGAGCATGGATACATTTTTGTTCACAACACAATTATTTGATTCATTATTGAAATGAATCTGGTTTTCAAAATAGAAGTGAGAAATAGTGTGGGGTTGATCAGCTTACTGTTTATGTGATGAAGCTTTTTGGTCAAAATTTTAATGGATGTGGTAACAATCTTACACTGAATTAGATTGTGCTTTCCTAAATCCTTCATGAGTTTTAGCTATTAAATAGCCTATTTGATTTGTATAGCTTTATACCTACTTCCCATTTCTTCTATCAAATAGGAAAGACTTTCATTATATTTCTTCAGCTAGAATAAAATTTGACTGTTAACCCTAACCCTTTACTTAACGATTAAGTTTTTAGATGTTTCCAAATCAAAACAGATGCTGACAACAAATTAGCTTTGTCATAAATGACAGAATTTGTCTTTGAAAGGGAAGAAAACATTGTGGGAAAAGGAGAAAATGCTGGTTACCAGCATTTTCTCCTTTTCTCACTATATTTTCAAGACTTCTTTCTCAGGATTTGGAAAGTGCTCTAGCGGGTTAACTCTTTACCACACAATTCCAAATTTTAACAACTCTGAAGAAGAAGGCCTTTGAAAACATTGTGGGAAAAGAAGAAAATGCTGGTAACAAACATTTTCTTCTTTTCCCCAATGTCTTCAACGATCTCAAAAGACAGATATGGTCGTGTGTGCCCCATTTTATTTGTCATCTGCAAATGCTTTTAATTTGGACTGGTCTAAAATTTTGTTGTGTGGTAAAAAGTTAACTACAAGACAAAATTTTAGACTTGTCCAAATTGAAAGTGTTTTGCAGACACAAAATTAAACTGGTCCCCGTTGTAGATACACTACATCTGGTATAGGCTGTTGTGATATTAGTTTTCATCGGGTTATGTGAGTATCAGTGGATAGCCAACTGGAGTATCTTACACATTTTGAGTTTGGCAGTATATCTAACATAGGGGATTTTTTGCACAGTTTGAAATTAGTAATCGAAACTAAAAGAATTTCAGCAAAAATTAAAAGGTGATGCCATGTATATAATTCAATTGTTTCAGGGGTCAAAAATTTGAAAAATTGAATGTACAAGAGGAGAGAGTGGCCTCCCTTGAATCTCTTTAATCTCGCAATATCACTAATCTAAAAATAGACGAGCAAAACACAGCCCGTTTTTCGTAGCCTGTGCAGATAACCTATACTCTTGCTGTATCAGGGTAGATAATCAATCTAACACCAAATCAGATGAGACTCAAATGATGGGATTTATCTTTGAAAGCAAAGAAAACATTGTCTGAAAAGGAGAAAATTATGTTTTTGATAATTTCTACTTTTCCAACAATGTTTTCAAAATCCTTCATTAGCCTTAAAAACACTGGAGTGACTGGACTGTTTGGTATAGGATTAAGATGACCTTACTTATTCTTTCAGGATGAGAATGGCACAAACCGTCCGGTTTGTTCATTTGTAAAACCTCTGAGAGCTGGACGCCTGCTAGATACAGCAAGGGAGGCTGCAAGATTTGTCAGCTTGATCCACCAGGAGAGAGCCCCTACTTTAGGGGGTGGGGGACGCACAGAACAGTGGACAACCATGCATGCCTTTCTATGCAGGAATAAAGGGGTGTGTGTTTGACTGTTGTCATCACAATGCATTTTTGTTTTTAAATAACTCTGAGAAAGTGGGTTTTAGAAAACAATGTGGGAAAAAGAGGAAATGATGGCGACCAGTATTTTCTCCTTAACCTACAACTGACAAATCCTTTCATTTGATTCACATGTTAAAATATTGTTTTCAGATTCTTCAATTTAAACATGTATGGAATCTGGCTGTTTTAGTTAAGACTTTTAAAATTAGTGAAAGTTGATTTACTAGTCATTAAATATCATTTAGTCACTGAATTTCAGTCTTTACATCTCTTTACACCCAGCTGAAGAAATTGTATAGAAATGTGGGGGTAAACAGAACAAATGTCAAAGGGACAAACTCAACGTTGACCAGCAATTAAAGATGCTATCATACTGCAAAAGTATAATACTCTTTTGACCTCTATGTATATTTTTTTATTCATTTATTGAACCCTTTACCACGTAATCCAGTGTTTTAACAATCGTGAGGAAGAAAGTATCTGAAAGTAGTCTCGGAAAAGGAGAAAATGCTGGTAGCCAACATTTTCTCCTTTTTCCATGATGTTCTCCATCCTTCTAGAAACAAATCCAATCATTTCAGCCACATTTGATTTGCTGTCTGCAGATGGTTTCCATTTTGTTGTCTGGTAGAGGGTTAAGATATCATTTGCTAGAAAAAAGATGAAATGGCTAATTTCTTGTAAATCAGGTTTTGAGCACCATTACCAGAGATTTTCTGTTGTACTTTCATACAGGATTGTGAAGACCATGCTATACTGCTATGTAGTCTGTTATTGGGTTTTGGACTGGATGCCTACGTTTGTGTAGGGACAAAGAGTAAAGGTGCTGTCCATGCCTGGGTGATGACGACTACAGTGGATGGGCTCATCACTTTCTGGGAAAGCTTGAATGGACACAGGTACAGTTAACTCCTTGGGTGCCAATTATATGAATTTACCTTTTCTCATGGCAATTTATTAAAACTTGGTAAGATTCCATCCTGTAGGCTTGACCAAACATACTGGCTCGAAAGATCAAAGATCAGACAGCATGTTCTGGGCAGGCTGACCTGGGTTGATACTTTTCGCAGATCCATTAAGCCCCCTTTTCACATAGCATGGTAAATTTATACTTACAGGGAAAGTTTATAGTGATGTTACTAAATATTTTTTTTTTTTTTTTTTTTCAGATATATTCATGAGCCATTAGATCCAAACTTACCACCTCTGGACAAGCAGCATAGACCTAAACACCCATATAAAACTGTAGGCACAGTGTTTAACCACCATTCATTTTATGCCAATAATCAGGTAAGAAATGTCTCCAGCTCTTGTAGATATAAATAGAAATTGTTTTGAAAGCACAACCTGAAAACTGAGTTATGACCTCTGAGAAGTTTAAGTTTTAGCTTTGCAAACATTGTCACAACAGGAGAGAATGCTGTTTACGAACACTTTCACATTTTCCTTTAGTATTTTCTAACTTTTCAAAACCAAACTCCACTATTCCGCAGGCATTTAATTTGTGACCTGCAAATAGTTTGTATTTCAAGTGTAAACCTATGATGTTTGTTTAACTCTTTACCAAACAACAAAATTTTAGACTGGTCCAAATTGAAAGCTTTAGCGGATGACAAAATAAATGTTTCTCAAAAGTTGAAATTTGTTTTTGGAAGAGTAGAAAACATTGTGGGAAAAGGAGAAAATGCTGGTTACCAGCATTTTCTCCTTTTCCACAATGTTTTCAAAGGCTTTCTTTCTTGGGGTCGTGAAAACTCGGGATTGTGCGGTAAAGAGTTAAGGGTTAAATGAGACAAACAGGTAATGGAATGTCTAAATGAGACAAATAGGTAATGGAATATCTAGAATGCATTTAGGACCAGCAGAGTATTGTTCACCAATCAATCTGAATTCATTTTTAATTCTCCTAATTCCAAAATTAACCATCTGATTGTACGAGATGCCGCTGGTTACCAGCATTTTGTCCTTTTCTTTTTCCCACAATGTTTTCTACTCTTTCAAACAGTGACACTACTACTTTATTGGCATTTTATATGTCATCAAACTCCACTTATTTGGACAAGTTTAAAATTGTATTGTCTGGCAAAAAATTTAACCACTTTTACAGCCAAGTGATTCCGTAGAAGTTTGTCGATTTAATTTGAGAGATGAAGCACTGTGGAAGTCAATGTCGCAAGATGCTATACAGTCTATATGCGGAGGAAACAGCCCTGTTTGGCCATTATTTCCACCACTTTGTGCATCCAGCCTTGACGCATCATTAGCAAGCAACGACCTTGAGCAACAACTGCGGATACTGACCATAGAACATCGCAGGGTTAGTATAATGCTTCATTCCTTTTATGTCATGGTATTCCCATTTCTCACATACAAGAATCTTTTCCCATGTACAAGCATCTGTTACAGTAGATTATATCACCATTTAACTCTCCAAACAATGAAACTCTGGAGTTATCCAAATTGAAAACAGCAACAAACAACAAGTTAAACATGGCTGGAATTATGAGATTTGGCTGTGAAAGAGTTAGATCCATTGTGAGAAAAAGAGAAAATGCTGGTTACTAGCAGTTTCTCCTTTCCTCACAATGAGTACATAAGCTTTCCTTCACTTTTGTCACTGTGTTTTTTTTTTATTTTCCCCACAATGGAATTTTATTTATGTGTCATAGCATTGATTTTTGCACATCTTTTACATTAGAATTATGGAAAAATTGCATATGAGGTACTTTTCCATTTGCAACTTTTAGAAACTACACAAGTTTAGTTATAGGAAATGAAAATGGCTTTTTTTCGTTGTTATAGAAAATATACTAGTAGTACAAAATACAGCAATTGCTCATACAAAGAACTGCTTTTCTTTTCATAATGTTTTAGAAAATTATCTTTCACAACGGCATTAAAGGTCTTGACTGAGGGGTTAAGGTGTTATGATTGTAATTATCATATGTTTTTGCTTGTGTTTATGCTAGGTTCCCACTATCACAATTCGCGCCACGATTGAAATCGTGGTCATAATCATGAGTAGGTCATGCTGATCCTATCAGGTCATATCAGAACTTGAAGTTACTTGTGGCAATCATGTAAATCGTACAAAATTTTTTGGCTGTCAAAAAATTTTCCACGATCAACATGAATGGTTTTTGATTATGGTCATCGCATCTAATCATACTGAACCGTAACAAAACGCAGCAGATTACATTAGATCAGGCTTCTTAATGGTGTTGATCGGGACCAATCTTAGACAGGGCAAAGGCCACACTCTGTGGCGATTTGCTGCGATCTCATACGATCTAGTGCATTTTATTAGATCCGTAGCTCACGCTCTGAGACGAATGTCTCACGAAAAGATACAAGTGGATATAAAATGGTACGAGTAGTTGCAATTTTATACAATTATAAACGGATGTTCACGGTTTGTTAAGATTTTCCACTTTTTAAGAGAAAGCATCGTTTCACTGTCAACATACTTTTACCCTTTTTTGGGAAATACCAGCATAGGTAAAACAGGCAGGAAGGGTAAACCTTGAGCGTCTCCTAACCCTGAACCAGTACTACCAGAAGTAGAGGTGGGGCGGATAAGGCACTCTTTCACCGGAAAAGCCAACAGGAAGAAAACATTAACTTCCTTTGCTGAGCAGCAGAAAGAGAAAATCATTGAGTTTCTAATGAACAAAGAGATCCTGTGGAGAGAAAATGTAATTATGGACATGAACATCTCAGAAAAGATGTGGAATAAGTTCTCTTTTTTGATCCCTCACATCGAGACAGTTGAAGCAAGAAATGTGGCATCTTTTGCAACAACAGAACAAGGTCCCCCCCTGAGAACGGACATACTCCCTCCAACATCGAACATTAAGCTTCTACTTGCAGTAGCTGTCCAACAGCAACAACTCCAGAAACATCTCCACAAACCTTTCCGAAAGCCTGCAAGCCTGGATCGGTCAGGCCGAAAGCTGTGGACAAAATAGAAAACTCCCGAAAACTGAATTAGTACCCCTTCCCCTCTAAAAAATTTCTAAATTCTTTAATTCATCCCAAAGTAATACAGCAAAAATGCTTGGATGCAATTCTTTTTTTCTATGGAATGGAACTTTTCTATTGTGTACAGGAAAGGTAAAAAGGATTAATTCTCATTCTTAAAACATGAATTTAATCTAAATAAAAACAAAAATTGTGGTAGTGTACATATCTTTAGCTCAACTAAACATCTTTACTCCTATTTGGTATTTTGATTATCAGTGTAACTTTATTCTTTTTATACGATCTGTATAGGAGGCTAGCAAACTGGTCAAAATATTGGCTTCTTTCTTCTGTGAGCCATGGTTGCATTTCAAACAGAAATCAATGTTAAAACTAACTTGTAGTGTTCCCAAGTAGTCCTCAAAAAACAAAACAAAAACTAATGAAGTCTGTGGACAGTCTTGCTTCATATATACTCATCGGGATCTAGTCGTAGGTTGCCCTCAGATCTTTTCGTAAAACACATCGCGACCACAATCATATCTTAGCGAAACAGAGTGCATCGGTTCGTAATTAACGTATCTGAACTTCTCCACACATATTTGTGTGTATTAAATCATCATAACTCGGGACCCCCGCTCGTACTAATTGTATCAAATCGAGATTCAATCATAGACTTGAACGGGACAATCTTATCGGAACATAATGGACCAGATACGAACATAAGGCCAGATCGAAATAGGTCGTGTGAACTGACATTACCAATCGCAATCACATCGCATCCAACCGCAACTCATCGTTTCTTAACGTATCCATTCGTATCATCTCGTATCCAAACCAAAAAAAAATCGAAAAGTTTCACGATTAGCTGCGAATAGCAAATCATGGTTCTCGTAACAAATCTAGCGACAATGGGAACCTAGCATTACCAGGTTTTGAGTTATAGACTATAATAGTCATTACGACAGGATTCATTCCTCCCTCATTGCTGATCATTGTTTCAACGATGGTTATTTGGGGAAGCAGCCAGTGGGTTGGGAAGAATATTGTGTGAAATACTGGTAAAAAAAAAAAGTTCCAGGAAAGCATTTATAGATGCACTGGCTGCGATGATATGACTGAAATAATTTTGTAGTCAGCGTTAAACAACATACAAATCATAAATCAGGAACTGACAGATGGGCTTGTATGAGACCAGAAGTGAATTTCACCAGTTGCCTATCTCAGCCAACAAGATGACTGGTCTTTGAATTTAGCTCTAGAGTTAACTCTAGAATTTAACTCTTTACAAAACAATAAAATTTTAGGCATGTCCAAATTGAAAGTGTTTGTAGATGACAATTTAACCCTTTCCCAAACGACAAATTTTAGACTGGTCCAAATTGAAAGAGTTTGCAGATGACAATTTTAAATTTGATGAAAATGGCAGAAAGTTCTCCAAAAGGGTAGAAAACACTGTGGGAAAAGGAGAAATTGCTCATTACGAGCAATTTCTCCTTTTCCCACAGTGTTTTCAAAAGACTTGTACTGCAGACACGTAAAAACCAGGGCTTGTTTGGGAAAGGGTTAAGTGAGGTGCAAATACTGGGATTTGTATTATTAAAAGTAGAAAACATCAGTTAACAGCATTTTCTTCTTTTCCCGCAGTGTTTTCAAAGGCCTTCTTTCTCATGGTTATAAACAGTTTGGATTGTTTTGTAAAGGGTTGAGTTAATATGGCTCTAGAATATTCACCCTTTAATTTTAATTTGACCCTTTACCACACAATCCCGACTTTTAATGACCATAACAAAGAAGGCTTTTGAAAACAAAGTGGGAAAAGGAGGAAATGCTGGTAACTAGCATTTTCTTCTTTTTCCACTGTTTTCCATCCCATTTAAAACAATTCCCATCATTTGGGCCAAATTTAAATAGTCATCTACAATTGATTTGAATTTGGACTGTTCCAAAATTTTGTTGTTTGCTTAAAGAGTTAAGGAGTATGATAGAAGCTTTTCATCTTTTTTCTGCAGGATCTTGGTATGAACACAGTCTGGGATGACCAACTAAGCTATCTTCTCACACCATCTTTGGCAGCATATGAGACAGAGAGAGTGACAGGTAATATTGGTTAGGCTTTTGTCAGACAACAAAATTGACATGTTTAAATTGAAAGCAAATGCAGACAACTGGATAAATGCTGCTCAAGTGATGAAATTTGTCTCTGAAAGGGTAAAAACATTTACAGAAAAGAGGCATATGCTGGTGAACAGCCTTTTCTTCTTAAAACACTGTTTTACAAAAGCAGGTGCCTGATTTTGACTTCGTACCAGAGGACAAAATTGTAGACTAAAATCATTGAAAAGCATTCTCTGGCAAAAAGGGGTTTAGTGCATTTCAGTGATGCATTATACCAAGGAGGTCATCACATAATATGGATCCATTTAGTCCAACAACTGCCTGAAACCACAGGTAGAAAGGTCCTTAGACATGCAGAAAATAAACCAAAAACAAAAAACTTTGGCCCAGTCAGCATTTTCACAGAGCATGGTTCAAATAATTGGATGTCTTGAACCATTGAAAATATTGCAGGGAGTGGAAACAAAGCTGGTTATCAGCAATTTCATCTTTTCCCAGAATGGATTGACTAGCCTTCTTGCTTGGTGTTGTGAAAAACAGGATTGTATAGCGACAGAAAAATTGCCATTTTCAGAAGTTTTTCTGGACTTACTCAGGTTTCAGTATCAGAGTGTTAATTTTTTTGTCTTTTGTCTGAGAAAAGTAGTCAGTGACTTCGAAAGAAAGTTGTGTCAGTACTGGTGTGAGAGAGCTAGGAAACACATGCGTAGTTGCGCTGACAGCTGACTAATACAAACACAAAAACAAATCAAGTATTCAAGGTTTCCAGCAAACATTAGGCTATGTCACAATAAGTTCGTTGTATTTCCAGGTTTAACAGCAGGCAACGAAGAGTTTCAAGACTCTATAAAGCAAGCCGTGCCAGATGGACACACATTTAAAGGGTATCCCATTCAGTTTTCCCACAGAAATGCAAGGAAAGCCTTTGCAACATGTTTAAGGTAAACAAATGAGCTCTCTGAGTAATAGCTTCTTTAACAACAGTTTTTATTCCATGTTATTTGACTGTTAACCACACAGTCCCGACTTTTAACGACCCTGAAAACTTTGTCGGAAAAGCAGAAATGCTGGTAACCAGCATTTTCTCCTTTTCCCACAATGTTGTCTACCCTATCAAAGACAGATATCATCATTTGAGCTACTTTCAGTTTGTTGTCTGCAAATGCTTTCAATTTAGACAAATCTATAACTTTGTTGTTTGATAAAGGGTTAAAAAAAAATGTCCAGGCCTTTTGATACTTCTCTTTGTTCAGCACAGGGCAAAGAACTTTTTTGTGTGGCAAAGCAGACAATGGCTGGTAAGACTGTTGTACAAACCACTGCTGAAAATACATTTTGATTACATTGATAGTTGCACTGGCTATCAAGACATAAACTATTGTTGAAATCAACATCACCCCTTTCAGCCTTTTAGGCAAAACAGGGGCTTTTGTGCACTGTATAGATTAAGATCAGACTGTAAGTTGGTATTATATTTTCAGCCATGGAATGACGTTAAGTTTGTATATGAGTCATGCTCTTTAAAAAGGAGGCTTCATCTGCAAAAGGGATCAACCCATGTCAGCCTCAGCCTGCCCAGGCTGACATGAGTAGAATTTGTAAATTTTCAGCATGTCCAAGGACAGTTCTGCACCCATATGCAGTCAATTGTCTGACTAAATGGTTTTAGTGGATCCCTTATTACAATGTATGTGCTCAGAGCTCCAGATAGAGAGAGCGATTTTGATTTCAAGATTGAAAATATCAATTATTCTCCACTAAACCCTATGTTATGGGTACTCATCAGAATCATCTCAGTGAGACGATTCTAATGAATAGGCACAACTTATGGTTTGGAAGAGAAATAATGGATTTAGAATACCATCACTCCCTCTTATCTGGAGCTCTGTGTGCTGTCTTGCTTCGTGTAATACATCATGGAGATGCATTAACACCCCCCCTGCCAGAGCATGGTGCATATACTAGTATTTGGTGCTAAAAGAGTTAAATACAAATAATGCTTTTGATTCTCTGGACAGATCTCCAGTTTGTGAAGAAATAATTCAGTGCCGAGGTGATCATGTGAGATTAGCTGTGCGTGTCAGAATATATCCCTACCCAGAATCCTCTTGTGCTACATGGATTATGTTTGCCTGTAAATACAAGTCAGTGGTTTGATGAACTAGGCCTGCCTTAAACTAGGTCTGCCGTTATGCTGTACAAAGTCCCAACAGTCATGCATTATGTGATAAACACTGGTGTAGATATATGTGATTGATAATAGTTGTACATAGAATCTGTGACAGACTAGAGCATCTAGTACAAATTTTAGTGAATCTTGAAAATCATCAAAGTTCCACAAGTCCCCATATATGTTTAACTCCTTACCAAATGACAAAATTTTACACTAGTCCAAATTAAAAGCATCTGCAGACGACAAAATAAATGTGACTAAAAAGTTGAAATTTTGTTTTGGGAAGGCTAGAAAACATTTGTCAGAAAAGGAGAAAATGCTGGTTACTAGCATTTTCTCCTTTTCCCACAATGTTTTCAAAAGGCATCTTTCACATGGTCATTAAAAGTTTGGATTGTGTGGAAAAGGATTAAGGATAGGAAGGCCTGCTATTTTTTTACCAAACGACAAAATGTTAGACTTGCCCATACTTGAAGTATTCACAGACAACTACCCTAATGTGGTTCAAATGATGAAATTGTTTTAACCGTCATTTTCTCCTTTTCCTATGTTTTCAAAAAGCATTTTTTCTCATGGTTGTAGAATTTTTGGATTGTTAGGAAAAGGGTTAATTCTTTTCTAAATTGAAAATTATATACTCTCTAAAATTTAATGCATCTACAGACTACACTTTTGAAATTGATATAAATTAGCTGAAGTTCGTTGATGGAGTAGAAAACCAGCTCTGTTTACATTATTTTTTCAAGACTGATGTCAGAAATGCTTTGAATTAATCCTTTACCAAATGAGTATATATCTTTGCTACCCTCAGGAGGAAGACTTTTGAAAATACTTTGGAACTTGGAGGAAATACATGTACTGTACTTCTTTCTTCAAAAGATCTTTGTTTGTATTGGAGTTTGATGCTGTTTGAACAGCTTTGTTCATATCACGGCAGCTAGTGCACGTATGCATGTGTTTCCTGGGTTTCTCACACCAGTGCTGACACAACTTTCTTTCCAACCCACTTGACAGCTTTTCTCACATGCAGCAGAGGTGAGAGGCAAAAAAAACCCTGGAGAGAAAGTTTGCTGCAAACGGGAATCAAACTCACAACCGTGAAGTCACAAGTTGGATACATTATCCACTGAGCTACCCGGCCAGGCTTTCTTCACAAGAATTTCTACCCTCTTAGAGACAAATTTCAGTATTTGAGACACATTTGAGGCTGCAAATGCTTTCAATATGGACTTGTCTACAATTTTGTCATCTGGTTCAGATGATTCAGTTGTGTGTAAGCAAACTACTGTCTGAAAATCATCTAGTATCGTCTATTCTGAAAAAAAAAAAAGCACAAAAAACATGGAGGGAAGAAGACAAAATGCTAGTTACCAGCATTTTCTCCTTTTCTGACAATGTTTTCTGCTGTTTCAAAGACAATTTCCGTGACACATACTTGAGCCTTCCTCTTTTTGCTTGATGTCTTTAAATGCTATCATTGTGGACAAATGTAAAAGTGTTTTCTCTGTGAAAGAGTTTAAGTGTAATTTGTATGTTACTGTGGTAAGGAATTAGAAGCAGTGAAACATCACTCTTCATAATGTTTACTGCATCAGTATATATGACTGAAAAGATGCTACTTTACAGAATACTTTTTAAATATACTTTAAGGTGTCAAATCATAGCATTTTCTCATAAAAGATTTTTTTAATTTTGTTACTTTTTCCATTGTTGGTTGTCTCTGTAATAATGGTCCCTGTGATCATGATATTTAAGATTTTTTTGTTATGCTTCTTGGTACATGTATTTTCATTTGCATGTTAGCTTTTAACTCTTTACCAAATTACAAAACTTTGGAGTTGTCCAAATTAAGGGCATTTCCATGACTCAAATATGACTTGAATTATGAAATATGGCTGTGAAAGAGTAGAAAGCATTGTGGGAAAAAGAAGAAATTGCTGGTTAGCTGAATTTTCTCCTTTTCCCACAAAATTTTCAAAAGCTTTCTCTCTCAGGATTATTATGCCCCCCTTCAACGAAGTGGGGGTATATTGCTTTGCACATGTCGGTCGGTCCCTGGATCGGTTGGTAGACCTTACCTTGTCTGGATCATAACTAGACGCAGAATTGACCTAGGTTCGTCAAATTTGGCACAGACATGCGTCTTGGAGAGTAGATTATCCCTATTGATTTTGTGGTCAATCAGTCAAATGTCAAGGTCACAGTGACCGTCAACATGTTGATATATAGACCAAACCTTGTCCGGATGACAACTAGACACAGAATTGACCGAAGTTCGTCAAATTTGGCACAGACATGCGTCTCGGAGTGTAGATGATCCCTATTGATTTTGAGGTCAATCGGTCAAATGTCAAGGTCACAGTGACCATCAGCATGTTGATATATAGACCAAACCTTGTCCAGATGGTAACTAGACACAGAAATGACCTAAGTTCGTCAAATTTGGCACAGACATGCGTCTCGGAGTGTAAATGATCCCTATTGATTTTGAGGTCAGTCGGTCAAATGTCAAGGTCACAGTGACCGTCAACATGTTGATATATAGACCAAGCCTTTGTCCGGATGATAACTAGACACAGAATTGACCTAGGTTCCTCAAATTTGGCACAGACATTTGTCTCGGAGTGTAGATGATCCCTATCGATTTTGAGATTAATCCATCAAAGGTCAAGGTCACAGTGGCCTTCAATTTAGTGATATATAGACCAAACCTTGTCCAGATGATAACTACACACAGAATTGACCTAGGTCCTTCAAATTCTGTACAGATATTCATCTTGGAGTGTAAATGATCCCTATCGATTTTAAGGTTAATCCATGTAAGGTCAGGGTCACAGTGACCACCAGATGATTCAGGGCCCGTGCTGCCGTTCGCCACTTGAACCATTTGCTCAAAAAAAATTAAAGTGTCTCAAAAATCATCATATGTGGCTCAACTTGTGGCTCCAACATTTTATTCGCGTATTATCGGGGACATAGTGAGCATCAAAGTCGACTGGTAAAAAGCGGAAGTCGAACGCGCGTGCTGAGAAGAAAATAGATAAACAAGTCTGTGTATCAGCGACTGTTTACAATCTTGTATGTATACACACGGCGGTATGTATAATTATGCGAACTGTTGACAGATTATCACGTTTAACAATTGAAGTGGGCTATAAATCGACAATTAAAGGATGTTAATTACTTGATAAGCAATTATTGCCGACGCATGTCGGTACTTTGACCTATCTCCAATTAAAGATGGACCTGTCAACAAATTATCGGCAATTAAAGGATCAAATTATGTGGATGTTTTTCGGCGATTGATATCAGTTTATGAACTGTTCCACTTGCTGTATCAGTGTGGCAGTAGGGGGTCATGACTGTTTCACAAACAGACATCTTGTTAAAACTTGTGATTGTGTGGTAAAGTGTTAACCCTTTAGCACACAATCACAAGTTTTACCAACCCTGAAAGAGAAGACTTGAAAATATTGTTTTCAAAAGCCTTCTTCCTCAGGGTAGTTAAATCTCAAGAATGTGTGGTAAAGGGTTAAGTTACTTGCCAGACAGTGAAACATCATGATGGCCCCCTCTATGGGCTTTGTGCACAGGTAAACTAAAATGCAAATTAATACAATACACACATGCAGACACTTTTTGACATATTCTAGTTTTTATTCAATAATGAACATAGTTTAACGCAATTTAAATTACTACACTATAGAAATTTCTCAAACTTCACATTGCCACTGGACATTCAAAGAACAGAACTTACAATGAACAAGAAGAATTACAGAACAAAATATGAGCTTATTAACCCTTTACTGCACAATCCAGAATTTTAACGACCCTTAGAAAGAAACCATATAAAAACACAGTGGAAAAAGAAGATGCTGGTAACCAGCATTTTCTCCTTTTCCTCGCAATGTTTTCTACCCTATGAAAGAGAAATTCCATCAGTTGAGCCACATTTAAATTGTTGTCTGCAAATGTTTTCAATTTGGACCAAGTCTATATCTTTGTCATTTGGTAAAGAGTCATCACACAGGCTTTGTTAGACACACCACAACTTGTGAAAACGTCAATACAAATTTTTTTTCTCTTCAATAGCATATTTTTAATTCAGAGTGGAGGAGCAGAAACAAGAAAATACTGCATCAAACGGAGGAACTGCTCATAACAAAGCAGTTCTTCCATTTGTCATTTCCTTATAACTCTTTACCAGACCACAAAATTTAAGACTCGTTCAAAATGAAAACAATAAGACGACAAATGAAAAATGATACATTCAAGGGCAAAAGGAGAAAATGCTGATTTCCACTATTTTCTCCTTTTCCCACTATGTTGTCAAAAGCTTCCCTCCTCGGGGTCGATAAAACAAGGATTGGTTGGTACAGGGTTTCAGACGCCCCTCTATATTAAGGGTAAGATTCAGAATAAATTACAATAGTCACTGCAGGACTGCTTAATTTTATGGAAAGAACCAATCAGCTACAACATCTGATAAATAAAACATTTGTGAAAATCTACCAAAACTAAACATCACTTTTCAACTAAACTTTATCCAAGAAATTATGAGGTCATAATATTGATAAAATCCATAAATGACCGCCCGCAGTCATTATAACAAAAAAAAAAAAAAAATAACTCAAAAAGTGGGGATTCCATATTAAAAAGAAATCACATGAAATGTCCATTTAAAAGTGGGAAAAATCAAATTTAAAAAAAAAAAAAGAGCCCTCAAAAAATTCTAGCACAGACTTGAATGATGAAGCAACAGTCTACTGTCAACTAATCGTCTTTGATAAAGAGGATTTTTCCAACATGCATGTTTTACTCATTGCTGCATATGCTTTCTTTTAAACTACTGATTGTGACATAATGGTGAAATATTCACTGACCCTTTTCCAAACTATCTCACTTTTTAATGACTCTACAGAAGGAAGACTTTCGAAAACATTGCGGGAAAAGGAGAAAATGCTGGTAACCTTCCCCATATAATTTTTGGTAAAAATAATAATTATTATGTAAATTTATGAGGCCAAATAGCCTAAAATGATATACACTAAAAATTTAGAAGCCATGTTGTAACCGATATCGTGAGTTAATCAACTTCAAGTAAAGTAAGCAAATCTTTAGAGAGATGAAGGAGAGGAAATGTCTTCATCTAACTGGAAAATATTGTAGGGAGAAAAGCAGAAAGTGCATTGTACTTTCAACACTAGTATCATTGCTATTCATAATGTTTTCCACAGCTGTGAACTGCAGGAATGTAAATAGGTTACATTTGTGTAATAATGAGTAAACATTGCTGTACAAGACTTCAAACTATTCTCTTTGTCGGAGCAGCGCCTCAATTAACCCTTTACCGCACAATGCTGCCTTTTAATGCCCCTGGGAAAGAAGCCTTTTGAAAACATTGTGGAAAAAGGAGAAAATGCTGGTAACCAGCATTTTCTCCTTTTCCCACCATGTTTTCTACCCTATCAATAGAAAATTGCACCATTTGAGCCACATTGAAATTGTCGTCTGCAAATGCCTTCAATTTCGACAAGGCTAAAATTTTGTCATCTGATAAAGGGTTAAGAAACAAGATGGTCTTAACCCTTTCCCAAACGATGAATTTTAGACTGGTCCAAATTGAAGAGCTTGCAGACGACAATTTTAAGTTTGATGAAAATGGCAGAAAGTTCTCAAAAAGGGTAGAAAACACTCTGGGAAAAGGAGAAATTGCTTGTTACGAGCAATTTCTCCTTGTCCCACAGTGTTTTCAAAAGACTTGTACTGAAGACACGTGAAAACCAGGGCTTGTTTGGGAAAGGGTTAAGTGTAAAGTTTCCGAATTTGAAACAGAAAAAAAAAAGCTTTGCCTATATCACTAGAGCAAGCTTCCACTTCAACTCCTTACCAGACAAAAAAATTTTAGACTTGAATTGAAAGTGTTTGCTGATGACAATTCATATTTGTGTCAAATGATCGGATTGGTCACCAAGAAGGGTAGAAAACGTGGGAAAATGCAGAAACTGCAAGTTACCAGTATTTTATCCTTTTCCCCCAAGTTTATCTAATGTTTTCTTTCTCAGGGTCATTAAAACTTGGGATTGTTTGGTGCTGCTTGCCTAACCCTTCACCATGCAATCCCAAGTTTTAATGACTCCGACAGAGAAACCTTTGGAACATTCCATCATTAAAGCCACAATGAAATTGTCATATGCAAAAGTTTTCAATCTGGACAAGGCTAGAACTTTTGTCGTAAAACTAAAACCAGAACTTTGTAGTAAAGATTTACTAGTAATACAGATTTGACTTAACCTGCATTTACCTAGCCCTGAGCACCCCCTAGTTGTAAGCTTATTTAACCCTTTCCCAAACAAGCCCTGGTTTTCACGTGTCTGCAGTACAAGTCTTTTGAAAACACTGTGGGAAAAGGAGAAATTGCTCGTAACGAGCAATTTCTCCTTTTCCCACAGTGTTTTCTACCCTTTTTGAGACCTTCCTGCCATTTTCATCAAATTTAAAATTGTCGTCTGGAAACTCTTTCAATTTGGACCAGTCCAAAATTTGTCATTTGGGAAAGGGTTAATATATATGTATTCTTGACTAACATATCAAAATCAACTCAAGGGATAATATTTTGGCACAAACAAGGGGCATTTTCCAAATGTTACAACATGAACGTTTTTGAAAAAGGCTCATAGATATGCTTAGAAGTCCATATCCTGAGCTTTTCAGTTGCTCATAAATATGCGTAGAAAGAGCTAATGTAAAATAAAATTTTCATTACATGTAAAATACCAACTCGTAATTTTCACCTTGATATTTTACTAGCCTTCAAATCAGTGTTCCAAAGTGGTTACTACAATAAAACACTTTGGGATGCAAGTTCCACTTAACAATTACATTTTCCTTATTCAGGCACCTTAAAGGCTTACTGCACCTATGTCTATAATACAGAGGTGCAATCCCATTTCATAATGAGCCCAAGGAAGAAGGCAATTGATAGTATTCAGGGAAAAGGAGAAACTGCTAGTGACCAGCTGTGGTAAGCAGCATTTTCTCCATTTCCAAAAAAGTACGTTTCCAAGACAAATCTTATCATTTTAACCACATTCATCAACATATTTTCAATCTGGATGTCTTAAATTTTGCGATCTGGTAATGAGTTACTTTTAGGTATTTTGGGGTTCAAGGAGTATTATGACCCTTGTCAACCTAAGGTGTGGTTATTCATTAGAGCTGTTGAAATTTAGATCTAGAATCCAATTATGCATAAAATTGAATACTGGCCATGATCATCAATTAACCCCTTACCAACTGATCCCAAGTTCTATCGACTCTGAGGGAGAAAGCTTGTCAAAACATTGTGGGAAAAGAAGAAAATGCTGGTAGTCAGCATTTTCCTTTTTTTTTCCCACAATGTTTCTACTCGTTCACAGACAAATTTCACCATTTGTGTAACATTCAAATTTCCTTTGCAAATGCTATAATCCTTTACCACATAATCCCGACTTCATGACCCTCTGGAAGAAAGCTTTTGAAAACATTGTGGGTAAAGAGGAAAATGCTGATAACCAGCATTTTCTCCTTTTCCCACAATGTTTTCTACTCTCTCATAGACAATTTATAACCATCTGAGTCATGTTAAATTTTTTGTTTTCAACTGAATTCTGACAAGTTCAAAATTTTGCCTGTTGGTAAGAGTGAAATTTAGACAAGCTTATTATCTTGTAATCTGGTAGAGGGTTAATTTTGGAGTCACAGAGAGGAGGCGAGTTAAGTTACACTATGGAGAATCATCCATGGATTAATTTCTCTATCACAATGTTTGGTGGAATTCTTTCAAAGATGATGAGCCAATCTTAATATCCATAAGGTAATGCGTTTTCACAAACTACTCCATTCGTACATTGAATATCTTGTCAAAAAAAAATACAAAAATAGTTCAATTTACTAATGGCAGTGCAATTGAGTACCTGCTGCACTTTTTCCATGAATCTTTCCTTTATCAGGCAACAATCTTTTCAGATTTGTCCATATTGACACCATTTTCACTTTTCAAAGGACAAAATTAATCTCTGATGGCCCAATTACATATGAGCCATGCTCTGGCAAAAGGGGGATTAATGCACCTCTGTGATGCATCATGCCAAACATGACATTACATAGTTTGGGATCCATAAAATCCATTGGGTCTATCAACCAACTGTATCGTAAGGTAGACTGGTCCTTCGATATAATTGACCAATAGTGAAAAGTTTCGGCCCAGGTCAGCCTGAGCGGACTGGGCAAGCTGACCTGAGTCGATGCTTTTTGCTGATGCATTAAGCCCCCTTTTCAGATCATGCCTCATATGATTGGATTTTTCTTTTATAGGGAAGAGAAAATGCTGAAAAAGGAGAAAAAGCTAGTCATCAGCATATGTCTCCATATGACACTATCTTTTTCATAAGTAGTCTTCACCAGGATAATAAAATACCAGATTTTCTTGAAACGATATTATAAATGAATTCCTTTTTGGAGGAAGTTAAATGGAAGATATGCAATTATCTTCCTTAAGCTGGCAAATATTCAACATCTGTATTGAATTTTTAATTCAAATAATTTTTGTTCTAATAATCATCAAATCATTGAGATTTCACTGTACGTTCTGTTACCTGTCTGATTAATCCAGATGCAAATTAAACACATGAATTCAACACAAATTACAAAAGGAAAAGTTCATAGCTACAAAAAAAAAGCATTGAACACAACATTTCATCGACTAATATCATTCAACAAATGAGAGAAGAGGCACTGACATATATACAACAAGTACAGTCAAATCCATGTTAACGAAGCTAGTGCTACACAGCCATTGCTTAAGGCAACCACTGTGCAACCAACTTGTTTGGAATATAAACATATTAAACAGACATATACCTTATCCTTTACCAAATAATTCCATATTTTTATGACTCTGAGGAAGGAGGCTTTTGAAAACATGGTGGGAAAAGAAGAAAATTCTAGTAACCAGCATATTCTTTTTTTTTCCCACAATATTTTCTTTCTTTTCAAGAACAAATCTTATTCTTTGATTCATATCTGATTTGTGATTAACGACTGCTCTAAATTTGGGAAAGTCTGAAGTTTTCTTGTTAGCTAAAGAGTTAACTCTTTACCACACGACAAAATTTTAGCGTTGTCCAAAATGAAAGCATTTGCAGATGACAATTTCAGTGAGGCTCAAATGTTGAGGTTTTTCTTTGATAGGGTAGAAAACATTGTAGGAAAAGGAGAAAATGCTGGTAACCAGCATTTTTTCCTTTTCCTACAATGTTTTCAAAAGGCTTCTTTCCCAATGGCGTTAAAAGTCGGGTGCGGTAAAGGGTTAAGTCAGCTTTGTAAAGTTCTCTTAGGTGTCTGTGTAATAAAGCTGGACTGAAGCTATTATTAACCCTTTATCAGATGACAAAATTTCAGACAGGTCCAAATTAAACGCATTCCCAGACGACATACTTGATATTGCTTGAATGGATAGATTTGTCTGTGATGGGGTAGAAAACATTGTGGGTATAGGAGAAAATGCTGTTTACTAGCATTTTCTCCTTTTTCCACAATGTTTTCAAAAGCCATTTTCTCTGGGTCATTTAAAAGTTGGGACTATTTGGTAAAGGGTGAATGGATATGTTCACTGGAAACAATTTACATGATAACCAATGACTGACCATTGTGCAACATTATGAAACTGCATTATTCCATAAAAAAAAAAGATTTAAAACAGAGGGCAAAACTTGGATCTACACAAAAATAGGTTTGAGTCAAGAACTGGTCACCCTTCTTGGTGACTTTGATAATCCATGCCAAGTGTCAATGTTATTTGGAAAATAACATTTTCTCAGGTTTAAGTGAAGTTAAATTAAGGTATATATCTGAATAATATGACCTGTACCATTACAAAATATTTCCATCTTCAATCCAAAAAAGGTATGGATCTGTTTTCAAAAACAAATGTAAATAACATTTCTACAGTAATTCTAAATTTAGACAATAAAGCAATTTCTAATTGGCTAAACTAAATTGGTGAACCATTTCATACAACCAAAATGATTTAGCCAATCAGAGATAACATTTCTTCAAATTAAGCAAACCCACAGTAGAATTAGAACACAATTAATGAATACCACCCCTGTCTCTGGTTTTATTTGGGCCAGTACGTTGTTACAAGTCATTTGATGTAATTATCGACAGATACATTATTTACAACAGACATAAAGAGACCACCACACAAGCTCACCTCTGAATCTTGTGTTAATGTGAGCTAAAACTGACTGGGTCCATCGCAAACTTGTTTGGAACACAGCATTATATAAAGCAATCTCTGAAAAATAGCTATACCCTTAAAATTTCCTGTCAGCATTTCAGAAATCATCTGATATAGTTTATTTCATAAGTAGATTTACAAAGATCTATATACATTAAGTACTCTGTATATACACTATATACTGAAAAAGGCAATGTATTTACATGTAACAATATTTACATTGTTCATAACATTGTAAATGATTCTACTTGGATCAAGAATCATTTTTTATCAGAAAAGAAATGAGATGGACAAGCGTAAGAAGTGAAAAATTTCCTATTTTCCCTGGCATTCAAACAATTTACTCTTTACTAGATGAGAAAATTTAAGGTTCCTCTATATGAAGGCATTTGCAACCAATTAAATATGGGTGAAATGATAGGATTTGTCTTTGAAAGAATAGAATAGATTGTAGCAAAAGGAGATGTTGGTAAATAGCTTTTCCCAATTTTCCATGTTTTTAAAAGCATTCTTTTTTGGGTCACAAAAACATGGAATCATCTGGTGAAGGATGGAAAAAAAAAAAATTATGTACATTCAATGGATACAAAAAGAAATAGCACTAAATTCATTATCCTAAAATTACATAGCAAAACTTTATGAGCTGGTAAAAATACAGTTAACTCTTTACCACACAATCCCGACTTTTAATGACCCTGAAAAAGTAAGCTTTTGAAAACATTGTGGGAAAAGGAGAAAATGCTGGTAACCAGCATTTTCTCCTTTTCCCACAATGTTTTCTTCCCTTCCCAAAACAAATTTCAATTTTTGGGTTACATTTATTTTGTCATCTGCAAATGCTTTCAATTTGGACCAGTCTAAAATTTTGTCGTTTGGTAAAGGGTTAATCAATTTTCAAAACTGCCCTTTCTTATGTAAAATAAAGTCTAGCAGCATACAGTACAAGGCTATGGTGGTACAAGCTTCTCAAGCTGTTTTACTGTTACTCATAAGATTCCTTTTCAAGTAAAATATAAAATAATTTTGACTATACAGGTAAAACATACAAAATATAATACAAAATAATGACAGGATCAAAACATTTATCCAACATCATAAAAAAAGAATATGAAAGGTAGGAAAAAGGTCTTTATCAAATTTGACTATATACTAAATATCTCTTAGTCTAGTTTCAGCAACCCCGAGGTGGAAAGCTTTTAACTCTTTACCACAAAACAAAATTTCAGACTTTTTAGAAGTGAAAGTATTTGCATACAAAAAAAAAAATTGTGGCTCAAATTACGATATTTGCCTTTGGTAGGAAAGAAAACACTGTAGGAAAAGCATTTTCTCCTTTCCCACAGTGTTTGCAAAAGCTTTCTTTAGGACAGCATTAGAACTAGCAATTTAGTTAAGGGTTAAATCATTCTGGGAAAAAATAGAACATGCCAGTAACAATGAGGGAAAGGAACAAATGATTTTTTCCTTTTCTCATATTATGTTCTTCCCTTCCAAAGAAACTCACTGAAGCACATTTAATTTGCTATATGCAAAATCTTACAACATGGACAGGTCTAAAATTGAGTTGTTGGGTAAAGAGTAATGAGGGATACTTCCACCCAAAAAGTCATCTAGCCTACAATTTCTTCCCCCCCCCCCCCTTACTGGAAATGCTTATATCATTTACCTGATACTGTGGTATTTTACAATTTGCTGCTCCAAAATCATTATTGAGAGACAAACACAGAACACACTAGGACTTTCACAGAAGGTGATGCAGTAACCACGCCAAATTCTCCCATAGAGAATACAGGAGCTGTGCTTAAGTCCATATAGCATCTTTGGTCCAACAGACCAGTCTGTAAAACTTCCATACTGCCCTCCAGGTCATGTGTTATTTGTTAAACATAGACCATTACCAAAGAATGCCATGTTATAAAGACCCAAAGGAAGAATACTTTTGAAAAGATTGTGGTAAAAGGAGAAAATGCTGGTATCCAGCATTTTCTCCTTTTCCTACAACATATCCTACAAAAATATCCATTCCATCATTTGAATCACATTATCTGCAAATGCTCTCAGTTTCGAGAAATTTAAATTTCTTTTATTTTGGCATTGAGAAAGAGTCCACAGTTGTAAAAAGTTTCAATACAATGAGAGTAGAACTGAAGGAAAAGTTGACTACACAAACTTACATATGAGAATGCCAACATACAGGCAGACAGGCTGATCCCATTAGACCCCTCAAATATATTTTTTGCGGGGGTATCATTACCATTTAACCCTTTACCGCACAATCCCAACTTTTAATGACCCTGAGAAAGAAGCCTTTTGAAAACATTGTGGGAAAAGGAGAAAATGCTGGTAACCAGCATTTTCTCCTTTTCCGACAGTGTTTTCTACCATATCAAAGACGATTCACATCATTTGATTCACATTTCAATTGTCGTCTGCAAATGCTTTCAATTTGGACCAGTCTACATTCTTGTCCTTTGGTAAAGAGTTAAGAAACACTAAAGTAAAAACAAGACAAGAGGGCCATGATGGCCCTGTATCGCTCCACTGGCTTATAAACATAAACCATAAAGAGAAGTCTTCAATATATAAGCCCTTATAAAACTTTGACCCCAGGGCTACAGTCGGACTAAGTGGGGAATATGTGTATTAGAAGAATAACATGCCAAATGTGGGAGTTCTTGGCCTTATGGCTAGTAACATAACGGTTTCTGAAGTTTTCACTCCATAAACCGATGTAAAACTTGTGACCCCTGGTGCAGGGCCAAAGTTGGTCCTAGGGCTGTAACTTGGGCCCTCTTTGTATTGTCCACTAGATAATGCTATAATTATGCAAAATTTGGTAGCCTTAAGCCTGATGGCTCTGTACACCAACATTTAAAAGTTTTCCCTATATAAGCCCATGTAAATCTTGTGAACCTGCCCCCCCCCCTCCAGCATGAGGCCAAATTGACCCCAGGACTGTAATTTGGGCACTTTTGGTAGACCCCCTCTAGATCAAGCTAAATGCAAAATTTGGTAGCTCTAGGCCTTATGGCTAGGTACAGGAGGATTTTTGAAGTTTTCTATATAAGCCTATGTAAAACTTGTGACCCCTGGGGCAGAGCCAATTTTGACCCCAGGGCTATAATTTGAAGATACATGATAGAGGTCTACTACATAAAGCTACATGCCAAATTTGGTAGCCCTATGCCTTATGGTTTCAGACAAGAAGATTTTTAAAGATTTCCAATATTTTCCAGTTTTGTTGCCATGGCAACCAGTTTTTGAAGGAATCAAATTCTTTCAAGAAATTCTGAAGAGGACCATGGCAGGATCATTTCTGTGAAGTTTCATGAAAATTGGATGGGTAAGTCAGAGAAGAAGATGTTTGAAATAAAAGTTAATGCACGGACGGACGCACAACAGACAACAGGCCATGACATAAGCCCGCTGGCCTTCGGCCAGTGGAGCTAAAAAACAATAAGCACTTTCTGTCTTATGGCACTGTCTGAAGAATAAATGAGAGCAAATTTTAATGCACAGCTCCTTTTCATGCAGCAAAAATTGTCAGTAATTACTCGCAAACAAGATACATGTATATTTCTTTTATTCAATAATAAATTAAGGGTAATGCTGTGCATTAACCATTTCCCAATAATTCCATGTTCTAACAATCCCCGGATAAAGGCTTTTGAAACACTGTGAGGGAAAAAAAAACAGAAAATGCTGGAAACCAGCATCTTCTCAATTTCCCCAAGTATTCTACACCTTTTCAAAGCTAGATCCATCTATTTTAGACAAATTTGTCATCTACAAATGCATTTTATTTGGTCAGGACTTAAAATTTTGTCATTGGTAAAAGTTATTATTTCATACCTTTTCATGAGTCTCATTACTGATATTTATCGATGAAAAGCAATAAAATAGATTTCCTGGTAGGGGAAAAAAACCCAAAATATTGCTATTTCCTGACTGTTTTAAGCCAAAAGTAGATTCAAGATCAGACTGCACATTCTTCGGTGCAATATTAATCTACACTGTCCACAAAAGCAACAAAAGCATTATCATTTTTAAATTGTAGCTGTGCATTAATTTCTTTTCCATCTTAACATAAAGGCCTTGTACATATCTCTTACAATTAATCAAGTTTATTGCAACATCCCAAAAAGAAGAAAAAACTTAAAGAAAAAAGGATAAAAACAAGAAAGTCCAAAATAAAACAACAAATTAACATTTGGTAACAGTAGATCAGTTTACCCTTTACCACACAATCGCGAGTTTTAACAACCCTGAGGAGGGAGGCTTTTGGAAACATTGTGGGAAAAGGAGAAAATGCTGGTAACCAGCATTTTCTCCTTTTCCCAAAATGTTTTCTTCCTTTTCTAGGGCACGTTATACCATTTGAGCCAAAATTAAATTGTCCTCTGCAAATGCTTTCAATATGAATGGGTAAAGGGGACAACAAGTGGTTCACTAATGTTCCTTTCTCTACCACCTCTCCCACACCTGATACACATTTGAAATATTCTAAACTGATCCAATTTAAAAGAACACAAAATACAGGCTTGTAATAATTGAAATAGCTCTACAGGAGTACATGTAATTCTTTTATTATCCACAATGTTTTCTGAGGATGTTTACTGCTAGACAAGAGAGCACATTGTAATGGTTAACTCTTTACAAGATCAGAAAAATGTACACTTGTTCAAATTGAAACCATCTGCAGATGACAATTCAAATATGACTCAAATCATGAAATATGTCTTACATTGGGTAGAAAACATTACGGAAAAAGGAGAAAATGCTGGTTCCCAGCATTTTCTACTTTTCCCACAATGTTTTCAAAAGGCTTCTTTGTCAGGGTCGTTAAAAGTCGGCATTGTGTGGTAAAGGGTTAATGATTCAGTCAAGGATGAAGTTAACCCTTTACCAGACAATCCCCAGTTTTAACAACCTTGACATACAGGACTTTTGAAAACATAGCAGTAAATGGAGAAAATGCTGGTAAATTGGAAATTTTTCAGTCTGGTACATGGGTGAAAAGTTTATAAGCTTTACCTCCATGCAGAAGTTGATGATAAAATGAACACACACTTCTATCATAGTAATATGATCGTATAAATGAGCGATAATATCATTTTCCTACTGTTAAACCGTCTGGGTCCCTGCTATAGATGGGTTTGATTGTGACAATGAGTACATTATGCTATACAGTGGGATATAGTGCCAACCAATCAATCTCAAGATTTTTCGAAACCTATAAACTTAAAGTCTTGTTCATCTATAAAAAAAATCACAAAGTCAGAAACACCACATTCATAGTGAGCTGTACAAACATTTCTTAGCTATCTCTGAATTTTTTCCATCACGGGGTGTTGATAAAGGTCAGCTTCTTCCTTGTAGGGTTAATAAGGGAAACAATGTATCAAGTGTTCCATTTCCCGCTCTTACTATAGGATGACAATGACTGTTAACCTGTTTTTGAAGGAGATTGATTGGTGGAGTGAGAAGCTGGGTACCAGAATTTTTTACATGTGACAGGTAGCACATGTTACTGTAGTTGTCACCAGGCCTCTGTGTACCTAACATCACATTCCTGCAAACATGGCAGTTTCTCCTGTTGAAAAAAAGAAACAGGGAGAAATTATTTCTACGAACAATTATAAATATATTTTAACTCTTTACCTTACCAAAATATTGTAAAACCCTCCAAACTTTCAAAAGCCTTCTTCTACAAGGACCTAGAAACACAGGGTCGTCTGGAAAAGGGCTAATATACAGTGACATGTAAGTTGGCGCTTACTATGCTTTTGTAGCCACTTGGTACAGTGTTTGCTTGTGGACAAGGAGGTTGCTGGTTCGATCTCCATTCTGGGCAGGTTATAGACTATTTACCAAACTAAAAAAATTTAGAATTCCAAACTGAAAGCAGTTGCAGACGACAAAATAAATGTGAACTAGAGGCACTTGAGGGCCTGAAATTGCTCTACTGGCAGTGATTTTGCCTTTTTTTCTAGCTTACATTATAAATTCACAATGCAAAAAGGTGAAAGACAAATGCTCCCCCCACAAAAAAAAAAAAGGTGTTGTTGCAACTGGGCTTGAACCCACTAAGAAAGCACAAGTGGGAATGTTGAATTGAACATGTAGTGAAAAAAATTTGAAGTACAATTTCTCAAAACCAACTGTTTGGAATCCAGCCAGATTCGATAGGGTTTCAGTACTCATTGTATTAAACAATCCCTGCAAATTTCAAAGAAATGTGACTAATAACATGGGCTGTGTTGAGTAAACAATACTAAGTCTTCAAATGGTTGCTTTTCCTAAACCGATTGCTAGATTTTCTTCATTTTAAATAGAATTCAATCCCTTGATGATACAAATAATCTTTGCAAGTTTCAAAAGAATTGGATCTACAAAGCAACTGTGCAAGTTTCATGAAAATTCCCTACAAATGCTGAGTCGTTGTAGCGTAACCAAGAAATGTAAATTTTCAAACTGAAATGGCTACTTTTCCCATACTGACTGTCAAATTTTTGTCAAAATCAATACGGCTCAAGCTTTTGATGATACACAGCAAATGTGCAAGTTTCATGAAAATCCAATTACAAATGCTGACTTTATCGCGTAAACAAGAAATGTGAATTTTGAATTTTCAACGGCTACTTCTCCGATACTGATAGTTAGTTTTTAATCAAAATCAATAAGGTTAAAGCTACTGATGAGATAAACAAACTGTGCAAGTTTCTTGAAAATCCAACCACAAATGTAGTCTAAAACACATAAAAGAAGGAAATTTTAAACTTTAAATGGCTACTTTTCCCACACTGATCATCAGATTTTTTCAAAATCAGTAGGGTTCAAGCTATTGATGAGATAAAGAAACTGTGCAAGTTTCACAAAAATCAGACCAAACTGCAGACTTTATCATGTAAACAAGAAATTGAAATGTTAAACTTTAAATGGCTACTTTTCCCATTATGATTGTCAGATTTTTTTCAAAATCAATAGGGTTCAAGCTATTGATGACATAAACGAACTGTGCAAGTTTCACAAAAATCCAACCACAACTGCAGACTTTACGGTATATACAAGAAATTGAAATGTTGAACTTTAAATGGCTTCTTTTCCCCACACTGATTGTCAGGTTTTTTCAAAATCAATAGGGTTCAAGCTATTGATGAGATAAACAAACATGTCAAGTTTCACGAAGTCTGACCACAAATGTGGACTAAAACGCATAAACAAGAAAAGGAAATTTTGGACTTCAAATGATGAGATAAACGAACTGTGCAAGTTTCACAAAAATCCAACCACAATTGCAGACTTTACAGTGTAAACAAGAAATTGAAATGTTGAACTTTAAATGGCTTCTTTTCCCCACACTGATTGTCAGATTTTTTTCAAAATCAATAGGGTTCAAGCTATTGATGAGATAAACGAACTGTGCAAGTTTCACAAAAATACAATCACAACTGCAGACTTTACGGTGTAAACAAGAAATTGAAATGTTGAACTTTAAATGGCTACTTTTCCCATACTGCTTGTCAGATTTTTTTCATAATCAATGGGGTTCAAGCTATTGATGAGATAAACAAACTGTTTCATGAAAATCTGACAACTGCAGACTTTATCGTGTAAACAAGAAACTTAAATGTTGAATTTTTTGCTACTTTTCCCAAACTGATTGTTGGAATTTTTTCAAAATCAATAGGCTTCAAGCTATTGATGAGATAAACAAACTGTGCAAGTTTCACAAAAATCTGACCACAAATGCAGACTTTATCGCGTAAACAAGAAATTGAAATTTTGAACTTTAAATGGCTTCTTTTCCCACACTGATTGTCAGATTTTTTTCAAAATCAATAGGGTTCAAGCAATTGATGAGATAAACAAACTGTGCAAGTTTCACAAAAATCTAATCACAAATGCGGACTTTATCGCGTAAACAAGAAAAAAACTAGCTGACAGACGGACAACGGAAACCATGCCATGACATAAGTTCTGCTGGCTTACAGACAGTAGAGCTAAAAATTGGAATTTGTTTTGGGAAGGGTAGAAAACATTGTGGGAATTTTCTCCTTTTCCCACAATGTTTCCAAAGGATATCTTTCTCAGGGTCATTAAAAATTTTGATTGTGTGGTAAAGGATTGTTTAACCTGTGACAATACCTATCCAAGTCAAAGTATCTCACAAGTACTGAGTTTAACCAGAGTTTAATCATGCAATAGTTGTACATTTCAAAAGTCTGAAATATATAGCTCGAGACAAAACATGTCTATAAATATTATATACCCTAGAATAGAATAGTTTGTTTCATTTCTGAATTTCTGATGTTCCTGCATGCAGGGCAAAGGAATTCTATATTTCTCAAAAACACTTACCTTTAATCCTTCAAATACCAGGGCAGACAAATTTGTACTATTCAAATTCAGTTTTCTCAAATTCTTCAAAGCTGAAATCACAGTATGATAAGACATTTTATTAGACATTTTTTAAACCCTGATCTTATGCATCTTCACCAAAACAGTGAATACCGTGTAATAAGTAAACGCAAAATAATAAGTAAATTTTGTTTTTGTTATTATCATGCCAGTTAACACTGATCTTAACATTACTATCAAGATATTATTATCTGCATATTTGCAATCCATCTTCAAAGGGAAGTTGCATAAACCAACATTAAGTGGGTTTTTTTTTAAATAACACATTCCCTTATTATTTCTAGCAAGAGTGACTTGGATATAAACAAATTTCTATAAATCAAAGATCCTCACTCATCTAAATTTCATCATTTTATCTCAAAAAGAAGTTTTCTTGTAGTAAATGACTGAAAATGGTTTTGATCCAGGTTGTGAGGATAATTCACACAAACAAATAGGTCAGGCATGTAGACAGACCTAAGGACAGATTGAAAAACCTATTAAAATGATTTGTCTTTATTCCAAGCTGAAAATACAGGTCAATACAAATAAACCAAGTCATTGTGGTTTGAAATCAAGCATCTGACAATGTAGACCCAGAGACAGACTGCACATTTTTATCTTGATATATGCCAAATACAAACACTACTTTTGTAGCCAAGGTGATGTCAGAGTAAAAAAAAAATTCTCCATTCCACATTCCATAAGGTATGTCAAGAGTCAGTTATAAAAGATTAATATACTACACCTTACAAGAGGGAAATGATCACAGAATAAAAAGTACAGTGGCACAGAATAAAAAGTACAGTGGAAAATTTTGAAGTTTACAAACCTGCCAAACAGCTAAGCCCCTTATCTGTCACTGGAGTTTCACACAAATTCAGAACTTGTAACTTTTGTAAATGTTCTGAAATCTTCAGTAAACCTCTGTCTCCAAACTGCAAGGATATTTAGCATATAAATGAGCAATGCTCTATGAAAAAGGGAGCTTAATGCATCTGCAAAAAGTATTAAACAAGGTTAGCCTGCACAGGCAGACCTGCGTCTATACTTTTTGCAGGTGCATTAAATTCCCTTTTCACAGAGCATGAGTCATTTTATGTCTGTTATTTCTTTTCGGATAAGAGCACCAAAACTACTTAGTAATTCCTAGAATGCAAGTGCAACTTAACCCTTAAACATCTAAATAAATGAAACAAAATTTTCCGCTTAATAGTAAACGCCCAAATAGTGCAATTTCAAAGATGATGTCACCGAAAAGAAAATAGAAAAGAAAACAATGTATCAGACAGTGCACATCAAAGATCAGGTTGCATATATTGTGCAGTCGGATCTTGATCTATGCTGTCTGCAAAAGTGCACCGAGTTGTGCTTAGCAGCCTAGGGCTTAATTTTTTTTGTTTTTTTATTAGACTTGTCCATGTTAAAAGTAGTTGCAGACAAAAAATTATATGTGACTCAATAAAATCTTTCTACGAAAGAATATAAAACATTATAGGAAAAGGAAAAAAATGCTGGTAACCAGCATTATCTCTTTTTCCCACTATGTCCAAAAGCCTTCTCCTTCTTAGCTGTAAATACACAATCTCGTCTAAATATGGCCAAGTTCCTGTTGCTGACAGAATGAATCATGGTAAAACTAAACCGGAATTGCAGACCTGCAAATTTCATACACAGTCGGATGTTTTGATTAAATAGTCTAGATATTGCAAGAGCACGTTCTTGTCACCTTGCTTAACCCTTTACCACACAATCCCATGTTTTAACGACCCTGAGGAATGAAGCTTTTCAAAACATTGTGGGGAAAGGAGAAAATGCTGGTACCCATCATTTTATCCTTTTCCCACAATGTTTTCTATCCTCTCAAATTATTTCCATTATTGAAGCCACATTTAACTTGTCACTGCAAACACCTTCACCTTCTACAATTTTGATGCATAGTAAACTGTTAAAAAGTCCTTTATTTTGTATTCTTACCTGTGTTGACCAGAGATTCAAGTAACGTAAAGATGGCAGCTTGATAAGGTCATCTGCACAGGCACTAGTTACATGAGTGAATGCCAAACTGAGGCATTCCAAATTTCCAAATGACCCAGAGCTCAACATCTTGGCTAGATCAGCATCTGTAGACTTGGACGGCAGGGTAAGCTTTTTGGGTCCCCCTTTCTGTTGCTGTATACAAAGAAATCGAAAAACCGTAAGGCTGCTAAGCCAGACTATGGGCATTTTTGGGGAGCATTTGTTTCCATCAATATTTCAGTTATATCATGGCAGTCAGTGCACCTATCCAAGCTTTTCTGAATTTCCTTTTGCCAGTACTTTGCACATCATTCTTGAAGATACTGGCTGCTTTCCTACAAAACCATCATCACAAAAATGATCAGAGGTAGGAGAGCAATGAATCCTGTCCCAATGACTATCATCAGTCCTTAGAAAGACATTAGTTGAGCTAGGGATTCAAACCACCAAGTCCCTGGTTTCAGATTGAAACAAACATATTCTACCCTGGCATAGTTACATTTCTGCTTTTTATGTTTGAAATTTAAATACTATCTATTGAAAGTTTCATGCAATAGGTAAAATTTGATAGCTTTACCTTTCCATTAATTTCATGATAACTTGATTCATAACTTCTTTGAAATGTCTTCTTTCAAAGCTTCCGCCATTATCCAACCAGGGCTTGTTTTTATGTGATATTTTCAAATTTTCAGTGATTCATAACGTGTCAAGGAAATATTGCTCTGCAGAACACTGACCATTGCTAAAGGGTCTATATGCAAAATTTTAATTAAGTTGGTCCACTTTCCGCCTAAAAGAAACTTTGAAAATCATGGACAGAGAGATCGACTGACAGGATAGTGTGATCATTCAAAAAAGCTCTTCCAAACCACTTAACGCTTTACCACACAATGCTGTCTTTTAATGACCCTGTGAAAGAAGCCTTTTGAAAACATTGTGGGAAAAGGAGAAAATGCTGGTAACCAGCATTTTCTCCTTTTCCAACAATGTTTTCTACCCTATCAAAGAAAAATTACAGCATTTGAGCCAAACTGAAATAGTCGTCTGCAAATGCTTTCAATTTGGACAATGCTAAAATTTTGTCATCTGGTAAAGTGTTAATCAGTTTCAAACTCGTCTATATCAACTCTTTCAGTGCCAAATATCTGGACTTGACTCCTTTTGACCATCAAAAATACAATCCACATAATCTCAGAATGATTTTTTTTTTATAAAAGGCTTGACTAAACAAGCTCATGGTATAGATTGCAAGTTCTGTGCAGTCTTATTTTAATCTATGCTATCTGCACAAACCTGTGGCCCTAAAAACAATTCATTTATTTGCAGATGCTTACTAAAATATGACTTGAATGATGGGAGTTGTCTTCATGTGATAAAACATATTGTGTGGAAAGCAGGAAATGCTAGTCTTCAGCATTTTCTCCTGTCCCCACAATTTTTTTCAAAAGCCTTCTCCTTGGTCTTTATAACATAGAATCATTCAATAAAGAGTCAAACTCAAGGTGGGCCTAACTCAAGGTGGGTCAAAAAGCCTGCTGATCACATACTTACCAGTTCTCGAAGAGCAATCTGACGATCGCAGACATCAGCATACATTCTTTTCCCAGTCATTGTACTCTGTAATGTGGTGACCATCTGCATTTTCAGATCATTACTCTCTACTACATCTGATTCCAGCATGGCACATAACACCTAGGATATGTGTAGAACAAATTTATTTAACCCTTTCCCAAACGACAAATTTTGGAATGGTCCAAATTCAAAGAGTTTGCAGACGACAATTTTAAATTTGATGAAAATGGCAGAAAGGTCTCAAAAAGGGTAGAAAACACTGTGGGAAAAGGAGAAATTGCTCATTACGAGCAATTTCTCCTTTTCCCACAGTGTTTTCAAAAGACTTGTACTGCAAACATGTGAAAACCAGGGCTTGTTTGGGAAAGGATTAAAATACACTATAATGAAGCACCAAATGTGGGTGCCACCACTCAGCAGCAGTTGCTTTTAGAAATATAAAAAAAAAATTTCAGTGAAAATTCCAAGTTGATAAAGAGGCATAACTGTGTCAAAAATATTTGACGTTACCTACCAATGCCATATGGGTTCCCCTTTTGATAGTTAACAACTAGTCTGAGTTTGAAGTAAATATCTACAGTAATGACAAAAATATCATAAAATGTCAAAGTTCTTGCATGACACCGCAGACAACACAGATGACAATGCAGACAGCACGGCTATGAGAATACAAGATACCTCCATGGTCCCTTTGAAAATGGCCAAGCCAAAGAACTGTACAGTCATCTATATACAGACAGTCATTAAATAAGCAAGTTACTGATATCCCCCCTCAAAAAGGGTATACTTTGAAGGAAAAAATTGACAGAAGGACAAGATGGCAACAAAAAGGGTCAGTAATCCAATAGTCCTGAGTTGCAGCTGCAGCTAAGCACAGCTAAACTCTCTCTGGAAGATTGATGGTAGTCATTGCCATACAGTATACAGTGGGACTTATTCCTCTCTCATCTCTAATATTGTTTCATTGTTTGTGGAAAAGCAGCCAGAGGCTTGGCAAGAGTGTTGTGTAAAGTATTTGTATGAGAAATACCAGGAAAGTATGGCTAGGTGCACTGGCTACTGCTATTATATTTGAAACAATTTTTAAAATAGTCTTAAAGAGAAACAAACTTTGACTCTTGTATGTTTGTTTGATCAGTTCTCCCAAAAAAGCCTAGTTTTTTTCCTTCCTGGCTTTACCATCCAGACAAGTTTTTTATCATCTCTACAGCAGATAATTTTGGAAGGAAAAAAGTGTTTGCTCCATCTTTTCTTCATGCACCTTTTCTCTCAATGACATACACTGGTTTTTGTTAGGTATCATCAGCCCCTGCCTCAAGTGGTTGACCCATTACTGTACAGACCAATTTTAGACATACTAAAACTGTAACAACAAAGTTAACAACACACATCTGAAGGAAAGAAAGATCTTCTTGGAATGAATGAATGTTGTTTCATGGCGCATCGACAGCTTTGGTCATTTAGCGCGCATATCTGTGTTGAAGGAACGGTTAAGACGGATTTTTTTTTTTTTTTTTTTGCTAGAAAGATTTGAGACATGCTGACAGTAAAAGAGTTGAATTAAGAAGGATCATGTGTGATCTAAGTATGTATAAAAGATATAATTGAGCAACAGGGCTTCCCTATTAACTCAAAAAGGTTTTGAATAATGATGTTAAGATTGCGATAAAAAGATTTGAACAGTCTTAAATTGATAATAAAGGAGTCTTTAAATGAAGAAAGGTTATGTGTAACTGATAATGTGCATAAAATATAATATTGAGTGGCTGGGCAATCCCTGCCTACTCGAAGTTTTAGATGAAAAAGTTAACAATGTGAATAGTAGTTTAAAAGAAATGAAAGTTTAAAATTGAGAAAGGGTGGAGCCTCCAATGGGATCAAAATACTCCCATTAAAGAGGTCCCGTCTCCAATGAGATAAGATACTCCCAAGAGAGCCAATCCTCCCATTAAGGAGATGCAAACTGGAGATAAAAAGGATTCAGTGTTAGAAATATGGGTTTACAGAACAGGTTAAAAGGTAATTAAGGAAATATCACAGCTTGTTGTATATCAATGTTGACTGTTTCAAAGAGATTGTGCATACTGTCAACATTGTAGTATTTCTCACGAATTGGCTGAAAGTCAATGCAATCTAATAAAATATGTTTTATTGTAAGGTGTTCGTTGCATTGAATACATTCTGGTGCATCTTCTCTGGTTAAAAGCCAGGAGTGTGTAAACCGAGAATGTCCGATTCGGAGCCTTGTGATTATCACCTCTTCTCGACGAACAGACCTGTACGAGGGGTACCATTCGCTAAGGGTTGGTTTAACGGAATGAAGTTTGTTGAAGTGATCAGCATCCCACTGGGATTGCCAAAGAGATTGGATGAAAGGTAAAATTGACACTTTAAAATCTGTGTAAGGTATTTTAAAATGAGATATGGGCAGAGACAATGCCGACTTGGCAAGTTCATCGGCCTTTTCACTGCCTCGAATACCCATGTGACTAGGAAGCCAGCAAAATACAAACTTGTTTGTATCGGAGAGAGAGGAAATTCTCTCAAGAACAGCACAAATAGATGGGTTCTCAATTTTCTGATTATAAAGAGCCTGGAGTGTAGAGAGAGAGTCTGAGAACAGAAGAAAGCGGTTAGACCTACTTTCCTCTGCTAGACTCAAAGCAAGGTCGATTGCCTTCACTTCAGCAGAAAATATTGAAGAATTGTCAGGAAGGCGACATTTTTTACTTTTGTTACCAAATACTGCTGCTGCTGAAACAGCGTGCCCATCCTTATATCCATCTGTATATATGGGTTTATATGAGTTGTACAGTTCTTTGATTTCCTGATATTGATTTTGGAAAACAACTCTATCTGTGGCTGATTTCTTGTGAGCTAGAAGGTCAAAACGAAATTCAGCAGCCTTTATCAACCATGGAGGGGCATCAGGAATTTTGCTTTCACAAACAGCATCCATGTCAACATGGAGATTGTCTAGATGAGGTTCCATGCAGATACCAAATGGCGTTATTGCATTTGGCTTCCTAGCAAATAAGTTTTTGCAGCCAGGGTTAAAAACTATTTTGTGTGTAGGGTTGGATGGGTTTGCTTTCAACTTTAACAGGTATTGAAGGGATAATTTGAGCCTTCTGTGAGAGAGAGAAGGCTCATTGGCCTCTACATACAGGCTGTTGATAGGTGAGGTTCAAAAAGCCCCAAGGGCCAGACGTAAACCCCGATTGTGGATTGTGTCAAGGATCTTCAAATATGATTTGCGGGCTGAACAATACACAATGGAGCCATAGTCAAACTTGGAGCGAATAAGGGAGCGATATAGACGTAGAAGAACTTTCCTATCAGCTCCCCATTCCGAATGAGCAACTGTTTTTAAAAGATTGAGTGCCTTATAGCATTTCTTTTTAAGTGCTTTAATGTAGGGCAAGAAGGACAATTTCTTGTCAAAGGTGACACCTAAAAATTTAAATTCTGATACAACTTCAATTCTTGTGTTGTCAAGATGTAGCTCCGGGTCTGGATGATGACCTCGTAACTGACAAAAGTGAACACATTTTGTTTTGGTCTTTGAAAACTTAAAACCGTTTTCATCAGACCATGTCTGCAGTTTGTTTAAACACTGTTGAAGTTGTCTCTCAATAATGGCCATATGGCTTGATCTAAAGCATATGACGAAATCGTCCACATATAAACAACAATCCACACCAGGGTTAATAGCCTTTATTATGCTGTTTATTTTGATACTAAAATGTGTCACAGAGAGAATACATCCTTGTGGCACACCCATTTCTTGTTCCCTTGCATCTGACAAGGTTGTGCCAACCCTCACACGAAATAGGCAATTATTTAAAAAGGAAGATATAACAAGAGGGCCATGATGGCCCTGGGTCGCTCACCTTAGTAGAGTGCCTTAAAGGTTTTTCTTTGATTTGACCATGTGACCTAGTTTTTGACCGCAGGTGACCCAATTTCAAACTCATATTTCATGAAGACAAACATTCTGACAAATTTTCAAGTCAATTGAGCAAAAAATGTGGCCTCGAGTGCCCTAAAGATATTTCTTTAATTTGACCTAGTGACCCAGATTATGACCCTAGGTGACCCAAATTTGAACTGGTCTTTGACTATATCAAAAGAAACATTTTAACCAATTTTCAAATCAAATGAATAATAAATGTGGCCTCTAGAGTGCCCACTAGCTATTTCTTTAATTTGACCAAGTGAACTAGTTTATGACCCCAGTTGACCCAAATTCAGACTCATGTGAGATTTTACAAAGACAAACATCTAGTGACCTAGTTTATGGTTCCAGGTGACCAAAATCCAAACTCATCTGGTATTTCATCAAGACAAACATTCTGGCCAAATTTCAGGTCATTTCAGCAATAAATGTGGCCTCCAGAGTGCAAACAAGGTATTTCTTTAATTTGACCCAGTGAACTAGTTTATGACCCAAGTTGACCCAAATAAATCTTATGTGAGACTTTATAAAGACAAACTTTCTAACTAATTTTCAAGGCAACTGAGCAAATAATGTGGCCTCGAGAGTGCCAACAAGGTATTTCTTTAATTTGACCTAGTGACCTAGTTTATGACCCAAGATGACCCAATTTTGAACTCAATGAACTTGTTGCGCTTAGATGGGCAAACAAATTTAGAAGAGAATCACTACATAACAAATATCAAAGCTCTACACCTTCCAGTTTTAAAGAAGAATTTTAAAGTTTTCTTTCTTTGTTCCTATGTTCGAACTTGTGACCCCCGGGGCTGGGCCAGTTTTGACCCAGGGGCATCATATGAACAAACTTGGTAGAGGTCCACTAGGAAATGCTACATACCAAATATCAAAGCTCTACACCTTCCCGTTTAAGAGAAAAAGAAATTTAAAGTTTTCCTTCTTTGTTTCTATCTTCGAACTTGTGACCCCCGGGGCTGGGCCAGTTTTGACCCAGGGGCATCATATGAACAAACTTGGTAGAGGTCCACTAGGAAATGCTACATACCAAATATCAAAGCTCTACACCTTCCCGTTTAAGAGAAAGGGAAATTTAAAGTTTTCCTTCTTTGTTCCTATCTTCGAACTTGTGACCCCCGGGGCGGGGCCAGTTTTGACCCAGGGGCATCATATGAACAAACTTGGTAGAGGTCCACTCTGAGATGCAACATACCAAATATCAAAGCTCCACACCTTTCGGTTTCAGAAAAGAAGAATTTTAAAGTTTTCCTTCTTTGTTCCTATGTTCGAACTTGTGACCCCAGGGGCTGGGCCAGTTTTGACCCAAGCAGCATCCTTGGAACAAACTTGGTAGAAGTCCACTAGGAGATGCTACATACCAAATATCAAAGCTCTATGCCTTCCCATTTAAGAGAAAAAAAAAATTAAAGTTTTCCTTCTTTGTTCCTATGTTGGAAATTGTGACCCCCGGGGTGGGGCCAATTTTGACCCCAAGGGCATCATATGCACAAACTTGGTAGAGATCCACTATTAGATGCTACATACCAAATATCAAAGCTCCATGCCTTCCTGTTTCAGAGAAGAAGATTTTTAAAGTTTTCCTTCTTTGTTCCTATGTTGGAAATTGTGACCCCCGGGGTGGGGCTAGTTTTGACCCCAGGGGCATCATATGAACAAACTTGGTAGAGGTCCACTAGGCAATGCAACATACCAAATATCAAAGCTCTATGCCTTCCAGTTTCAGAAAAGGTGATTTTTAAAGTTTCCCGTCTTTGTTCCTATGTTCGAACTTGTGACCCCCGGGGCTGGGCCAGTTTTGACCCCAAGGGCATCATATGAACAAAATTGGTAGACGTCCACTAGGAGATGCTTCATGCCAAATATCAAAGCTCTATGCCTTCTAGTTTTAGAGAAGAAGATTTTTAAAGTTTTCCTTCTTTGTTCCTATGTTTGAACTTGTGACCCCCGGGACGGGGCCAGTTTTGACCCCAGGGGCATCATATGAACAAACTTGGTAGAGGTCCACTAGGAGATGCTACATGCCAAATATCAAAGCTCTACGCCTTCAAGTTTTAGAGAAGAAGATTTTTAAAGTTTTCCTTCTTTATGACTATGCTCAAACTTGTGACCCCCGGGGCGGGGCCAGTTTTGACCCCAGGGGCATCAAATGAACAAACTTGGTAGAGGTCCACTAGGAGATGCTACATACCAAATATCAAAGCTCTGCGCCTTCTAGTTTCAGAGAAGAAGATTTTCAAAGATTTTGCTTTTTTTTTCCTTTTTGTTGCCATGGCAACCAGAGTTGTGGGTGGAATTCAATTCTTTGAACAATTTTGGTAGAGCTTCACCCAAAGAATATCCCTGCCAAGTTTCATCAAGATTGGCCAGGTGGTTTAGGAGAAGAAGATGTTTAAAGAAATTGTTGATGGACGACGGACGACAGACATAGGGCGATCACAATAGCTCACCTTTAGCACGTTGTGCTAAGGTGAGCTAAAAAGAGGCAAGCGGCCTCTGAGACGAAAGTCATGCAAGTCCTTTAAAATTCCGTATTTCCAGGTAGTGCCATAAGCACTCTCCAGATCAAAAAATACTGATACAACATGTTGCTTTTTTATGAAGGCTTCTCTAAGAAAAGTTTTCAAGTGTACAAGGTGGTCAACTGTACTGCATTGACGTCTACAACCACTTTGAACATCAACAATGAGATTATGTTTTTCTAAAAACCAAACAAGGCGGGTGTTGACCATTCGCTCCAAAGTTTTACAGAGACAACTTGTGAGAGCTATGGGTCTGTAGCTGTTTGGGTCGGAAGTATCTTTCCCTGGTTTTGGAATTGGAATTACTAAAGCTTCTTTCCAGGAGGAAGGTAAATCACCTTTTTGCAAGATATCATTGAAAATATCAAGTAAGACTGATAGAGTGGTATCTGGTAAATGCTTTAGAAATTGATTGTGGCGCCGCATGAGCGGCGGCACTATATTTTTATTCGGTTTTGAAAAGTGCCTATGGAGGCAGCCATATTGAACTGGTTCCATGCTTTGTTTTAACATCCACCTATATCTACTGTACTTTGATTACCAGATCGGGGTCCATAATAACTTTTTTATTTAGTTGTGGGGATTTTTTTTTTGTTTTTGTATATTGCACTTTCATTGTTAGATGGATAAAAACACGGATCGTAGACATATCAACATTTTCCTTTCGAAAAATAAAAAATGCATTTCGAATAATAACTCACGTGATCAAAAATTATCTGTCACAAATTTTCGAAGCCACCATTTTAAATATCTTACGCTGGAAAAGGTTAAGAGGCATTTTCAAGCTCTTTGACCCTAGAGCACCCTATGTGGTACTTGTGACCCCACTTATATTTTTGTTCTAGTATTGTATGGATTGTAGAAATATTGTTTTCCTTTCGCGATCGTGTTTTTAAGACCAGCTAACTGTAACTATGTCAATGTTGGGGGTGACAGATGTTTCGGTAACAGACGAGTTCGGTAAATTGGACTTATAGAGTAAATCGATTGGATGTTTCGGTAACAAGGTAATTATATAGTGGTAATGCACTGTGACGTTTTTCACACCAAATAAAGTCTTGGTTCTGATTCGTTCAATGTTTCTCTTTTTTCTTGCACACACTTTGAGACATAACATTTTTGTTATGTTTCTACTGTCATGCTGTACGTAAAATGATACCCGAATCAAAGTTGAGGTAACGAATAACAACACCCAATCCTAAACTTGAAACGCGTTGTATCTCCTTTTAAATCAATGATTTATGATCCTTTCAATGAGAAAATATTTTCTTACTGAAAGACTTCCAAACCAGCCATTAACCCTTAGAGCGTCTGTCATTACTGCTGTTGCCATTGCGGCCGGTGCAGATCGAGATCAGAGTACACCAAACACGGAGTTTGATCTTTGATCTTCATTTGTCAATTTTGCAAGACATTCTGAACAAGAAAACCTTGACACTGCTAAAAATAGGTTTTATATCTAGAATGAAAATGACCCTTGGGTTTATTCGACGCTCTTAGATTTAAAATTATGGATAGTTAAATTTAGTTCAGAAACACAGGTAATACAGGTAAAAATATTGTGGCAAAAGAAGAGAGTGAGCACGAGAGATAGATAGTAGCAAATACTTTTTTTGACAAATACTTTTTTCAAACTGCACGAGCAGTGTGTGATCTAAACATGCCCAATCCCCGTAACTTTTACATGCAGTCTGATCTGCAAGTTTCTTCTTGTCCATTGGTGTTTCAGGTTTTCATAAACCGGGGTTAATCTTTAAGATCTACGGGAAACTTCTTTATCTTGTTGGCAATGGGAGGTGTGAAGACAGGCTGTAAACGCGTCTATATACAATATACAGTACTACCTTCGCTCTCAAATAGTACACATATGATTTTTTTTATGCAGTGTTGTATTGATGAACGCACTTTAAAACCAGCAGATGCCAATTTTTGTGCACCAGACCAGATTTGAAATCTGTGTGGAAAATGGAGAGGAACAATACAGAACAGATATCTTTTAGATGGGCACAAATGTTCATGGTCAAAATCACAAGAAGTACGCACGAAAGCATTATTGTCAAGGCCTCTCTCTCTATCCCTCACTTCCTCTCTTCATTTGCCACAATGTTTCAAATGTATTATCTTTATTTCTGAATTCACGTTAATTATCCATAATTTTAACCTTTAGAGCATCGAAAAAAGTAAAAGCTATTTTCATTTTAGAAACAGAACAATATATATATTACAATATACGATCCCTGGTCTAATATTAGCTATTTCAAAGCAAAGTTGTCCTTCCTCATAATGTCTTAGAAAAGCTGGCAGCGTAAACCAACGATTAGACTTTTTTTTTTTTGCTTTGCAGTTTGATCTTTGTCTGAATCGGTCGCAAGGGCAACAAGAGTGAAAGGTATTCTGAGGGTAAATGGCTGGTTTGGAAGTTGACCAATTTGTTTCCGGAAGAAATTATTTTTCACACAGAAAACGTTGACAAGAATAGCGTCATTTTTAATAAAACATTTTTAAAAAACTTGAGGATTGGCTTAAAGTTGGAGTCTGTTATCTGTAGGGCGATTAAGTAATACGGGTACAAGCTTAGGGCTGGGTTTTATCAGGGATCGTATATTATTCATTACATGAATCAGCTATGGGTGAAAAACGAAAATAAGATATGGTGATCAAAATTTACTAATTTCAGGTATTTATTTATACAGCATGGAAAGAACAACAAATATATTTACGTCAGAAAACGAGTGAGAATTGCAAATTAAAAGAAAAAACGTTTGCACAAACAGAAGCCATGGGTGTGAAAAACGTCACGGCACTATATTACTGCCTTGTTACCGAAACATCCAATCAATTTACTCTATAAGTCCAATTTACCGAACTTGTCTGTTACCGAAACATCCGTAAATCAATGTTGGAGCGCCTAACATGACTGGTATCATACAACCCGTCTAGTCTATATAGATATAAGGACTTCATTCAAGTCTTTATTATATCTATAATAAAGAGGGGTTGTATGATACCAGACATATGTGTTGGAGTGTCAGATTTAGCACAATCCGATAACAGACTTTTCTTTCGTTAATGTAAAATCTTCCTGTTCAAAATCAGACGGTCAAGAGTTTTGATATTTCATGTGTAGTATCGCTACAATGACCTCTACCAAGTACTAGTATGTTCAAATGGTGGCCTTCGGGTCAAAAGTTGCCATATGCTCCCCTCCACCCAGATGTCACGAATTTGCGCATAGCCATATTTGTTGCACACTTTTCAAAATCTTCTATCAAATATCAGAAAGGCAACAGCTCTAACATTTCTATCTACCAATTGTGTCCAAATGATGTCCTGTGGATAAAGAAATGGCCCAGTCCATGGATAAGAAGTTTGCAAATAGCCTTCAATGATATGAAATTTAAAAATCTTGTCAAAAACCAGATGGCCCAGAGTTTAAATACAGTATCACCACTTGGACCTCTACGAAGATTGTGCAAGAGATGCATATTAGGAAATAACCCAATGCATTGTGCCCTATTACAGAAACAACTAGTTTGCGGCGCCATTGATGTTCAGCATCAATATTTTCTTGTAATGTATTTTATCTTGACCTGGAGAGGAGTCATGGGCTTTATCTAAAGCGGACTGGAGTTCTTTGAATGAAAACAATTTATTGTAAAACTCAAGATTGTTGGATTTGAAATTCAGCCTTTTCTTTTCTTCTTTAACTTTATTCCTCTGGAACTTTTCAGAGTAGTTCTCAGAGGAGGACTTCTTGGCAAAAGAATCGGCTAAAGTATCTGCAATATCTTTAGGGTTTTCAATATTTGTATTGTTTGTAGAAAGATGTTTAACAGGCGAAGAAGCACTGCCTTTAATCTTTCTGATCATGTCCCAGACTTTTTTTGTAGACGTTCTAGCATTAAGTCTGGAAACAAAATGCCTCCAAGACTTACGCTTACTTCTTTTTATGGTTTGTCTGGCTTTTGCCCTGGAAATACGGAAGAGGTTATGGTTTTCCGGAGTGGGTCTCAGGTTGAATTTTCTGAGAGCTTCTTTCCGTTTTTTTATAGCCGACTTACATTCATCAGTGAACCACGGCTTATTTGGGCGTTTTGGCTTTGTCGAGGTCTGTGGGACTGACTGTTTTGCCATATCAATGAGCAGCCGGGAAAATAATTCTGCAGGGTCAGCACAATCTACAAGTTTATCTCTTGTAATATTTTGCTCACAGAGAACTTGAAAAAGGTCCCAGTTGGCTTTGGAGAGTTTCCATTTCTTTGGACGTTCACATGTAGATGGCTCAGAAGATGTAATAACAAGAGGGCCATGATGGCCCTGTATCGCTCCTCTGGCTTATAAATATAAACCACGAAGAAAAGTCTTCACTATATAAGCCCTTATAAAACTTTGACCTCATGGCTACAGTCTGACTAAATGGGGAATATTGTATTAGAAGAATAACATGCCAAATGTGGGAGTTCTTGGCCTTATGGCTGGTAACAAGATGGTTTCTGAACTTTTCACTCCATAAACCCATGTAAAACTTGTGATCCCTGGTGCAGGGCCAAACTTGATCCTAGAGCTGTAACTTGGGCCCTCTTTGTAACTGTCCACTAAATAATGCTATAATTATATGCAAAATTTGGTAGCCTAAGCCTTATGGCTATGTACACCAAGATTTAAAAGTTTTCCCTATGTAAGCCTATGTAAATCTTGTGAACCCCCCCCTCCAAGTATGAGGCCAAATTGACCCCAGGACTATACTTTGGACACTTTTGGTAGACTCCAACTAGATCAAGCTAAATGCCAAATTTGGTAGCTCTAGGCCTTATGGTTTCAGACAAGAAGATATTTAAAGTTTTCTCTATATAAGCCTATGTATAAAACTTGTGACCCCTGGGGAAGAGCCAATTTTGACCCCAGGGCTATAATTTCAAGAAACATGATAGAAGTCTACTACATAAAGCTACATGCCAAATTTGGTAGCCCTATGCCTTATGGTTTCAGACAAGAAGATTTTTAAAGTTTTCTCTATATAAGCCTATGTAAAACTTGTGACCCCTGGGGAAGAGCCAATTTTGACCCCAGGGCTATAATTTCAAGAAACATGATAGAGGTCTACTACATAAAGCTACATGCCAAATTTGGTAGCCCTATGCCTTATGGTTTCAGACAAGAAGATTTTTAAAGTTTTCTCTATATAAGCCTATGTAAAACTTGTGACCCCTGGGGCAGAGCCAATTTTGACCCCAGGGCTATAATTTGAAGAAACTTGATAGAGGTCTACTACATAAAGCTACATGCCAAATTTGATAGCCCTATGCCTTATGGTTTCAGACAAGAAGATTTTTAAAGATTTCCAATATTTTTCAGTTTTGTTGCCATGGCAACCAGAGTTTTTGAAGGAATCAAATTCTTTCAAGAAATTCTGAAGAGGACCATGTCAGGATCATTTCTGTGAAGTTTCGTGAAAATCGGATGGGTAGTTTCAGAGAAGAAGATGTTTGAAATAAAAGTTAACGCACGGAAGGACGGACGGACGACCGGACGGACGCACGCACGCACGACGGACACCGGGCTATGACATAAGCCCGCTGGCCTTCGGCCAGTGGAGCTAAAAATTGGAAAGTGATCGCTTCCACAAAGGTCGTCTCCTACTTTCAAATTAAAATTTTGAAGCAAGGCTGGGCTACACAGAGAAAGGTCAAGGGAAGAGTAAGACCCAGTTGCTGGATGAAGATATGTTTTTGAATTATTGTCATTCATAATTGACAAAGAATTATTAGAGATAAAGTTCTTCAGTTGTAAGCCTCTTTGCTTTGTACCACTGCTACCCCAGATAATATTATGACCATTAAAATCTCCTGCCAATATGAAAGGAGATGGTAGCTGTGAGATGAGGTCATTGAGCTTGTTTTCATTGATAGGAGAACTTGGGGGAAGGTAAATAGAGCAGAAGGCAATGGTTTTATGAAGGGAAAGACGAACAGCAACAGCTTGTAGAGTGGAGTTTAACGGTATTTGTGTATGGGGGATGTTGGTATTTACAGTAACAGACACGCCGCCCTGGGCCTTATCACCCTCTTTGTATATTTTATTATAAATTGAGTGGTACCTGAAAGAGACAGTGTCAGATTCCTTCAGGAAAGTTTCCTGTAAACAAATTGCAACAGGATTGTGGTCATTAATTAAAAGTGATATCTCTTCATGATTTGACTTTAGACCTCGACAGTTCCATTGTATAATATTGTGAGCCATTATGCCCATTAAAAGAACGTAAACATGGGTTATGAAATGTTTCTGTAGGTATTTCATATACCGTGTGTATTTATACGGACTATGACTTCAGTCTCGGGTTTGGAGGTTGACCAGGATTCTACATCCTTATCCCAGTCAGTTGGAGAAGGGGCGAGTTCAGAATCGGAGAGTTCTCCCTCCAATTCCTCTTCTTCCATGTTTTCTTCCTGGTCCTTCAGAGGTTCATACCTATTTGAAATAGGTAATGAATCCTCTTGGACAGGTTTCTTGTCTTTAGAGGAGCTGGATGTTTTTGGCCTCTGTATTTCTGTTGACTTTTTCTTTGGTGATTTTGGTTGAGGTTGTGGTTTAGGAGTTTGTTGTTTTTGTTTCGTAGGGGCTGATAGTTGTTTGTGTGTTGAACTAGGTTTATTAGGCTCGGGAGTAGGTTTACCATTCTTTAGTACAGGTTTTTCTGTACCTTTAACAGAGGAGGCTTGTGTTTTGGGGGTGGAAGAGGAGGTATTGGGTTTTGTTGCAGGCTGTGTATGTATGGGGGATTTGGACAATTGAAGGTCTGGCACTATGCTTTTTAACTCATCGGCCATTTCTGGAAATTTTTCGAGAAGTTTTTTGGCCAAGAGTTCACAAGTAGAGCAATGTTCCTGTGCAGACGTTGCAGTTGACACTTTTGCATATGTTGTTGAACTATTCAACAATGTTTGGTCATTTCTGCGTTTTTCAACTATCTTCCGTGCTTCAAGAAAACTAACATTTTCTTTAAATTTTATAGACAGGATTTCTTTCTCATCCTTCCAGACTGAACAGTCTAGAAAAGGTTGGATGAGAGCGCTTGCAATTGAAACAAAGCACAGGGCTGTTACAAGTATTAGGGTCATGGTCTAAGCCCTCAAAAGCACATTTTGGACAGACTGGTGTGCTTTTGCAATTACTTTCATGATGGCCATACCTCTGGCATTTGTAGCAACGCAGAGGGTTTGGCACATACACGTCCACCTGTACTGATTGAAATCCTATTTTAATGGAGGTAGGAAGAATCGGAGTAGAAAATGTTAGGATATAAGTATTTGTTTCCCTACGTACACCATTTCTGAACATGGAGATCCTTTTGACCTCAGACACAGCCTGAGATTTAAGATTACTTTTAATCTCTTCCAGTGAGTCACAGTAGGAGAGCTCCTTACACCTGATGACTCCTTTGCTAGTGTTGAGAGTTTTATGAGGGTACACTTTAACATCCATATTGAAAAACTTTTTATGAGACAAGAGATTTTTGGCCTGATGTTGAGAAACACATTCAACAAGCAGAGTCTCATTTTTTAATTTTTTGACTGACTTTGGAGTACCCAAAATGGAAGAGATTGTCTTCTCTATTACGAAAGGAGAAAGTTTTGTGATTGGTTTAGAAGAGTCAGCTGCCTCAATAACAATGAAACGAGCAAATGTAGAATTTGAATGGTACGAAATCTCAGATTCTGAGTCAGAATCAGAAAGAACACGCTTGGCTTTCTTTTGTGTTTGTTTGATATGGTTCATCACCGATGCTCCCCACCCGCCTCGGAGTCCAACAAGGAGACATGATCTGGGGAAACCAATCGCAGATCATGACAAGGATACATCGGTGATATACTCGAAGTGAAAGGGCTAGACCAGACAAATGTAGGCCCGCAGAATGTCACACCAAGCATAGACTGTCTTTGGGCGGTTACAAGTGTCAATCAAATACCAACTTTCACCCGATTAGCCCATGAGCCACGGCCTTCTAGGGCATTTATTTATATCTATAACAGAGAGGGACGGATGATTTTTCTTCTGTAAAGATTTTGTGTATAACAGAATGATACAAGGTAAGAGAAATGCCCTAGGGCTAGGCATGACCAGCCGATTGATCAGGACGGGCCCTCCCGACCTCTCATTTAGTCCAATTCAAGGCCAAAGTGGTGTGTTGTGAAAGCAGAACAATTCAAGGGCCATATTCTGAATCCACTCAACCACCAGGATCCCCTCATCAGACGACACGAGTTGCAGCCCACGACAAACCGGCAGGCACAGTGAGGGGGTCTTACCCCTTCTGTAGTGCGACAGCTGGGCTATTTCTATCCCCCCGCCCAGCTGGGGGACAGATTTTCTTGGAGAAATATTAAACATATTGATGAAAAAGAAGCAATTGCTTGTTACAAACAATTTTGTCTTTTCCCACAATGTTTTCAAAGATGTCAACTGCAGGAGAGTTTGAGTTGTGCAACAACAGATTAAATCAGTAAAACTGATCCAGCTGGGATAAAATATTCAAGTTAACATACCTCCATAGCAGCACTATTTTCTCGTAACGAAAGCAGCATCACAGGTCCAATCATTTTGTTCAGACCATACAGGAAATTCTTTCTCTTACAGCAACAATGCATCAATGTATGCAGCTATTAAAAGAAAGAAGATTCAACCTTTATGACACCATCCCATGTTTTTATTGCCCTAAGAAAGAACGCATTTGAAAATATTGTGGAAAGAGGAGACCATGAAGGTACAGAATTTTTGCTCTTTTTCCGACAAAAAGTTGTCTGCTAGTGGGTAATGAGTCAATTCATTTTGCGATATATATATATAATATATATAATACACACACACACACACACACACACACACACACACACACACTCTGGCAAAAGGGTGCTTAATGCATCTCTTCTGATACCAATCAAGCCATTACATAACTATAGATCCATAGATCCATAATAGCCACTTTTTTTTTAACAACCAACTAAATCATTAGGTAAACTGGTCCTTGGACATACAGAAATTTGATCAATAGCAAAAAATTTCGGCCAACGTCAGACTGCGAGAGCTGACCTGGGTCTATAATTTTTGCAGATGCATTTAGCTCCCTTTTCACAAAGAATGGTTCATATAATTATTTTTTCAAATTCATATCATCTTACTGAAACCTAATTTGTCTTATGAATCTTGAAAAGAATTACTGTAACAAATAGACACAATAACTCACCATCTGACCCCAGAGCTCACCATCGTCATCACAGCCTATGTTACCCGGGCAATATAAATGGAACCAACCTTCCTTACCATCGCGTATAGCCAGCACTGTCTGGTGTATGTCACATGTTTTGTCAGTCGCTATATGTCGTATGACAGCTTTCATTTTTCTGGAATTCATAACCAGTGTGTTTAAACACAAGTATAACTCTTAACCCTTTACCACACAACCCCGACTTTTAACGAGTCTGAAGAAAATGCTTTTAGAAAACATTGTAGGAAAAGGAGAAAATGCTGGTAACCAGCATTTTCTCCTTTTCCCATAATGTTTTCTACCCTTCCCAAATCAAATTTCAATTTTTGAGCCACAATTGATTTGTTGTCTGCAAATGCTTACAATTTGGACGAGTCTGAAATTTTGTCTTTTGGTAAAGAGTTGACAAAACTTTGGATTCATCAACATTGGAAATATTTACAGACATAATTAACCAATGTGCTTTGAATAATGTGATTTGTCTTTAAAAGAGTATAAAACTCTATTGGAAAAAAAAACCCTGTCTACCAGCATTTCCTTCTTTTCCAAAATGTCTTCAAAAGCCTCAATCCTCAGCATCATCAAGACAAAAGATTGTTTGGTACAGGGTTAACTCTTTACCAAACAATCCCGACTTTTAACGACCCACAAAGAGAAGGCTTTTGAAAATGGTAACCAGCATTTTCTCCTTTTCCCACAATGTTTTCAATCCTAACAGAAACAAAATTATCATTTTGGCAACATTTAATTTGTCGTCTGCAAATGCTCTGAATTTGGTCCAGTCCAAAAAATTGTCGTTTGGTAAAGAGTTAAACACTCACAGAATACAGCAATTAACAGTTCTACCACCAAAGGAGATAAGAAATATGACAGGGATGTCTAACATTTGTGGCAAAAAAGCACCATTAGAGCAAGTCCTAAAATGTTTTCAGTTAAAACATCTTCAGATATCCAAGCTCATACTGCTCATCATATACAGTCTGATCATACTTGATAATATGTACTATCTGCTAAAGCTGCTAGATCTGCACACAAGGAAAAAAGCATACTTACGACGTGAATAACCCATCAGCCAAGGCACTGAAAGAAAAATCAATAAAGGAAAACTATCAAAATTTATGGAAATCATACTGATTATTGCATGTCAGTGTACACTACTGACTATCCAAATTGGTCGATAAATAACAGGATAAATCTAACTGTAAAAATGGGCACACTTAAAAACAATGGCCTCAAAACATAAGTCTGATAAAAACCAGTATCAAAATGCCCTTCACAGAAGTAAAAAAAAGACTATCACAGTTCCAAATAAATAAAAAGGACATTTGTGTTAAAAAAATGTAACCAATTATTGCAGTGTCTCATGAGATACATGGAACTATCTTCATCATGGCACCAGTACTGGTTTGGTTTCCAGGGTGCAGTCATCCAGATCGTTTAAAATCTGGAACTTGCTTCATAATCACAGTAAATTTAATATGTTTAAAAAAAACTAGACTAAAAAAAATAAAAAATGCTACTTTAAGGTTTTTTTTCTCGTAATATATTGATGAATGTATTGTATTGTATGGTGTTTAATGCTGTTTTTGACATTATTTCAGTTATATCACGGCGGCCAGTGCACCCATCCATGCTTTCCTGGAGTTTCTTTTACCAGTACCCAACACAATATTCTTTCCAAACCACTGGCTGCTTTCCTACATAATCATCATCGAAACAATGGTCAGCAGTGAGAGGGGAATGAATTCTGTCGCGATGACTATGATCAATCCTCGGAAAGAAATTGGGCAAGCTGGGGATCGAAACAGCGACCTCCTGTTCTCAAGTCCTGTACGCTACCAACTAAGCAATGGGGGCTTGGCTTATATATTGAAGAATAAAGCCCCAAGATATGACTGCATATTCAGTGTAAAAAGGTTTCTATGGTGGCATATTTTTGCCCCGAGATACGAGATAACTATTGCGATAATTTAAGAAAATTATCGCAATAAAACAAACTTTCTTGGAAATTTATTACCTCATTAACAAAAAGTCGGATGATAAAAATATCACGGTATCATGATTTTTTGTGAATTCGTGCCCACAACAGCCGACATTCACTGTATCTATAAACAGATACGGTTTCAGAACATCTTTGCCATCTTGTACAACCAAAAACTACCGAGTTCATCCAAATGGTGAATTTCTACTGTAGATATTGAGAAACAGGTAGAAATATCCTGATGATTTTATCTCAAATGTCACCTTCATGCACAAATGAGAAATTTTGCATTTAAATATTTATCAATCAATGTAAAATTTTCTACATAGCAAAGTTTATCATGATATTTTTTTCAGAAACCTTTTTCCTATCTAAATCAAATTTCAAGAAAACTTTGATTTATTGTGATAGTTTTCTAAAATTATCCCGATAGTTATCTCGTATCTAGTGGCAGAAATATGCCACCATAGGTTTTGATCTGAAACTTCTGTAGTCTTGATTTACCTCATCTGCAAAAAGATCTCAGCTCTACAGGTTACTCATTGTCCAGTATTTGGTTTTATGTTTCCAGTTTGAAAATAAACTGAAGTAACTAATTTACTTACTCATTTGGAAAAGGGATTGGCTGAAGTAAACTACCCAGAATTCCTCTCCAATCTTCATACTCTGACCTATAAATAAAATGTGGAAATGAAATTTATTCAGGTAAATCTAGCCTTAGTCAACCTGTTGAATTAACTCTTTACCAAATGACAAAATTTTAGACTAGTCGAAATTAAAGGCATTTGCAGACGACAAATAAATGTTACTCAAAAATTGAAATTTGTTTTAGGAAAGGTAGAAAACATTGTGGGAAAAGGAGAAAATGCTGGTTACCAGCATTTTCTCCTTTTCCCACAATGTTTTCAAAAGCTTTCTTTCCCAGGATTGTTGAAAGTCGGGATTGTGTGGTAAAGAGTAAACTTGAAGATCTTTGGGTTTTTTTTATTTACAACAGGTACATGCAAACTTGTGCACCAAACAAAAGTCACAGGCATTGACATAAATGATCAATTTTGTAATGGATGAGCAATATAAATGGCATGCAAAAATATGTGTACATTTTTAGTTGTTGTATCATTTTGTAAATAAGGAGCCAGAAAACCATGTAATGAATCAATGTTTTGCTTATATAAATGTAGCCTGTTGCCTTGCAATAGCATTTATTGAAGTATATACATGCCTTTACTTAACCAATCCAAAAACATAATATCAAAGACTTTTTCTAAATTTATATGGCAACAACATCTGGCCAGTATTTGCCAATCATCCTAAAGAACATTCTTTGTCTAATTCTCAAATCATTTTTTTTCTAAATATGAAAGTAACGCAATTTCTAATGGTTTAACCAATCAAAAGTTATTTTACTTTCTGAATCTAGAATAAACTAAGAATAAATTTAAGAATGGTTGATGAACACTGCCCTGATATCGAGCACTGGGTTAAATTTAAATTTGCCTAGATTCAAAAAGCTGTCTTCTTAACTCTTCACCACACAATCACGACTTTTAACGACCCTGAAGGAAAAGCCTTTTGAAAACATTGTAGAAAAGAGAAAATGCTGGTAACCAGCATTTTCTCTTTTTCCCACAATGTTTTCTATAATGTTCTTCTATAATTCATTTCCAAAAGTCAATTTCTATTTTTGAGTCACATTTGTCATCTGCAAATACTTTGAATTTGAACAAGTCCAAAATTATGGTGTTTGGTAAAGAGTTAAAAAACCAGCCTGTGCCAGCCTGAGAAAGACAGACTTTGTAAAAATTATGATAAAATGAAGAAAGGCTGGCTACAGGCACTTTTTCTTTTTTTTCAAATGTCTTCAGAGAAAACAACCGATCATTTGAGTTACATTTCATGCCAGCTGCAAATGCTTTCAATAATGAAAATTTCGATGTTTGTTTTGTGATGAAGAAAGCAGTAATGTTACTTACATAAGCTCCATCATACTTGTATAACATATGACTTTCTTCTCCCACTCGATTATCTCAAACTGGCTTAGCATGGCATTATCCTGCTTGGATCTGGAACAAAATGTGAGAAAAATTTGTCCCTGTGATTTCTCAGTTATCTATTCATATGAGTTTTATCCATGTCTCTGTGTCTCTTCTCCGCCGCTCCCCCCCTCTTCCCCTTCTGAGAAATGTTCAAATTAGACAGGAATACATATAATGTAATGAAACCATTAAATTGGTTTTGAATGATTTAAGTTAGCAAAATTTTGTCAAATTTTGCGAGTTTGCTTTTTTGAAAAGCCACGAAAATACCTGTATCTACTTTGAAAAACAAATACAAATGGCTACTTTCCCTTATCATTTCTTTGACATCCCACTTTTTCAATACGGTTTAACCTCTTAACTGTACAAATAACCTGTACATGTTTCAAAACCACTAGATGGAAAATGTGGGTTTTATTCTGTAAACAAGAAATGTAAATGTAAGTTTGGGGGGAGAAAAGGACTCAGAACTTCCACAGATGGATGGACAAAAAGACGGACATTGTGGGTGCATAAAGAAGTTTCCACATCCATCCAATCCTCGATTGGAGTATTCTTATTTTTACTCTCAGCATGTCCTGTCTATACAGGACTTTGAGATCTCATAATGTTGTACTTACATTCTTTTTTCCTCATAAAGGCTGTAGACAGCAGCTAGACATACTGCAACAAGATTTGGGAGGACCCTTGGGTGGGGACATATGCTGGCTGGACCATGCATACTGAAATACATAAAATTTGAAAGGTAAAACCTTCTTAAAATACCAATCACAATTTGAACCTTCACCATACAACCCTAAGTTTTAACAACAAATTATGTTCAATCCATTGCCACTAGCAGATGACATCTTTTAACTCTTTACCAAACGATAAAATTTTAGACTAGTCCAAATTGAAGGCATTTGCAGATAACAAAATAAATGTGACTTAGAAAGTGAAAAATGTTTTGGCATGGGTAGAAAACATTGTGGGAAAAAGAGAAAATGCTGGTTACCAACATTTTCTCCTTTTCCCACAATGTTTTCAAAAGCCTTCTTTCCCAGGGTCGTAAAAACGAGGGATTGTTTGGTAAAGGGTTAAAGAAGACTAAACAAGAGGGCCATGATGGCCCTGGGTCGCTCACCTTAGTAGAGTGCCTTTAAGGTTTTTCTTTAATTTGACCATGTGACCTAGTTTTTGACCGCAGGTGACCCAATTTCAAACTCATATTTCATGAAGACAAACATTCTGACCAATTTTCAAGTCAATTGAGCAAAAAATGTGGCCTCGAGTGCCCTAAAGATATTTCTTTAATTTGACCTAGTGACCTAGATTATGACCCCAGGTGACCCAAATTTGAACTGGTCTTTGACTATATCAAAAGAAACATTTTAACCAATTTTCAAATCATATGGATAATAAATGTGGCCTCTGGAGTGCCCACTAGCTATTTCTTTAATTTGACCAAGTGACCTATTTTATGACCCCAGTTGACCCAAATTCAGACTATGTGAGATTTTACAAAGACAAACATTCTGACCAATTTTCAAGGCAATTAAGCAAAGAATGTGGCCTCTAGAGTGCCCACAAGGTATTTCTTTATTTTGACCTAGTGACCTAGTTTATGGTTCCAGGTGACCAAAATCCAAACTCATCTGGTATTTCATCAAGACAAACATTCTGGCCAAATTTCAGGTCATTTCAGCAATAAATGTGGCCTCCAGAGTGCAAACAAAGTATTTCTTTAATTTGACCCAGTGAACTAGTTTATGACCCAAGTTGACCCAAATTAATCTTATGTGAGACTTTATACAGACAAACTTTCTAACTAATTTTCAAGGCAATTGAGCAAATAATGTGGCCTCAAGAGTGCCAACAAGGTATTTCTTTAATTTGACTTAGTGACCTAGTTTATGACCCAAGATGACCCAATTTTGAACTCAATGAACTTATTGCGCTTAGATGGGCAAACAAACTTAGAAGAGAATCACTACATACCAAATATCAAAGCTCTACGCCTTCCAGTTTTAAAGAAGAATTTTAAATTTTTCCTTCTGTGTTCCTATGTTCGAACTTGTGATCCCCGGGGCTGGGCCAGTTTTGACCCAGGGGCATCATATGAACAAACTTGGTAGAGGTCCACTAGGAAATGCTACATACCAAATATCAAAGCTCTACACCTTCCCGTTTAAGAGAAAAAGAAATTTAAAGTTTTCCTTCTTTGTTCCTATCTTCGAACTTGTGACCCCCGGGGCGGGGCCAGTTTTGACCCAGGGGCATCATATGAACAAACTTGGTAGAGGTCCACTCTGAGATGCAACATACCAAATATCAAAGCGCCACATCTTTCGGTTTCAGAAAAGAACAATTTTAATGTTTTCCTTCTTTGTTCCTATGTTCGAACTTGTGACCCCAGGGGCTGGGCCAGTTTTGACCCAAGCAGCATCCTTGGAACAAACTTAGGAGATGCTACATACCAAATATCAAAGCTCCATGCCTTCCCATTTAAGAGAAAAAAAAAATTAAAGTTTTCCTTCTTTGTTCCTATGTTTGAACTTGTGACCCCCGGGGCAGGGCCAATTTTGACCCCAAGGACATCATATGAACAAACTTAGTAGAGGTCTACTAGGCGATGCTACATACCAAATATCAAAGCTCTATTCCTTCTAGTTTTACAAAAGAAGATTTTTAAAGTTTTCCTTCTTTGTTCCTATGTTGAAAATTGTGACCCCCGGGGCAGGGCCAGTTTTGACCCCAGGGGCATCATATGAACAGATTTGGTAGAGGTCCACTAGGAGATGCTACATGCCAAATATCAAAGCTCTACGCCTTCAAGTTTCAGAGAAGAAGATTTTTAAAGTTTTCCTTTTTTGTTACTATGCTCAAACTTGTGACCCCCGGGGTGGGGCCAGTTTTGATCCCAGGGGCATCATATGAACAAACTTGGTAGAGGTCCACTAGGCAATGCTACATACCAAATATCAAAGCTCTACGCCTTCCAGTTTCAGAGAAGATGATTTTTAAAGTTTCCCCTCTTTGTTCCTATGTTCGAACTTGTGACCCCCCGGTGCAGGGCCAGTTTTGACCCCAAGGGCATCATATGAACAAACTTGGTAGAGGTCCACTAGGAGATGCTTCATGCCAAATATCAAAGCTCTATGCCTTCTAGTTTTACAGAAGAAGATTTTTAAAGTTTTCCTTCTTTGTTCCTATGTTGAAAATTGTGACCCCCCGGGGCGGGGCCAGTTTTAACCCCAGGGGCATCATATGAACTAACTTGGTAGAGGTCCACTAGGAGATGCTACATGCCAAATATCAAAGCTCTATGCCTTCAAGTTTCAGAGAAGACGATTTTTAAAGTTTTCCTTCTTTGTTACTATGCTCAAACTTGTGACCCCTGGGGCGGGGTCAGTTTTGACCCCAGGGGCATCAAATGAACAAACTTGGTAAAGGTCCACTAGGAGATGCTACATACCAAATATCAAAGCTCTGCGCCTTCTAGTTTCAGAGAAGAAGATTTTCAAAGATTTTGCTTTTTTTTTCCTTTTTGTTGCCATGGCAACCAGAGTTGTGGGTGGAATTTAATTCTTTGAACAATTTTGGTAGAGCTTCACCCAAGGAACATCCCTGCCAAGTTTCATCAAGATTGGCCCAGTGGTTTAGGAGAAGAAGATGTTTAAAGAAATTGTTGGCAGACGACGGACATAGGGCGATCACAATAGCTCACCTTAAGCACATTGTGCTAAGGTCAGCTAAAAATAAACAAATAAGCCTTGTAATAGGAAAGGGGGGGGGGGGTTCTAAGACATCAAACCTTAGTTGATTATACTTGTTTTACAAGGATAGTCAAAGTAGACTGCTGCAACTAACTTTCAGAAAGTAATGACTTAACTCTTTACCAAACAAGAACATTTTGGACGTTTCCAAATTGAAAGCATTTGCACACGACAAAATAAATGGGACTCAAAAACTGAACTTTGTTTTGGGAAAGGTAGAAAACATTGTGCGAAAAGGAGAAAATGCTGGTTACCAGCATCTTCTCCTTTTCCCACAATGTTTTCAAAAGGCTTCTTCCCCAGGGTCGTTAAAAGTCTGGATTGTGTGGTAAAGGGTTAACCAATTACATACATAATTTTTTACATTCTTGCAAAGAAAATCTTAGAAATCACTGCTTGGAAGGGGACAATGGCTTGTTGCCATCTCTCCATAGCCTAGGATATTCTTCATGACTTCCACATACCATTTCTCGTTCCTTCATCTATAACCACTTAAATGATATACAAGTATATCAGTTGTACAATTTTTCATGATGAATGCAAAATAAAATGCCTGTAAGGAAATGGAATGTTGAAAAAAGGGAAATAAAATATAGAACAATACATATAAAAGGATAAGCAAAACACATACCTGCGAATAAAGTCTTGAACAACTTCAAGGCCTGCATTCTGACAATTTAAAGCCTGGATGTATTCTTGGACAAATTGGCGCATTCTTGGGAATTTTCCAAAATCCTTTAATCGGGAAAAAAAAAGATCATACAAGATGACAACAAAACCAATATAAATGAAAAATTAACTATTGACAAATCATCAAAAATTAAGACCAGTCCAACTTGAAAGAACTGGCAGATGAAAAATTAATTGTAGCTCATGTGATTGGATCCGTCTTCGAGAGGGTAAAAACATTGTGGGACAAAGAAAATGATGGTTACCAGCATTTTCTCCTTTTATCACACTATTTCCTTAAGCTTTCTTTCTCTGGTTTGTCAAAAGCTGTGATTGTAGGGTGAAAAATTTAATGGATCTGTCTACACCACATCTGCAACAGAAAAATTCTTTATGCCCTGCCACAAAGTCACATAGGACAATTTCCAATACATTCCTGTAAAATGTAGTAAACCTGGTAAAGATATCAGATGTAACAATAAACTGCTTTACCATTAGTGAGGTTGGCAGTCCCTGCCTAGTTCCTCTTTATTTCACGGTGATAAACACCAGTTATAAAGGTATCACTTTGTACAATATTTTGCTTATTATCGTGTCATTTTCCAGTCCACAACCAATCAATGACCTTTTAGTCCTCTCTCTTCTTCTTAATCACCTCATTTATACATGCCAACTACTTATACTTACTACTGTCAAAAATTGACAAATTAGCACCTTATTTGATTCTCATCCTTCGCTATTCCAATGTGCCAACTGCCAACCATTGAACATTTCTGTACACGTATTTATCAATCATTGTCTCTTATTCTAATTAACTCTCTACCACACAATCCTGAACCCTGAGGAAGAAATCTTTAGAAAACATTGAGGGAAAAGGAGAAAATGCTGGTAACCAGCATTTTCTCCTTTTCCCACTATGTTTTCTACCATATCAAAGGCAAAATTCTTTATTTGAGTCACGTTCAAATTGTCGTCTGCAAATGCTTTTAATTTGGACAGGTCTACATTTTCCTTGTGTAGTAAAGAGTTAAAGTACAAGACAACTAGTGGGTGTACTGCTTTGCAAAACTATGATGTATGACATTGAATCTTTACTTGCTCCCTAGCCAAAATAGATTCACATAGGGTGAAGAAGAGCGAAGAAGGGCTAGCAGTTGGCAATCCCCATCCCCCCCTTCCCCTCCACCCTCATAAATTTTTGTATTGTGGGGGTGAGGTAGGAAGGGTTGTGGAGACTTTTGAAAACAAAATAATGCTGGTAAGAAGTGCTTCATTCCCCATGTTTTCAGTTCCACCAAAAATCAACATTTCTTTTCCAATCGATCCTCCTTTGTGTGAGTTAACCGTTTACCACATGACAAAATTGTAGACCAGTCCAAATTGAAAGCATTTGCAGACGACAAAATAAATGTGGCTTAAAAATTGAAATTTGTTATGAGATGAGTAGAAAACATTGTGGGAAAAGGAGAAAGTGCTGGTTACCAGTATTTTCTCCTTTTCCCACAATGTTTTCAAAAGGCTTTCTTTTAAGGGTCGTTAAAAGTCGGGATTGTGTGGTAAAGAGTTAAAATGGTTTTTGATTGGTATACAACCCTTTACAACATAATCTTTTATATTCCTAACCTAAAGAAGAAAGCTTTTGAAAACACTATGGGAAATAGAGAAAATGCTCGTAACTAGTGTTTCCACCATTTACCAAAAGACAGACTCTTTAATTCGAAAGACAAATCTCATCATTTGAGACACATCAAATTTGTAGTCGGCAAATGCTTTTAATATGGTCAAGTAAGATTTGTCCTCTGGAAGAGTTAACCCTTTACCACACAATGCCAAGTTTTAACGACCATGAGGAAGAAGCCTTTTGAAAACATTGTGGGGTAAGGAGAAAATGCTGGTAACCAGCATTTTCTTCTTTTTCCTTGATGTTTTCTACTCCATCAAAGACAAATTCCATCATCTGAGCCACATTTACTTTGTTGTCTGCAAATGCTTTCAATTTGGACACATCTATTTTTTTCCCTGGTGGTAAAGAGTTAACCCTTTACCACATAATCCCAACTTTAACAACCCTGAAAGAAAAGGCTTTTGAAAACATTGAGGGAAAAGAAGAAAATGCTGGTACCCAGCATTTTCTCCTTTTCCCACAATGTTTTCTACCCTATCAAAGAAGTGAAATAACCATTTTAGCAACATTTGTCATCTGCAAATGCTTTCTATTTGGTCCATTCGAAAATTTTGTCATTTGGTAGAGATTTATAGCAGTTGTCTTTCTGCAGATTTAATTACATTTCATTCCCATCATAACTCAATCAGCACTAATGGTCCTATCTCAGAGAAATGAAGCAACAAGTAAACATGAAATTTCAGGAAAGATTTTTGTTTTTCTCTTGAAGCACTGGAAATCCTCCAAGCCTCCATTTATCTAATTAATTACATGGAAAACGGATGCACTTGTTTACTTCATAGTAACATTAATGACAACCTTTCCATAATAAAATACATGCAATTCCTTACTGTACAAAAACATTGCATACTCCCAGAAGTTGACAGCCTTGGAAAATAAGTTGCAATAGTTTGAAACAAGCAGTTGCTCCTTTCCTACAATGTTTTCCATATCAATGAAATCATGGTCTTTTCTTTTCCTTCGAAGATTTGTCCTATTTGTGTAAAGACTTGAGAACTGGGGATCACTGGTTCAATCCCCAGTTTGGCCAATTTCTTTCCAAGGATTGATGATAGTCATTGCAACAGGATTCATTCCTCTCTCACCACTGAGAAAGTAGCCAGTGGCTTGGAAAGAATATTGTGTGTAGTGCTGGTGAAAAAAACTCAGTAAAGCATGGATAGGTACACTGGCTGCCGCAATAAACTGAAATAATGTTGAAAATGGCATTAAACACCATACCATGACTAAATAAACCTATCTGTCTAAAAGTTCTGGTAGATCTAAAGATAGAATGTTAACAATCACATTTTTTTTTGTCTTTTCTCAAAATGTTTTCCTCAGGGTCATTAAAACATTAAAACAGCATTGTGTGGTAAAGGGTTAAGAGATAAACCAACCGGAAGGACCAACACACAGACAGACCAACAAAATGGCTGATTTCAGTATAATCTTGGCAAAGTTCATTTGCGACACCTCTTTATCTTAGCATTTCATTTGTGACACCTCTATATCTCAGCATTTCATTTGTGACACCTCTATATCTCAGCATTTCATTTGTGACACCTCTATACCTCAGCATTTCATTTGTGACACCTCTATATCTCAGCACTTCATCTTAAAAAAGAAACTCACCATATTGTGTTTCAAAATTCTCTGCACTACAGGAGTAAATAGTTCTATAACAATACTTGATCTGGGACTGTTTTTACAATGCTGAAAAGAGAAATATCAAAGTCTGTTAACTCCTTACCATACAACAGATGTTAGATTTGTCCAATATGAATGCATTTGCAGAGGATAAAATTAATGCAGCTCAAATGATGAGGTTTGCCTAGGGAATGGGAGAAAACACTGTGGAAAAAGGAGAAAATGCTGGCTACCAGCATTTTCTCCTTTTCACAAAATGTTTTCCACAGGCTTTTTTCCACAGGGTCATAAAAACTTTTGATTGTCTTGTAAACAGTTCAAGTCAGTCCTGTTTTAGAGTCCCCTAATGACCGTAAAGTTGCTCAACTGCAATCGAAGGATAAGATATTCAAAGTCCAAAATTATTCAGATGTACAGATGTCCCATCTCCTGTTCTCCACCTTTATATCACAAAGTGCTAAAGGAATGAGGCAGGCAAGTCACAAGACATGGGCTGTGGCAGATCATTTAGCCATAGTACAAAAATACCTCAGGGACAGGGAGAATCACGCTAACAGTCTACCACACCCACAATACACCCCCATCTCTCACCTTGTGACTTACAATTGAACCAATTACCTACATCTCAAATTATGCTTATCTTCTTACCAGATGACAAAATCTTAGCCTCCTCCATGATGAAAGAATTTGCAGATGCCAAAATAACCGTGGGCTTAATCACGAGACGTGTATTTGAAAGGGTAGAAAATATTGTGGGAAAAAGAGAAAATGCTGGTTAACTCTTTACCACACAACAAAATTTAAGACTTAACCCTTTACCACACAATCCCGACTTTTAACGACCCTGTGGAAGAAGCCTTGTGAAAACATTGTGGGAAAAGGAGAAAATGCTGGTAACCAGCATTTTCTCCTTTTCCCCACAATGTTTTCTTCTCTTCCCAAAACAAATTTTAATTTTTAAGTCACATTTATTTTGTCGTCTGCAAAAGCTTTCAATTTGGACTGGTCTAAAATTTTGTCATTTGGTAAAGAGTTAACAGAATCAAAGGCCTTTGAAGACAACAAATCAAATGTCACTCAAATGATGCAATTTGTATTGGAAATATTGGAAAACGTTGCGGGAAAAGGAGAAAATGCTGGTCACCAGCATTTTCTCCTTTTCCCACAAAAATTTCAAAAGCTCTCTTTCTCTGGGTCATTAAAAGGTGGGGATTGTGCAGTACGGGGTAAACAGTCTGTGCTGGCTGACCTGGGTAGAAACTTTTGCTATTGGTCAATTTTCTGCACGTCAAAGGACCATTTTCCCTCATGATTCTGTCAGTTGTTAGACAAAATAGATTTTATGGATCCATAACTGTGATGACTCACTTAGTATAATGCATCTCTGTGATGCATCAAGGAGCTGCATTAACCCTTTACCACACAATCTCGAGTTTTCACGACCCTGAGGAAGAAGCCTTTTGAAAACATTGTGGGAAAAGGAGAAAATGCTGGTAACCAGCAATTTCTCCTTTTCCCACAATGTTTTCTACCCTATCAGAGACAATTTACATCATTTGATTCATCTTTCAATTGTCGTCTGCAAATGCTTTCAATTTAGACCAGTGTACATTTTTATCGTGTGGTAAACAGTTAAACACCCTTTTGCAAGAGTGCTGCTTCATTTTCAACAATGAGCAAAACTGATGGAGACAAAACATTCTAAATGAAAATGGAAGATAATGATAGAAATACAACATACCTTACTAAAGAAGTCACATATTTCTTGTGTTGGGTGATTATTCTCTAGTAGGGGGGCCAGGGCTACTATGATGTTTTCATGGGCTACACGGGTGATAAAGTCAGCATTCTGTTTTAAAAAAACATACCCCTAGAGAGCTTAGTACAACTTATGTTGCTTTGAAAAAAATTATAGATCAAAATCAGACTGCACGGAATGTGCAGTGGGATCTTGGTTCTATACTGTTCCCTACTTTTATTGCTTTCTTCCACAAAGCCCATATAGTTAATTTAGCAGTCTTTGGGTTAAAATCACCATAGGTGAAAGCAAGACTTTTCAAAATTCCTGAAATCCTGCAAATTTAGCGGAAAAATATGAAAAACAAGAGGGCCATGATGGCCCTGGGTCGCTCATCTTAGTAGAGTGCCTTAAAGGTTTTTCTTTGACCATGTGACCTAGTTTTGACCGCAGGTGACCCAATTTCAAACTCATATTTCATGAAGACAAACATTCTGACCAATTTTCAAGTCAATTGAGCAAATAATGTGGCCTCGAGTGCCCTAAAGATATTTCTTTAATTTGACCTAGTGACCTACATTATGACCCCAGGTGACCCAAATTTGAACTGGTCTTTGACTATATCAAAAGAAACATTTTAACCAATTTTCAAATCAAATGAATAATAAATGTGGCCTCTAGAGTGCCCACTAGCTATTTCTTTAATTTGACCAAGTGACCTAGTTTATGACCCCAGTTGGCCCAAATTCAGACTCATGTGAGATTTTACAAAGACAAACATTCTGACCAGTTTTCAAGGCAATTAAGCAAATAATGTGGCCTCTAGAGTGCCCACAAGGTATTTCTTTAATTTGACCTAGTGACCTAGTTTATGGTTCCAGGTGACCCAAATCCAAACTCATCTGGTATTTCATCAAGACAAACATTCTGGCCAAATTTCAGGTCATTTGAGCAATAAATGTGGCCTCCAGAGTGCAAACAAGGTATTTCTTTAATTTGACCCAATGAACTAGTTTATGACCCAAGTTGACCCAAATTAATCTTATGTGAGACTTTATAAAGACAAACTTTCTAACTAATTTTCAAGGCAATTGAGCAAATAATGTGGCCTCGAGAGTGCCAACAAGGTATTTCTTTAATCTGACCTAGTGACCTAGTTTATGACCCAAGTTGACCCAATTTTGAACTCAATGAAATTGTTGCGCTTAGATGGGCAAACAAACTTAGAAGAGAATCACTACATACCAAATATCAAAGCTCTACGCCTTCCAGTTTTAAAGAAGAATTTTAAAGTTTTCCTTCTGTGTTCCTATGTTCGAACTTGTGACCCCCGGGGCTGGGCCAGTTTTGACCCAGGGGCATCATATGAACAAACTTGGTAGAGATCCACTAGGACATGCTACATACCAAATATCAAAGCTCTACACCTTCCCGTTTAAGAGAAAAAGAAATTTAAAGTTTTCTTTCTTTGTTCCTATCTTCAAACTAGTGACCCCCAGAGCGGGGCCAGTTTTGACCCAGGGGTATCATATGAACAAACTTGGTAGAGGTCCACTCTGAGATGCAACATACCAAATATCAAAGCTCCACACCTTTCGGTTTCAGAAAAGAAGAATTTTAAAGTTTTCCTTCTTTGTTCCTATGTTGGAACTTGTGACCCCAGGGGCTGGGCCAATTTTGACCCAAGCAGCATCCTTGGAACAAACTTGGCAGAAGTCCACTAGGAGATGCTACATACCAAATATCAAAGCTCTATGCCTTCCCATTTAAGAGAAAAAAAGAATTAAAGTTTTCCTTCTTTGTTCCTTTGTTTGAACTTGTGACCCCCGGGGCAGGGCCAATTTTGACCCCAATGGCATCATATGAACAAACTTAGTAGAGGTCTACTAGGCAATACTACATACCAAATATCAAAGCTCTATGCCTTCCAGTTTCAGAGAAGATGATTCTTAAAGTTTTCCTTCTCTGTTCCTATGTTCGAACTTGTGACCCCCGGGGCAGGGCCAACTTTTGCCCCACGGGCATCATATGCACAAACTTGGTAGAGATCCACTAGAAGATGCTACATACCAAATATCAACACTCCAGGCCTTCCTGTTTCAGAGAAGAAGATTTTTTCCTATGTTGGAAATTGTGACCCCCGGGGCGGGGCCAGTTTTGACCCCAGGGGCATCATATGAACAAACTCGGTAGAGGTCCACTAGGCGATGCTACATACCATATATCAAAGCTCTACGCCTTCCAGTTTCAGAGAAGATGATTCTTAAAGTTTTCCCTCTTTGTTCCTATGTTCAAACTTGTGACCCCCTGGGGCAGGGCCAGTTTTGACCCCAAGGGCATCATATGAACAAACTTGGTAGAGGTCCACTAGGCGATGTTACATACCAAATATCAAAGCTCTACGCCTTCCAGTTTTAGAGAAGATGATTTTCAAAGTTTCCCCTCTTTGTTTCAATGTTCGAACTTGTGACCCCCGGGGCAGGGCCAGTTTTCACCCCAAGGACATGATATAAACAAATTTGGGAGAGGTCCACTAGGAGATGCTTCATGCCAAATATCAAAGCTCTATGCCTTCTAGTTTTAGAGAAGAAGATTTTTAAAGTTTTCCTTCTTTGTTCCTATGTCGGAAATTGTGACCCCCGGGGCGGGGCCAGTTTTGACCCCAGGGGCATCATATGAACAAACTTGGTAGAGGTCCACTAGGAGATGCTACATGCCAAATATCAAAGCTCTACGCCTTCAAGTTTTAGAGAAGGAGATTTTTAAAGTTTTCCTTCTTTGTGACTATGCTCAAACTTGTGACCCCCGGGGCGGGGCTAGTTTTGACCCCAGGGGCATCAAATGAACAAACTTGGTAAAGGTCCACTAGGAGATGCTACATACCAAATATCAAAGCTCTGCACCTTCTAGTTTCAGAGAAGAAGATTTTCAAAGATTTTGCTTTTTTTTCCTTTTTGTTGCCATGGCAACCAGAGTTGTGGGTGGAATTCATTTCTTTGAACAATTTTGGTAGAGCTTCACCCAAGGAACATCCCTGCCAAGTTTCATCGAGATTGGCCCAGCGGTTTAGGAGAAGAAGATGTTTAAAGAAATTGTTGACGGACGACGGACGACTGACGCCGAACATAGGGCGATCACAATAGCTCACCTTTAGCACATTGTGCTAAGGTGAGCTAACTAGGTAAAACTGGCTTTTTGGTGGCCTAAAAATCCTGAAATCAGGATTGATCCTAAAAACTTTCACCCATGCTTCACTGTAAATTACAGATATTCAAGATAAATGGACAACAGAATTTCTCTGCTAAAATCAATCATAGGACATAGGTTGAATCAAATATTGTCCAGTGTAAAATTTTTATGGCTACAAATTAATGTTTGCCCTTTCCGCTGATGGACATCTCAAAAGAGATGTATCGTGAATCCAGCTAAAACAATAAAGACTTCACTTGTATTGATAAAATGCAGATTATTTCATTACTTCTGGAATAAATTTGTTCGCAAGCCACCTAAAATGCATCCTTGTAAAACACGAATGATTAACTTTTTACCAAATGACAAAATTTTAGACTTGTCCAAATTGAAAATATTTGCAGACAACATATTAAATGTGGCAGAAATACTGGAATTGTCTGTGAAAGGTTAGAAAACATTGTGGAAAAAGGAGAAAATGCTGGTTACCAGCATTTTCTCCTTTTCCCACAATGTTTTCAAATGGCTTTCTTCTCAGGGTTGTTAAAACCTGGGATTGTTTGGTAAATGGTTAAACAAAATAAGACTTTATACAATCATGCTGTGAAAGCATTCTGAGGAGTAATTGCTCTTTCAGCTCTATACCAAACAACAAAATTTCAGACTAGTACAAACAGAAAGCATTTGCAGGCGACAAATTAAAAGATGCTCTGATAAAATATTTATCTTTGAAAGGATACAACACACTGTGAGAAAAGGAGAAAATGCTGATCACCAACATTTTCTCCTTTTCCTACATTGTTTTCAAAGCCTTCTTCCTCAGGATTGATAAAACTCAGGATTATGTGGAAAAGAGTTGACGAAAAATGTTTTCAAACTGTTCTGCAGACAAAGCATTCACACCAAAGGCACCAGCCTGTTCAAATAGTTTATTAACTTCAACTGGCAGGAAAAGTTTCGGAGTTTGCTCATACAGACATTTCCACAAAGGTTAGGGTTTGTCACTTGTCTTAGTTGCTAAAATTGATTAATGAACCCTTATCTTACTAAACAACTTAAATGAAACTATCAAGCCGATGTTAAAAACTGAAATATTGGTATTTCAAAGTTATGGTGGTTGCAGAAATATCTCCTTATTGGACAATGTATCTCATTCTCAACAAACTTGAACTGATTTGGAAAAGTTGACAACTCTCTTTCTTATCCACAAACACTGCTAAACTTGTGTGGGTATCCTCAAGGAAATACAACATTTAGAAGAAGCACTGATACTCACCCTCTGAAGTAACTCTGAGACCAGGTCTAAAGGAAACTGATAAACACTGGGGTCTTGTATGGGGGTATGCAGTGAAACATCTATCATATTCTGAAACAGAGATAAAAAAGGTAATACTAGTAATTTGTACCGAAAAGGCTATAAAGGCAGGAATTCTTTCAATTTAACTCTTTACCAGACGACAATATTTTAGACGAGTCCAAATTCAAAGCATTTGCAGACAGGACATTAAATGAGGATCAAAAGATTGGATTTGTTTCTGAAAGGTTAGAAAACATGCAGGAAACGGAGAAAATGCTGGTTACCAGCATTTTCTCCTTTTCCCACAATGTTTTCAAGTCTAATTTCCCAAGGGCTTTAAAACTCGGCATTGTGTAGTAATGGGTTAACCTCTGATTGTGATTTTAACCCTTATGCTGAATTAAAATTGTTGACTATAACAAAAATAGATTTTGTTAAGTTTATAAGCTTTGGATTGACTCAAAGTACTGATACAGAAGTGGAGAGTGCAGAACAAGATCAGACTGCACACTTGTGCAGTCTGATCTTGCTTTACACTCTTCACAAAATACAACTATGGTCGCAAACAACAGAAGAATTAAGACATTAAATGGTATCCAAAATAATGGAGAAAATTACTCTTCTTACACTTTTCTTTATAAGATTTTTAATATTTGTTGAGGATTTCAAACTTATTGAAAGTGTACTGAGTAAACAGAAAGGTGTGTATATACAAGGATGGTCAAGAGTAAAGGATATTGAATTGTGATGTAATTAGGATTGCCATCAATTTTTCCACACTTGTTTGTAATGCTGAATCTTTATATGTTTCAACCTGATTAGTGGACTGGCTATGGGATAGGTCCACAGTCAGTAACAGAAAAAATGGGGTAGCAATTCTGGGGTAGAGTTGAATGAAGAATACATCTGTCAACTTTGTAAAATCCCTCTGTGTAGTTAACCCTTTACCAACCAATCCCAACTTCCCAACTTTCAACAGCTCTGGGAAAGAAGGCTTTCGAAAACATTGTGGGAAAAGAAGAAAATGCTGGTAACCAGCATTTTCTTCTATTCCCACAGTAGTTTCTAACCTCCCAAAAACAGGTTACAATTTTGAGTCACATTTATTTTGTTGCCTGCAAAATGCTTCCAGTTTTAACATGCATTGAATTTTCTTGCTTGGTAAAGTGTTCAATACACTTTCTATACACTTTCTAATTTATTGAAAAATGAAAATGAGCCATGCTCTGGCTTAACCCTTTAGCACACAATCCCGACTTTTAACGACCCTGAGGAAGAAGGCTTTTGAAAACATTGTGGGAAAAGGTAACCAGCATTTTCTCCATTTCCAACAATGTTTTCTGCCCTATCAAAGAAACATTGGACTATTTGATCCACAATGAAATTGTCGTCTGCAAATGCTTTCAATTTGGACCAGTCTAAAATTTTGTCATTTGGTAAAGAGTTAAGGATGTTTAATGTATCCCCATGAAACATTATACTAAGCAAATCATCACAAATCATGGATCCATAGAATCTATCTTGTCTAAAAAACAGCTGAATCGTAAGTTAGAATGATTCTTGGACATGCAGAAAATTTACGAAAAGCAAAAAGTTTTGACTTAGGTCAGTTTGCACGTACTGTGCAGACTGATCTGGGTCCATTCTTTTTGCAGATGTAGTAAACTCTGTTTTCACACAGTATGGCTGATATGTATAGGGAAGATCTCATTCATCTATTCACCCTTGGCTGATCAAGTGATGATTTGTACATGTCTTTCCTTACTACTATCAAGAAACTTCCTCTATCCAATTGGTTACCGGCCTCTTCTCCTTTTCCCACAATGTTTTCAAAAGGCTTCTTTCCCAGGGTCGTTAAAAGGTGGCATTGTGCGGTATAGGGTTAATAGGGTAGAAAACATTATGGGAAAACAAGAAGAAAATTATCGATACCACTATTTCCTCCTTTTCCCACATTGTTTTAAAAGGTTTCTTCCACAGGGCTCATAAAACATTGGCTTGTTTGGGAAAGGACTAAATGTTTCTGTCAGGTCAATGACACAAACCCCAATGCATACAATTCTTGCATCCCTATGGTAGACAGGTTCTCAAAACATTTTTGACAAAAGTTTCAATTGCTTGTTCGCAACAACCACTCCTTTTTCCAACAATGTTATCCATATCGGACACAAAATCAAAAACACACACAAAGACTTTCCTTTCCTACAGAAAAATTCTCCCCCTGTGTCCCTTGTACCATGAGTTTGTCTGAAATTGGTCATGACAGTAGCAGGTCAAGGAAAGAATTAACCCTTTACCAAATGTCTATTTCTATGATCTTTGAGATGAACGCTTTTTGAAACAGTGTCAGAAAAGGAGAAAATGCTCATAACAAGCACTTTCTCCTTTTCCAACAGTGTTTTGTACTCTTTCAAAAACAAATCCCATATATCTGCAACACTTAATATATCATCTTAAAAATCCTTTTAAAATGGAAGAGTTTAATAATTATATGGTCTGGCAAAGAGTTAACCACGTTATTCTGTGATGTTCCATTAGATTTGCTCCCACAGAAACAACTTTGATTACAGTCACATGACATTCTCTCATGAACACATGAAAATGATTTGTGCATTGGAGAGTCAGAAAATTTTTTGTGATAGAAAGATTTCTATAATTGAATTCTATTTCTTTTAAGGAAATATTAATCAAACCTTTAAAACCAAGTAATCCAGTAATTTTACAAACCTAAGAAAGACTTGGAAAACATTGTGGTATAGGAAAAATTGCTAATTACCATTTTCTTTCGATGTTTTCTACCACAGAAGACATATCCCAGCATTTAAGCCTCATTTAACAATAGGGGCAGTTACCAGCATTTTCTGCTTTTTCCATAATGTTTTCAAAAGTTTTGTTTTTCAGGATTGTTAAAACTTGGGATGGTGTAGTAAATGGTTAAATAAGAAGAATAAAGATGGAGATTATTTTCACTCTTTTACACACAATCCCAAGTTTTTAAGAAAGGAGGCTTTTGAAACCATTGTGGGAAAATTAGACAATGTTTTCTACTCTTTAAAAGACAACTGTCAAGATTTTGTCATTTGTTAGCCCTTTACCACACAACAAAATTTAAACCTTGTCCCAATTGAAAGCATTTGGAGACGAAAATTTAAATTTGGCTGGTAGAAAACATAGAGAGAAAAGGAGAAAATGCTGGTTACCAGCATTTTCTCCTTTTCCCACTATGTTTTCAAAAGCCTTCTTTGTTAGGGTCATTAAAACTCAGGATTGTGTGGTAAAGAGTTACAAAGTTTACAAAGTTGATACCTACCTTTATTTCCTTAATGAGAACCTCTGGCCTTCTTGCATTCTTTAACAACTTCTCATACTTGTACATGTGTTTCTATGAAGACAGAAAAAAACAAATATTTTATCAATATTAATTATTATCTTTTACATACTTCAGTCTTTACTCTTATCCAATCACTCACTCTTAGAATCTTAGGGGAATTTCATATGCTTTTGTTCACAGTATAGATCAAGATCAGACCACACAACACGTGCATTCTAAATCTAGATATCTACTGTCATGTACCTATTAATTAACTCTTTACCAAACAACAAAATTTTAGACTAGTCCAAACTAAGAGCATTTGCAGATGACAAAATGAATGTGAATCAAAAGTTAAGATTTATTTTGGGAAGGGTAGAACACATTGTGGGAAAAGGAGAAAATGCTGGTTACCAGCATTTTCTCCTTTTCCCACAATGTTTTCAAAAGGCTTCTTTCTCAGGGTCGTTAAAATTCAGGATTGTGTAGTAAAAGGTTAATACTGTAGCCACATTCCTCTTCAAACTATGTTACTAGGATTCAGGGATTTCTTTACAATTTCATTTATTTAGCAGTCAAAGGGTCAACTCTTTTCCATATAAAAAAGCACAATGATGTCCAAAACAGCGAGACCCTTAGACTGCTATAGAAATGAAATGGAACATTTTCAGTCTAGCAAACAAGACCTAAATAACCCATTATCAAACAACCAAATTTTTAGACTCATGATCCACATTCAAAGCAGTTGTAGGTGCAAATTTAACTCTTTACAAAACAGCAAAATTTTGCATTTGACCAAATTGAAAGCATTTGCAGAGAACAAAATAAGTGTACCTGAAATGATGTTTTTGTCTTTGATAGGGTAGAAAACATTGTGTGAAAAGGAGAAAATGCTGGTTACCAGCATTTTCTCCTTTTCCCGCTATTTTATCAAAAGCCTTCTTCTTTGAGGGTCGTTAATACTCGGGATTTTGTGGTAAAGAGTTAAATGTGGCTCAGATGGTGATATTGTCCCTGAAAAAGTAGAAAACATTGTGGGAATAGGAGAAAATGCTGGTTATCGTCATTTTCTCCTTAACCCTCAATGTTTTCAAAATTATTTTCTTCAGGCTCCTTAACCCTTTCCCATACAATCCTGAGTTCTAACGACCCTGAGAAAGAGACCTTTTGAAGACATTGCGGGAAAAGGAGAAAATGCTGGTAACCAGCATTTTTTCTTTTTTCCCACAATGTTTTCTACCCTATCACAGACAGAAATCATCATGTGAGCTCCTTTCAATTTGTCATCTGCAAATTCTTTCAAATTGGACCAGTCCAAAATTTTGTCATTTGGTAAAGAGTTAAAACATGGGATTGTACAGTAAAGGGTTAAGTGACAATTTCAACGCTCCTTTTTCAGGTATATCTCATGAAAATGGAACTTCTACACATTCTTAGCTGTCAGATTTTCATCAACAATGTCTACACAAGAAAACAACTCTCTATGGAGTCAAAAAGTTAACACATGCAATGTTTATGTAATTCACATTACATGTACATGAAGGGCAGAATCTTGTTCTATAAATATATGTACAGTATATGTAACATATTTCACCTACTTAACGCACCTGTGCACTGTGCAAAACACCAACATGGCGCTCTTAAATCATAGCCAATTTCCCAAAAGTTAAGTGCCATCACTTTGAATAAGTATGGTAATTTGATCTGGGTTTTAGTCCAGTCATCGCTTTTATCTCTTTACCACATGACAAAATTTTAGCTGTTTCCAAATTGACAGCATTTGCAGACGACAATTTCAGTGTGGCTCAAATGGTGCAATGTTTCTTTGATATGATAGAAAACATTGTGGGAAAAGGAGAAAATGCTGGTTACCAGCATTTTCACCTTTTCCCACAATGTTTTCAAAAGGCTTTCTTCCCAGGGGTGTTAAAAGGTGTCATTGTGCAGTAAAGGGTTAAGGTAAGATTGGGTGTGGGTGAGGGTGTGGGTGAGGGAGTTGTCCAGAGGCCTCTGGAGTAAGTAATATAGTGGGGGTGCTACTGTTTGGGAGGGAGTGTTACTTAGGTGACATAATGGTATAAGACGGGCAGAATCTAAGCCATCACCATATCAAATAATCACAACTTCTCAGTCTTACAGCTATTCTTGAAACCCTAAAAATGATGTAGGAAAGCCATCTATCCTTTACCAAATTAAAAAAAAATATGTACCAGTAGTCATCCAAATTGAAATCATTTTCAGATTTGATATTAATCACATAATAAGAATTATATTTCACCCCAAATAATAGGCCTTGTCTTCGAAAGGATAGAAAACATTTAGAGAAAAGGAGAAAATGCTGGTTAACAACAATTTCTCCCTTTCCCATGAATTTTCAAAGGCCTTCATTTTCTTAGTTGATACGACTGGATTATTTGGTACAGGATTATCACTTACAGCACCAAGCAGAGCTCCAGATAAGAAAGAAAGATGGTATTCTAAATCCATTATTTCTCTTCTAAACCCTATGTTGTGGCTACTCATTAGAATCGTCTCGATGAGACAATTCTAATGAGTACCCGTAACATAGGGTTTATTATAGTACTTTCAATTTTGAAATTAAAATCACTCCCTCTATCTGGAACTCTGACAAAAAAAAAACCAAAAACTTGACATTTTATAAAGCTCAGTAAAAGACCCAAATAATTACAGTTTGTTGGACACCTATTGGCCACAATATCTAAGCAGCACAGAGTTGATCCATAATCAGACCGAACATTCTGTGGAGTCTGATCTTAATCTACACTGACCCTAAATGCTCCATTTTTCATGAAAGGCACTCTAGAGTTAATATCCAGAGCAGGAAGAAAAATATGACTCATCACCTCCTCAAGTAAATTCAGGAAAGACCACTTGGAAAACTATTCTGGTAAAATCAGAACATCAAGTTAAATTATGTTCTAACCCTTTATCAAACCTGTGTTTTAAAAAATCTTAGGGGGGGGGGGGGGGGGGGGGGTGTAAACAAGCTGATGAAAAAAAATATGGAGAAAGAGGTGAAAATGCTGTACATCAGAATTTTCTCCTTTTCTCACAATCACTTCTTCCTTCCAAAGACAAACTTCATTATTTCAGCCGCATTTTATTTGTCCACTGCTAATTCTTTCAATCTGGACATGTCTAAATTTCTGTTGCCTAGTTAACCCTTTACCAGACGACAAAATTTTAGCCTTGTCCAAATTGAAAGCATTTGCAGACGACAACTTCAATGTGGCTCACATGGTGCAATTTTTCTTTGATAGGTTAGAAAACATTGTGGGAAAAGGAGAAAATGCTGGTTACCAGCATTTTCTCCTTTTCCCACAACGTTTTCAAAAGGCTTCTTTCCCAGGGGCATCAAAAGGCTTCATTGTGCAGTAAAGGGTTAAGGGTTATTACTAGAAGAATTTTCTCTTTTTTGCTTAGATGTTTTCAAAACAGGTCTGCTAGAAGATATAAAAAGTTTTCTGCAAACTTAACCAGGTAAATCTTTACCAAAAACCAAACTATTAGACATGACCAAATTACAAGCATTTGCAGAAGACAAAGTAAATATGACTCAAAAATTGAAAATCATTTTTGGAAGGATAGAAAACATCGTGGGCAAAGGAGAAAATGCTGGTTACCAGCAAAAGCTGTCAAAAGCTTTTTAAAAAGCTGTCTTTCACTGGGATTTCAAGTCGGAATTGTATGGTAAAGGGTTTACTCTTTTCCTGACAACAAAATACTAAACTTGTCCAAATTCAAAACATTGGCGGCCGACCGATTAAATGTTGTTAAAAGTGATTGGATCTATTTGTGAAAGGGTGTAAAACATTGTAGGAAAAGATAAAAATGATGGTTGCCTGCATTTTCTCCTTTTTCCCCACAATGTTCTCAAAAGACTTCCTCAGGATCGTTGAAACTCAGGATTGTTGTGTGATAAAGACTTAACTTAGGAAGAACAAGGAAATAAAGTTACAGATCTCTGAACCAAGCTGACTCAGTATGATAAAACCATAGTTTGATGCCCTTCCTAGGCCACCAAAAAAAAGCATTGTGGGTACAGGAGAAATTGCTTATTACAAGCCAGAGGTACATTTTTTTTTTCACAATTCTTTCAGTATCATATATTATGACAACATTAATTCATTTATCACCATATTTTTCCATTTCATATTTTATGAGATTGGTCAATTCCCTTTCCATGAAATGTATTTCCTTTCTGAAACCTGAAGAGGTATGTCTGCCATAAAGAAGGAAAGGAACTGTCTCCAGGATAAAATAGTATGTAAAGTGGACCATAGACCATCTCTGTGAGACAAAGGCCGCCTTATAAGTACTTACTTCCTTGCCTTTGTTTCTTTTGTATAATCTAATAGTAACATTTCTCTTGGTCTCCTAACACTTTACCAAATGACAAAACGTTTGACTTGTCCAGACTGAAAGCATTTGCAGACAACAAAAATGTGACTCAAAAATTGAAATTTTTTGGGGAAGGGTACAAAACATTGTGAAAAGAGGAAAAAATGCTGGTTACCAGCATTTTCTCCTTTTCCCACAATGTTTTTTTTTCCTTGAGTCATTAAAAGTCAAGATTGTTTTGTTAAAGGGTAAACCCTTCAACTCTCTATCTATAGATGATAAAATTTTTTATTCCTCTAAGTTGAAAGCAATTGCAGATGACAAATCAAATGTGGCATAAATGATGGGATTTGTCTTTCAAAGGGTAAAAAACAATGTGGGAAAAGGAGAAAATGCTGGCTCCAAGCATTTCTTCTTTTCTCGCAACTTTTTCAAAAGCTTTCGTTGTTCAGGCACATAATCATTCGGTACACAATTAACATACAACCCTGTGGAAACAAGCAATTGATTCTTGCTTTACCTCCCTTGGAAAGAAGGCTTTAAAAACAGCATGGAAAAAGAAATAAGTTCAGGTAACCACATTGTCTTCTTTTTCCAAGGTGTTTTCTACCCTCACAAGACAAATCCCATCATCTGTCAGCTGCAGTTAACTATTTCTTGGCAAGTGCCTTCAAGTTGGACTTAACCTTTAAAGTGCCCAATAAACCTATCTGACATCTTCATCCTAGAAATATGAGTCAAATAACTGCAATTTCATGGCTGCTTTTGTCGACCATGTTTCATCAAAGCCAACAGTGTAGATCAAAGATCAGACTGCATGTTTTGTGCAGCCTGATCTTGATCTTGATCTACACTAGTCGCAAAGGCAACTATAGTCATGAAAGGCGCTTCAAGGGTTAACATTTGTCACCTGGGAGAAAGTAAATTACAGTACAGCTTGTAGACATAGTTACATGTAGGCAAGCCATTAGCCATTACAATTACCCATGCCATTAGCCATTACAATTACCGGTTAATACAATGGACAAATATTAAATTATTTTGTATGAATAATTTTTCTACATCTTAGACTGAGAAAGTAGGAGCAATTAGCTGTTATAGCTCATTTTTACACAGATGGAGACAGGGATTAAAGGTCATTTTGATTGTAGATTATCGAGAGCAACATCCTGACAAAGTTTGGTGAGGGTTAGATAAGAGTTGTGTCCTCAAAAACTTTGAGGTTTCTCATTCATCCTTTACCAAAACACAAATTTTTGGACCTGTCCAAATCCAAGGCATTATCAAATGACAAATTAAATGAGGCTGAAATGATGAACATAGTCTTTGAAAGAGTAGAAGGCATTTGGGGAAAAGGACAAAAGGTTACCAGCATTGCCTAAAATTCCCAAAATGTTTTCAAAAGCTTTTTTCTGTCAGGGTCATTAAAACTTGGCATTATATGGTAAAAGGTTTATTCCACATACTGGCCAAGATTTTGACACCCCCTTCCCCATATTCAAATTTGAAACTGACTAACAAAGATATGGATAAAAAACTTTATCAAGTATCACTGAGGTTTGATTACCCTCTAGAGTCTTTACAAGAGAAAACAATGCTGGTCAACATCCAACATTGGCTTGACAATAGGCAATCAGAGATCAACTTTTGACCACAACCCTGACAGCGAAGATTTAACAAAAAAACATGGTGAGAGAAGGAGAAAGTGCTGGCAATCAGTATTCCCTCCTCTTTTTAGAATGTTTTCTACACTTTCAGACATAAATCCCATAATTTTAACCACATTTGCCATCTACAAATGCTTCCAATAAAGAAGAGTCTAACATTTTGTTTTCTGGTAAAGGGTTAAAGCTCATCTTAACTCTTTGACAGACGACAAAATTTTAAACTGGTTGAAATTGAAAGCAATTGCAAACGACAAAATAAATGTGACTTTAAAATTGAAATTCGTTTTTGGAAGAGTAGAAAACTTTGTGGGAAAAGGAGAAAATGCTACTTAGCAGCATTTTCTCCTTTTCCCACAATGTTTAAGGCTCCTTTCTCAGGGTCGTTAAGGGATTGTGTGGTAAAGGGTCAAGCAATGTCAGCTCAGATAAGCCTTAAAAAAACAAGAGGACCATGATGGTCCTATATCGCTCACCTGAGTACCAAGCACTAAAGGTCTACAATGAAGACAAATATCAAATATCGAAGTGCAAGGCCAAATGATAATGAAACAAAGAGAAATCTCACAACTGTTACCGAGGTCTAGGCCCTTAGGCTACCCAGAAAAATTTTTAATAATTGCCTGACATTAAGCTACGTACAAACATGTAACCCTGGGGCAGGGCCTGTAATGATCCCAGGCTCATGTTATGTTCAAAATTTGTAGAGGTCTACAAGGTGATGCTTCATGCAAAGTATCACAGCTAAAGTCAAATGTAGCAATTTTTTTAATTCAAGGGCAGATAACTCCAGTTGTTCTGATCCAATTAGACCCATAATCAAACTCATCCGAGATCTTATGGTCATATACATTTAGACCAAGTTTAGTGCTGATTGGTTAATATTTGTAGATGCTAGAGTGTAAGCAAAGTCAAATATAGCAATCTTTCTAATTCAAGGGCAGATAACTCCAGTCGTTCCGGTCCGATTAGACCCATAATCGAACTCACCTGAGATCTTATGGTCATATACATTTTGACCAAATTTGGTGCTGATTGGTTCATATTTGTAGATGCTCAAGTGTAAACAAAACTAGTGACCTAGATTATGACCCAAGGTGACCCAAATTTGAACTGGTCGTGGACTTTATCAAAAGAAACATTTTAACCAATTTTCAAATCAGCTGAATAATAAATGTGGCCTCTAGAGTGCCCACTAGGTCTTTCTTTAATTTGACCAAGTGACCTAATTTATGACCCCATTTGACCCAAATTTAGACTCATGTGAGATTTTACAAAGACAAACATTCTGACCAGTTTTAAAGGCAACCGAGCAAATAATGTGGCCTCAAGAGTGCCCACAAGGTATTTCTTTAATTTGACCTAGAGACCTAGTTTATGGTTCCAAGTGACCCAAATCCAAATTCATCTGATACTTCATCAAGACAAACATTCTGGCCAAATTTCAGGTCATTTGAGCAATAAATGTGGCTTCCAGAGTGCAAACAAGGTATTTCTTTAATTTGACACAGTGACCTAGTTTTTGACCCCAGCTGACCCAAATTCAGACTTATGTGAGATTTTATAAAGACAAATTTTCTGACCAATTTTCAAGGCAATTGAGCAAATAATGTGGCCTCGAGAGTGCCAACAAGGTATTTCTTTAATTTGACCTAGTGACCTAATTTATGACCCAAGATTTTGAACTCAATGAACTCGTTGTGCTTAGATGGGAAAACAAACTTAGAAGAGAATCACTACATACCAAATATTAAAGCTCTACGCCTTCCAGTTTCAAAGAGGAATTTTAAAGTTTTCCTTCTTTGTTCCTATGTTCGAACTTGTGACCACTAGGAGATGCAACATACCAAATATCAAAGCTCTACACCTTCCAATTTCAGAGAAGAAGATTTTTTTAGTTTTCCTTCTCTGTTCCTATGTTCAAACTTGTGACCCCCGGGGCAGGGCCACTTTTGACCCCAAGGGGCATCATATGAACAAACTTGGTAGAGGTCCACTAGAAGATGCTACATACCAAATATCAAAGTTCTACGCCTTCCTGTTTCAGAGAAGAAGATTTTTAAAGTTTTCCTTCTTTGTTCCTATGTTCGAATTTGAGACCCCCGGGGCAGGGCCAGTTTTGACCCCAGGGGCATCATATGAACAAACTTGGTAGAGGTCTACTAGGAGATGCTACATACCAAATATCAAAGCTCCACGCCTTCCAGTTTCAGAGAAGATGATTTTTAAAGTTTTCCCTCTTTGTTCCTATGTTTGAACTTGTGACCCCCGGGGTGGGGCCAGTTTTGACCCCAGGGGCATCATATGAACAAACTTTGTAGAGGTCTACTAGGAGATGCTACATACCAAATATCAAAGCTCTACGCCTTCCAGTTTCAGAGAAGATGATTTTTAAAGTTTTCCCTCTTTGTTCCTATGTTCGAACTTGTGACCCCCGGGGCGGGGCCAGTTTTGATCCCAGGGGCATCATATGAACAAACTTGGTAGAGGTCTACTAGGAGATGCTACATACCAAATATCAAAGCTCTATGCCTTCTAGTTTTAGAGAAGATGATTTTTAAAGTTTTCCCTCCTTGTTCCTATGTTCGAACTTGTGACCCCCTGGGCAGGGCCAGTTTTGACCCCAAGGGCTTTATATGAACAAACTTGGTAGAGGTCCACTAGGAGATGATACATGCCAAATATCAAAGCTCTATGCCTTCTATATTTAGAGAATAAGGTTTTTAAAATTTTCCTTCTTTGTTCCTATGTTCAAACTTGTGACCCCCGGGGCTGGGCCAGTTTTTACCCCAGGGACATCATATGAACAAACTTGGTAGAGGTCCACTAAGAGATGCTACATACCAAACATCAAAGCTCTACGCCTTCAAGTTTCCAGGGTTCCCCTTGGCCATTTTTTTTCTTGCGCCACCATTTTCGCCAAATGAGAAAAGTTTGCGCCACATTAAAATAATTGGAGCCAGTTGGTGCCATTTTTAAAACGAAAGTACATGGGGTCAGCCAGGATAAAAAATTGGTTAATAAAATATCTTTTCTTTGTTTGTATCATGGGCAATGAAATAAATGGGAAAACATTTTTCCATTTGATTAGTTTTTTAACCTGTATCTATATTCATTGCGTGAATATAGCTCCGCAGAAGGTGCTTGATTTTCAGGGAAAATCCCAAGGTGAAAAAGGGGCATGGCTGTGCTTCAAAACGCTTTGATTGTTACCTGCTTGTTGTATAGGTTCCCCTTTTGATAGTTACTAACTTGCCCAGGTTTTAAGTAAATATCTTAACTCTTTCCCAAACGACAAAATTTTAGATCGGTTGAAATTGAAAGCACTTGCAGACAAAAAATAAATGTGACTTTAAGATTGAAATTTGTTTTAGGAGGGGTAGAAAACATTGTGGGAAAAGGAGAGAATGCTGGTAACCACCATTTTCTCCTTTTCCCACAATGTTTTCAAAAGGCTCCTTTCTCAGGGTCGTTAAAAGTCAGGATTGTACAGTAAAGAGTTAAGTAATAACAGAGGTATTCAAAAATTTCAAACTTGTTGCACAACGACAACAGGGCTATGGCAATATAACTCAACGTTGTATTCTTCAAAAACAGCCAAGCTAAAAATGTTAACTTGTCCGTATTGAAAGCTCTGGCAGACAAGAAATTACTGAGTAATAAATCTTGTCTTTTGAAAGGTAGAAAACATTAATAGGCAATAAGATCATAATCGTAATCTACCGATCACTGTTTACATAAAAAAATAGCGACCGACTTCTTTAACTGAGAAAGGAATAATCGATCGCGAAAATTCCTGTTTGCAAACATAGCACTCGTCACAACTCGGCCGATTCCGTACCTCCATCAAGGTATGCCGAATGCAAACATAGGTGGCCAGCCGATAAATCAGTTATTTCGAGGTCCAATCTTCTTTCATTGATGTGTTAATTACCGAATTTAATCCACCTAATAATGGTGTGGTCGTCGCTAAATACGAACCATAATGCCCCGCATGTATCATGCATAACACAGAATCAAGGGCGTGGCTTTAGTAATTATGGGCGGCGACTAAATCTCGTATCTGATTCCTGATTGGTTCGCAGTACTTCACGTTGTGTAAAAATTCTGTTTTCACACCCTAGGATGCAGATGGGGCGTGGCGAAATTGACATTTGATTGATTATTAGCATTGCCTGGGGTATATGCGTGTATTGTGTGTAACTAGACAAATCCCATATAATATACAGACTGTTATTTAGGTCACCTGCCGTGACGGGGTGTATTGGCGACAATTTACAAACTGCTTATCGATTTTTCGGTTATAGATTCGCTTTCACGCATTGAGGTGACGGGGACCAGTATCAAAATGTACGGCACCCCTATGTGAAAAATATCGGCGCCAGTCATTTTGGCCATTTGGCTTTTTCTTGCGCCACATTACAAAATCTGTCGCAAATGGCGCCAAATGCGAAGCCCAGTGGAAACCCTGAGTTTCAGAAAAGAAGATTTTTAAAGTTTTCCTTCTTTGTTACTATGCTCGAGCTTGTGACCACCAGGTCGGGGCCAGTTTTGACCCCATGGGCATCATATGAACAAACTTGGTAGAGGTCCACTAGGAGATGCTATATACCAAATATCAAAGCTCTACGCCTTCTAGTTTCAGAGAAGAAGATTTTCAAAGATTTTGCTATTTTTTTCCTTTTGGTTGCCATGGCAACCAGAGTTATGGGTGGAATTCAATCTCTTGAACAACTTTGGTAGAGCTTCACCCGAGGAACATCCCTGCCAAGTTTCATCAAGATTGGCCCGGTGGTTTAGGAGGAGAAGATGTTTAAAGAAATTGTGGACGACGGACGATGCACAACGGACGACGGACATTGGGCGATCACAAAAGCTCCCTTGAGCACTTCATGCTCAGGTGAGCTAAACAAGAGGGCCCTGATGGCCCTGGATGCTCACCTGAGTCAATAGGCGAAATTCACTCAACGTGCATAATTCAATTTCTGACAAATGGTCAGGTCAATTGAGCTTAAAAAGTGGCCTCTAAAGCGTCCACAAGGAATTTCCGTAAGTTGACCTAGTGACCTAATTTATCACCCAATGTGACCCAATTTAGAACTCATCAAAAAATTTATGAAGACAAACATTCTGAACAGTTTTCAAGTTAATTGAGCAATAAATGTGGCCTCTAGAGTGCCCACAAAGTGTTTCTTAAATTTGACCCAGTAACCTAGTTTATGACCCCAGCTGACCCAATTTCAAACTCGCCCAATATTTCATCAAGACACACATTCTGACCAACTTTCAAGTCAATTGAGCAAGAAATGTGACCTCTAGAGTGCCCTAAAGGTATTTCTTTAATTAGACCTAGTGACCTAGATTATGAGCCCAGGTGACCCAAATTTCATCTAAGATTTCATCAAGACAAACATTTTGACCAATTTTCAAATCAATTGAACAATAAATGTGGCCTCTAGAGTGCACACATGGTATTTCTTTAATTTGACCTAGTGACCTAATTTAAGACCCCACATGACCCAAATTCGGACTCATGTGAGATTTTATCAAGACAAACATTCTGACCAATTTTCAAGTCAATTGAGCCAAAAATGTGGCTTCTAGAGTGCCCACAAGGTATTACTTTAATTTGAACTAGTGACCTAGTTTATGATCCCAGGTGACCCAAATCCATACTCATCTAAGATTTTATCAAGACAAACATTCTGACCAAATTTCAGGTCATTTGAGCAATGAATGTGGCCTCTAGAGTGCCCACAAGGTATTTCTTTAATTTGACCTAGTGACCTAGTTTATGACCCCAGATGACCCAATTTCAAACTGACTGAACATGTTGTGCTCAGGTGGGCTAACAAACTTAGAACAGGTTCACTACATACCAAATAACAAAGCTCTATGCCTTCAAGGTTTAGAAAAGAAGAATTTTAAAGTTTTCCTTCTTTGTGCCTATGTTAGAACTTGTGACCCCCGGGGCAGGGTCAGTTTTGACACCAGGGGCAACATATGAACAAAATTGGTAGAGGTCTACTAGGAGATGCTATATACTATCAAAGCTCTACGCTTTCCAGTTTCAGAGAAGAAGAATTTTAAAGTTTTCCTTCTTTTTGTTCCTATGTTCGACACTTGTGACCCCTGGGGCAGGGCCAGTTTTGATCCGAGGGGGATCATATGAACAAACTTGGTAGAGGTCCACTAGGAGATGCTAGATGCCAAATATCAAAGCTCCACACCTTCCAGTTTCAGAGAAGAAGAATTTTAAAGCTTTCCTTCTTTGTTCCTATGTTTGAAATTTGTGATCCCCCGGGCGGGGCCAGTTTTGACCCCAGGGGCATCATATGAACAATGTACCTAGAGGTCCGCTAGGACATACTACATACCAAATATCAAAGCTCTACGCATTCCAATTTCAGAGAAGAAGAATTTTAAAGTTTTCCTTCTTTGTTCCTATCTTCGACACTTGTGACCCACGGGGCAGGGCCAGTTTTGACCCCAGGGGCATCATATGAACCAACTTGGTAGAGGTCCACTAGGAGATGCTAGATGCCAAATATCAAAGCTCTACGCCGACCAGTTTCAGAGAAGAAGAATTTTAAAGTTTTCCCTCTTTGTTCCTATGTTCGAATTTGTGACCCCCGGGGCAGGGCCAGTTTTGACCCCAGGGGCATCATATGAACAAACTTGGTAGAGGTCCACTAGGAGATGCTACATACCAAATATCAAAGCTCTATGCCTTCTATATTTAGAGAATAAGGTTTTTAAAATTTTCCTTCTTTGTTCCTATGTTCAAACTTGTGACCCCCGGGGGCGGGGCCTGTTTTGACCCCAGGGGCATCATATGAACAAAATTGGTAGAGGTCCACCAGGAGATGCTAGATGCCAAATATCAAAGCTCTACGCCTTCCAGTTTCAGAGAAGAAGAATTTTAAAGTTTTCCTTCTTTGTTCCTATGTTCAAACTTGTGACCCCTGGGGCAGGGCCAGTTTTGACCCCAGGGGCATCATATGAACCAACTTGGTAGAGGTCCACTAGGAGATGATACATGCCAAATATCAAAGCTCTACGCCTTCTAGAATCAGAGAAGAAGATTTTTAAAGTTTTCCTTCTTTGTTCCTATGCTTCAAACTTGTGACCCCCGGGGCAGGGCTAGTTTTGACCCCAGAGGCATCACATGAACAAACTTGGTAGAGGTCCACTAGGAGATGCTAGATGCCAAATATCAAAGCTCCACGCCTTCCAGTTTCAGAGAAGAAGAATTTTAAAGTTTTCCTTCTTTGTTCCTATGTTCAAACTTGTGACCCCCTAGGCGGGGCCAGTTTTGACCCCAGGGGCATCATATGAACAAACTGGGTAGAGGTCCACTAGGAGATGCTACGTACCAAATATACAAGCTCTACGCCTTCTAGAATCAGAGAAGAAGATTTTCAAAGATTTTCCTATTTTTTGCCTTTCTGTTACCATGGCAACCAAAGTTTTGGGTGGAATTCAATCTCTTGAACAACTTTGGTAGAGCTTCACCCAAGGAACAACCCTGCCAAGTTTTATCAAGATTGGCCCAGCGGTTTAGGAGGAGAAGATGTTTAAAGGAATTGTGGACAGACGGACAGATGGAAGCCGGACAACGACCCATCACAATACCTCACCTTAGCACTTTGTGCTCAGGTGAGCTAAAAACGGATCAGTCCTACATTGGTAGAATAGGGTATCAAATTGGTCCTAACATTGTTCCAGTTCCAAGCAGTAATCACGCACTCTTAGTGAAAAAAATATATTACCTTCCATAGTATTGACTGAAGCCACTGGTCTCGCAAATGGGAGTTGTTAGCCTGTCAAGATAATACAAACAGAAATTCTTATTTAATTTCAGAACTTTCACAAGATCTATTAAAATAACACTTCATCTAAGATTTCCTATGAAAATATTGTGGTTAAAACATGATTCCCAGCCAGAGTTATTTCTCTGTTTTGCTTGCGTTTTCCTGGCTCACTCTGCATAATGAAAATCATCAATATCTTATGGCTTCACTCTTTACCAGACAACTAAATATCAGACTTGTCCATACTAAAATCATTGCAACACTGTAGGAGTAGTGGACCTCTATTCCACAACATCAAATCCTACAGCTGCAACTTGTTCAGAGTATGGGCTTGTTTTGTCAGATATGTGGTCATTGCAAGAGTGGGCATACCAGATATGAGGTGTTTAACTGATGATATTGCTTAACCTTAAAATATTAATTTGCAGAATTTCACATGGATTTCACAAATACCCTTTAACCCTTTACCAAACAACAAAATTTTAGACTGGTCCAAATTGAAAGCATTTGCAGACTACAGAATAAATGTTATCGAAAAATGGAAGTTAGTTTTGGGTGGGGCAGAAAACATTGTGGGAAAAGGAGAAAATAGTGATTACCAGCATTTTCTCCTGTTCTCACAATGTTTTCAAAAGGCTTTTTTCTCAGGGTCGTTAAAAGTCAGGATTGTGTGGTAAAGAGTTAAAGGCTGGCTAAATGCAATGCAATTACAATTTCAAAAAAGAGGAATTTGACAATCTTTTGTATAATTATAGTTTCAATTTTGCTGCTCCCTGGCGATGCATTATTATTGTGTGCAAGTATATGATCTGTTGTTTCGTTCATTAAACTGTCTCGATGTCTAAGGGTTATATATAATGCAACAAATTACCTGTAACAAAAGGGAACCGTCCTGTATAGTGACTCTGATACAAAACTTTTGCCCTGCGTCCCAGCGTGAAATAATGTGGACATCCTCTACACTGGAATAGGGGATGGGGGTCTCCATATAACCAACAGCCTGAAACAATACATAACCAAACGCTGTTCAATCACATACATGCCACACAGTTTTTAGAGAAGAAGAAAGACTACTGTATTGCAATTCCATAACTATTTTTTGGCTGCAACTTGTACACATGACTGACATTGTTAAAGTCATATTGTTAATTAGGAATTACTAGAGCATTTCTAGAGAAACTTTTCAACATGTAGCATGCACAAAGCAAAAATATGCAATCTGTAGACAGTGTAGACATGTCAAGGTAAGACTATTCATGTATTATAGAGTATAAAACAAGACTGATCGCAAATCTACATAATCAGTTATTAACTCTTTACCACACAATCCCGACTTTTTAAGTTTAACAACCCTGAAAAAGATGTCTTTTGAAAACATTGTGGGAAAGGAGAAAATACTGGTAACCAGCATATTCTTCTTTTCCCACAATGTTTTCTAACCTTCCTAAAACAAATTTCAGTTTTTGGGTTACATTTATTTTGTCATCTGCAAATGCTTTCAATTTGGACTAGTCTAAAAATTTGTTGTTTGGTAAAGAGTTAACAGATATCCTGCCAGGCTGTGATTCAGGACCTCTGATGAGCTTTGCAAGAAGTGCATCAGAGTAAACTGATCCTGTTTACAGTCCTAAATATCGATTAATCAGCATTTTTCCCTTTACCACATTATTTTCTAACCTTTCAAAGACAAATTCCATCATCTGAGCCACTCTTGCTGTATGACTATGCTTTAACTCTTTACCAAATGGCAAAAATGTAGACTTGCCCAAATTGAAAGCATTTGCTGATGAAAATTTAAATGTGGCTCAAACAATGGAATTTGTCTTTGATAGGAGGAAAAATTTGTGGGAAAAGGAAAAAATAGTGGTTATCAGCATTTTCTCCTTTTCCCACAATATTTTCAAAAAGCTTTCTTCCTCAGGGTCATTGAAATTTGGGATTGTGTGGTAAAGAGGTAACTCTTTACCAGACAACACATTTCTAGATTTGTCCAACTTGAAACCATTTGCAAACAACAAATTCAGTCCCAATAAAAAGATGTGATTTGTCCTTTGAAGAGTTGAGATAAAATGCTGTTAACCAGAAACAATGTTAGTAGCCAGCATTTTCCATTTCTAACAATGTTTTCAGACACTACATGTACCTCAGTCTGGTACCATGCCCTACTTCAAAATACCATAGTGTTAGGGGCTGGTAATCCAGACTACATGTATCTTTCTCAGAATCATCAAAACTTAAAAAAATTGGTGGTAAACTGATGAGTATGGACAAGACATTTTGTACAGAAATATATACAGTAAATGAGATTTCACAACAGGGTAATCTCACTGTATATCCTGCTAGGGGAAGTTATCTGTCTAACTCATGTCATGCACCAAACTATTTTTAGATCATCTCTCTTGTTGAAAACTAAACCCATCAGAGAAAATAATCAATGCAAAATTATGTTAACCCTTAGAGTGCCAAATAAACCCCAAAGGTATTTTCATCCCAGAAATTAGATCCTAGTTAGACCAGTTTCAAGATTGCCCATGTCCAGAATGTCTCCTTCAAGCAGAAAGTGTTGATCTAATGCAGTCTGATCTTGATCTACACCAGTTGTAAAAGCAAGTGGAACTCCATAGACTGGTTAACCCTTTACCAGACGACAAAATTATAGCCTTGTCCAAATTGAAAGCATTTGCAGACGACAATTTCAATGTGGCTCAAATGGTACAACTTTTCGCTGATAGGGTAGAAAACATTGTGGGAAAAGGAGAAAATACTGGTTACCAGCATTTTCTCCTTTTCCCACAATGTTTTCAAAAGGCTTCTTTCCCAGAAGCGTCAAAAGGCTTCATTGTGCAGTAAAGGGTTAACCCTTTACCTCAAAATGCCGCCTTTTAACGACCCTGGGAAAGACGCCTTTTAAAAACATTGTGTGGTTAAACCTTTACCACACAATTCAGACTTTTAACAAACCTTAGAAAGAAGCCTTTGAAAACATTGTGGGAAAAGGAGAAAATCCTGGTAACCAGCATTTTCTCCTTTTCCCACAATGTTTTCTACCCTATTAAGAGAAAATTGCACCCTTTGAGCCACACTGAAATTGTTGTCTGCAAATGCTTTCAATTTGGACAAGGCTAAAATTTTGTCGTCTGGTAAAGGGTTAAAGAATATAACTGATTTCTTCAATGTCTTATACTGGTAATATAACATATTTATGGACTCATTTAGAAGTAATCATGAATAATATTTTATGTAACTCTGTGATCCATACTTCTGTCAAGCCTTTACCAAACAATCCCATGTTTAAATATCCCTGAGAAAGAATGATTTTTTAAAATACTGTGGAATACCGTGGAGCCTGGGAAAAAATGTATGATAACCTTCTCCAACAATGTTTTTTACCCTTTCTATGACAAAGCCTACCTATTGAGCAACATTTGTCACCTGCAGGTACGCTGTATGGTGTTCAACCCTTAACTCTTTACCAAACAACAAAATTTTAGACTTGTCCAAATTGAAAGCATTCGCAGATGACAAAATAAGTGTAACTCAAATATAAAATTTGTTTTGGGTTGGGTAGAAAACACTGCTGGAAAAGGAAAAAATGCTGGTTACCAGCATTTTCTCCTTTTCCCACAATGTTTTCAAAAGGCTTCTTTCTCAGGGTATTTCAAAGTTGGGATTCTGTGGTAAAGGTTTAATCACACAATACTAGGTTTTCACAAACCTGAGTGAAAAGGCCTTTGAAAACATTGTGAGAAAAGAACAAAATACTAGTAACCAGCTGTTACTTTATGTTTTCTACCCTTTCAATAATAAAAGCCATCATGAGAGCAAGATTTAAGTTGTCATCTGCAAAGGCTTTGAATATGGATAAGTCTACAATCGTATCATTTGGTAGAGAGTTAACACTGTTGTCAACATTATTTCCATTATATCAACAAGACAAAATGCGCCTATCCATGGTTTTCTGCACTTTCTTTACCAGCACTTTGCACAAAATTCTTTCCATGCCACTGGCTGCTTTCCCGCATAACCAGGGTTTTGACAGACTAACGTTTTCTGCATCTCAAAAACAGCACCAGGGAAGGAGGACTCCTTATTAACTCTTTACCGAATGACAAAATTTTTGACTGGTCTAAATTGAAAGCAATTGCAGACCACAAAATAAATGTGACTGAAAAATTGAAATTTGTTTTGGGAAGAGTAGAAAATATTGTGGGAAAAGGAGAAAATGCTGCTTACCAGGATTTTCTCCTTTTCCCACAATGTTTTCAAATGGCTTCTTTCTCAGGGTCGTGAAAAGTCGGGATGGTGTGGTAAAGAGTTAAACATTTTATCAGCATCCAATGGGACACAACTTAAATTTGGATATTTATGTAAGTAGTGAAGAAATAATAATCAAATTGATCCGATTTGTTAAACTACTAAGGGTATTGTAAGTTTTTGTACAACATCATGTGGATGAATCACGAGATTTCCAAGTATCATTGTTTACCTGGCCGACTGACTAGTGTGCACTCCCTGTTTTCACTTTCTGAAAAAATATTTTGATTCAGTCTTGATTATATGCTGATTCTAGCTGGCTATAAAAAGAAAATGCTTTAATAAACAAGAGGGCCATGATGGCCCTGGACGCTCACCTGAGTCAATAGGCGAAATTCATTCGACGTGCATTATTCAATTTCTGACCAATTGTCAGGTCAATTGAGCTTAAAAAGTGGCCTCTAAAGCGTCCACAAGGAATTTCCGAAAGTTGACCTAGTGACCTAATTTATCACCCCACGTGACCCAATTTAGAATTCATCAAAAAATTTATCAAGAAAAACATTCTGAACAGTTTTCAAGTTAATTGAGCAATAAATGTGGCCTCTAGAGTGCCCACAAAGTGTTTCTTAAATTGGACCCAGTAACCTAGTTTATGACCCCAGCTGACCCAATTTCAAACTCACTCAATAATTCATCAAGACAAACATTCTGACCAACTTTCAAGTCAATTGAGCAAGAAATGTGACCTCTAGAGTGCCCTAAAGGTATTTTTTTAATTAGACCTAGTGACCTAGATTATGAGTCCAGGTGACCCAATTTTAAAGTCATCCTAGATTTTATCAAGACAAACATTCTGACCAATTTTCAAATCAATTGAACAATAAATGTGGCCTCTAGAGTGCACACAAGGTATTTAATTTGACCTAGTGACCTAATTTAAAACCCCACATGACCCAAATTTGGACTCATGTGAGATTTTATCAAGACAAACATTCTGACCAATTTTCAAGTCAATTGAGCCAAAAATGTGGCCTCTAGAGTGCCCACAAGGTATTACTTTAATTTGGACTAGTGACCTAGTTTATGATCCCAGGTGACCCAAATCTAAACTCATCTAAGATTTTATCAAGACAAACATTCTGACCAAATTTCAGGTCATTTGAGCAATGAATGTGGCCTCTACAGTGCCCACAAGGTATTTCTATAATTTGACCGAGTGACCTAGTTTATGACCCCAGGTGACCCAATTTCGAACTGACTGAACATGTTGTGCTTAGGTGGGCTAACAAACTTAAAACAGGTTCACTACATACCAAATAACAAAGCTCTATGCCTTCAAGGTTTAGAAAAGAAGAGTTTTAAAGTTTTCCTTCTTTCTTCCTATGTTAGAACTTGTGACCCCTGGGGCAGGGCCAGTTTTAACCCCAGGGGCATCGTATGAACAAACTTGTTAGAGGTCCACTAGGAGATGCTACATAGCAAATATCAAAGCTCTACGCCTTCCAGTTTCAGAGAAGAAGAATTTTTAAAGTTTTCCTTCTTTGTTCCTATGTTAGAACTTGTGACCCCCGGGGCGGGGCCAGTTTTGACCCCAGGGGCATCATATGAACGAACTTGGTAGAGGTTCACTAGGAGATGCTAGATGCCAAATATCAAAGCTCCAGGCCTTCCAGTTTCAGAGAAGAAGAATTTTAAAGTTTTCCTTCTTTCTTCCTATGTTCGAAACTTGTGATCCCCCGAACGGGACCAGTTTTGACCCCAGGGGCATCGTATAAACAAATTAGGTAGAGATCCGCTAGGACATGCTACATACCAAATATCAAAGCTCTACGCCTTCCAGTTTCAGAGAAGAAGAATTTTAAAGTTTTCCTTCTTTGTTCCTATCTTCGACACTTGTGACCCCCAGAGCAGGGCCAGTTTTGACCCCAGGGGCATCATATGAACCAACTTGGTAGAGGTCCAATAGGAGATGCTAGATGCCAAATATCAAAGCTCCATGCCTACCAGTTTTCAGAGAAGAAGAATTTTAAAGTTTTCCTTCTTTGTTCCTATGTTCAAACTTGTGACCCCCGGGGCGGGGCTAGTTTTGACCCCAGGGGCATCATATGGACAAAATTGGTAGAGGTCCACTAGGAGATGCTACATACCAAATATCAAAGCTCTACGCCTTCTAGAATCAGAGAAGAAGATTTTTAAAGTTTTCCTTATTTGTTCCTATGTTCAAAACTTGTGACCCCCAGGGCGGGGCCAGTTTTGACCCCAGGGGCATCATATGAACAAAATTGGTAGAGGTCCACTAGGAGATGCTGGATGCCAAATATCAAAGCTCCACGCCTTCCAGTTTCAGAGAAGAAGAATTTTAAAGTTTTCCTTTTTTGTTCCTATGTCCGAACTTGTGACCCCCGGGGCGGGGCCAGTTTTGACCACAGGGGCATCAAATGAACAAGCTTGGTAGAGGTCGACTAGGAGATGCTACATACCAAATAACAAAGCTGCACGCCTTCTAGAATCAGAGAAGAAGATTTTTAAAGTTTTCCTTCTTTGTTCTTATGTTCAAAACTTGTGACCCCAGGGGCGGGGCCAGTTTTGATCCCAGGGGCATCATATGAACAAACTTGGTAGAGGTCCACTAGGAGATGCTAGATGCCAAATAACAAAGCTGCATGCCTTCCAGTTTCAGAGAAGAAGAATTTTTAAAGTTTTCCTTCTTTGTTCCTATGTTCGAACTTGTGACCCCTGGGGCGGGGCTAGTTTTGACCCCAGGAGCATCATATGGACAAAATTGGTAGAGATCCACTAGGAGATGCTACATACCAAATATCAAAGCTCTACGCCTTCTAGAATCAGAGAAGAAGATTTTTAAAGTTTTCCTTATTTGTTCCTATGTTCAAAACTTGTGACCCCCAGGGCGGGGCCAGTTTTGACCCCAGGGGCATCATATGAACAAAATTGGTAGAGGTCCTATAGGAGATGCTGGATGCCAAATATCAAAGCTCCACGCCTTCCAGTTTCAGAGAAGAAGAATTTTAAAGTTTTCCTTCTTTGTTCCTATGTCCGAACTTGTGACCCCCGGGGCGGGGCCAGTTTTGATCCCAGGGGCATCAAATGAACAAGCTTGGTAGAGGTCGACTAGGAGATGCTACATACCAAATAACAAAGCTGCACGCCTTCTAGAATCAGAGAAGAAGATTTTTAAAGTTTTCCTTCTTTGTTCCTATGTTCAAAACTTGTGACCCCAGGGGCGGGGCCAGTTTTGATCCCAGGGGCATCATATGAACAAACTTGGTAGAGGTCCACTAGGAGATGCTAGATGCCAAATAACAAAGCTGCATGCCTTCCAGTTTCAGAGAAGAAGAATTTTTAAAGTTTTCCTTCTTTGTTCCTATGTTCGAACTTGTGACCCCGGGGCGGGGCCAGTTTTGACCCCAGGGGCACCATATGAACAAACTTGGTAGAGGTCCACTAGGAGATGCTACATTCCAAATATCAAAGCTCTACGCCTTCTAGAATCAGAGAAGAAGATTTTCAAAGATTTTCCTATTTTTTGCCTTTCTGTTGCCAAGGCAACCAGAGCTTTGGGTGGAATTCAATCTCTTGAACAACTTCGGTAGCGCTTCACCCAAGGAACATCCCTGCCAAGTTTCATCAAGATTGGCCCAGCGGTTTAGGAGATGTTTAAAGGAATTGTGGACAGATGGACAGACAGATGGACACCAGACAACGACCCATCACAATACCTCACCTTAACACTTCGTGCTCAGGTGAGCTAGAAAGACTTAATCTATACAACTTAGATTTAAAAAAAAATACCTAGTGCTGTGATATTTACTTAGTGTCAGTTTTTTTATCAATTACTTGACTGAACCTCTAAGATATAGCTATGAATGCTTCTAGATAATAAAAGTTTTCAATATAATTGCTTTAGAAAGAATAAGCCACAAACTTAAGTCAATGTATCAAAAAACTCTCAACACCAGACTACCAGATTGTAAGCAAGAACCCCAAAAATCAAGTTGAGCCCCAGGGACCTGCTAAAGTAACTGATAAACTGAAACCCTGCATAATCATCATCAAAGAAAAATCATGCCATGACAAGCCACACTAAGCCTTCACCACACTCCCCATGTTTCAACGATCCTGAGGAAAAAGTCTTTTAAGAACAATGTATGGGAAAAGGAGAAATGCTGGTAATCTGCACTTTCTCCCTTTTCCACAATGTTTTCTATCCTATCAGAGAACTGAAACTCATTTATACTAATTTTGAATTTGTCATCTGCTGATGTTTTGAATTTGGAAGAAATTAAAATTTGTCATGTCCCCACGTGGGAAAGGGTAACTCTGTTATCAACTGGCAAATAGGCTTTCAAAGACCAGTCTAAAATAGTGCCATCTGGCAAAGGAAGAATTAGCCCTTTACCAAACAACAATATGTTAGACTTACCCAAAATTGAAAGCATTCGCAAATGACAAATTATATGTGGCTAAAATAATGGGCTTTGTTTTTGAAAGGCTAGAAAACATAGTCGAAAAAGGAGAAAATGCTGGTCATCAGTATGTATTGCTCTCCATGGTTATTAAAACCAGGGATTGTGGAGTACAGTGTTATTATTTAAGTGATCAAATACTACTAAACAAAGATTCCTGAAAATAAATTGGTTAAATTGAAAATCTTTGAGATTAAACTGTGATCAATATCATATGCACTTTTTCTTTATCAACAAACATAAAAAGTTTGTTTATTTACTTTCAAACTGAAGACCAATGAAGGATGTGGGTGGGCTTCAGGAGTGTTATGAAGTTCTATTTTCAGAAACAGGATTTTGAGAAGCATGCCCGACATTTCAGTGGTAAACTATTTTGATCATATCTTCCCTCATCACTTTAAAATTTCATGTAACTAATGTTACTTTTTTTTGTAAGAGAGCCAAATAAATATACAGGTAACAGACATTTTCAGTATGTTATTATCTGTTTTACATTAGGCAATAGAATGCAAGACAGCATTATTTTGCAAACAACAAATCAAATATGGCTAAAATGATATGGTCTGTCTTTGTGTAGATAGCTTTGAAGCAAAAGGAGCAAATAATGTTGGTTAGCCATGCTTTCAAAAGCCTTTTGACCTTCACTGTATGGTCCCAAGTTTCAAAGACCCTAAGAAATCAAAGCATTGAAAGCACTGGTGTGGCATGTGTCAAAGAAACCTTTGTGTGGAATTAATAATCTTAAAAATAAACGACAGAAATGGTTTCAAAATATTCGCTTGAAAGTCAACCTATTATATAGTCATGCACAATCCTATATAGATAGCATGCAATCTTGTGGAACAAACAAGTTCGGGCAAATGATTTAAGCCCAGGGACGAATAAGCCCAGGAACAAACAATCAGTCGGGAGGTCAGGAGACAAAGATTGTGTGTAATGTTACGCCAATGGAAGGCCATAGCGGATCAAGCTATTTTCAATAAAAAAAAAAAAGTTTTTCAATGATCAGTGGCCCAATCCAATTCATTATAATACGTCATTTTCAATTTCATATCTGAGGGCAATTGAAACAGTTATTTGTCTCAGAAAAATTGAGTTTAATTGGGTTTACTTCCTTTGGTTTTGCACAAACTATGATACATGATTTTCAAAATGCCGTATTGAACTCATGGTGGCATTGTCTTTGACAAATGCTCGCCACGTTTTCTACCCTGTCATGAACGAAAACCATTATTTGGCATAGACTTAGGGCAACTTAAGATGATACTTCAGACAATCTAGATCATGATAAAATTGCACAAAAACATGATCAGATATCTGATCATGGATCTACATTGACCAATATTTTGGCAGAAACAGCTTTGAAGTTGCAACAGCTGGGCTTTCTCATCTGATTAAAGCTAAACATTTGATTATTTTGCTGTTTTCTGGGACCCTTCACAAACTGATTTAATATTTTTGAGACCCTCAGGAAAAGGGCTTCCTAAAGCTACTTTACCAGCAAATTTTCCTCTTCTCACAATGTTTTGAGCCCTTACAAAAAACAAACCTTTTCATTCCCATCTGGTTACAGGCAGCTTCAGCTGCTACTGCATATGCTGTAGATCAAGATGATATTACAGCGCCTTTCAATATCATAGTTGCTTTTGTGGCCAGTGTAGATCTAGATCAGACTTCACAAAACATGAAGTCTGATCTTTGATCTACACTATCCGCTTTGCTGATACATTCTAGACAAAGCTGACCTTGGCATTGCGTTTATTTGGGTCTTATTTCTACCTTTAACCTTTTACCACACAATCCCAACTTCTAACAACCCTTAGGAAGAAGCCTATTGAAAAAATTGTGGATAAGGAGAAAATGCTGGTAACCAGCATTTTCTCCTTTTCCCACAATGTCTTCTACCCTATCTAGGACAAATTTCATTATTTGAGTCACCTTTAATTTGTTGTCTGCAAATACTTTCAATTTCCACCAATCTAAAACAGTTCAAGTGTCTGACGGGTTTATTTGGCACTCTTAGGGTTAAATAAAATATTTGACTGACATTTTGGCCAGATGGCTTTTCTATCAATCAATCCAGGTAAAATTGATACCTTAGGTTCTCACCTCAATGCTCTCTATATGCGAATCATTTAATTCAATGTGGTGCATTTCACAAAACCTTTCAATTCCCCCTGCTGAAGTTCTCTGTAAAAATTCCGCCCAATCAGAAATTACACATAAGCCCACTCTCTCGCAAGATATCAGTGAACATTTTCTCAGACTGTCTCCTTTTGTGAACTGAAGACGATTTTGAATAGCAATGTCCCTCCATGTCCATCTTTCCGAAGACAGAGACTTTTTACATTTTCTGTTGTCTTCCATTAATTCTTTACCAAACGACAAAAATTGTGGAGTCACAACAGAATTAAAAGCATTTTGCAGACAACAAAATTTCAAATTAAATGTGGCTCAAGTGATGAATTCTGTCTGAGACAGTTAAGAAAACATTGTGGGAAAAAGACAAAATGTTGTTTACAAAAATCCTTCCCCTTCAGGGTCATTAACACTAAGGACTGCATGGTAAACTTAAAGCACTAATGACTCCTCTTTATCTACAAAGTAACCCTCTATCATACATTCCCGACAGTTAACATCTTTTGAAAGCGTTTGTGAGAAAACAACAAAATTATTTTTCCAAAATGCTTTCTACCCTACCCTTCCAAAAACAAATTTCAGTTGCAACAGCATTCAGTTTGGACCAGTCTAAAAGTTTGTCATACGTGCATTTTTTTGACGTTCAACTATGGCTTTTGAAAGCCTCTTGTTGCATGTAAAAGAAAAAACCCTTTTCCTCCAATGTATCCTTCCCTTTCAAATACATGTCCCATCTTTTGAGCAACATTTATGTTTGGCATCTGAAAATGATTTCAACACAGGAGGTCTGTAATTTCAATTTCTGGTTCAATTTAAATTATGACACATACACATACATGTAATATTATACATGTCTATGAAAAAGAGTGCCTAAAAATGACCATTATTATATTTGAATGAAATATAAACATTCAATGTAAGGCAAAACAGTTTAAAAGAAGCAGCAACAGAGAAGAATTTAATCACTTTTGTCACATCACACTTGTCTTAGTTTCCAGCTGAAGAAGCAAGCAGATAATGAACCCAATTTTGACATGAATTCTGGATCATGCTTGCTTTTTTATCAATATTCCATCATCACTGTGGTTGCCAAGGACAACGGAAATAATCCTTTCCCAAGAACATTTGTGCTGAAGAAGTGTCTCCAATTCTGGCTTTTTCTGCACTGACTTTTACTGTTAAAATTCAAATCCCCAGTCTTACTTTTAAAGGTTTCGGACCCAGCAATTATCTGGTATTTTGTACTGCTAAATAGTAGATGATGTTGTGAAATAAGTTTTGTTTACCTAAGGTCCTTACATCTTCCGTCCTACCAGTAATCATGTACATGTACTACACGTCTGTTCTTGATTTAACCCTTTACCACCCAATCATGAGTTTTAAAGACCCTGAGAAAGAGGCCTTTTGAAAATACAGTGGAGAAAAGAAGAAAATGCTGGTAACCAGCATTTTCTCCTTTTCCCACAGTGTTTTATGTCCTTTTACAGACAAATCTCACCATATGAGCTATATCTAATTTGTTGTCTACATGCATGCTTTCAATTTGGTCACATGTAAAATTTCAAAGGGTTAAAAAGCTGTACAGGACCTTGTCAATACTACAGGGATAAAATGAATTCCAATTTACTGAATCAAGGATAATTTCAAACAATCCAAAAAAAGCAGTCTATAAAGCAACTCTGGCTGAGGACTCCTGTTGATTCAAAACTTTGGTAACAGCTTTGTAATACTTTCAGGGTTCGCGTTTACGCCATAAACATGTCTTTTTATGCAACGGAATTGATTTGGGATGAAACGAAAAAGTCGCCATTGCATCAACAGGACGAAACAGAAAATCGGCACTGTTTAACCACCGTTTAAAATACAAATAAAGGTTGTTTTGACAAACAATGTTTCTGTTTCCATGCTTGCAAAAGATAGCCACAAAACAAAATACTACTTTTATTTTTGGAAATCCGGCTTCTAAAAATAGCTCGTTACATGACTGGCAACCTCTTATCCAAGTTATTGCGATTTCATCGCATAGCAACTGCATCTGTTGCAGTCCAATATGGCTACCCTGGCAAAAAGGAAATAAATATACTCGCGCTTTTCAAGAATCGTGGCTGAAAGAGCCCAAATTTAAGCCATGACTAATAAAAGAAACGAAATCTGAAAGCAACATTGTTATGAAATTATCGTTTTGCCTAGATATCAGAGCGAAAAATGAAATGTGTCTACTGATGAATGCACAGACTTTCAAAGATCGATGCCAACTCGGCACATTTCTTTTTGGATGGACATCGCCGTGCAGTTGAAATAAACAAAAAATCCATAGAATCGTCACTAAAATCCTTACAGCGGGCAGAAGAAGAATGGGACTCGATGAGAGCTAGATGGGACTCACTTTTCTGATAGGTACTGCGTCCATGGGACTCAGTGAAAAAAATAACAAGAGGGCCATGATGGCCCTGTATCGCTCCACTGGCTTATAAATATAAACCATAAATAATAAACATTTCAATGCTGAGCCAAATGGTTTCAAAATGAAGACTTACAAAGTTTTCTCTGTAAAAGCCCATATGAAAGTTGGGACCCGTAGGGCAAAGCCATTTTTGATCCCAGAGCTATTTAATTACATGGACCCTGGTAGAAGTCCACAAGATAAAGCCATAAAAATAAGGTGATTTTCAAGTTTTGTCCATATGAAGCCTCTGTAAAACATAAGACCCCTGATGCAAGGCTAATTTAAAAAAAAAAATCAAAACAGGAAGATTTCTTAAGTTGTCACCATGTAAGCCCATGTAAAACTTGTGACCCCTGCGGTGGGGCCAATTTTGACCCCAGGGCTAAAATTTTGGCCCACTTGGTAGAGGCCCACTAGATATAGCTACATGCAAAATTTGGTAGCTCTAGGCCTTATGGCTAGGTACAGGAATATTTTTAAAGTTTTCTCTATATAAGCCTATGTAAAACTTGTGACCCCTGGGGCAGAGCCAATTTTGACCCCAGGGCTATAATTTGAAGAAACTTGATAGAGGTCTACTACATAAAGCTACATGCCAAATTTGGTAGCCCTATGCCTTATGGTTTCCGACAAGAAGATTTTTAAAGATTTCTCTATATAAGCCTATGTAAAACTTGTGACCCCTGGGGCAGAGCCAATTTTGACCCCAGGGCTATAATTTGAAGAAACTTGATAGAGGTCTACTACATAAAGCTACATGCCAAATTTGGTAACCCTATGCCTTATGGTTTCCGACAAGAAGATTTTTAAAGATTTCCCATATTTTTCAGTTTTGTTGCCATGGCAACCAGAGTTTTTGAAGGAATCAAATTCTTTCAAGAAATTCTGAAGAGGACCATGGCAGGATCATTTCTGTGAAGTTTCATGAAAATTGGATGGGTAGTTTCAGAGAAGAAGATGTTTGAAATAAAAGTTAACGCACGGACGGACGGACGGACGACCGGACAGACGGACGGACGGACGGACACACGACGGACACCGGGCCATGACATTAGCCCGCTGGCCTTCGGCCAGTGGAGCTAAAAATGCCAACACTGACTTTGTCATAATAATCAAGTCTTTGAATTCATATTTTAATCATAAAAACATTATTCTTCGAATGTGGGAAACAAAGCAGGCATGTGGCAGAAAAAGTTCCAATCTGCATCATAGTTCAACCAGCTGTAGTCATTCTACTATGAACTCTTAAGTTTTTTGCACCGACTTTTTAACATCTGTACTGATAGACGCAGCTGTTAACATCTGTACTGTTTAATGCTTTACCACACAATCCCAACTTCTAAGATGCAAGCCTTTTGAAAACATTGTAGGAAAGGGAGAAAATGCTGGTAACCAGTATTTTCTCCCTTTCCCGTAATGTTTTCTAATCTTCCAAAGACATATTTCATCATCTGAGACATGTTCAATTGTTGTCTGCCAACAACTTAAGTTTGGACCAGTCTAGAATTTTGTCTTTGGTAAAGAGTTAACCTAACAAACTTTTGATCATTCCCACTAACAGACACTGATGCAGAAAGTTCATGGGCTATTTCATGCTCTTTTTCTTTACCTTCAGTACTTTGATGGTCAGAATCTTTAAAATCTGACAGCACACAGGTGCATAAACTAGGTATAGTTCATGTTTTCTTCTTTTTTTGAAGAGATCAGTCTGTTGCAGAAGATACCATTTTAACAATCACACTTACTCAGACTAGGCAACAATTTTTTTTTTTCCAAAAACACCCACAAATTCAGCTTGTGCTTGTATCGGCTGGATTTACTTTATGCTGATTAGGTTATAGTTGGTGATTAATATGGACTTCCATATCAATATATGAATATGGACTTCCATATAAATATATCTCAACATAGTTCCTCTTCTAACCTGAAAATCACACCAGGAACCCTTTTCTATGGCGACTGATTCCGTAATTTATACAGGATCTTTGCAACTTCTTATTAAACATTTCAGATCATTTTAACAAGAATGTTGCAAAATGGCTGCCAACCCAGAACAATGACCTACATTATCAATTTACTCCTTTACCAAACAACATTTCAGACTTGACCATTCTAAAGCATCTGTAGACAATAGTCTGGTACCCCGCTGTACTACAAGAGTATGTCAGGCAAAGCGCAATAATGGCGGCCCCCGTTTGTAATATGCAGAGGAGACAGGATATTGTTACTTCACATGATCAAATCAGATCATAGGCTTAATTCAAAACAGATCGCTTGCAATAAAGTCACGACAGTGAGTTTTTGTACATGTCGTTCTTATTCAGCGTGAAAAAACTACATATCAAAAATGCTTTAAGTATCCGAAATGTCAGTGGACCTGTAATGTCCGAAAACAGGGCTACTTTTTAACTGATTCATAGTCGAATTTATATTTAAACCATACCCCAACAGCACGTTTTAGATTCGGTAATGTATCTTTTGTACAAAATTGACCTCATTTTATTAACTGATCAAGCTGGAACACATTTAAGTTGGGAAAACGGGGAAACATGTAATGGTACGCTTGAGGACACCTAGGAGGCCACCATTATTGCGCTTTGCCTGACTCGACAATGTAGTGGTAGGGGCAGGTAATCCAGTCTACTGCAGACAAATGAATTGTATCTCAAATTTACTCCTAGAGTGCTAATTCAATGAGACTGGTCTACTGAGTCAAGTTTTATGCCCCTTTCAAGTTTCAACATTATTTTACTCTTTACCAAATAACGAAATTTTTGACTGGACCAGACTGAAAGCATTTTTTAGACTGGACCAAACTGAAAGCATTTGCAGAAGATACAGTTAAAGTTAAATGTAGCTTAAATGGTGACTTCTATATTTGATACGGTAGAAAACTCTGCAGGAAATGGAGAAAATGCTGATTACCAGCATTTTCTCCTTTTCCCACAATGCTTCCAAAAGCCTCCTCTTTCAGGGTCATTAAAACTTGGGACTGTGTGATTAAGGATTAAGCCATATCATCACACAAGCTTCCGTGTAAATGTACGTCTTGGGTTTCAAAAGTACTAGGCTGTGGCTTTGAATATTTTAACTGACTATCTGAAGAACAGCTGGTGCTTTAACCCTCCAACAAACAATCCTGTTAACTCTTTACCATACAATCCCGACTTTTAACAACCATGAAGAAGAAGTCTTTTGAAAACCATTGTGGGAAAAGGAGAAAATGCTGGTAACCAGCATTTTCTCCTTTTCCCACAATATTTTCTATCAAGGACAATTTTTTTTCATGTGAGCCACCTTTGTCATCTGCAAATGCTTTCAATTTGGACCAGTCTAAATTTTTGTCGTTTGGTAAAGAGTTAATCATAAACAAGAAGGCTTTTGAAAACATTGCAGAAAGGAGAAAAACATGTGGGGTAATGCTCAGGTAACCACCAATCTAAAATTATCCATAACAAATTCAAACAAGTTCTTCCTACAGAGACATCAAAACATGGAATTTTTCGTTAAAGGGACTGGGTTAATTGGTCATGCAACTGACAGGCTGCCCTATTGTACAGACATTTATCTTGTAGAAATGCCAAAAACATGACCAATCTTGGTGCTATTATTCAAACAAAAATGTCAGTTGAAACTGCCTGCCTCTATACCAGGCAAAATTAAGAACATTTACAGACGACAAATCAAATACTGCTCAAATGCTACAGTTTGCCTTTGAAAGGGTACAAAACATGGCAAAAGGAGAAAATGCTGGTTACCAGCATTTTCTCCTTTCCCCACAAATGTTTTTTAAAAACCCAAAAATATTTTCAAAAGCCTTATTCCTAATGTTCATTTAAATACTTAATAGTGTGGTAAAGGGTTAACAAGAGTCTCTCACAGAGTATGAACTGTACATCAAGGACACAAGGTGAGAGTGAAGTTTCATTCTCCATTGTGCAATTTACTGCTTGTCACATTGAAAACCACCTGGTAACAGAACTGCATGCCTGTGCCAAGGCTCTGCTGCAGTACTTAACATCTAAAGTAACAACAGAGATGGGGTGTGGTATTCTTTTTTCAAGCTGGGGATTTTTTAATCTCTTGGTTTAGAGGTACACAAAAAAAAATGGGGGTTCAAATCTAAATCTAAACTACTTTGTACATAATTATTCTTTAGCATCAATTAAAATGACATCCTGCTTACAATAAAATATTTTCCTACAATACGGGAATCTATACAAGTTTTCATGGGTGGACAGTTACGAGCTTTAGAAAAGATGTGTGGGCAAAGGACAAATGCTTTTAACTTTTTACCAAACAACAATTTTGTGATCCTACACACTGAGAAATATTAGAAAAGGTCAGTGTTTGCACTGAAACGATAATGACAAAAGGGCTATCACAATCCCTCAGTTCTATCAACAAGAACAGTTGAGCTATGAACTGGATATGAGAACTGTTCTGGCAAAAGGGTTTTAACTCTTTACCACACAATCCCGACTCGACTTTTAACAACCCTGAGAAAGAAGCCTTTTAAAAACACTGTGGGAAAAGGAGAAAATGCTGGTAACCAGCATTTTCTCCTTTTCCCACAATGTTTTCTAACCTTTCAGTAACAAATGCAATCATTTTTGCCACATTTAATTTGTCGTCTGCAAATGCTTTCAATTTGGACCAGTCCGAAATATTGTCGTTTGGTAAAGAGTTAATGCATCTCCCTGATGTATTATACCAAGCATGTTATAACTGTTGATCCATAAAATCCATATTGTTTAACAACCAACTGAATCATGAGATATAATGGTCCACTGACATGCAGAAAATTTACCAAAAGCAAAAGATTTTGATCAAGGTAAGCCTGCAGAGACTGGGCCAGCTGACCCTGGTCAATACTTTTTGAAGATACACCAAACCCCCTTTTCACAGAGCATGGCTCATATATAACCAATTCCCAATGTGTTTCCTTTGCTTGTTTGTATGTACTGGAGTTTACTGTCATTTTTAACAGCTTAGGTCACATCACAGCCGTCAGTGCAATTACGCAGGGGTTTCCTGGCTTTCTCACACCAGTATTGACGTGACTTTCATTCCAAGTCACTGACTACTTTTATCATATGCATCAGGTGAAAGGCAAATAATTGCCAGAAAAAAAGCTTGCCACAACTGAGTATCAAACCCACAACCACTAGGTCACAAGTCGGATACGCTAACCATTGAGCTATCCCAGCAGGCAAAGGAGTTTTCTGTAATTGCTGAAGCCTGGCCGGGTAGCTCAGTGGTTAGAGTATTTGACTTGTGATCTGGTGTTAGCAAGTTTGATACCCTATCAAGACAAACTTTCTTTCCAGCAATTTTTCGCCTCTCACCTCTGATTCATGTGGGAAAGGTAGTCAGTGACTTGGAAAGAAAGTCGGCCAGTGGAGCTAAAAATCACCAAATCAGAAAACAGGCAGTCATCTCAAATCTGTGGTTAACACATTACCCAGGGGTGTGGAAATACTATGCCCGACTTGTCTGACTCAGGGAAATTTGGTTCTGGACAAGTGACTTTTTCAGTCTAGTTGTCCGTGGACATGTAAAAAATATTAGGAAAATTTTGAAACAGAGATCTGTTGTATACTTATCCAGTGAAATACAAATGTTCTCACTTTGTACAAAAAATGACATTTCAAACGATAAACAGAAGCTTGAGACGATCCCTGATTTCTGGGAACCCAAAACACATATTTGGTGTATCTCCACGTTCACCGCATACAACAAGATCAGTATAATACTCTGCTGTTTTTGCACTTCAATTTTAATTGCCTTGAAAAATTCTGAACAGCTTCAGTATCATCATTATGGATTAAAATAAACTAATTAATACAGAGGAATCCGCTTATTAGCAATACCCATTTGTCAGAAGAAAAATTGCTATTAAGCGATCCTTGCTATTATCCACAATTTCATTTGAGGCATGAACTCGCACGAGGGTGGGGACTAAGAAGTCGTCGCTAAACCGAAAGTAGACTATTTCCCTCCGCAATAGATTGCTAGTTATAAATTTGTAATCCAATATTAATAAAGTGATTAGAAAATGTTGTCTTTGTAGTTATTAGTTTATTGAATTACCTCTCATATTAGTATCCGAAGAGCCGTGTGGTAAGTCGACCTGTTTTCCTACATTGTTTACCTATTCACTCATGCTACACACGGCATATGTACATGTACATATTATGCATTAGGTTTATTATACGGCCTATTTTGCCCTTCCGAATGAAATCGAATGTGCCTTTTTTGAGCGCATTTTTTACGATTCCTTTTGAAAGAATCAATTAAAGTGTTTTAATTGGTTAAAGAATGTTGATTGGTGACTTGATGCGAGGCGTTATAAACAATATGGCCATAAAGAGCCGTAGGTTTAACTTTGTAAAATGAAGGCATGAAAATCATGCCGAAGAAATAAAAATGGTTTTTAATCAAAATGGAAACTAGATTAAGTCTAAAAAAAAAAAAAGTCCAAGTCCAAGTCTATAAAGTAAATCATTTATTCCAGTTTTTTATCAACACATCAGGAGAACAATTACGCTCGCATAGGTGCGAAAATGACATCGCGTCGACACGTATGTGTGTATTTACTGGACACACGTGTCTGCACCTGCAAAATAAGGAGAAGTTCCAGTTAATTTTCAGAAATTTCATTGATTCTTTTCTTGAAATTATGGTATAATATTTCTAATAAACGACAAAATATGTTGACAGTGCAAATATTTTGTTGCCATTATCAGAAAATTTCTTTTAACGGTATTTCGATTATCCGAGAAAATTTACATAGATTAAAGAGGAAATGGTTTTGTGCTGGGCAAAAAGTTGCTAATATCCGAAAATCCCTATAATCCAAGTTGCTAATAAGTGGATTCCACTGTAGTATTATTTTAATAGTGATTCCAAAATCTTTGACGACAATGTTGCACACGTGAACATTTTTAATCCGATCTTGAACAGCTTCAGTGCAAAATGGGCTGTGATTTAGCAATAATCTCCTCTGCTGGAAACTGTCTCTAGTCAAACCAAAACATTTTTTGATTCAGCGATCAACTGGTGCATAAAATTGGTGAAATTGGGTCAGTTTCTTTTATCATATCTTTGAAGCAAGCAGAAAGTGAGAAGTCTGAGACTCAGGAACCATTCTGCAGCTCCAAACATAAATCTAAAATGGACCGTGACAAGAAATATGACAAAAAAAAGTTTTTAACAAGGCATGGTTGAAAGAATCCCTGTGGTTGAATGCAGATGATCGTAAAAAAAACCAATTTTTTTTATAAGGTTTGTCGAGAGTATCGCCATATTGCTGAGATGTCACTTTATGCATGCCATTTAAAATTTTGCTTGAACAAGTGAGCCACACTGGCGCACAAGTAGATTTTTGTAATTTACTTGTCTGCGGACACGTAGAAATTGCAAAGATTTCCACACCCCTGCATTACCAGGTATAAATTGGTAAGACACTTATAGTTCCGCCAGTAAGATTATTAACAATAACCATGTCATTTTAAAAATCACAATGACAAACTTACACATCAAATAAGTTGGATCATATCAACTGAAAGCCTTCAATTCCCATTACATCACTTTAACAGAACAGAACAGAACTGAGATATTGGTGCGTTTTGAAGGATCAGAGATCTATATCATGCAATGTCTGATTTGGGTCTACTTCGTCCGCAAATGATTTTGTACGTGTGTTTATCATTCAAATAAATTCATGCGATCATGTGATACAATTCTTCAGGTCTAAATTGATGTGATCAAGATCGGGTATTTCGGTGTATAATAGACCAGACACGTGAGTGTTTCGGTGATTGTTCTCCACGTAAATCAATGATCAGAATATATTAACATCATTCTTCTCAACAATCATTGATACTTTGATTGAGCGAATTTTCAGTTCAAAAAAAAAAAGAAAGAAAGAAAAATACTGCAAACTAATATCAGTTATCTGAACTTAATACTGAAAAAAATAGGGGTGTTTTGGGGGTATATTGGTATTTCGGTGATTTGTCTGACTGCCAAATTTTGATAATTCAACTCAATTTGTTCAATGTAATAATGATAAACATCAAGAGTAAGGTAAATACTTTGTTTCTAGATTAACCCTTAAAGCGCCTTTCACCACTATAGTTGCCTTTGTGGCCAGTATAGATCAAGATTAGACAGCACAAAACATGCAGTCTGATCTTTAATCTACACAGTCCATGTTGCTAAACCTGTACAGACAAAAGGCAGCCACAAAATTACAATTTTAATATCTGTGTCTTATTCTAGAATGAAAATGTCCACCAGGTTTATTCGGCACTTTATGGGTTAACGAAAGATACTTGCATGTGGGAAACTTTCAAAAAAAATTTGTTCAAATGACACAGTTGATTATAGAATCAGACTTCATATAGATCTAATAATCAGTAGTCATTTGTTTGTTAAGCAAAGAAAGCACAAATGAAAAAAAATGCAGCAACAATGTCTGTGATCTGACACGATAGTGTATTGATTGATATTCCACTTTTGAAATGTCAGACAAATGTTACGGGGTAGATTGGCATGTATTGCAATTTGTGTGGACTACATATTCAATTGTGTATAAAAGTATTGCTTACCAATGATGATTTTATCTCGTTTTTATCCAATAAAACATGATGACTCTCCCATCTACGCAAATATTTGGAGTTCATAATTTTACTAACAATAGTTCTCGTGTGATTTAATCGACATAGTTGAATGTCACCCTCGTGAATCAATTTGTATCTTTGAGTAGAGCTAGGTTTAGTTTTGACAAGATATGTGGGTGTACATGGAGTTTGAGGCGAATTTGAAGCGGAGGAATTCCAGATATTATTAGGAATGGAATCTATTTCATCATTACTCGATTCCGCCTCATCCTGATGGGTATCTGTTGACGAAGATCCAACAGGGTCCCCTAATCGAAATGCGGTAGTCGCCGCCATCTTGAATTCTGTCGACGAAATTGGTGAATCGCAACTTCTGCCAAAAGGCGACACGTTCCAACTAAACGGTCGAATGATACACGCCAGCGTTGAGCTATTTTCTTATACCTCACAAATTTATATTAAGATTCTATAACGAAGGAATCCTCGAATTGAACACACCACATTTTTATTTTGACATATAGGAGAACGTCATTATCATACTAGCACATATTTCTTGTTGTCGTTTCTAGTCATGTGACTGAAATATGTAAATGAAGTATTGCTTATGAGTGGGGTTTTCCGATCCAATCGCAGCAACTTGGACTATAAATGGGTCACATTCTTGATTACGCAATAGTACAGTTCAGACTCTTCTGGCGTCTGCGCAAACAGGACTCTTAGGATTTGAACAACTAGAGCAGGCGTAAAATTAATTATTCAAATTACTGACAAACTTTCACTGTTAGCTACTTGAAATTGTGGAATATTTATAAGCTTACTGTGAATAATAACATGGTACCAGCTGCCTTTGTGTTCTAAGTATAAAAAAAACCAAGGCTTGAAAGTGGGCTTCTCAGATTTATACAATAAAACTTAAATGTTCTATCAGTCAATTTAAGCAATAGCAAGTAGACCATCAATAAATAAGAATGAACAGTATAAGAAAACGTGAAAAAAAAAAATAAAAGTGTAAATTTGCCAGCAAATAGGCAGGGGCTCCTAGAGTCAACATGTCTACATTGTTTGACCACAGGGAACTTTAAGATACACATGTCGACATTTTTTACCAATCACAAATTTCTATTTTATTCATTTTTTATCATTGCCAAAAAGTAGACCAAAAGCCAGCACATTCAGTTTCTCCGTAAAAAAAAGAGAAAATTTTTATGGTAATAAAATATTCCTAGTTTTGCTGACACTTTTTTGTTAGCTCACCTCAGCACAATTTAAGTGCTCTCGAGAAAGTTGAGCTATATTGTGCTCTGTCCGTCGTTCATCGTGCGTTGCCTCTCGTCCAATGTGCGAACCATTCCCGTTACCCTGTGTGCACTCTAGTGGCCACATTTTCTGTCTAATATTCGTGAAAACTGGTAAAAATGTTTGGCATGGCAAGATCTCGAACAAGCTTGAAAGTGGGCCACATCTAGTCAAAAAGTAGGTCACTGAGTCAAATGTTAGAAAAACCTTGTGTGCACTCTTGAGGCCTCATTTTCAGTCTAATACTCATAAAAGTTGTTTAGAATGTTTGAATGATATCTCGGATGAGATTGTAATTGGGTCACGTCGGGTCAAAAAGTAGGTCACAAGATCAAATTTTAGAAAAAAAAAATGTGTGCACTCTAGATGCGACATTTTCAATCGGATACTCATGAAAATTGGCGGGAATGTCGTGATGATATCCGGGACGAGTTCGAATTTGGGTTACGCCGGGTAAAAAAATATGTCACTATCTAGAACAAATCTTAGAAAAAAGTGTGCACTCCAGAGTCCGCATTTTCACTCGGATACTCATCAAAATTTGTTAGAATGTTTGTCTTGATGATATATTTTTCAAGTTTGAAATGGGAACACAAAACTGTTTTAAAGTCATCAGGTCTAAAAGAAGGTTACTTGGTCAATTCTTAGATAAACCTTATATGCACTCTAGAGGCCGCATTCGGCCAGATGCTCATTAAACTTGGTCAGAATGATTGTCTTGATGAAATCTTGGGCAAGTTTGAAATTGGGTCATGTAGGGTGAAAAAGTAGGTCTCTAGTACAAATCTAAGAAACGTCTTGTTTGCAGACTGGAGGCCACATTTTTTAATCGAACACTTATAAAACTTAGTCAGAATGTTTGTGTTGAAAAATCTTTAAAGCTGGGTCTTATAGGGTCAAAAAGTAGGTCACAAAGACAAATCTTAGACGCACTGTAGAGGGCGTATTTTCAGTCAAATCTCATAAAATATGGGGCTGCACTCGTCTCAATTAATATGACGTGCACACACACTTGTTATATTTAGGGAAAAAAAAAACAACTTAATTCTCATCACGAACTCTGAATAAATTTTGTACCTGATTTAGATCATCATCTAGGACCTAAAAATTCTCTTCCACTTTGTAAGTCTTGCATCACTTTTCTCAATGAGCGCTTCAGGGCTAATGGCCCTATTGTTAAGGCTTATATAGGAATGTAACTTGATCAATAGCGCACTTAGATTATGTGGGATCATATTCAAATAAACATGGCCTCCACCTTACGACGTCATATCTGATGTTATAATTAAGAAGTTGTTAGAAGGCAATAAAGCTTGCCGAAATTAGGCCATGAAAGTAAAACAATTTTTGTCACTGAATACATTTGCAGGTTAGATTATTACTAGATCTGAAGATATGTCGTACCACTGCAAGTATACATGTTTTTATCTGTTTTTACTAGTACACAATCCAGACGATTATTTAACCCTTTACTTCACAATGCCGTCTTTTAACGACCTTGTAAAAGTAAGAGAAGCCTTTTGAAAGCATTGTGGAAAAAGGAGAAAATGCTGGTATTCAGCATTTTCACCTTTTCCCACAATGTGTTCTACCACATGAAAGAACATTGCACCATTTGAACCACATCGAAATTGAATTGTAGTCTGCAAATGCTTTCATTTTGGCAAGACTAAAATTTTGTCGTCTGGTTAAGGGTTAATAATTAGGAGTAGTTTTTATAGCCACCTAAAAGCATGAGTAGTTTAGCTCATGTGTAGATCTATATAACATTTGGAATATGATGATGGTATGATAATATGGTAATATACACATGGTGGCCCTAAATCGCTCACCTAAACCTATATACCTTTGAGAATATAATAAAATGTATAGTCATCGTTTTCTCTGATCTGACCTGATGATGTCGTTGTGTACCAAGCTGACCCATTTTTAAAATTGTCTATGATACCTGGAAAAAAACGGCCTCAGGAATGAACACAAGCCTTTACACATATCTGACCTACTTTTTAAACCGACATGGGCAATTTCAAAATTGGCTGGGATATCATCACGACAAACATTTTCATGACTTCTGGAAATGTGGCCTCTAAAGAGTTCGTGTACACGGTTGTACAAAGATTTGACTAGGTGGCCTCCTGTTTTAGAAGATGAAGCTACTTTTTAACTCGCCCGAGATATCACCATTGCAATCATTCTGACCAACTTTAATCAAAGTATTGAAAGTACTGTCAGACTAGCGAATTTGATTGTTTGATTGATTGATTGGTTGACCAGCGCACATATCTATGCTTTCCTGGAGTTTCTTTTACCAGTACTCCGCACAATATTCTTTCCAAGCCACTAGCTCCTTTCCCACATAACCATCATCGAAACGTGAGCGAGAAATTAATCCTGTCGCAATGACTGTCATCAATCCTCGGAAAGAAATTTGCTGAGGATCAAACCAGCGACCTCCTACTCTCAAGTCCTGTATGCTACCGACTGAACTGCCGGGCTATATGTGCTATTGGTTAAGTATAATCCAGTTTAAGTTTAATCCTTAACCTGCCAAAAATGTTGAATGAAACTTTCAAGCTGATGGTAAACACCTGATTATTGCTACTGCTATTTCACAGTTACACTTAGGAGAAAATCTATCCTCTTATCGGACAATGCAGATCCAAGACCAGACTGCACACACTGTCTGCAAAAGGTCATTAAGTCGCGGTAGTGCTGGTAAAAAAAAACTCAAAGAAAGCATGGACAGGTGCTCTGGCCGGCGCAATATCACTGAAATAATGTTGAAAACGGCGTTAAACACCATGCAGTCAATTAGTCAGTATCTAGTAGCACAAGATGTGGTCAACTATCTAACTCTCCTTACAAAACGAAAAATTTTACATCCGTCCAAATTCAAAGCTGTTGCAGACCATGATTTAAATGTGGCTGAACTGATGAAACATGATTCCAGAAGGGCAGAAAACAATGTGGGAAAAGGAGAAAATAATGGTTACCAGCATTTTCTCCCTTTCCCACAATGTTTACAAAGAGACCCTTTCTCAGTATCGTTAAAACTTGGGATTGTTTGGTAAAAAGTTAATAGAATAACAGTTTAACATAAAAGTTCAACTGTACACAATGATCTAAATAATAAATGACTGAAGGAATGACAAGGGTTCCCTGTCCAGTGGGGTTGATATAGCTGGGATTTGCTACAAATTAACCTAGGTGGTATCTATTAATAGATCCATTCGTAATGTTACAGTTGTGTAGGAATAAGTGATTCTCTGCTTTGCATAGGTCACTCAATTTACATATAAGCAAAGATCTTGTACCTTATAAATGACATCTTGTTAAGTTTATTACTTTGTAAGACGACATGTTCAAATCGGAGAGGTAGAGATTTAGTGGTTTATGTCTGAATTGTCATGTATAACAGAATTAAGATTTCTAACAGAAAGAAGTATTTTCTGTGCGGCAGTATATGGCAACTGTGGGGTTTTGAATCTAGGTCAATCTTGATGCCTATAGACAAGCTTCGCTAGTCAAAAAGCATTGTACTGAAAATGCGGTCTCAAGAGTGTACACAAGATTTTTTCTATGATCAGTCCAGTGACCTACTTTTTGACCTGACATGATCCTTTTTTTCAACTTCAGATACAGTATCATCAAGACAAAAATTCTGTCAAACTTTTATGCGTACTAGACTGAAAATGTGGCCTTCAAAGTGACTCATTTTCAAACTCCTCTAGTACATCAACAAGACAAACATTTTGACCAAATTCGAAAATGTGATCTCTACAGTGAACACAAGGTTTGTCGAGGATTTGACCTGGTGTCAAGGTCTACTTTTTTGACCCAACGTACCCCATTTTCAAACTTGTCCATTATATCACAAATATACCAGTTTGACAAACTTTCATGAGTATTAGGCTGAGAATGTGACCTTAATAGTAGTTTTATTTTTGTTGTTGTTGCTATACCCTGTTTTTCACTCAAATCGGCCTAACTTAATTGTGAGGTTTATTCACACAGGCTTGCATTTTTTTGTGTTTACTAATCATGATAGGAATAAGTTTATAATTGTGAATTATCTAATAAACAGTTGTAGTCATGCTGTCAGACAACATTTTCTCTGACTGAGCTAGCGTTTGCTTCGCAAACTGTTTCGGCGATAGGCCACTGAAACTCCTTTAGTCTATCACGGAATACCGAAATGCTCGATAATAGCCCTGACAGCGTTACTGAAAAAGGGCACATTGGCCCATCGCCTCAATATCGTTTATAGTTTTCATATACGATATACAGGGGATGAGGCGAGGTTCTGTTTTTTTTTTTGTGGCATTTGTCAAAGACAATGCCACTATGAGTTCAATATACGGCATTTTGAAAATCATGTATGGTATTTTGTGCAAAACCGAAGGAAGTAAACCCAATGAAACCCAATTTTTCTAGGACAAAGAAGTGTTTCGATAGCACCCAGATATGAAAATGAATATGGTGTATTAATAAAATTGGACTAGGCCATCGATCATGGAAATACTTCATTTTTATCGAAAATAGATTGATCCGTAATGGTCTTCTTTTGGCGTAATGATACACACAATCTTTGTTTCTTGACCGCCCGATTCCGTCTTAACTCTTTACCAAACGCAAAAAACTGTAGACTTGTCCAGATTGAAAGCATTGCAGACGACAAGATAAATTTGACTAAAGAATTGAAATTTGTTTTGGGAAGGGTAGAAAACATTGTGCGAAAAGGAGAAAATGCTGGTTACCAGCATTTTCTCCTTTTCCCACAGATCTTTTCAAAAGGCTTCTTACTCAGGGTCGTTAAAAGTCGGGATTGTGTGGTAAAGGGTTAAACCAGTTCGTTTCTGGGCTTATTCGTTCCTGGATTTGTTCGCCAGGATTTGTTTGTCTCATAAGATTGCAGGCTACTCTATTGGATTGTGCATGACTATATAGTAGGGTGGCCTTCAAGCGAATATTTTTAAACTATTTCTGTAGTTTATTTTTCAGATTATTAATTTCACACAATGGCTCCCTTGACAAATGCCACACCAGCGCTTTCAACGCTTTGATTAGTTACAGTGTTCGATAATCGAATGATAAAAATTTCAGTGTTCCGTTCACAGTTTTACAGGCCTGTGGTTTCAGAGCCACCCTGATGGTACTGTAGGTACTTTGCTTTTGTAACAAATACAACCGGAAGTAACATTTGCGTCTTTTGTGAACACTGAAACATCTTAACTATGGGAGTTTGAGCTCTAAAATCTAATAATAATGGTACCAGAGTTTGATATTTAGTTGATAAGAATATAAAATGAGTGTCAATATGCATTTTATCTCAGTATTCTTTGGATGAAGCGATTAACAGTGCCTATTCTTAGATTCGGATAGAAGTAGTACGCGGATAACAAATTTTCATCAAACCATTCCTGAAACACAAGCGTCATGATGAACACTTTACCACTCAATACCTAGGTTTATCTACCCTGAAGAAGATGGCTTTTAAAAATACAGTGGGAAAAGGAAAGAATACTGGTAACCAGCATTTTTTTCATCTTCCTACATGGCCCACAATGTTTTCTACCCTTTCAAAGACAAAGTGTATCATTTGATAGAAATTTCATTTATTGTCTGCTAAATGCTTTCAATTTGGGCTAGTCTAAAATTTTGTCATGAGGTAAAGGATTAAACTTTACTAAATATATCGAGTTTTACATGGTCACAATAATTCCAATTTAGTATTCATTAAGAAGTTCCTTAAAACTTACATTTTTTCATAAACTTTTTCTTCGATTGAATTTGCGTTTATTGATCATCGCCACTCATTGCCCATATGGGCGACGCTCCCTAAAGAGTGTTAGTTTTGGGGGATAGTGCAAGATACAGGACTATACCCATCCTGAGTTACGCCTAGTTCGACTATACCCATCCTAAGTTACGCCTAGTTCTTTAACATGTTCGGTGTATAGCACCATCACACAGGACATTGGTTGAACACTTCATCCATAAACTATTAGTAGTTTTAGATGGCCAGCCATAGGGCTCAAACCCACACCCTTAACCCTTTACCATACGATCCCGGATTTTCACGACCCTTGGAAAGAAGGCTTTTGAAAACATTGTGGGAAAAGGAGAAAATGCTGGTAACCAGCATTTTCTCCCTTTCCCACAATGTTTTCTGCTCTGTCAGAGATCTTAAGACAGTTTGTTCCAAATTTGAATTTGGCATCTGCAAATGCTTTGAAATTGGACAAGTTTAAAATGTTGTCATGTGGTAAAGAGTTAAGTGACCCAAGACTTGATATTTACAAGTGCTATGCTGTACCACCTGAGCCAGGCTGGCTGGTCAACTTTAACTTACAGCCTGAGCACACAATTTAAATGCAGTAGTTTAGTTTACAAACATGTTTGGTAATTTGGACTTATATATAATTGATAAATCTCTTTTCAAGGGGTATCAGCTGTTTTGGAAACCAAAATAAAAATCTGAATTTTTCTCAAGAATCATGCTGCGAATGATGTCACTGTTTTTAATGAACCAGTTATCTGTATGTAAACAACAGACTCTTGCTCTAAATTTACTAAATGTGACAAAAAACAAGAAAGTATGCATGTTTCTAAGGGAAAGATAATGTTTACTAAAAGAAAATTCGATATACCTTTTCTGACCTAGTGTATGATTGCTTTGTTAATGAAACTTCCAATCGCAGTGTTTTCTCGAGAGCATATTTTATGAGTTTTTGACCAGATTTCACCCACTTGTTCAACTAAAACTCTTATTCTCGTCACAGGTAAATACTGCTAGTGTCTTTCTCTGAATGTACATGTTACAACACAGTAATGGACAAAAATAGGAAGGAGATAATTAAACTGATTTCAAAAGTTAACTGACTTTCAAATCATAAATTTAGAAGAACAGAAAATGAATCCTAAGCCAAGTGCAGGTATGAAAGGAGATGTTTCATATCTCAGAGCAACTCCAGGACCAAGTTTGCCAATTGCACCCTCTCCTGTACCTGGGAGAGATAATGCTCATACACCAGGGGCTCCACAACCACAGAGCATTAATAGTGACCTTGAAGACAAATTAGAACTGCAACAGAGAGAATTAGATGAGGTCCGCGCAAGGGCATCTCAGATGGAGAAAACCATGCGATGGTGGTCAGACTGTACATCCAATTGGAGGGAAAAGTGGAGTAAAGTAAGGAATGAAAGGAACAAGGCTCGGGAGGAAAATCGACAGTTGAGAGCTAAACTTGACTCATGTATCAAGGAGTTGAACATCTTAAAACGTGACAGAGAAGAGCTGCTAAACAAAGACAGTAGTTACAAAGTGACAGACAAACAAATAGCAGTTGGGAGTATTGCATCATCTACCTCTAACACTGTCTCGAAAGACTTAAATGTTATTGTATCACCAAATCAGTTGGAAAAGAAGCATGATTCAAAAGTAGTGGACAGTTTCCAAGAGTTTAATATAACAAAAACAATATCAGAAGATATTCAGACTGGTACTAGAGACAGTCACAAAGCCTCACCTCGAAAGGTTACTGATTCACCCAAAAGCAGAGACAGTGGGTCAATTTCAGAGGGAAGCCTTGCAGAGGACAAACTCAACCTTCTAGAGCTAAAACTTGATGAATCTCAAAAAACTATCTCAGGAGAAAGAGAGTAAGTTTGATTCTTGTTTTACTTGTCAGTTTTCTGTGATGAAAAATGATGGGAACAAATTTCCTTTTCTCCTGTATTTGTTGGAGAAAATTGGCAAGGACAATTAAACTTGAAAATTTTTACAATTATCATTATCATGCAGGAAGCATTAAAAAAGTTACAGATCAAATAAACAAGTTCATATCTCAGCTTTAGAAGCCAAATACAATTTTCTCTTTTTGTTTCTTTTTTGAGTCCTGTAAGTAATGATGTAGAAAGTATGGTTGACAGAAATTACAAAGTGAAATTGGTAAATATGTTGGGTTGGCTAATTCTTTACCAAATGAGAAAATTTTATTTAGAGTGGTCCAAATTTGAAAGCATTTGCAGGCAACAAGTTGTACATGACTCATAAACTGAAATTTGTCTTTGAAAGGGTAGAAAACATTGTAGGAAAGGAGAAAATGCTCGTTACCAGTATGTTCTACTTTTCTTACAACTTTGTCAAAAGTCTATTTCCTCAAGGTCATTAACTCTTTACCACACAATCCGGACTTTTAACGACCCTGAGAAAAAAGCCTTTTGAAAACATTGTGGGAAAAGGAGAAAATGCTGGTAACCAGCATTTTCTCCTTTCCCCACAATGTTTTCTACCCTATCCAATACATAAATCACCATTTAAGCTACACTTAATTTGTCGTCTGCAAATGCTTTCAGTTTGGTCCAGTCAAAAATTTTGCCGTTTGGTAAAGAGTTAAAACTTGTGACTGTGTAGTAAAAGGTTAATGTGTTTGTGTATGTGTGTATTAAACTCTTAACAGTCAACAAAATGTTTAGACCTGTCAGTATTTAGACATTCTGCAGATGGTACATGTACCTTTAACCTGGCTGAAATGATAGAACTTGTATTTGTAAAGGACTGAAAACATTGTGGAAAGAGGAAAATACAGTGGTTGCCTGCATTTGCTCCTTTTTTCTTCTGTCTTTTCAAAAGCTTTATTTAGAGCTCAGAGTTATTAAAACAAGAGTTTGTGTGGTAAAGACTTAACCCCTTGCCAGACGGCAAAATTTTAGCTCTGTCCAAATTGAAAGCATTCGCAGACGACTATTTCATTGTGGCTAAAACTGTGCAATTTTTCTTTGATAGGGTAGAAAACATTGTGGAAAAAGGAGAAAATGCTGGTTACCAGTATTTTCTCGTTTTTCCACAATGTTTTCAAAAGGCTTCTTTCCCAGGGGCGTTACAAGGCATCATTTTACGGTAAAGGGTTATGCTTTTGCAGATATAATGAAGATCTTATTTATTACCTCTGTAGGGAGAAAGCAACTTTAATCAAGTCATATGAAGACCTTCAACAAGAACTAAAGGTATTGCAAGGAAAATATGAAGATGTTAAACAAAGTAAATTGGACCTACTGGTTCAGGTAAGGAATACCTTTCACATGCTTTAACAACACTAAGGTAGGCCTTTCCTGACCCTCTGTTTCTTTTAACCCTTAGGCTGCTAAGCTCTACTCACTGACCTGTTGCGGACAGCATAGATCAAGATCAGACAGTAAAGAAAGTGCAGTCTGATCTTGATCTACACAGTCCGATAAAGGAGATATTTTTCCCCTGAAAATAACTTTGAAATAGCAATATTTGGGTTTACTACTGTTGGCTGGAAAGTTTCATTTAAGGGTTAATTTGGACACCCAGGGTCCGTATTCACCAACTATTCTTAGGAACATTCTCAAAAATATTCTTGTCTGCTTTCTATCTTTCATTTTAAAGGGACCAAATGACACCCTTCCCCATTTGATAAAGTCCAAAAGTTTGCAAAAAGGTTTCTTTTTTTTTGGTTCTTTAAAACTCAGAACTGTTTGGTAAAGGGTTAAATTGAATGGACATTTAGCAATTTCAAATTGAATTTGCCTGAACATTCAACAAACTTGTATACATCGTACATGTAGATCTAAGATTAGAAAGCAGTGTCTGGCTGCGCTATCTAATCTTGATTTAAAACTGTTTGTAGTGACGGAAGTTTTGTCTAGTGCTTCACTTGTTAACACATTTTCTATCACATTATAAGGTTTCTTTTGCAGTAAAACACACAAGCTTACAAAAATCAGTAGATTGATTCAGACTCCAATGACAGGCCCCTTCGTTCTTGTTGCTTGTTCTTAGTAAGGAAAATTACATCTTTACCTCAGTGAATGCAAGATCAGAGGGGCTGTTTACACTATCTTCGAGCCTTCATGTCGTTAATCCATTAACTAGCAAAATTCAGGGCCCCTCATTCTGTAAAGATGTTAAATTTATGCTAAATTTTAGATCTTTCCAAAAATTTGTGTGTCCTGAGGATAGAAGAGCCCTGCCTTTCACTCTTTGTCAAGCCCAGATCTCAAAACATTTTCCTTTATTTTAGCTGGAAAGAATCAAAGATCAGCACAAGGAAGAGCTGAGTCGCCTCTCAGTAGATCTCTCTGATGAAGTGTCGGCAAAAGCAGTTTTAGATAAAAGACTGATTGAGCTCAGAGTTGAGGTAAGTTTGGATTATCAACATTCTCTTTCCTTGCCTTTCCTCACTGTTCAGCAAGGAGACTTAACCCTTTACAATACAGTCCCAACTGTTAACGACCTGGGGGACGAGGGTTTTTAAAAACATTGTGGAAAAAGAAGAAAATGCTGGTAACCAGCATTTTCTCCCTTTCTCACAATGTTTTCTAACCTACCAAAAATAAATTTCAGTTTTTTTTGAGTCACATTTATTTTATTGTCTGCAAATACTTTCAGTTTGGACAAGTCTAAAATTTGGAATGGTGATTGAATGGTGTTTTATGCCGTTTTCAACATTATTTCATTCATATCATGGCGACAGCTCATATAATCATGTATTTCCTGGGTTTCACCAGTACTAGGCTGGGGCTCTGAATGCCCAAGGGCAGACACTCCAACAAAAAACCCAGTGGATCGAGTGAGGCTCGAACCCGGGGCCTTCAGGTCACAAGTCCTACATTTACCACTGAGCTATGCAGCATCCCTCTCCCCTCTCCAAATTGAAAGCATATGCAGATGACAATATAAATGTGACTCAGATATTGAAATATGATTTTTAATTGATAGAAAACATTGTGGGAAAAGGAGAAAATGCTGGTTACATACATTTTCTTCTTTTCCCACAATGTTTTCAAAAGTCTTTTTCTTTAGGGTCATTAAAACTCAGGATTGTTCAGTAAAGGGTTCATCCTATCACAAGTGACATTCTCAGTCAGTACTAAAGATGCAGATATTGGAGCTTTAAAGCTGTTTTTGTCAAAATATGTTGCAAAGAAACTGACAGTGTAGATTCAAGATTCAATATTCTACGTTGGCAGCATAAGCAGTTAAATTTTGGTTCAGCACATCAAAGGTTAATGAAAAGAAAGGCATTTCATGATTTGCAGCCAATGTGAAAGATTTAATTTCCATAGGTTTAGCATTAGACTGCAGTGCAGTTGATCTGGGTCAGTACTTTGGGAAAAGTAACAATTTTCTTCTTTGTGTATATACACTGACTTAACTCTTTACCAAATGACAAAATTTTAGGGTAATCCAAAATGATAGCATTTGCAGACAACAAAATAAGTGTAACTGAAAAATCCAAATTTGTTTTGGGATGGGTAGAAAACATTGTGGGAAAAAAGAAAATGCTGGCTACCAGCATTTTCTCCTTTTCCCACAATGATTTCAAAAGGCTTCTTTCTCAGGGTCATTAAAAGTTAGAATTGTGTGGTAAAGAGTTAATAGAAATAGTTGTATGTATTCAATCCAAAGTGCTTTGTTTTGGGATGGGTAGAAAACATTGTTGGAAAAGGAGAAAATGTTGGTTACCAGCATTTTCTCCTTTTCCCACAATGTTTTCAAAAGGCTTCTTTCTCAGGGTCATTAAAAGTCGGAATTGTGTGGTAAAGAGTTAACAGAAATAGTTGTATGTATTCAATCCAAAGTGCTTTGTTTTGGGATGGGTAGAAAACATTGTGGGAAAAGGAGAAAATGTTGGTTACCAGCATTTTCTCCTTTTCCCACAATGTTTTCAAAAGGCTTCTTTCTCAGGGTCATTAAAAGTCGGAATTGTGTGGTAAAGAGTTAACAGAAATAGTTGTATGTATTCAATCCAAAGTGCTCTAGCAGTGCCCTGCAGCCCAAGTTTCAATCAAACTACTTTATATAAGAACCTTGGCTCCAATATACCCTCATTACATTCCACATAGCAATGCTCTCTCTCCTTTACCTACACTGTCTGTAAAAGCTGCTAAAGGACTAGTAGATGCATGTACTTGTAAAACTATTTTTCCTTGTTGGTTGATGGCCTTTCAAGATGTCAGTTGTACGAGAAACGTCTTTGGTAGTTTGCTCGTTGTCTCAGTGTTTAACCCTTCTCTAAACAAGAAAATTTTAGACTGGTCCATATTGAAAGTACTTAGAGACGACAAACAAAAATTGATTGATTGATTGACTGTATGGTGTTTAACGTCGTTTTCAACATTATTTCAGTTATATCACGGTGGCCAGTGCACCTATCCATGCTTTTCTGGAGTTTCATTTACCAGTACTCCGCACAATATTCTTTCCAAGCCACTGGCTGCTTTCCCACATAACCATCGTCGAAACAATGGTCAGCGGTGAGAGAGGAATGAATCCTGTCGCAATGACTATCATTAATCCTCGGAAAGAAATTGGCCAAGCCGGGGATCAAACCAGCGATCTCCTGTTCTCAAGTCCTGTACGCTACGGACTGAGCTACGGGGGCTTGGCGACAAACAAAAAGTGGCTCAAATGATGGAATTTGTGTTTGAAAGGGTAGAAAACACAGTGGAAAAAGAAACTTGGGAAAAGAAAAAAAATGCAGGTTACTAGCTAATGTTTTCCAAAGTCCTCATCGTCATGGTCGTTAAAACTCAGGAATGTGTGGTAAGGGGTTAACTGTGTACCATGCAACAAACTTTTAGACTTTTCCAAATTGAAAGCATATGTATACAACATAAAGTGTAGCTCAGATAATGGATATTATCTTTGAGAAGGTAGTAATGGTTCTGGAGTAGAAAATGCTGGCAGCCATATTCATAAGGGCCTTTAACTCTTTACCGAACGACAAAATTTCAGATGCTTCCAAATTGAAAGCATTTGCAGACAACAAAATTAATGTGACTCAAAAATTGAAATTTGTTTTTGGAATGGTAGAAAACATTGTGGGAAAAGGAGAAAATGCTGGTTACCAGCATTTTCTCCTTTTCCCACAATGTTTTCAAAAGGCTTCCTTTACAGGGTCATGAAAACCAGGGCTTGTTTAGTTAACCCTTTACCACACAATCCTGAGTTTTAATGACCCAGAAGAAGAAGGCTTTTGTAAACATTGTGGAAAAAAAGGAGAAAATGCTGGCATTTTTCTATTTTTCCCACAATGTTTTCAACCCTATCAAAGACAGAAATCATCACCTGAGCTACATTTATTTTGTTGTCTGCTAATACTTTCAATTTGATCAAGTACAAAATTTTGTGGTTTTACAAAGATTTAAACACAGGTCTGTTTGGTAAAGGGTTAAGGAAGCTTTGCAACAGTATTTCTAGTACACTACAGAGGCCAGTGCTGGTCTACATATTCCTGGTATTTCTCTATAGATCAGGGCCACTATTCACCTATTATTCTTAACCCTTAAGCGTGCTGAATAAACCAAGCACACATTTTCAGCCCAAAAATAAGAATGAATTAAGTGCAATTTAGTGGTTGTTTTCATCTGTAGCGTTTCAGCAAAAGGGACAGGGTAGATTAAATATCAGACTGCACATCTTGTGCAGTCTGATCTTTATCTATACTAGCCGCAAAATCAACTGTGGTATTGAAAGGTGCTTTAAGGGCTAATATCATTCTTTTTTTTCCCCCTAGATTTCTAAAGTAACACAAATTCTCTTCAGGCAATCAGAAATTATTTCAAAATCATAAGACTAAGAATGCAATTTAGAATGGTTGGTGAATACAGGCCCTGCACTTTATGCAACAGTCTTTTTTTCATCCAACAGATTGCTTCCCAACATACAGAAAATAAAATGGTTTTAACTTCACTCTACAAAGTTGAAATTATGTCAATGTCGAGTACCAACTAGGTAAAAAATATGCTAATAAGTATTTTATTTCAATTGGAGTGTCTTTTCTTGGAACTCTCTTTGACAAAAGAGGTTACTTGCCAATATTATTTCCAGTTGGAGAAATTGCAAAAGGAGAATGCAGATGAATGGGGCAAGAGGGAAAGATTAGAGACAGAAAAAATGGCTATGGAGAGAGATAACAAAAAGCTCAGGGCTCAAATAAAGGATCTGGATGAACAGCTGGAAAGGAAAAGCACTCATGCTACAACAGTTGTTAATAAGGATCTGAAAACTCTACAGATGGAACTTTCTGACAAAAATAAGGTACAGTTTTCTCCATAGAAAGACTGAAAAACACCTAATGACCGAAAAACACTGGAAAATGCAAAAAAAATGCAGGAAAACACCAAAAATATACCAAAATACATATCAAATGGGGAGGAGATCAAAATGATGGGGTTATATGTTTACTAGGGGTATTGGAGAAAGAAGTTATCAACCTGTACCTCGCAGATTAACCACTTTAATTCACCGAAAAATACCATCATTGCCACCTCATCGTTTTCCAATTTAATCACCAAAAACCATCGCACAGCACCAAAACTGCAGAAAAAAAGCTTACCAAATGGGTGGAGGGATGTCTTTTGGTCAGGGCTATCTGGTCATTAGGGGTATGGGGTAGGATGTTACCCGTTTCTCCCAAAACCACCTAAATATGCTGGGAAAACTTAAATGATGATACTACATTGGCTCTAGTAATTGTTTCGCTGAAAACTACTTTTACACGTAGAAAAACACCATGCATTGATGATACCTCTAGTTCTAGTGATTATATCTCCCCAAAACAGCTAAATGTCTGCCGCAAACAGCGTAAAGTTCTGAGAGAGATATCGATTGATCTATCCATATATTCATGAAAGAAATTTTTTATATGCCTAAATATGCTGGAAAACACCATCGATGATACCTCTTGGTTGGACAGGAAACATTGTGGGAAAAGGAGAATATGCCATTTACCAGCATTTTCTCCTTTTTCCAAAATGTCTTGGAAAAGCCTTCTTTGTCAGGGGAGTTAAAATTCAGGATTTCGTAATAAAGGGTTAAACACTTCTTTATTAATCGGATAACAGGCTTGTGCGCCTCAAACAGCATAAATTCTAGGTGGGGATGCCTGAAACCACCTAAATATGCCGGAAAACTCCACTGATGATACTACATCTGCTCAAGTATTTGTTACATCGAAAAGCCTTTTTATATGCCGGAAAACATCATGCATTGATGATACATCTTCTTCTTTTGATCATATCTCTGAAAAACATCTAAATGCAAGATTGCCTGGCACAAACAGCATAAATTCTGAGTGGGGAAGTAGAGAGAGAGAGAGAGAGAGAGAGAGAGAGAGAGAGAGGAAGAAAGAGAGGGAGAGAGAGATCGAGTGACCTATCCATATACAGTTTTATATGCCTTTTAAATATGCTTTGTTTGATAAAGTAATAAACTTACTGATTTTATCTACCATTTACTCTGTGCAGGGATCGTACATTACATATATACCTGCTCTGTGTTAAAATCCTTTTGATATGCTACATGCCGCAATGCCAACTGACGCCGAAAACACTTTATGCCAAAGGTAATTTTTTATAAGGAAAAATACACACACACATAGAAAAGCAAACTGTTTAGTACATCAAAACTATGAATCCATAGAAAATACCCCGAATTGTATATAAAAAAAAAATTGCCATAGATTAATTCATACCTACCCCTTATTATGTAAATGGGTCCTGTCCCCTCATTATACTGTATTTTCATTCATTTCATCTTTGATCATGTCTACTGACTCTATTACCAATACACTCTTAACCTTCTAAATAACTCAAATATCCTTCCAGCGTACCCACAAGAAAATATCAAAAGTTAGTCATGCAAATTTTATGTGTTTTCCGGCGTCTTTTTTTTTTTTTTTTTTTTGGCGTTTTTCGGTCATTAGGTGTTTTTCGGTCTTTCTAGGGACCTCAGTTTTCTTAGTACAAATTGATAAATCTAACTTGTCATAAGCATGTTACCACCCGTATTATTTTTAGATATGTCACTTAAATACCTTGGTAAATGAATGATTTTTGGAAATGTTCTAGAATCAGCTTGACTACTATCTGTTGAGAAAAGAAGACTAAAGTACAGTAATGGTCAGTTATGATGATGCATTAAGCTTCAAAAACAATCCAGATATCAGTCATCAGTTTTCTATATAAGATTTATTTATCCAGGCAGTAACACATTTAACTCTCTACCACACAATCCTGAGTTTTAACGACCCTGAAGAAGAAAGTCTTTTGAAAAACATTGTGGGAAAAGGAGAAAATGCTGGTAACCAGCATTTTCTCCTTTTCCCACATTGTTTTCTCTTTCTAAGACAATTTTCTCCATTTGAGCCACATTAAAATTCTTGTATGCAACTGCTTTCAATCTGGGCCAGTCCAACATTTTGTTGTTTGGTAAAGGGTTAAGAAAGGAAACATGTACTGGTATATGTAAGCAGTGCTCTAGGAAAAGACTAATTCATCATCATAATTCATTGCACCAAGCGGGTCATCACATTAGATTGACCCATTTTCCCTAAAAAACTTGACTAAATCATGAAACAGAATGATCCTTTGATGGGCAGAAAATTTATCAATAGCAAAGTCTGACCCAGGTCAGCCTATGTGAACTGCACAGGCTGACTTGGATCATTGTTTTTTTTTTTTTATTTTTGCGCAGGTGCATGAAACCCCTTTTCACAGAGCATGATCCTGTGTATAAATTGATCAATTAGAGAAGATTCACTTTATGCTATGTTGTTCTCAAAATTCTTTCTTGATAAATGAGTGAAAATATAAAGTTAAGAGTGTTATTTAATATTGTTAATTGTAATCTGTGATGCTAACCTTATGTTTGATCTATTTTTGGTCTAAAAGGAGTTATCGGACTTGAAACATGCTCATACTAAGCTAAAGAAGACTCTGCAGGAACATTTAACAGAGTTGGACCACAGTAAGAGGAGGTGTGAACAGTTTGAGATTGAAGTGAAAAAACTGAGATCTCGTATTGATGAACTCAGGAGAGAACTAACTGCCGCCGAGGATGAGGTAATGCTGTCAGTGCTGTTACCTGCTGTAATTGTAACCAGTTATTGGCCCCCTTCCCGCTTCATGACAGGGGACCATAAGTTTGTTGTTTGTCACTTTACAGATCTGGCTCTCTGTCCCCCTAAATCTTAAATGAGCCATGCTCTGTGAAAAAGGGGCTTAATGCATTTGCAAAAAGCATCGACCCATGTCAGCCTGTGCAATCCGCGCAGGCTGACATGGCCCGAAACTTTTCGCTAACTTTAAATTCTCTGTTGTCAAAATGGACTTTATGTATCCATAATCAGGTGATGTCTTGCTTGGTATGATGCATTACGGAGATGCACTAAGCCCCCTTTTCCCAGAGCATGGCTGAAATATATGTGTAATGTCAATATGGTCAGCATCATCATTCATGTATTTTATGGTTGTTATCTCTTTGCATTATTGATTAACAAACCCTTATGTCGAGTAATGTGTAATTTTCTTTTATTTCTTGGCAATTCCATATGAAATTTCTGAAATTGGTTTTGGGACAAACAAGACTAGTGCAGCGAATATAAAACACAAGTCTGAACACAGTACTTAACAAGCTTATCCATTCTATGTCAGTCATAATCAAATTGCAGACATGAGTCAATTTACACCAAAGAGTCATTGTATTGTTAGTTATTCACATCTACATTGTTTTCTTCTTTGAGGGGTTGAACACGGGAATTATTGAATTTAACTAAGAGGTAAACCAATAACAGAAGTTTTGATTGAAAGAGATAGGAGGGGCATTAATATTAACCCTTTCCCAAATGACAAATTTTGGACTAGTCCAAATTCAAAGAGTTTGCAGACGACAATTTTAAATTTGATGAAAATGGCAGAAAGTTCTTAAAAAGGGTAGAAAACACTGGGAAAAGGAGAAATTGCTCGTTACGAGCAATTTCTCCTTTTCCCACAGTGTTTTCAAAAGACTTGTACTGCAGACACGTGAAAACAAGGGCTTGTTTGGGAAAGGGTTAAATGATGTAAATGATCAGATGATAGACAGTTGCTGTTATTCCATTCTAGGCGGATGCTCAAACCAACAATGTACGAAAGATGCAGAGAACAAATGATGAACTGCAGGAACAAGTTGACAATCTACAGGTTCAGGTGGAACACCTTCAAAGCAGGTAAATTGTCTTTTTATCCAGTGCTAAATGGCAGAGGGGTAAAGACTTGTCCTTGTTGGTCCAGCAGTGCAGAAATCTGTCCCATCCGTCTGTCGTGTTTTTTGTCTGCACAGTAATATGCACTTTTTGACCATGGAAATTGGTTGGACGCAGCAACTTATATGAGTTATTATCAACAATTATTTGGCAGTTTTTCACAATAATTTTTTGGTCTTACCTGTATTCACTCAGAAACCCTGAATATTCTGCAATGAGTGGAAAAGCCTCAATAAGAAACTGGTGGAAAGCTTTCTTACTAGTGCAGAATTTTTTTCAAATTTGACACCTCTGTTTTTACTTAGACATCTAAAAGAAAGATTGGAGAAATAATAGATTACTCGCTCAGGCTTAGGAAACCCCTCCCCCCTCCACCTCTTTTTTTTCTGTGAAAAAACTATTATAGATGGATAGAAACAAGGGCCATAGTGATTTCAAAGGAATGTCATTTTTTTCCCCCACAAATACAGACACATAAAACATGCTTGAATTGAATTCTCTGTCTTAGCCATTGACTGCTTTACAATGAAAACAAAGTAGCAACATCATAACATGTATGTAGTGAGGTAGAAACAATGCCAGTAGTAAGGTCAGTATCATCAAAGATTGGAAAGAATTTTGGCATTGACAGGATTTGAAATCATAATCTAGAATGTAACTGTACTTGTTATAACAGAACAGATATGGTCTTAACAATACCCATCTGTTTTTTTTTTTTACATGTGAGGCTGTGTTGAAGTTCTCCCCCTGATAAAGAGGCTTAACTCTTTATGAGACAGTAAAATTTTAGACTTGGCCAAATTAAAGCATTTGCAGATGACAATTTCAGTGTCGCTCAAATGGTGCAATTTTTCTTTGATAGGGTAGAAAACATTGTGGGAAAAAGAGAAAATGCTGGTTACCAGCATTTTCTCCTTTTCTCACAATGTTTTCATAAGGCTTCTTTTCCAGAGTCGTTAAAAAGCGGCATTGTGCAGTAAAGGGTTAATTCTTTACAAGACACCAAAATTTTAGACGTGTTCAAAATGAAAGCATTTGCAGATGACAAATTATATGTCGCTCAGATGGTCAGATTTTTCCATAAAATGATAGAAACAATTGTGCAAAAAGAAGAAAATACAGCCTAGCCAATAACTCTTTACCACACAATCCGGAGTTTTAACCACCCTTAGAAAGAAAGCTTTTGAAAACTTTGTAGGAAGAGGAGAAAATGTTGGTAACCAGCATTTTCTCCTTTTCCCACAATGTTTTTTACCCCATCAAGTACAGATCTCATCGTTTGAACTACATTTGTCGTCTGCAGATGCTTTCAATTTGGCCCAGTCTAGAATTTTGTCGCCTGGTAAAGAGTTAAGGTCACAGATTTTGAAATTTCAAAATTGAAGTTCAAAGTTTCTCTAGAGCTTCTATTTTCCAGACCAAATAGTTGCCACCCCCAACAATTAACCTTTTCAAGGCGAGCTGTGCTGTCCAATGACTGCTCTTGTTTATATTTCAGGTTACGCCGTAGTTCTCAGCCTGGTGGCGGGGCTCACATCTCTTCTGTACGTTCCTACAGTCCTGACCTGCAGGCACTTGAGATAGACGATGACACAGATGATGATTTTAGTGAAGGAAACTGATCTCTGTATCTTGCAATCTTTTTCGTGACCTGTACCTTATTACTTAAGTTTTTACTCTGCCATATTGAAAGCGTTTGCAGACAACAAATTAAAATTCAACTAGAATTATAGGGGTTGTCTGTTAACCTTTTAGCACACAATCCTGAGTTTTAACAACCTGGAGGATGAAGGCTTTTGAAATCTTTGTTGGGGGGAAAAAAATAATGGTGACCAGCATTTTCTCTGTTTCCCACAATATTTTCTACCATTTTAAGTTTAACCCTTTACCACACAATCCCGAGTTTTAACGACCCTGAGAAAGAAAGTTTTTGAAAACATTGTGGGAAGAGGAGAAAATACTAGTAACCAGCATTTTCTTCTTTTCCCACAGTGTTTTCTATCCTTTCCAACCTAAATCTCTTCTAGCCACAACTGAATTATCATCTGCAAATGCTTTCAATTTTAATGACTCCAAATTTTTGTGGTTTGGTAAAGAGTTAAAGAAAAATCCCACTATTTGAACTATATTTAATATGTAGTTTAATATGTGTGGTAAGCCTGAGAGCGCAGTTAGTAACACACAGGACTTGATATCAGAGGTCGCTGGTTAGAATCCTCAGCCTGGCAAATTTCTTTCCGAGGGTTGATGATAGTCATTGTGACATGATTCACTCCTTCCTCACCGCCGATCATTGTTTCAACATTGGTAATGTGGGAAAGCAGCCAGTGGCTTGGGAAGAACATTATGTGCAGTACTGGTTAAAAAGAATCTCCAGGAAAGGTACACTAGGTACTGCAGTATAACTGAAATAAGTTTGAAGAGGGTGTTAAACACCACACAAAAAAACAACCAAATAAAACATTGTGAGAAAAGTAGGAAATGTTAATTACCAGAATTTTCTCTTTTTCTCACAGTGTTTTCAATGGCCTCTCTTCTCAAGGTTCTAGAACTAAACGCATTTGATGATTTAGTAAAGGGTAAACCTGTCTTTTGTTCACTTCAGTCGTTCTTGAGAAGCAAAGTGCAAAATAAATTGCTTTTGCAGATAGTTTATATCAAGATCAGACTGTACAGATTGCGAGATCTGATCTAGAATTACACAAAAACTATGAGATAATCTGTCCAAATAGCCTTGGTATTGAATTAAGAGAGCACCTTTTTTGTTTCAAGGTAAAGTTTCATTTTTCATAGCACAAATCAGGACAGAAAATATTAAAAGTGAAAGAATGAGTAAGTCGATGTTTGGTCCTAATACAGAGAAAATAACGAGGGTGTGTTTTCACAAGATTTTTTTTATCTGTTCAGATACATGTGCTAATTCTTTGATGTTTTTTCCTCGAGTTTTAGTTGACTATTTGATATACTGCATATACACAAACAAGGTCCTTTTTAGCTCAAAAGTTCAGCTTGTGAACTTTAAATGGAGAAGTTTGTCTGAAATGTCCTTTAGCAAGACACTACAGAACCAAAGCTTGGCACTTGTCATAACCTAGGAAACTCATGAACAAGTGAAATCTATTTTGTTGCAATGCAATATTTGGCTTTATTGAAGCTAGCACTGTGTTGCAACTGAAATACTTTTGAATTTAGCACCATTCAAACTAGCAACGCATATACCTTTACAACTAATTCTAGTTTCTTAGTGTATCTTGGTGTCTATCTATCTAGTTTTCGTATACTGCAAAACTTCATTGGTTGTTCAAGGAGTGTGCAATGAACATCTTTTCAACTTGTATTCAGTTAATGTTCATTTGGGTTTGTGAGTCCCTTTTTATGTTGTGTATTGTACTCTTGATAAGTATTTATTACCTTATTTTGTTTGATATAACATTGATTTTCAATGTAATATTTATTTTTCTTTTTAAAACTCAGTGGAGATCTTAGTGTTGTGAATTTTGTATTGTTTTGAGAGGTAGGGGGTTCAGCAAAATGCAGATACATGCAATAAGATTCTTATTCCAAAGTCATTATTTTTCAAAAAACTCTTTTGTGTTCTCATAGCACTTGTCTCGATGTGGGTAAGATTTATTGATTCAATAGATGGTGTTTACACTGCTTTCAACATTATTTCAGTCAAATCATGATGATATCTTTCTTAGTCATGGATGTCCCAGGGTCCGTATTCACCAACCATTCTTAAGAACGTTCTTAGAATTATTCTTCAAGATTTTCCAAGTTTGAAAGTAACACAACTTCTGATTGGCTAAACCATATGGCTTAGCCAATCAGAAGGCGTGTTACTTTCAAATTTGGAAAATTTTGAAGAAAAAGACCAAGAATGTTCTTAAGAATGGTTCGTGAATATGGACCCTGGTGTCACTAGTTCTAGGCTTTGGGTTTAGGTGCCTCACCTTGGGACACTCCCAAGAGAACCTACATGTAATTTGCCTTGGATGGGGATCAAATCAGGGATTGCTGGATTACAAATCCTACATCTTTACTACTGAGGCATACTGGAGCCCTCAACGTGGGTAAAATGCATTGCTAATGATTACCCACAACGCAGGTTTTAATGATAGTCTCAGGCAATAATATCACTTGGTAGATTTAACCCTTTACCGTACAATGCCCCCGTTTAATTGCCCTGGCAAAGAAGCCTTTCGAAAGCATTGTGGGAAAAGGAGAAAATTGCTGGTAACCAGCATTTTATCCTTTTCCCACAATGTTTTCTACCCAGTCAAGAGAAAATTGCACCATTTGAGCCACATTGAAATTGTCATCTGCAAATGCTTTCAATTTGGACAAGGCTAAAATTTTGTTGTTTAGTAAAGGGTTAAATCATGAAAAAAATGCTAAAAGCATCAGTAAGTACTTTTAGCGGCTGTGGTAATCAAAACCAGATGCAAAGGATGAGCAGTTAGACCAGTGATCTACTCTACCCAATGCTTTGTGGGATATTAACCCTTTCCCACATGACAAAATATTGCCTTTCACATGGAAAGTAACTACCGATGACAAATTCTAAATTTGGTACAAATGAGCTGCAGTTCTCAGACAGGGAAGAAAACATTGTGGGAAAAGGAGAAAATGCTGGTTACCATCATTTTCTCCTTTCCCCACAATGTTTTCAAAAGCCGCCTTCCTCAGGTTTGTTAAAACTCAGGATTGTGTGGTAGAGAGTTAATTCAAAATGACCTTAACCTTTAACCCTTTCCCAAACGACAAATTTTGGACTGGTCCAAATTGAAAGAGTTTGCAGATGACAATTTTAAATTTGATGAAAATGGCAGAAAGTTCTCAAAAAGGGTAGAAAACACTGTGGGAAAAGGAGAAATTGCTCGTTAGGAACAATCTCTCCTTTTACCACAGTGTTTTCAAAAGACTTGTACTGCAGACACGTGAAAATCAGGGCTTGTTTGGGAAAGGGTTAAAGGCTGAAAAAAAGGACTTAATCTTAGACCAGGAAGGAAGACCAAGACAGTGTAAATGCACTTTATTTAAGAGTATTTTGTCTAAATACATGTATTTTACAAAATAGACAATGCAAATCAAAGATCAGTTTCCTGTATCGACTGGTACTTTTTCTACAAATTACTGTCTGATCTTTACATGGATGGATGCAATGGCTGCAGTAATGTTGAAAATAGCATATGACACCTATCAAACAAACAAACAGTACATAGGCTGATAAACACTAGAAAGACATGTTTTGTACATCAATTATTTATGTGGAAAGCTATTTGTTTCAGAAGCTGATCTACAGTAGAAGTTTTACTTTAATGATAAAATCATTTTTCTGATGACTTTGTTTAGGAAAAAACTATTCTTATAGAAATATAATCAATATAGATCTATTTGAATTCTTTCCCTTAGTAGACTGTGAGAGATTTACAGAACCACAGAGGGTGATACATAACCTCTTGATAGTGAAGATGGTGTTTGGCATCTTTGAAATATACTCGAGCTGTGCTCTTTGAACAGTTGGTGCAGGCTGACCTGGGTTGAAAGTTTTTGCTACTTGTAAATTTTGTGGATGTCAGAGAGGGCCAGTCTACCTTAGGATTCAGTTGGTTGTTAGCCTAAATGGATTTTATGGATCCATAATTATATAATGACTTGCTTGGTATAATGGATCACAGGGATGCATTAATTCCCTTTTGATACGGCATGGCTCACTTGTCAGTGTATTCAAATGTTTTACAAAATTTTATCGGCATTTAGTATAATGCTGAGTTTCCTTGCTCTTTTTTTCCTTTTTGATCTGTTGATGTTGTAATCAAGTTTGCTGGTGCATTAAAGGCCAAGATCAGACTGCATGAATTTGCACAGGCTATGGCAGTCAGATACAAAACATCATTTGTTGTTGATAGTTACACTATATTTTGATGCACATATAAAACCATGGCAAATTCAGAAGATGTTTATGAGTTTCTAATTTTTTTTTTCCATAAATGACAATGTGGACCAAGTAGATCTTGATCAGACTGCAAAGAGAGCATAGTCTGAGCTTTGCCTAAATCTGATGCTTGTCTAATACTAGTATTTGAACAAAAAACCCTTGAAGTCTTTACATTTAGGTCTGAAAACATCCCCTGTATTTGTTCAATTCTTTACTTAACAACAAAATGTTAGACTTTTCCATATCCAAAGCATCTGCAGACAACAAAGTGGTTTTAATGAAAATATTTGTCTCTGTAAGAGTAGAGAACATTGTGGGAAATAGAGAAAATGCTGGTGTCTCCTTTTCCCACAATGTTTTCAAAAGTCTTATTCCTGAGGATTGTTAAAACTCAGGATTTACTGGTAAAGGATTATTTCTAAAAAAAGACAAGATTTAACCCTTCACAACACAATAACCCAGGCATTAAGGACCCCATGGAAGAAGCCTTTTGAAAAAATTGTGGAAAAAGGAGAATATGCTGGAAATCCCCATTTTCTCCTTGTCCCACAATGTTTTTTTACCAAATCAAAAACAAATCCAAACAGTTGAGTAATATTTTATTTGTTGTCTGCATATGCTTTCATTTTGGTCCAGTTCAAAATTTTGTCTTTTGGTAAAGGGCAAATTATGGCTGTATTGTATGTGAATTCTATGAATGGCAATTTATAAAAATTCTTAGAAAGAACTCATTTTGACATTTATAACTTTCTTCAATATTTATCATATTAAAATGATTTTAATTCTTGGAGTTAGAGTTATTTGAAATTCATTAGTTATATGCCATTTTAAATGTATATAAAATCCTGATAGATGAAAGGATAGTTGGCTTGACCCTTTACCACACAATCCCACGTTTTAACGACCCTGAGACAGAAGCCTTTTGAAAACATTGTGGGAAAAGAAGAAAATGCTTGTAACCAGTATTTTCTCCTTTTCCCACAAAGTTTTCTATACTTCCGAAAACAAACTTCAGATTTGGAGTCACATTTATTTTGTTGTCTGCAAATGCTTTCAATTTGAACCAGTCTAAACTTTTGTCGTTTGGTAAAAGGGTTAAGAACAAACATGTTGTGAAATTTAGAAAACATAGCTGCCATGGAAAATTCAATGCATGATATTTAAAAGTGTGGATATGATATCTATCCTAGTAACATGAGACTGATGATTTGTGTTACAGTGCAATCTGTCGAAGTTCCAGTCAACAGTAGAAAAAATATACATGTATTGTAAAACTGGAACAAAAGTTGCCGACTTTGTTTTAGTTTTATGACACATTTTTTCAGCCAGCAATTGGAACTCGGACAGGACATAGTGAAACATATTGTCAGATTCATAATGATATCCATACTTTTAAGCCTTTACCACACGACAAAATTTTAGACTAGACCAAATTGAAAGCATTGGCAGACAACGATTTATATGTAACTCAAATGATGATTTCTGTCTTTGATTGGGAAGAAAACATTGTGGGGGAAGCAGAAAAAGCTGGTTACCAGCATTTTCTCTTTTTCCCACAAGGTTTTCAAAAGCCTTCCTTCCCAGGGTCGTGAAAACCCGGGATTGTTTGGTAAAGGGTTAAACGGTATCATGAATTAAATTTGTCTGCCTTTTGATTTCCAAATTGTTGGCGTTTTGCCATTAGTGTGCCATTAAATGACACTGTCCTGAGCTTCATGCATGACGGAATAAGAATAAAATTCCATAAAATATCCATCATGAGTCTGTATCATAGGAGGATTCATCTGAACGTTGTTAACATGTGAAAGAACACGGGACAGCGAAACAGCGCACCTACTGAAGGGGCAGTGGAAAGTTTGATTACAGAAGTAAACAATGATGAAATAATTGACTGCTGGTGATTGCAGCGAGACCCTGAACACAGTGCATTTGATTCAATTTTAATGTACGTTGAATTATTAATCCATTAAATGTTCAAAATATCAAAGTAAGTCAGAAAAAAAAGTCATCGGAAATAGCTCAAAAAGAAAAGATAAATTAATGAATAAAACTAAAATTTCGCCAAATCTATCAAGATAAAAACATACCGAGTTTAATAAAGGTTTTTGAGCAGATTCGAACCAACAGCCAACATCAAATTACTACCTACGTGTGGTTACAGCAGTGCTACCTTCACAATTGAGAATTTTTTTCGTTCGATGTGCATGAAGCGAATTACTCATCTTTAGTTGAAATACTATAACAGACAATTAATCTTTATTACCTTCAGGTAAATTTTGAAATTTTCCAGTGTTGTTTACGAAAGGGTATTGATAACATTTCATATATACTGTTCAAAATTTGATAGGGATCACAGTAAAAGCTACACCCGATATATGTGTATGGCATGTATCAGGTATAGTTTTTCAATATGTTACATTGCCACACTTATGAAATAAATCACCCTTGAAATGGAAGATTTTAATGGAAAATTGTTTTGTTGTAACATATACCCGATTGAAATATCTCAATGATCCCTATCAAAGTGTAAGTAGTATATTTTAGAACATATCAAGAATACCGTGTAGGAAATCTTACAATTGATGCACATGATTCTCACAAGATAGCCGTAACTGCAGGGTTCCAGATAGAGGGAGTGATTTTGATTTCAAAATTGAAAATATTAGTTATTCTCCACTAAACCCTGTCTTATGGATACACATTAGAATCGTCTCACCGAGACGATTCTAATGAGTACCCACAACATAGCGTTTGGAAGAGAAATAATGGATTGAGGATACCATCGCTCCCTCTTATCGGGAGCTCTATCATAAGCATTTACGAATTTCCCCTCTGGAGTTAAAGTAGGTATAATTCCATACATATTGAAGTTAATTACTGTCGGTAGAATGTATTAAAACATATGATACATCGACTGAATCATCCTTTAATTATATATCCTGGACTCTGAACAGAGAACAATACTGAATAATTGGGCTACATTTCATCACTGCGCTAGATCGTTTGAACGCTTGACAGTATCTTATATCATCCGCTACATCTTGTACTTACAAAAGTGTCTGTAAAGTATGGCATTGTAACACCAGTCACGACTGTAGATTTGGTATTGTTCCTCATAACGTGATTCTATTCCAGGTTACGATTCTATACAAAACCATTTATTTAAAGTGTTTCCAGCGTATAAACTAAATCATTCGTATCTAAATTTAAACATATCTAGCGCTTTGGTTTCTTCGGCCCACCAAGAATCGAACAGCTGGCTTTGGGCGACAGTAAACCAATTCTTCCAGTCACCGACCTGCCCTGTGTAAACAGAATAAATTTCATCTCTAAATTTACTATAACATTAACCCTTTCCCAAACAAGCCCTGGTTTTCACGTGTCTGCAGTACAAGTCTTTTGAAAACACTGTGGGAAAAGGAGAAATTGCTCGTAACGAGCAATTTCTCCTTTTCCCACAGTGTTTTCTACCCTTTTTGAGACCTTTCTGCCATTTTCATCAAATTTAAAATTGTCGTCTGCAAACTCTTTCAATTTGGACCAGTCCAAAATTTGTCGTTTGGGAAAGGGTTAAACAACGTATTCGATGTCGTTATGTCCGCTAGACCAATATTTAAATCAGTGAAAAAATGTATTGAACTAAAATGCTATTGCTCTTTTAATCAGCATAAGGAACGGTGTTGATCCAACATATGACTGTAGTTTTTGCAGTCTGATCTTGATTTTCACTACCCGTAAATGTGAAAAACAAAACAAAAAAACTTAACAAGGCTAAGAGAATGACACAGGAGAAAAAGAGAAAAAAAAAAATCTTACATTTTCAACATCCATTTCTTTCTGGCAAGAAAGTTTGTAAAATAGGTTGGAATGTTTTGATTTCACAGAAAGGGATCATTCTGGTAAGTGAATGCTTAAGAAAATGGAGATTAACGTTTTGTTTTGTGCACTGCTTGCAAGCCAACCATAATTGGTTATATTTGACACATACATATGGCAATGGACATTTCGATTTCTTTTTAACCCTTAGGCTGCTAAGCATGACTCGGTGACCTTTTGCGGGCAGTGTAGATCAGGACGTGCAGTCTGATCTTGGATCTTCACGGTCTGATTAGGAGATATTTTCACCAAAAATTAGGTTAGTAATAGCATTATTCGTTTTTTTTTTATTATCGGCTTAAAAGTTTCATTTAACTGATTTAGCAGGTTAAGGGTTAAAACTAAAAAAAAAAAGCTTCAAGTTTCTTATTAATGTTTAGTGGTATGTCTATTGGTGCCGTGAATTGATGACATTTGTTCTCGAAGCTAGCATTAAGAACAAGTGAATAACATACCTTTTCTTATCAAGCTAAATCCTGGTTTCAACCACTCCTTCAACTGAGCTGCTATTTCTGTGTTTGCATTGTCTTTAGACTCACGCATTTTATCGATGGAACAGTTTTCTACAATGTTCCCTAATAATTCATCGGAAATGTCTAGTTCAAGGAACCTTTTAAGTCGTCTCAATTCACCCAAACAATCCTGTAAAAAACGTTTACGACATACATGAACAGTATAGACTTCTGGCAATTAAGCAGAATATACTTTAGCATTCAAGCAGAGTATACTTGTAGCAATCAAGCAGAGTATATTTCTAGCAATCAAGCAGAGTATACTTGTAGCTATCAAGCAGAGTATATTTCAAGCAATCAAGCAGCATATATTTCTAGCAATCAAGCAGAGTATATTTCTAACGATCAAGCAGAATATACTTCTAGCAATCAAGCAAAGTATACTTCTAGCAATCAAGCACAGTATACTTCTAGCAATCAAGCAGAGTATACTTCTAGCAATCAAGCACTGTACAATCTCAATCATCGGATAGGGCTAATAAAAGAGGAGTCGTGAGTTGAATTATACAGTAATTGCCTAGAAAATTAACAGCTGCTATTGTTCTATACGATAAATGATTCTATGCACTGTTTTCAATGAACACACATAGCCTGCAAACAATAGTCTTAGATAATGCAGATTATATATTACTGGCTCGTTAGTCTAAAATGAACAAACAAACAAAATGAACAAACAAACAAACCTATTCCTATAGCAAAGCTGAATATAGTCATAGTTACCTCTTTAAGGTCTTCATAATATAGGAAATGGAAGGGAACATCCGGGTTATCCCGAATATGTTGTTGCCATTCTAGCAGATATTCCGGATAGGAACCGTACTCAACTAAGCATAAAGAAAACATAAATGGTGCTTAACCCTTTACCACACAATCTCAAGTATTAACGACCTTGAGAAAAAGGCCTTTTGAAAACATTGTGGGAAAAGGAGAAAATGCTGGTAACCAGCATTTTCTCCTTTTCCCACAACGTTTTCTGTCCTTTCACAGACAAATTTCATCATGAGCCATATCTAATTTGTCGACTGCAAATGCTTTCAATTTGGACAAGTGTTAAATTTTGTCGTTTGGTAAAGAGTTAACCATTATTTTGCTGGCACTGTGACGAATACATTGCGAAGGTCCTTTGAACTTAGATTTATGCTGTCTTTTTTTAATCAAACTATTTCAGCTGAAACACTTGGAAGACTCGTGGTTTCTATAGGGAGAAAAGCTTATCTTTTGGTTCGATCTGTAGGTTAAAACTGGATTCGTTTGGGCTTAAAACATCAGCAACAGCACGTTTGCGTATAACTATACTTATATTGACAAGTACATGTAGATCTAGGCAAAATATTCGAAGTGTGTCATTTGCAATTATCTGACATTCCGCTCACTCGCCAATGAAGTTGGTCTGTTTACCTCAACGCCCGGTGTTTTTTTTTTAAGAGAGAAAATTAGCTCCGCCCAGAGCAGTTATTTAAAATATTCGAAAGTGATACTGTTTTCCAGTATAAGGCTTTTAAACTATTTTCAGCCAGGAGAAAGGAGAGAGAGAGAGAGAGATTGTGTGTGTATGGTTTTTACTACCTTCTCCTCGTATAAACATTTGTAGGTAATTTTCGAATTTGCCGTCATACTCGTAGGCTTTGAAGCCAAATGTATGGTTGTAGAAGGACACGGCGACATCCTTTGGATTTCTGCATACAAAAATGATCTTTAGTTTCTTCTTTACTACTTCCTACAACATGCATGGTCACACATGGTTTTATTTAACCCTTAAGCACCGAATTGGAAAGAATATTGTCCGGTGTACTGGTAAAAGAAACACCAGGAAAGCATGGATAGGTGCACTACTCGCCGCGATAACTGAGACGATGTTGAAAACGGCGTAAAAAGATTCCAATCATTTGAGTTATGTATCTAGTTTCTCGCCTGCACATGCTTTCGGTTTAGACAAGTCTAGAATATTGTCGTTCGGTAAAGAACTAAAAGACTAGCATTAGGGGAAAAAAAAAAAAGCGGTAAATTATGGTTTAATCTAAATCATGGTACTAGTATTGTTTGTTTTTGCAATTTCCAGAATACTTCAGTCCACCAGTTTTGATCATGTAAAATAGTGATACCGTGATGATTCAAGTTTCAACAAGATCTAAAATAATTTTTTCCTTTCGTATCAAGAGCAATTAACCCATACCTTTAACACATATCAAAACAATCGAGATAGATAGTCTTGAAACAACTGAGGATGAAAAAAGTGCATCAGTAGCACTGAATTCTCATTTCAACAATCAGAACGATTGGTACACTTTTCATATTACAGCTACGCCCATCCGCAGTCCGCAGATAATTGACTTTTTTTTTTAATTCTTGGTATTTTGAACTATCAATATTTAGTCCTATTAGGTATCATCTACCTCTGGTAAATACTGGACTTTAATGTGTGAGTTCAGAATTCTTGGCGACGGCATGTCATCCAGGACAGACAATGGCAAAGCTTCGAGCATTCCAACCATTTTGTAATCCCCTCTCACTTGCGATGTCTTGTTAATCATCAGCGATAGCATTTCCCATACCCAGTTCGTACCTGTAATTTGGACGGGTACATACATGAATGCTTGATGACATGTCGCATTTACTCGTTTAATTTCATGCGCTACCCCTGTCATGGAGAGTGTTTAGGTATATGGCGTGCAACAGACGAAAAGGGGCCTTCGGACATATGCGTAAAATTGTGTCGCCCCAGATCAGCCTGTGCAGTCCGTGACTAATCCGAGACAACACTACCCGGTTTTTGTGCGATTCTCCGTACAAATTAAGCAGCATGCATTCTGGTTTGTGCCTGGATAGACCAAGCCGCTGCACGTTAAATTTGGCGGCAGAGGTTAAGTATGGCCACTGCCGGACTGGAGTTGCGTAACACTCTAATGTTCCACTGGTTCATTTGTATATATAATTATGAATCTCGGAGTCGAGACTTCTCGAAGGGCAAAGTAATGTCACGAAGAGGGATTTGATATATGAGCCGTGCTCTGTGAAAAAGGGGACTTAATGCATCTGCGAAAAGTATCGACCCAGGTCAGCCTGTGCAGTCCACGCAGGCTGACCTGGGCCGAAACTTTTCGCTGTTGGTCAATTTTCTGCATGTCAAAGGACCAGTGTACCTCATAAATCAGTCGGTTGTTATACAAAATGGATTTTTATGGATCCATAATAATGTGATGACTTGCTTGGTGTGATGGATCACGGAGATACATTAAGCCCCTTTTTGCCAGAGCATGACTCATATATAAGCACTTAAAACATACCTTGCGGTCGAGCTACCTTTTACAGCGATGCGGTTCGATGTATTTCCGTGCAAACTAAGCAGCGTTCGTTACACTCCATCCTCTACCCGATCATAAATTTTTACAAGACTGCGAATCTCTTCATTTGCAGGCCGATGATTGTATTTTTAACCCTTGTAAAACAAAGGGTAATAAGGACTCTAGATCACCCACCTTAGCCTTTGTGTCTGTTTGAAACCAAGTCCTCTTATTTTTAACACATTAGAAGCAGTGTAAACTCGATATAGCGGACTGGCCCTCTCTGTTCTATGATAGGGATCAGTTTGAAAGAACTTTATAGGACAGGCCAGCTTCACATAGGGAAACTACTGACATAAATCCAAATATTGCTGAAACGAATGTGGACATAGAAAACATGGAGAATGTTCGCTTCGATAAGGTGATTACAAAAACCGAGCTATTGATCAAGTTAATACTGTACATGAAGAAAGTCTCTTGAAAAAGAAACAAAATGGGGTGTTGTATGTATATCTCGGAGACCTTGGGACAGATGAATTATTAAAAGCTCTTTAAAAAAAAAAAAAATCGTCGCCGGTAATAGTCTTGTAAACAGACTTCATTTACATCATCTTATCGATGACCATGAGCCATGCTCTGGCAAAAGGGGTCTTAATGCATCTCCGCAATGCATGATACCAAAGGAGTTATCGCGTAATTAGGGATCCATAAAACCCAATACGTCTAACAACCGACTGTATCATAAGGGAGACTGGTCCTTTGACAGGCAGAAAAGTGACCAATGGCGAAAAGTTTCGGTCCAGGTCAGCCTGCGCGGACTGCGCAGGCTGACCTGGGTCAATACTTTTCGTATATGCATTAAGCCTCCTTTTCACAGAGCTTGACTCACACAGTTTCAATAAATTCCCAAACCTGTCTTTGGGTAAGAATATAGGAAGATATCGTCTTCTCTACATTTCACATTTTTCATGTTGATAAAACTCTCGTGCTGTTCATCCTCTGGCATGAGAGTGATTGACTGACGGTACCCATTGGACTCGTCCATAACGTCTAACAACATGGTGTCTCCACCAGGAACGTCGTAGAACCGTTGTCTAGGCATTCTTCTCCTTGATTGATAAATAATAATAATATCAACAACAACAATAATAACAACAACAATAATAGTAATAAAAATAGTAATAACATTATTTATATTGATGAGCAGAAGAAGAACACTAAACAAAGTGATCTCTGAAAAGATGATTGAAGTAGAAAGTGACAGATGTGCAGTGTTTTAAACGATGCGGTTATTCATCTATTTAAAGGTCAGGATCACAGCAAGGTCAAATGTGTTTTTTGGGGTAGTGTTTGCGTCCGGTATATAACCTTCTTAATTACAAATGAATTTTGGTATAACTTTGTAGAAATGTCTCACGCATATTGACACTTTGTCGTGCGCAATAAGCATCACAGCAGGTTAAAGGTCAAGGTCACGGCAATTTCAATTATGTTTAAAAAGAGACATGGGGGGGGGGGGGTCGTGTCCGGCCTGTAAGCTTTTTTTAAGTAAGCTCCCGGAAAAAAAAAAAAAAAAAAAAACCGGGGGCATACAGTTTTTGTTAAGTGCGTGCGTATGTCAGTTCGTCCGTCTCTCAGTCTGTTTTCGTGTCCAGGCCATAACTTTTTTCTCTATTACTTAATGTCACGGCAAAATCAAATGTCCGTTTTAATGTCCGGGCCATAATTCCTTTCCCTAAAACTTAATTTCAGAATAATTTTGCGCAAATGTTATCCACATCAAGACGATGTATGAAGCACAAGTGTCATGTCCAAGGTTAAAGGTCAATTTTACAGCAAGGCCAAGTGTACATGTATTTTTTGGGGGTAGTTTTCAGAAGTATTTGTAAGAGTTGTGTCCATAATGTTCATGTTCACAGCTCAGAGGAAAAGCTTACTATTTTCAGAGGGCATCAGTTATTTCACATTGACACGTCTTGTTATGAATGAATTTCAATACAACTTTGCAAAATTGATTACCACATATAGACGATGTGCTGTGCAGAAGAATCATGTCCGTAGGTCAAAGGTTAAGGTCACAGCAAGCTAAAATATGCCCTAAAAGAAACTTCTTTTTTTTTGGGGGGGGGGGTATGTCGGTGTCCTATCTGTAACTTTTTTTAATTTCTAAGGAATTTTGGTAAAACTTTGCAGAATTGTAAAGCGCAAAAGACAATGCCTCGCGTACAAGAGCCACGTCTGTAGGTTGTAGGTCACTACAAGGTCAAATGTGTTAAAAATGATTGGAGGTGGGGATTATGTTTGTTTCCGGCCTGAAACTTAATTATAAATGAATTGCAGTTTTCTTTGCAGAATTCTCAACCACTAAGACTTTGTGTCTTACGAAAGAAACACGCCCATCTGTTCATGGGACTGCCTATCCGACTGTCTATTAGCGCAGTTTTTGTGGCCGGGGCATAACTTTTTTCCCTGTTATTTTATTTCAAAATAACTGTGCGGAAATGTTTACCGCATCTAAGCTATGTGTCATTGAAAGAGCCTTGTCCGTAGGTCAGGGTTTGTCGGTCCATTTGTCTGTCCGTCTGTCTGTCTATTTACGTATCCGGACTGTAACTTTTATTCCTTAATTTCCTCAATTTCAAAAATAACTTTGTATGAATGTTAACCACATCAAGACATCAACAGAGTGTGTCATGTGCAAGAAACATGGTCGTAAGTCAAAAGGTCAAGGTCACAGCTAGGTCAACGTGTTTTGGGGGAAGTGTTTGTGTCTGTTACTTTTTTCAACTTATGAATGACTTTTAGTACAACTTTGCAGAAGTGTCAAACCCATACAGACAACGTGTCACACGGAACAGCCTTGTCCATTGGTCAAAGTTCAAGGCTAAGGTAAGGTCGTGTGTTTAAAACATCGAAATTTCGAAAGTCATGTCCGGCTTGTCACCCTTTTTCCGCATTCTAAATGAATTTAGCAGAAATGTGCAAAAACATCAACCATATGGCTGCATACAGACGATGTATCATGAGCAAGAATCCTTTCCGTAGGTCAAAGGTCTAGGTTATCGAAAGGTCAGGGAAAGGTCAAATGTGTTTGTAAGAGTTGGGTCCATTTTCAGTGTTCATGTTCAGAGCTCTTTTGGAAAGGGCTCTATTATTTTCGGGGGCATCAGTCAATTATTAGTGACACGTCTTGTTATTTATTTTTATTTATGTATTTATGTATTTATTTCTATTTATCTTTCTTTCGACAGAGAACAAAGAGAACTTTGAGCAAAATGGTCCTGCAGTTTGTTAAGATTTAAATATGTTAAATTATACAACTGTTTGTTTGTAAACACACGTTTTATAGTTGCTGTATTATTGGTGACGCCAGAAAAACGTTCTACAAACAGTGTCATAAACTACATTTATAACCGTGCATTATAGGCAACCGTATCCGTTGCCTTGTGGGTATGGCATGTGTCAACGGAGCAGGAGGTCGAAAGTATGAAAAGCAAGAAGTATCGACCATGTCAGCCTGCGCCTTTCCGCGCAGTCTGACATGGGTCGATACTTTTTGCTATTTGTAAACTTTCTGCATGTCAAAAGACCATTCTACCTTCAGATCCAGTCGATTGTTAGACTAAAAGGATTTTATGGATCCATAATTATGTGATGTCTTGCTTGGTATCATACATCATGGAGATGCATTAAATCCCCTTTTGCCAGAGCATGGCTCATTTACAACCTACTCCCCCGGTCTCACAGAGCCCGAATCCCCCCCAAAATCGTAGTACTTCGGGAGACAGCGTTTTTTTTTCCGAATCACTACGAAAATGAGCTATTCAATAGGCCTTCAGGGTACATTTCCCGAAGTATAACGGTTTTTTTTTCCGGACGTGCTACGACGTACTACAATATACTACGATTTACCACGCTTTCACCCCGATTTTCTTCCGAAGTACGCCGAGTTTGGAGCCGAGGCACTACGAAACATCCCGATCCACACTGACTGTCCCAATTCCTCACTCGTCACAACTCGGCCGATTCCGTACCCACATCTAACCTCGTCCGTATAAAGGAGGCTTCCATTTTGAACAACCAATCACATGATCTTAAACATGGCGGCGCCCCTCTAAATCGCTTAGCAACGACATGATCAGCCACGGTGAAGTTATTCACAACTATCGATCTATCGATGAAAGCTCCCAACGGAATAGACAAATCACGCAGAAAATTGAGTGTACAAACTGTTTGCTGACTGAAATATTCTTAGAAAGATGACGATAGAAAATTGAGTCATGTTTTCTTTTTTAAGAGGAGCCTTACAATTTCAATAACGGTAAAACGGTGTGCTTCCGGAGACGTGCGAAATGTACCGTGTAGGTGCATATCAAGCTACGTGATGCAGCCGAGGGATTCAATCACCGGATCATCCGAGGTATGCCGAATGCCAATTTCTATGCAAGAAGGACTACGATGTTTAACGAACTACGACGAACTACACCAACAGCTTCCTATCTACTAACAGTTTCAAATTTTCTCCAAGAATTTGCTCCCAATTTTGAACAAAAGACACTCCAGCATATAAATTCTTCAATTTTCTGTTGAGAATCAATCATCCTAAAACTTTCGAAGTGACAACATGCCAACAACAACGGAAGAAGTCATCATTGCCATCTTGGAATACCAAGAGCGCCGACAACAGCGTAAGCACAAGAAACAAAGGCGGCGGTGGGTGCGATTCGGTAAAGACGGAATAATTTGTAAAATCGGGTTGCCTTGTTATACTCTTCCAAAATTTGAGGTGCTTTGTAGTATACCCACTTCGGTATGCCCCGGTGTGTTTCAGAATGACTTCAAAGTAGTTCGTCGTTGCGCGGTGTAAGCGTACCTCGGGACGTAAATTCGGCATCTCAGAGATATTATTGGTAGTGCTGCGTGTGTAACTCAGTGTACTGCGGCTTGGCTCGGGGTGCTTCGGAGGGGAAAATACATGGAATTTGGGCTAGTTTCTTTGCCGAAGAACGCCGAATTGACAACTACGAAGTACACCGAAACACTACGACGAGGTACTAAATACGATGAAGTACACCGAAACACGCCGATTTCTGATCAATTCGGCTCAACCTTTGAATTCGGGAAAAAAAAAAATTGCGCATGTTGAAATTTTTCGCCCGAAGTATTTTTGAGTTCGAATTAACGCCGATTTGACTGACGAAGCACTACGAATCTCCCGAAGATAGCCGAATTCACCGCGAATTTGAAAATTCCAAATTCGGGATCGATTCGGGGGTCTGTGAGACCAGGGGGCGGGGTTATGGAGATAAAACATGCCACATATGGGTCACCATACCTTTATCTGTCTGCCTCAGGTATTACTCCACATGTCGTTATATTAACCCTTTACCAACCAATCAAGTGTTTAAAAGACTCTAAACAGAAAGACTTTTCAAAACGTGGTCGGAAAAGGAGAAAATGTTGATCACCAGCATCTTCTGTTTTTCTACCCTCTCAAAGGCGTACCCAACCATTTTGGTCATATTAGACTTGTCTTATGCAAGTGCTTTCGAGTTTTACGAGTATGTAATTTTGTCGACTAGTTATGAGTTAACTCTTTCACTACCATTGGCTGTGGTGACTTAACTCTTTACCACACAGTGTCGACTTTTAACGACCCTGAGGAAGAAGCCCTTTGAAAACATTGTAAATATTGTGAGAAAAGGAGAAAATGCTGGTTACCAGCATTTTCTCCTTTTCCCACAATGTTTTATACCCTATCTAAGAAAAGTCACATCATTTGAGCCACATTGAAATTGTCGTCTGCAAATGCTTAAATTTTGTCGTGTGGTAAAAAGCTAAATAGCTTAAAATTCTAGACATCGTGGTCAAAGAGCAGACTGCACTGAACGTGAAGTCTGATCTTGGCTATACAGTGCATATGTTTAGCCATGCTTATAGGATAAAAATCTTTCTGAGTTTCAGCTGCTTGTGTTTTCAGCCTGTCGAAAGATGTCAAGCAAATAAATCCGGGGCTTACAGAGTTTATATGAAATAACGGCAGGAACAAAGTTGACTTGATATACATGTAAGTCGAATATACTGTAGGTCTCATTGCCCATCATAAATGTTCCCTGGTGTTATTTCGAACTACGCCCATGTTTACAGTGATGTCACACTTAGCTCTGGCATTATAGCCCCTTTCACAAAGGAGTGCGACTAATTGCGACACTGTGATCGCACGATCGACTTAAAAAAAGCTACTCTCGCAATGGATCGGGAAAAGCTTTCACAAATGCAATAGAAGTCATTCAACAACAGTGAGTGGAAACGACCGTTGCAGGAAACAGGACATATGCTCGAGCGATCGATCGTACGTTTACCTGTGAGTGTTGCTTGAGTAATTGCTATTGGTGTGACGTCATTCATACAACTGATGGCATTCTCGTACGATTTATCTCAACATCGTGCGATTGGTCAAGTGTTTGGATGCGACAGGTCGCCCGATCATGAGATCGTTCGCACGAGTGGTCGTGAACCGATTCGAAAATTTATACCCGCTCAAATATGGATCTCGTCAGATCAACACTGAATTCCGAAGAATGAACGAATTGTCGTCAAAAAAGGCCACGAACACCGAGCAAACAGAACGTTAGCTATACTTCAAAAGACAGAATACCATTTTAGTCGTTGACTGATTTTTTCTCACTAAGATGGTCGCACAGAGTCTCATCCAGGCGTACAGCGGTAGTACACTGTTGCAAGAGGTAATACGAATTGTCTTATAATAGTGTAACAGTCGCATTCCAAACACAACCTAACGCACGACAGGTAGCCAGAGATCTCTAATACACGTACGACTGTCGTACGACATCTATACGATCAAATACAGTAACCATGTCGCACAAGCCCGTGCGTCTTGTCGTGCAATGGTGTGCAACGTTGTGCAACACTCGTACGACTGTTCGTGCGACATAGTGCGACTACTTTGACCGCAAGCTGTCGCGTCAATTTTGGACATGCACAAATGTCTAATACGATCATTTGCGACCGTCTACGGCTCTACAATGGCTGCGACAGTTCGCAAGACGCCATGCTAGTAGTCGTGCAACACTGCTAAAAAAGTGTTTCAGGCGGTCGTAAACTGGTCGTAAGCCAATTGTGAAAGGCTCCTAAGTGATTGCCCATCGGAATAGAATTCTCGAAACAGCTTTATCGATATATCCAGCGATAGATAGATAGATAGATGGATGGACGGGTGAGTGGACGGACGGACGAACGGACGGACAGACAGACAGACAGACAGATAGATAGACGAGGAGGAAGGTCCAGAACCACATGTAGATATCTTTATATGCAGAGATAGACAGAAATATAGGTAGCTGCAGACATGTACGTGAACCAAACTGTAGGTAATTAAAAAGAGAGAGTATGATGGAGAGACAGAGACTAAGACAGAACAAACAATCTACCTGTAAAATGTCCTTCACACTAAACCATACCTTTGACAACTGGAGCCTAGAGGAGGGATTTAAAGGTAAGGGTTTATCAGTCGTGTACTTTGCATCACTACCAGTAACGAAATAACTGGATTTTTGCGATTTGTGTGTATCAAATTCAGACAACACGTCTATTCAGTCTGATCTCGATCGATGTAGTCCGCTTCTTCATTTAACCCTTTGGCTGCTGAGTGCGACTCACTGACCTTTTGTGGACAGCGTAGATTAAGATCAGACTGCACAGAAAGTGCAGTCTGATCTTGAATCTACACTTTCCGATAAGAAAATATCTTTCCTCCAAAAATATCTTTGAAATAGGGAAATTTGGGTTTATGCTATCGGTTTGAAAGTTTCATTTATCTTATTTAGCAGGATAAGGGCTAAATAAATTATGACCTTACCGGTTCTGCACATGCTCTAGAATTATGATCTCTACCTTACAAATCAAGTAAATAAGAATGTTCACGTTCTGAAAATCTGTGACGTAGTTGATTAAGGGACTTTTACCCTTAGGTTGTTAAGCGCGACTCACTGACCTTTTGCAGACAGTGCAGATTTAGAACAGACTGCATAGAAAGTGCGTCTGATCTTGAATCTACACTGTCCGATAAGGAGATATTTTACTAAAAAAAAAAAAAAAAATAAATAAATAAGTTTGACATAACGTCATTCGGGTTATTACAATCGACTTGAAAGTTTTATTTAACATTATTCGGGTTTTTACAATTGAAATGAAAGTTTCATTTAACTTATTTAGCAGGATAAGAGTTAATTATTTTTGCTTATTATTTCATGAAACAGGTTGCATCAAACGAACTTCAACAATCACTTATATGGTGGATTTCAGAGCGCCCATGACGTTCGCATTTGGCCCAATGCAACTGAGATTTTTCTTTCGTTCGATGTGCTTGAAGAAAATTTACCTATTATTTAGCTGAAATACTATAATATAGACAGTTAACCTTTATTACCTGTAGGTAAATTTTGAATTCCCAATGTTGTTTACGAAAGGGTATTAATCACTATTTTATTCAATTCTAGAACAAATCAAGAATGTCATAGAGAAAATCTTACAATGAATACACATGATTCGCACAAGAAAGTCATAAGAATTGACGAATTTCCCCCCCTGGAGTTCAAGTACGTACAATTTCAAGTCCACTCAGTAAAATTCCGTCCGCTTCACCAGAACTCTATATCTTTTTAACCCTTTCCCAAACGACAAATTTTGGACTGGTCCAAATTGAAAGAGTTTGCAGACGATAATTTCAAATTTGATGAAAATGGCAGAAAGTTATAAATTAGGGTAGAAAACACTGTGGGTAAAGGAGAAATTGCTCGTTACGAGCAATTTCTCCTTTTCCCACAGCGTTTTCAAAAGACTTGTACTGCAGACACGTGAAAACCAGGGCTTGTCTGGGAAAGGGTTAAAGACTACAAGTAACCAGCTCTTTTCTCACCTATCAAGCATTTTTAGTTGGGACCTGTTCACAGGTCACAACCAAAGAGACCCGCTACCCCGAAATTCAATTTACTCAACCTAAGTAATTTTCAGCATTTCTGCCTTTTCCCGAAGTTGCCTCTATAGCATTCTTTCTAGGTGTTGTTAAAACACAGGAGACTTTCGTGATGGGTTAATTGAATTATTTGAATTTCAAAATTATTAACCACATATTAATATTAGAACAATAATTAGAAAATAAAGAATGAAAATACAAATTCATACAATCTTGCCACCAACCTTTGTTTGATGAACATTGCGCGTAACTTAAAATAATTTGGCACTTAATTGTTAAAATGACTCGCCACAATTAATGTTATGTATATGTATGTTAGTATATGTATTTGAGCCATGATCTGGCAAAAGGGGGCTTAATGCATCTCCGTGATGCATGATACCAAGCAAGTCATTGATAATTATGGATCCATAAAATTCTTTTCGTCTAACAACCGACTGAAGCATGCGGTAGACTAATCCTCGGACATGCAGAAAATTGACCAATAGCAAAAAGTATCGACCCAGGCTGACCTGGTCGATACTTTAGAAATCGCAGATGCATAAGGCACCCTTTTCACAGAGCATGTCTCTCATATATTATTGATGCCAATACATGCGTCTCGCCATACGCTATATAGTATACATGCGTCTCGCCATATGCACAACATTTTGTTTCTTGGTTTGTGGACCCATCGGGTAGGACTTCATTTGCACGACTCTCATGAATGTTAGTGACAAAAGGGAAAATAGTCTGGTACCCCTGCCGTACTTCAAGAGACAACGTAGTCACCGTGTATCATCGACTCCGGAACTTGGTACCAGCCGAGTCGACACAAAAGGTAATCATGGCACGTAGTGTGGTGAGTCAATCGTTCTTTTGAATGTTTTTTAATGAGTGTCTATCAACCAAATGATAAGCATCGGTGTTTAGAGATGTCCAACTGTTGTCCATGATCGTGAGTCAAAAATACTATTTATGCATGCTGCAAAAAACAGCGAAATCCTATCAGCTGGTACTGCTCAACTGACTACCATGAACCGCGGCAGTAATGGATTTAGAAAAGTAATTAGAAATATCTTTAAAAAAGATAGACAGCGTAAGAGATACTGGAATATGAATATTGAAACTCTTTTGTGGCTCAGTATTAAGTAAATAATGAAAATAATGAAAAGTAACCTCACGAGCAATTTTCCCCTTTCTCCTCAGTGATTTTAATTTTGTTAAAAAGTAGTATCGGGCTATTGGGTAACGCTCATGAAAACATTTAGTTTCCAAATAGCACAAGAAAAGAATTATTCCCTACTACATTAGTTTGCTATGGTTTGAATCAAGGCCCGGGGTATCGATTAGCAGTGGCAACACTTGTTGATAGTGGTTTCATAAAGTGCGAGGAAATATACCAGCAGGGGCCCGCCGAACATGTGCACATATTTTATCAATCGCAAATGATCACCTATTCATTCTTTATTAATACCAAGAAGTAGGTCAAAAGCCAGCACATTCAGCTACGTCGAAAAAAAAGGTTGCATTCTCGTGGTGCAAAGCAGTTGTGCGCGATCCATGGTGGTCCAAGATTTTTGGACGCTAATAAATAAGCCGGAGCACAACAAATTCTACAGTTTACATGTGCATCCTGCTAGGATCAGCCTCTTCATTTAGATCAGTGTCTTCAATGGCCACTCTGTTGATAGCTAAGGACCCAACCCTACTTCAGGCGACCAGCGAAGACTCTGACCAGACTCTGACTATATAGATACGGAGGCTGAGCTAATGTATTTGCTGGGCGCGCATATTGGTAGTACGAGTTGCTGCGGTCCGGTACCAGGGCCGTTGGAAAAAGTTCGTCTGCGGCGATTGCCCACCAAGGAAACCATTCATATTTGATATCATTGTAAAGATCAACAACTACACTTTAATTTAATACGCAATTCGTATGCATGCACCTGCTACAAAATTCAATAACAAGAACATATACTGTTTTTATACTGGAAACTTGAATGGTCAGTTACCACACCCACCTTGTTCAGAAAACGGGGGGGGGGGGGGGGGAGGAGTTTGAAATAACTTGAAATAATGTTTCTGCGAGAAAATGCCACACACTGAAAATTTAAGAACGAAGGATGAGTCGCAGGTCGTCACAGTGTTCCGATTTAAGAAATATTTGCTTTCCTTTAGTTTTGTGGCCGTTATAGGGTCAACAATAGAGGTTTTATGGAATCATATATATATATACTCGGAAACAGAACATCATGCATGCAAACAGCGCGCGCGAGTCGTCAAGTAATGCCATACTTAGTATGACGGTTTCTTTTAAGAAAACTGATTAACTTTTAAAGTACAATTTCATTATTAAAATAGAGCTCTCACTTTTCTACAACATGTACTCATGATTATCTGATATAGATAAGGCATGGCTCAAACAATAAAGTATGGCTCAAATAATCTCAAATAATACCACCGATATTGTTGCAGATTGTGACATGTTTTATTGCATTAAATTCATGCCAGTGTCCATGATACTGACTGTGTTTTTCCCCATCTTTTTAAGAAAGGTTCAAACTTTCCTTTATACGAGTTCACCGTTTAAAACTAGTATAAACACAATGTACCCTACAAAATTAATGGACCTCGTATAAATGAATCCATCTTTAGCGCAAGATACAGGAAATATTTATCTCGGGTAATATTTCCCGAATTATAAACTTATTGTCACAGGCCGATATACGACTCGGTAGTTTTGTGGCTAGACTACTCGCACGGCCTGCGAGGGGGAATTGGCTTCCAGTCGAGCCGTGTGCTTTTTTCTTTCCATATGGCCACACTCAAACAAATAAATTCTTTTGTAACTAATGTTGGCAACTGTGAAAATGGTACTAATTAGGAAATAATACCCTTTCGCGCGCTACATTGCATTAAATTCTATTACTTTCACAATAAATTGCCGTACAATTAGCTAGCAAGACGCCGTCCAGTATTTTTATGCAGTGCCTCAAGTTGCCGTACTCAAGCCTTCCGAATTTTATGATATTTTTATCGAGTTCCATTATTGTTTTCAGAAAACTATTGATTATATATAAGCAGCGGTGATGGGAATGCATATGCATAATAATGGACTGAAATTTGTCACAACCGTTTGTATGATAAACAGGTAGGTTTTGACGAAGACACATAATTTCGGCAGTACCAGGCAGCTCGTTTTACATTAAAAAGTGAACTTAAAATCATTTTAATATCATTTCTGGGTGTGCAATTCAAACAAAAATATGTTCCGTATATGGAGACATTCTCACTGACGCATAATATCGCGACATAACATCAAAATAAAGAATTTTCTTAACCTGGACATGACCAGTTTTTGTTTATCACCGCTTCAGCTGGTACCAAGTTCCGGAGTCGATGATACACGGTGGTAGTGGTAGGGCCCTAGGGGCAGGTAATCCAGACTAAAGGAAAAATGTATTACTTGCAGTACTTTCATCTGAAAATTTGTTACCTCTTCAATTCGGGAGGAAAAGGCTACAGCAGACGTCCTGTTGGAAAAGGTAAGGAAAAGTCAGGTATTTGCAGTTGTTTAGACATGTCATGCAATTATCGGCATATGAGTAAATGGAATTTTAACAGAGTAACCCGTTTTATTTTGTATGACAGTAAGTAAATGTTAGAAATATACAGAAAGTAAGAGGCAATTTTAAGCTGTGAAGTTGGCTGTGTCTCTGTCGCCGTGTCGGGCAGATCTCAACTTTGAGAGAGACTCAGTTCAAAATTCAGGTCATGTCGACGTTTAAAAGCTAGATTCAGTTTCTTACAAGTAAGGTTTTTTTCATTTTTTCTTTGCAGCTCACAGATTTTAGTTCAAAAGCTTACATGGTTAGCACTCCACCCCAAAGCCACTCTACCTTCAGTCTGAAGGGTTGCTCCGATGTTACATGTATTTTGTGATTGGATCTCCGCACCGCTTCAAAAGAGCCATTCTTTTATGGCTTCTGGAAATTTCAAAATCTTACCTGTCATCTTTCAGTCAGCATAATGTGTCTTAAATCTGCTTGTCAGCTATAAAAATGGACATTAATCAATAGATAAATGATTTAACTTCACATTGACACCAAGTGTAGGGCAAGTTTGTCATCGATCTTTTTGTAATTTATCTTTTATTTGACATAAATACATCTGGTCAATTTGTGAACAAATACTCATTATAAATTCATTTAACTGCACGTGCGCAGTCTTTTTTATTTGAAAAAATGACATCATGTCATCTGCAATTTAAGTGATAATTATGACTCCTCATAAATGAAATACACCCACTATGTTTCAGTTTTCCTTTCAGTCCCAAAGCTGATGAAACAAGCCGATGAATTGTGAAAAAAAAAAAATTTAATATACCGGAAATGACTTTCGGAACATGCACAGTAAATGTAAAGCCTAATTTCAATTTCCTTGGAAGTAGGTCAATGGATATTTACTTCAAAACCATGGAATTACTAGGTGGTTACAGTTACATTTTTAATAACTTTGGCATTTTTGTAAAGATTAATCATTTGTCTAATGATACATTCTCATATTTTTGGCAGTCAACACTAATTTGGGCACATAGAGGGGTTAGAAGAGATGCCTTTATGATCAACTTTCATTCCAGAATAGAACTATGAATGGCTGATGAAGGTTTGCGGAGAAACAGTCACAAAAATAACATCGGAGCGAACATTCAAACTGAAGGTACCCAACCTTCTGTCTGAAGGGTTTCTCCCTTTATGTCAGCCACTGGTAAAATACTTCTGGTAATTCCAAAATAACTGGTCATCTTTCAGCTAGATGTATGTGTCTCAAATCTGCTTGTCAGTAATTAAAATGGATATCGGTCAATAGATAAATGTACTACATCCAATACATTTTAGTTTCATTTATAGGGTGTGGAAATACTAAGCCTGACTTGTGCGACTTGGGAAAATTCGGCTCTGGACAAGTGACTTTTTCCAGTCTAGTTGTCTGCGGACAAGCAGGAAATATGAGAAAAATTTTGAAACAAAAATCTGTTTTATACTTATCCAAAGAAGTACAAACGTTCTCACTTTGTACAAAAAATGACATTTTGAATGATAAACAGCAGCTTGAGACGATCCCAGATTTCTGGAAACCCAAAATACATATTTGATGTACCTCTGCATTCACTGCATACAACAATATCGGTATAATATGTGGCTGTTTTCGCAAGTCAATTAGAATTGCTTAGAAAAATGTCTTAACAGCCTCAAGATCATCATTATGGATTAAAATAATTTTATTAGACTAATTCATAGTATCATTTAGCACCAATTCAAAGATCTTTGACAACAATGTCACACACGTGTAAATTTTTAATCTGATTTTAAACAGAAATGGGCTGTGATTAAGCAATTATTTCCTCTGCCAGAAACTGTCGCTAGATAGTCAAAGCAAAACATTTTTCGATTCAGCGATTAATTCATGCGTAAAACTGGAGAAAATGGATCAGTTTCTTTTATTAAATCTTCGAAGCAAGCGGAATGTGAGAAGTCTGAGACCTCTGAACCATAAGTAAGGCAGCTCCAAAAGAAACCTCATGTTTTTTAACAAGGCGTGGTTGAAAGAATTCCATGGTTGAATGCAGACGATGGTAACAAATTTTTTTTGTAAGGTTTGTTGAGAGTGTCCCCATATTGCTGACATGTCACTTTATGCATGCCATTTAAAATTGTTTTGTTTTGGACAAGTGAGCCACACTGGTGGACAAGTAGATTTTTGTAATTTACTTGTCCGCAGACAAGAAGAAATTTCTAAGATTTCCATGCCCAAGCTGATAAAACAGAAAGCCAATAATTTGTTGAAAAAAGAACTTTACTGTACTTGAAATGACTTCCGAAACATGCACAGTAAATTTCAAGCCTAGTTCCATTTTCTGTGGAAGTAGGTTAATTGATATTTATCAAATGGTATTGCAAGAGGTAACAGTTACATGTTTTTAATCTTTTTGATGTTTCTGTAAAGACTAATCATTTATCTGATGCTCTGAGTCTCTATTATTAGTAGGCAAGAAAACAATTTCAGGGTGGTTGGCTCTTGGAATTCCCTGCAAAAACATGTCATCCTATCACCTAACATTAACTCCTTCAAAAGTAATCTAAACAAACATTGGAAATTCCATCCAAGCAAATTCACAGCGAAATGCTACACACCATGGTATGAAGCCAATCTACAAGAAGAAAAAGATAGATCTATAGAAGCCGATAGCTTACCATCGATCCTGTCAATGTAAACTAACATAAGCTAACATAGAGCTGTTAAAAGAGATGCCGGTATGATAAAATTAATTCCAAGAGTGGAAGAATGGCTGACATGAGGGCTTGCAGAGACATAAAAAAATAATTGGAGCAAGCCTCCGAATTAGGGCCAGGGTAAAAGCCACACATAGATAGATATGTACCGGTATACTATGGGCTGTCAATTTGTCACTATACTTTTATTTTTATTTGGGAGGAGCTACCCCATACCCCAAGTGCTAAGATCCCAGTGATCTTTACAACCACTTCTTTTAATATTGTGGTAATATCCAAGGAGAGAAAAGCTGATATGTTTCACTTACAGTACAAGTGTTCTACTACCAAGCCATCTAGACCATTTGTCTTGACATTCATGCTACATATTAATTCTACATCATAAAGAACTATTTCTGTTGTAAAAGGGTAAAAAAGAAATTCAAATAGATGTAGGGAAAACAAAGGAAGTCAAATAGGTTTTTAAATGAAAGGTTAAAGATATATAAATATAATTTAAGCAATACTGTTGTATGTTCTTGATGAAAATGAATTAGATCTTCTGTAATTTCAACATCCGTTCAAGTATTTTTCGGTTCTTACATAAGACATCTGGGATTTCATTACTGTAGTATGCAAAAAAGCTGGACGAAATGGTTGATATACTTCTAAGTAACTGATGATAGGATAACAGGAACAGCACTGACAAATTTGTCATCAGGTGAATCTACACGAGGACTTGCACTTTTAAAACAAGTATTTTGTCCAACGTTTTGTTCTGTAGTTACTTTGAACAATATTTTTGGACACAAGAAGTATTTTTTTCCCCAACAACTATACCTAAGTTCATATTATAAGAAAATGAATAAATTTAAGGTAGATTGGATCTTAAGGCAAAAATTTGGCAAAAGTTCAAACCTCATTATGAAAGGATGTAGTTCTGCTTGTATCAAGAATATGTCTGCTACTTTCTAGCTAATCTGAGCACAAAGTACTCAAGATAGCTGTTATGATTATTTTTTGTTGTCCTCTGTCCATCCTCCATTTGTCTATCATTTGTTAACTTTTGCTGCACCTCTACAAAAATTGTTCACAGTGTTTGGCTCCACTTAACAAGATGACAGTCAGCACTTTAAAGAAAAAGAAACCTAAGCCCTTTTACTAACGATCCTTTGTTTTAACAACTGTGAAGAAGGCTTTTGAGGACACAGTTCTTAAAAGACTTCTTCTTCTCAATTCTTAAAAGTGTTCTGCTAAAGTTAATAAGAACAGGAGAATACATCTTTTATATTACCTTGTTTTTCTTTTGCGCCATTTCCATTAGGTGAGCAATACAGGGCAGCTATAATGGTTCTCTTGTATATGACATTTTTTTTTCTCAGAAAGCCAACATGTTTCGCTTTGCAATTGATAGAGGAGGGACATTTACAGACATATGGGCCCACTGTCCCTCAGGCAAGATAAAGGTTGTGAAACTGCTGTCTGAAGACCCACAAAACTATCCCGATGCTCCAAGAGAGGGAATACGTAGAATTCTAGAAGAGGTTTGTAATGATAATCTTCTTGGGCTAGTTTCTTCATTTTAAAGTTAATCAACTTGATAGAAAGCTTGCAAATCTTATGGTACAGAAACTTGTGCTTGTCTAAAGAGTGTTTGCTTGTTTACCGAGAATAGAGAGAGAAAAAAATATAGCAGTTACAGTCTTAAGACTGTTTTGATGTTTTGGAAGGAAAATGTAAATGCATGACTTGTATGTATACTCAGATCTTGATGTATAATCTAAAAGAAAAAAGACCTAAATCAAGGCGATTTAGTTCTGTTAATAATTCCAAGAATGTGCTAGAAGAGACTTCTTAAGGGTTATCATGTGTCTGATAATCTTACTTCCATCTTGTGTGTCTTAATCCTTTCCCACATGTAAGTGTCTTTGACACCCTTGCAGTAACTGAATGTTTAACCCTTATCCTACTAAATAAAAGAAATGAAACTTTCAAACCAATAGTATAAACCCAAATTTTCCTATTCCAGAGGTATTTTTTGGGGGAAAGATTTCTCCTTATCGGACAGTGAAGATCCACGATCAGACTGCACATTCTGTGCAGTCTGATCATGATCTACGCTGTCTGCAAAAGGTCAGTGAGTTGCACTCAGCAGCCTTAGGGCTGAAAAATGGCAATATTCTGTCTTTCTTGACCATAGATCCATGTGTGATTGTCCAAATTTGTTCTTTATTCCTGCAGAAGCTCTCACACCAGGGCAGGCCAACAATGGTTTAGTGGATAACAGGGTTGAATATAATGCTTTATTTTTACTCAGGAAACCGGGAACCAAAATCAGCCCAATCAGCCTATAGATGTTTCAAATATAAAGTGGATCAGGATGGGAACAACAGTGGCAACTAATGCCTTGTTAGAAAGAAAGGGATCCAGGATGGCTCTGGCAATAACTAAAGGCTTTAAAGACCTTCTTCATATAGGAAACCAAGCAAGGCCAAGCATTTTTGACCTGGTAATGGCCTTCATACGTCATGATGCCCTTCATTTAATATTTTCAGAAGAATTGCATTACAGGGCAAAATATCCAAAGATGACAAATGTGACTTAAACATTGAGGATTATGAGTGACCTGTTATTAGACAAAGACCTTAATGCAAATACAACCACAAAATGACCTGAAAATGTAACAATTTGTAGCCAGATGTGGCATAAATTGGGGCTTGTACCACATTGCTGCAAAGCTTACTTTTTATCATTGCAGTTCAAGCACCAACTTACACCACACTCAGCTATAAGTTGCTGTTTGTATTCAAATGAAATGTGACATTCTAAAGTTCATGCATGCAATTCTTTATATTTTTTCCCTAAGTCGAGTATGTTGTTCTGTATGTGAATATACTAGTTTCATGATTATCAAATCTTATCTGATATTTATAGGCTTTGCTGTTTGTAATTATAAATACACATGCATGTATCAAGGTATGCTTGATGTGTTACACTGTTTATTGTACAACAAACTGGGATATTCTTGTTGATGCTAATCATATCATTCTGTGCTTTGACTAAACATGGTTCAATTTCAATGTTTATACACAAAAACGTTAAACCCTTTACCACATACAAAGAAAAAATAGACTCTTCCAAATTGAAAGTATTTGAGGAAAACAAATTATACATAGCTTAAGAATTATGGATGCCTTTAAAGTGAGAGAAAACATTGTGGGGAAAGGAGAAAATGCTGATTACCAGCATTTTCTCCTTTTCCCGCTATGTTTGTAGAAGCCTTCTCCTTCAGAGTTGTTAAAACTCAGGATTGTGCAGTAAAGGGTTAAGAATTAAAGTTGCATCATAAGTGTGTGTAGATCATCAAAAAACTATACAGGTTTGATCTCAAATGAAAAGCATTTTTGTAGACAAGTCTGTAATTGAACTAGAGAACATACTGTCATTTGACAGGAAATCTTCACGCCAGAACAGCTGTATGAAGAGGTGATTGAAGTTGAAGGAAGACTTGTGTTACAGCAGGATAGATGTGAGATAGGGAAAAAATGTCAAGTTGTAGAAGGGAAAACTAAAGAAAAGGTATGGGCCAGTGCTGTATAAAATGACAGTAAAATGATTTCCTCTACTTGTGGTAGCTCAGTGGTTAGCATATCTGACTTGTTATCTGATTATTGCAGGCTCGATACCTGGTGTGAGAAAGCCAGGAAACACATGCGTAGGTGCACTGACCGCTGTGATGTGACCTAAGCTATTAAAATGGTGTTAATCTCCAATTCAAAAAAAAATTTTTTTTTTGGTAAACAGAATAGGTTTATTTAGTATAGGATGAAACTGCTTGCTGTTTGAACAAGGTGCCACAAAAACAAGAGGGAATAATGCCTTTAGTGAGGACAGTTTCTCAGATATTTCTGTTAAATACTCAAATATTTTTTTTATCTACATTTCCATACACTGGACCAGTAGTACTCAGTAGATCAGTGTGCTGTTTGCTTCTAAAAAAGACTAAATGTAATATAATCTTCGAAGTCTTTCCCAAATGTCAAAATTTTCGACTGGTCCAAATGATTGCATTTGCAAACAACAGATTAAATCTGGTTCAAATGATTGAATTTGCCTCTGAAAAAGTAGAAAACATAGTGGAAAAAGGAGAAAACTGCTGGTTACCTGCATTTTCTCCTTGTCTCCATGATGTTTTCAAAAGCTTTCTTTACCAGGGTTGTTACAGCTTAGGGTTGTGTGGTAAAGGGTTTATTGGTTGGGGCTTTTCTTTGCCATGCTAAAGTCTAGGTCTTGTAAGGTCATATGATTGAAAGATGTTTTTTCTTTTGATAATATGAATGAAAAGTTTGGACGTTGTTGTTTCAGCTTGAAGTGTGGGAAGAAATAAATGAAGCAAAACTTGAAGATGATTTGAAATATTTATTTCGAAAAGGAATCACCAGTCTTGCAGTAGTCTTGATGCATTCCTATACGTAAGTTAAGTTTATAGATATTTTATGTTATTGAGAGCTGTCTTGCAAATATTTGTGTGAGAAACACTAAAGTTCAGTGAATTTCAGCTTCAGAAATTATTTTTGATATAAGCTAAAAATGTCAAGTGATACAAATTTATATTAGAACTTACTTAGTTATAAAGGTACAGTTGTAGGTAAAGATATTTACTGAATGTGCACACAGAATATCTTTCTGAGGTTAACTTGAGTATGACATAAACTGTAGCAAATTGCATGGCCCATTAATGCTTTAGGTTTTGCCACACCAAAGTAGTTGAAAAATAAGCTGTAGAAATGGCTTGTAGGTCTACTTCATAAATTTGTACATATGTTAACTTTTAATTGAAGACATCTTGGCCGGGCTTCATGAAAATACTTAGGACTGTTATTTTTCTCAAATCCACTAGCAGACTAAGTTTCTGACAAAAGTTAGTTTGTTATTTGAGAAACATTTCACAACAGACTTTAACAACATTCTCAAATCCTGAGCTGACTCAGTGTTTCAGACTCAACTCAACAAAATAAATGGACCTAACTCAGTTTAGGCTTAAGACTTAAGCTCCATTTATTTTGCAGAGTTGAGTTTGACATGTTGTGTTAGCTTAGGATTTGAGAATGTTACAAAATTCTGTTAATGTGAAATGTGTCTCAAATTTCGAACTCGGGTAAAAAAATGAGTCTGTTAGAGATTTGAGCTAAAATAAGGGACTCTTTATTCAGTTTTGGTGAACAGGAGAAGAAAGTAGGTGACATTGCCAGGAAAGTTGGTTTTACACAGGTTTCTCTGTCGTCAGAAGTGATGCCTATGGTCCGTATTGTGCCTCGAGGTTATACAGGTTAGCCCTTTAACTCTTTACTAAACGACAGTATTTTTGACTTCTCTGAAAGCCATTGCTGATGACAAATTGGATTTGACTCAAACAATGGAATCTGTCTTTGAAAGGATAGTAAAAATTGTGGGAAAAGGAGAAAGTGCTGGTCACCAGCAGTTTCTCTTTTTCCCACTTTGCTCTCAAAAGCAGTCTTTCTCCAGGTCGTCAAAACTTGGGATTGCATGGTTAAGGGTTAAAATTTCTTTTTGTGTCAACATAATGATAAAGCTCACCATTATATTACCTACAGTTTTATTGCTTGATACATAAGCTAAACTTTTTTCTTGAATTAAAAGATCATTTTGGTAGCTGTTTTTTTTTTCATGCTACATTGTATGAAAGATATTCCACATGCAGGCAGTTTTTAGCTCCACTGGCCGAAGGCCAGCGGGCTTATGTCATGGCCCGGTGTCCGTCATGCGTCCGCCCGTCCGTGCGTTAACTTTTATTTCAAACATCTTCTTCTCTGAAACTACCCATCCGATTTTCACGAAACTTCACAGAAATGATCCTGACATGGTCCTCTTCAGAATTTCTTGAAAGAATTTGATTCCTTCAAAAACTCTGGTTGCCATGGCAACAAAACTGAAAAATATTGGAAATCTTTAAAAATCTTCTTGTCTGAAACCATAAGGCATAGGGCTACCAAATTTGGCTTGTAGCTTTATGTAGTAGACCTCTATCAAGTTTCTTCAAATTATAGCCCTGGGGTCAAAATTGGCTCTGCCCCAGGGGTCACAAGTTTTACATAGGCTTATATAGAGAAAACTTTAAAAATCTTCTTGTCTGAAACCATAAGGCATAGGGCTACCAAATTTGGCATGTAGCTTTATGTAGTAGACCTCTATCATGTTTCTTGAAACTATAGCCCTGGGGTCAAAATTGGCTCTTCCCCAGGGGTCACAAGTTTTACATAGGCTTATATAGAGAAAACTTTAAAAATCTTCTTGTCTGAAACCATAAGGCATAGGGCTACCAAATTTGGCATGTAGCTTTATGTAGTAGACCTCTATTATGTTTCGTGAAATTATAGCCCTGGGGTCAAAATTGGCTCTTCCCCAGGGGTCACAAGTTTTATACATAGGCTTATATAGAGAAAACTTTAAATATCTTCTTGTCTGAAACCATAAGGCCTAGAGCTACCAAATTTGGCATTTAGCTTGATCTAGTTGGAGTCTACCAAAAGTGTCCAAAGTATAGTCCTGGGGTCAATTTGGCCTCATACTTGGAGGGGGGGGGGGTTCACAAGATTTACATAGGCTTACATAGGGAAAACTTTTAAATCTTGGTGTACATAGCCATAAGGCTTAGGCTACCAAATTTTGCATATAATTATAGCATTATTTAGTGGACAGTTACAAAGAGGGTCCAAGTTACAGCTCTAGGATCAAGTTTGGCCCAGCACCAGGGATCACAAGTTTTACATGGGTTTATGGAGTGAAAAGTTCAGAAACCATCTTGTTACCAGCCATAAGGCCAAGAACTCCCACATTTGGCATGTTATTCTTCTAATACAATATTCCCCATTTAGTCAGACTGTAGCCATGAGGTCAAAGTTTTATAAGGGCTTATATAGTGAAGACTTTTCTTCGTGGTTTATATTTATAAGCCAGTGGAGCGATACAGGGCCATCATGGCCCTCTTGTTTTATTTCACTATCATGGTTGGCTTTTGAAAACATTGTTGAGAAAAGAAACATTTCTCTAAACAAGCAAGTCTACTTTTTGTATAATAGTTTTATTGTGGATATAGGGGACTCAAACATGGCTGACTCATACATGGTTGAGCTATTTTTGCTGCAATACTGTTAATTACTGGAGCAAAAGGAAGATTTGTCAGCTATAGATAAAAGAATTACTTGAATAACATTATGATAAGATCTCCATTGTAATCTAGATGTCAGGATATAAAGGCTAGGGTTAGGCCTTCAACAGTGTAGCAACTCTTCCAGGAGAGTATAGGTCTTTATTATGTCACTTATCTTGGTTTGTTTATTGTTTCAATTATTGTTTTGAATTGATCCTCAGCCAGTGCGGATGCCTACCTGACTCCATGTATAAAAACCTATGTGAAAGGTTTTGCTTCTGGCTTTCAAGGAGGATTGGAGGTCAGTATAATACTCTATCTTATTACAAGGCAACAAAATTTTAGACTCATCCATTTGAAATCATCTGCAGAACAAGAAGATAACTCTTTACCACACAACAAAATTTTAGCCTTGTCCAAATTAAAAGCATTTGCAAACAACAATTTCAATGTGGCTCAATTGGTGCAACTTTTTTTTGATAGGGTAGAAAACATTGTTGGAAAAGGAGAAAATACTGGTTACCAGCATTTTCTCCTTTTCCCACAATGTTTTCAAAAGGCTTCTTTCCCTGGGGCGTCAAAAGGCGTCATTGTACGGTAAAGGGTTAAATGTGACCCAAAATGTAATGATGAGATTTGTCTGCAAAGGGTAGAAAATACTGTGAAAAGGGCAAAACACTTGTTCCATGCTCTGGCAAAAGGGGGCTTATTGCATCCCCGTGATGCCCCATACCAAGCAAGTCATTGCAGTAAAAATATATCCCTAAAATCTGTTTTGTATAACAACCTACGAATCATGAGGTACACTGATCCTTTGACATGCAGAAAATTGACAAAATGGAAAAAGTTTGAGCTCAGTTCAGCTGCGAGGACTGCACCAGCTTACCTGGCTTGATACTTTTGCAAATGTGTTAAGCCCCTTTTTCACAATGCATTGCTCACTTGTAACCAGTATTTTCTTCTTTTCTCATAATTATGTTTGCAGAAATTTGTAAAGGATGTCGAGAAAAAATTATTAACAGAATTGGTGTATCAAATGGTGTAGGTCCAAAAACAGAATGCAAATCGTTGCAGTTTGATCTTTCTTAGGCTGTCTGCAAGAGCATTGAAAATATCGAAGTATCCTAAGGGATAAGTGTCCTCTTGCATGTGTAGAATGTTTTGATTTTGATCTTTTTCATGTCAACCTGGGTCAATTTTTATTTCAGAACATGAGAGTTTTATTTATGCAATCAGATGGTGGTCTTACACCAGTAGAATCGTAAGTTGCTCTTACCTCATTTAATCCCAGCTAACTGTAGGCTTTTCACATCTGTTGTTGCTTTTTTTGCCAGTGTAGATTAAGATCAGACCGCTTAAAACGTGCAGTCTGACTTATGGTATACACTGAAGTCAGTGATGAGACATTCTGAACAAAAGCGAGCTTGAATTTGCAATTATTTGAGTCTTTTTTCCAAACTGAATGTATGAAAATTTGGCTTATTCAGCGCTCTAAGGGTTAATACCAAAGAAGTTTAAGGAAATGAAAACTATTTTCGTCTTATCATTTAAGAAAGCTCTGTCTTTAGTGACTGTATTGCTAATTGACACTTGAGATACTTAAAGTAGCCCTAGATGCCTGCATAGACAGTGAAGATCAAAGGGCAGACAGCATAAAATGTGTACTTTTATCTTGTTTAAAATGTGTCCAGTCATCATTTGAAGAAAATGGCCTAAAACATTCTGAAATTTTTACTGTGAATATATATTTGAAGGCTTGTCAAAATCTGTAAAGACTGATATACTAACCAAAAAATAGCAGAAATGATACAAAGAGGAAACATTTGATATTACAGTATTTTTGATGATTGAAAATAGACCAAGATTAGATATTGGAGTCTAAGTCTAAAATTTGATTCTGAATTACTTTTTAGATGTAGATTACTTAGATATTATATATTTCAGATTCATTGGATCAAGGGCTATACTGTCAGGTCCAGCAGGAGGGGTTGTTGGATATGCACTTACAACATTTCATAAAGAATCAGATGCACCTGTGATTGGATTTGATATGGGAGGTACAATCTGTTTTTAGCTCTACTGGCTGTAAGCCAGCAGAGCTTATGTCATGGCATGGTTTCCGTCGTCCGTCTGTCTGCCTTTATGTCTGTCCATCTGTCTGTCCGTCCGCCCGTTTTTCTTGTTTAAGTGATAAAGTCTACATTTATGGTCGGATTTTCGTGTAATTTGCACAGTGTGTTTATCTCATCAATAGCTTGAATCCTAACGGTTTTGAAAGAAATCTGACAATCAGTGTGGGAAAAGTAGCTATTTAAAGTTCAAAATTTCAATTTCTTGTTTACGTGATAAAGTCTGCATTTGTGGTTGGATTTTCGTGAAACTTGCACAGTTTGTTTATCTCATCAATAGCTTGAACCCTATTGATTTTGAAAAAAATCTGACAATCAGTGTGGCAAAAGTAGCCATTTAAAGTTCAAAATTTCAATTCTTGTTTACGTGATAAAGTCTGCATTTGTAGTCAGATTTTCGTGAAACTTGCACAGTTTGTTTATTTCATTAATAGCTTGAACCCTATTGATTTTGAAAAAAATCTTACAATCAGTGGGAGAAAAGTAGCCATTTAAATTTCAAAATTTACATTTCTTGTTTACGCAATAAAGTCTGCATTTATGGTTGGATTTTCGTGAAACTTGCAGTTTATTTATCACATCAAAAGCTTGAATCCTATTGATTTTGAAAAAAATCTGACAATCAGTGTGGGAAAAGTAACCATTTAAATTTTATAATTTCAATTTCTTGTTTACGTGATAAAGTCTGCATTTGTGGTCGGATTTTCATGAAACTTGCACAGTTTGTTTATCTCATCAAAAGCTTGAATCCTTATTGATTTTGAAAAAAATCTGACAATCAGTGGGGAAAAGTAGCCATTTAAATATCAAAATTTCAGTTTCTTGTTTACGTGATAAAGTCTGCATTTGTAGTCAGATTTTTGTGAAACTTGCATAGTTTGTTTATCTTATCAATAGCTTGAATCCTATTGATTTTGAAAAAAATCTGAAAAACGGTTTGGGAAAAGTAGCCATTTAAAAGTCAAACTTTCAATTTTTTGTTTACACAATAAAGTCTGCATTTGTGGTTGGATTTTCGCGAAACTTCCACAGTTTGTTTATCTCATTGATAGCTTGGACCCTATTGATTTTGAAAAAAATCTGACAATCAGTATGGGAAAAGTTACAATTCTTGTTTACACGATAATGTCGGCATTTGTGGTTGAATTTTCATGAAACTTGCTTTATATCATCAATAGCTTGAATGCTATGGATTTAAAAAAAACAAAACATTTGAAAATCAGTATGGGAAAAGGAGCCATTTAAAGTTGAAAATTTACATTTCTTGTTTATGCAATTAAGTCACATTTTTTATTCAATCTTTTGAAACTTGCAAAGATTTTTTTGTATCATCAAGGGATTGAACACTATTAAGAATTAAGAAAATCTAGCAATAGGTTTAGGAAAAGTAGCCATTTGATGACTTAGTATTGTTTACTCAACACAGTCCACATTATTAGTCACATTTCTTTGAAACTTGCAGGAATTGTTTAAAACGGTGAGCACTAAAACCCTATCAAATTTGACTGGATTCCAAACAATTGGTTTTGAGAAACTGTTCTTCATTTTTTTTTTCCACTATTAATTTTTGTTCAGTTCACCATATCTACTTGTGCTATTTTAGTGGGTTCAAACCCAGTTGCAACAACCCTTTTCCCCATTTTTTTGTGTGTTTGCTTTTTTCCCTTTTTGCATCATGAATTCAAAGCGTATGCTCTAAAAAAAAAAGCACAGTCAGGCCAGTGGAGCGATTCAGGCCTGCAAGGGCCTCTAGTTTCACTTTAACCTTATGGAATGATCCTGAGTTTAGCAACCCCAAAGAGAAATTCTTTGAAAACATTGTTGGAAAAGGGCAAAGTACTGGTATCCAGCATTTTCTCCTTTTCCAGAAAATGTTTTCTACTCTTTCAGGGACAAACACAGTATCTGAGCAGCAGTATTTAACCCTTTCCCAAACAAGCCCTGGTTTTCATGTGTCTGCAGTACAAGTCTTTTGAAAACACTGTGGGAAAAGGAGAAATTGCTCGTAACGAGCAATTTCTCCTTTTCCCACAGTGTTTTCTACCCTTTTTGAGACCTTTCTGCCATTTTCATCAAATTTAAAATTGTCTGCAAACTCTTTCAATTTGGACCAGTCCAAAATTTGTCGTTTGGGAAAGGGTTAATTGTTTGTCTGCAAATGGTTTCAGTTTGGATAAATCCAAAGTTTTGTCATTTAGTAAAGAATTAAAATGCACTTTGAATATATCAATAGACCTCCAAATTTGATAGAATTTATTTCTTGTGCCATATTTATGGTAAGTAAGTAATTAGAATCTTTATCTCTGAACCTTGTCTCTGTTCAATTTTTACAAAAATATTTGCCCAAGAATGGGAAATCAGAGTGTAGAGTGAGTAGTTATAGACTTGTCCCTTTTAACACAAAATATATGACTTTTTTTCTTTATAGGATCCTGTGACATGTTTTATTTTCATATATAACAATAGGAAAATTTAGCCCAGGTACAGCAAAGAGATGACCAACTGCCTGTACCTTGGTCAAAGGTCAAGGTCACTGATAAAGAATAGATAAACCCTCAAACTGCCTTTCACAACTGAAGATGTCTGTGCATCCACTTTAGATCAAAATCTGGCTGCACAAAACATGCAGTCTGATCTTTGATGTTGGTTTTTGGGGACAGTCTAAACAAAACCAACCTTGAATTAGCCATTGTTTGAATCTTATTTCAAGACTGAAAATGTCTGTTGAGTTTATTTGGTGCTTTAACCCTTTACGACACAATCCTGTGTTTTTACAATCTAGAGCTAAAAGCCTTTCGAAAACATTGTGGGAAAAGGAGAAAGTGCTGGTAACCAGCATTTTTCTTCTTTTCACAATGTTTCCACCCTTTCACAGACAAGTCCAATCATTTGAGTCACATTTAAGTTGTTGTCTGCAAATGCTTTCCATATGAACAAATCTAGGATTTTGTCATCTGGTAAAGGGTTAGGAGTGGAAAAGTCCTTATGCATAATGTTTGTCCCTTGTGGACAGTCCTTTTTTACTACAGAGGTTTGTATATGATATCCATGATGTTTTAGGAACGTCCACTGATGTGAGCAGATACGCTGGACAGTATGAACATGTGTTTGAGACAACTACTGCAGGTGTCACTATCCAAGCTCCACAAGTAAAAGTTATTAGTCTTTAACCCTTTACCAAACAATCAGGGGTTTTCATGATTCCAAGAAGGGAGCCTTTTGAAAACATTGTGGGAAAATGCTGGTAACCAGCATTTTCTCCTATTCCCACAATGTTTTCTACCCTTCCCAAAACAAATTTCAATATTTGATGAACATTAATATTGTCGTGTGCACATGCTTTCAGTTTGGATGAGTCTTCAATTTTTTTTTTTGGTAAAGAGTTAACCTTTCTTGTCCTAGAGAACAAGGTTTTTGAAGACAGGGCTTTTTCTTAGGTTTTTTTTAGGGTTTGGGGAACACACTGGACGCTGGTCAACAAATTTAAATAATTTTTCCAAGAGGCAAAGAGAAATGTCCAAGGGTCTTTCTTTAAATTTTAGTCTTCTATTTTTGTCCAATAACTTTCACATTTGTTCCAGTGCTAATACTGTAAGACAGGAAGGCCAAACCTCCACCCCCGTCTTATCTACAGGTTGTTGTATATTTTCAATTAAAACACAACCACAAGTTTTTCCTCAATATGAAACAGAGATTTCAGGTTCCATTTATTGTTTTATATAGAAGTTTGTGTAAATTCGCTGGTTAAATTTATTATTAAAGTTGAAAAAATAGTCTGAAGTGCCTCTGATCAGACGATGTCAAACTGACTTCTGTTGTGTCATGGGTTTTCAAGTTTTTCTTCAGCGATCTTTTTTTCATGTCAGATGATTTTTCCAGAAATATTACTGCATGATTTGACATCAATTTGTCAGTTAGGGTAGCAGGTAACTTAAAAGCTGTCATTATACAATAGATAATTTGATTAACACCTTTGTCATGTTTTCAAAAATGAATCGCCACTCGCCAGCTTGATTAGTTGTGATAAACAGAGTTTATTTTTCACATTTGATAGTACTGATCGTGTTTATTACGATCTCTATTTCTGCCGGATACATGCTAGCTAATTTATAAGACACTCTATCTAGTAATCTTATGCGTCAGATTGATGCTTAGGCAGGTATTTTTGAGCGTCAAAAAAGGGCCATTTCGGATTTCCAAGCATCAAAACTTGTGCTCCGGGGTCAAATGAGAACCCTATGAGACTAAATATTCTCAAAGTCTTTCTCTGACAATTTATCTTGATACAAATTAATTCTCATGAACAAGAGAAAGCTGGCTATGGTCGAAGGATGTTGATGCTGATTGCCTACTTTCTGATTTTCATCAGTCTCTAATTTCGATGATTCATTTGATTTTGGCTTAGTTTTGGAAACCCCCCCTCAAAAAAAAAAAAAAGCATTGATTTGTTTAGTATTCTTTGCATCTGACAGTTTCAGCTTTTTATTGTAGTTATGGGCCAATAATAGGACACCTTTTTACTTTACTTTCAACACTGCAGAAAAAGTTGCATGCCGAAAGACATTATTGGTTTCCATGTGTTAGTTAACGTACCAATGAAAGCATTGAATACCAAATGCTGGGATACAGTGGTATTCGTATAATACTGCGAAAATTCTGTGCAAAAGAATGAATACAAAATATGGAATCGTCCAATAAGTGACGGTTTTCAACAAACTTAAAGACAGATGACTCATTAAACAATGAAAACATTACTGTCCTTGGTCGTTTTTGCAGGCAACCTTTTGGTCTTGGAGTGGGTTTATTTACTACATCCCAGTACAATACTTTGTATTACAGTGGGGAAATGCGATCTCGTAGGGGAAAATTGACTTCTCGGGGGTAAAACTACTTTTTTTGGGGGAAATTTGCTTCAGGGAAGACGCCAACTAGTAAAAAAAAGCCTTGGAAGACATTATGGAAAAGGAGAAAAGTATGCTGTTATGTTTAAGTTAAAGATAACTGTTTCCCAGACAATACAATTTTAGACTTGTCCGTTTCAAAACAACTGCATACAAAAAGATAAATATGGCTCAAAAGGTTTGATTTTTCTGTTGCAAAATGTGGCAAGGGGAGGAAATGCTGGTTACCAGCATTTCCTCCTCTTCTAACATTTTCAAAAGATCATGTATCTATTTTGAAATTGTCAAAACGTCTGAAATTTTGCTTTTGGTGAAGAGGTAACTCTTCAACAAACAATCTGCGTTTTTAAGGACACAGAGGAAGAAAGCTTTTGAAAACATTGTGGAAAAGGGATAAAATGCCTGTAACCAGTATTTTCTCCATTTTCATTTTTTTCCAAGAGCTCCAAAACAAATATAGACAGATCATGTTGCTACCATGTTCTCCCTCTTTGCGTCCAGCCCTCTGTTTTTGTGTTGGTCTTCCATGATTCCTTTACACAGTAGGGAGGATTCATTGGTTTTACTGATATTCTTCTAATTACAGCTAGATATCAATACAGTGGCTGCTGGAGGAGGTTCCATGTTGATGTTTAGATCTGGAATGTTTGTTGTGGGGCCTGAATCTGCAGGGGCCAACCCTGGGCCTGCATGTTACATGAAAGGTATTTAACTTGTATACTTGTGTGAGCTTCTTTTAGCTCACCTGAGCATGAAGTGCTCAAGGTGAGCTTTTGTGATCCTGCTATGTCTGGCGTGCGTTGTCCGTCGTCCAGGCATCAGCAATTACCTTGTGTGCACTCTAGAAGCTACATTTTCAGTCATATACTCATGAAACTTGGTCAGAATATTTGTCTTGATAATATCTTGGACAAGGTTGAAATTGGGTCATGTCGGGTCAAAAAGTAGGTCACTGGGCCAAATCTTAGAAAAACCTTGTGTGCACTCCAGAGGCCACATTTTCAGCCTGAAACTTATGAAATTTGGTCAGAATGTTTGCCTTGAAATTGGGTCATGTCGGGTCAAAAAATAGGTCACTGGGCCAAATCATAGAAAAACCTTGTGTGCACTCTTGAGGCCACATTTTCAGCCTGAAACACATGAAAGTTGGATAGAGTGTTTGTCTTGATGATATCTTGGACAAGTTTGAAAATTGGTCATGTTGGGTCAAAAGTAGGTCACTGGCCCAAATCTTAGAAAAACCTTGGGAGCTCCATAGAGGCCACATTTTCAGTCTTATACTGATAAAGATTGGTCAGAATGTTTATCTCAGACAAGTTTGAAAGTGGGTCATGTTGGGGCAAAAAGTAGGTCACATGGTCAAATCTTAGATAAAACTTGTGTGCACTCTAGAGGCCACATTTTCAGCCTTACTCTCATGAAACTTGGTGAGAAAGTTCGCCTTGATGATATCTTGAACAAGTTTCAAAGTGGGTCACATCTGGTCAAAAAGTAGGTCACTGGACCAAATCTTAGAAAAACCTTGTGTGCACCGTAGAGGCCACATTTTCAGTCTGATACTCATGAAACTTGGTCAGAATGTTTGTTTTAATGATATCTTGGACAAGTTTGGAATTTAGTCACATTGGTTCAAAAAGTAGGTCACTTACACTCACTGTGTTTTTCATCATTAAAATCAGGGTCCGTATTCACCAACCATTCTTAAGAACGTTCTTAGACTTATTCTTCAAGATTTTCCAAGTTTGAAAGTAACACAACTTCTGATTGGTTAAACCGTATGGTTTAGCCAATCAGAATGTGTGTTACTTTCAAATTTGGAAAATTTTGAAGAACAAGACCAAGAATGTTCTTAAGAATGGTTGGTGAATACGGACCCTGGATCTCTTCAGCTTTGTCAACTGTAGATGACTTTACTCAGGTGAGTGCTTTAGGGCCAATGGCCCTCTTGTGTTACCTATGTAAAGACAGGGATCAGTTGAATGAAGTAGAGATGAAATATTGGTATTGCCTGCCTTTCAATACTGTGTGATGTGGTTATCCATTCAGTTTAGATACTCGTGAGAGAAAATGTATTGAGAAAATATATGTAATGAATAATAGACGTATTTTCCCAATTTTGCTGTAAACAGGTGGACCATTGACAGTGACTGATGCAAATTTACTGTTGAAAAGAATTCTTCCGCAATATTTTCCTAAGATATTTGGCAAGACCCAAGATCAGCCCCTAGATGAGAAAGTAACCAAAGACAGTTTTCAAAAACTTACGCGAGAGGTCAGTATATCTTCAGTGAATATGTGTAGATACGCAGATATCATCAGGCTAATTTAATGACCAATGTATTGCAACTTTCATTGTTTACCGCAGAATCCTGAGTTTTGACAAGCCTGAGATACAAGGGTTATGAAATGAGGCAAAGGAGAAAATGGTAGTAACCAGCATTCTCTCCTTTTCCCACAGTATTTTCTACCTCATCAGAGACAAATGCAGCAGATTGTTGTCTGCCAAGGCCTTTTGACAAGGCTAAACTTTTGTTTTCTGGTAAAGGGTTAAAGTCCTTTTGAAGAGAGCCAAAAGAGATCAACCAAAATGTGCTGGCGCTGTATGATACTCTATGGTTGTATGTACTTAATCCTAAGACTTCCTTAATTTTAACTCTTTACTGCAAAATCTCGGGTTTTTATGATGTTGAACAAAAAAAAACATTGTGGGAAAAGGAGAAAACGCTGGTAACCAGCGTTCTCATCTACACAAAGGCAGCCAAAGTTGTGACAGGAGCTTTAAGGCTTAGATTTCTTGATTACTTCAAACAGGCAGTGTCTAGCCTCTGAAATTGTAAAGAACCTCTGAAATTTTATGGTTGCACAGTATAAGTAACCTTGATAGTATCATGTTGTTTTATCTTTTAATTTATTGCATGCTGTCTGTAAAATAGGTGAATGATTTCCTGACAAGTCAGCCAAGTGACTCCCAGAAAAACCAGATGACAGAAGAAGAAGTTGCTATGGGGTTCATCAAAGTTGCTAATGAAACAATGTGTCGACCAATCAGAGCCCTGACACAGGTCAGAAATACTTTAAATGCTTTGTCCTGGTGGAAGACTTAGTTCTTGAATTTTTCTTATACCATTCAGGCTGCTGTGAAATATACGAAAAGACTAGTACAATTGACATCGAGGATTTTATTTTTTATTTTGAATGGGATCTTTTGTTGCTTTTAAGAGTAGTGTTAGGCTGGGGCTCAATACTACTCTGCCAAAGGACACTCTAATAAGAGCCCAACAGGGATAAAACCAGGATTTCCTCTTTACAGATACAAAGGCTTGACAGTATCTATTAACCCTTTACCACACAATGACGACTTTTTACAACCTTTAGAAAAAAGACATTTGAAAACATTGTGAGAAAAGGAGAAAATGCTGGGCATCCATCATTTCTTCCTTGTCCTACAATGTTTTGTACACCATCAAAGCCAACTTTCACAATTTTAGCCACATTTAATTTGGTGCCTGCATTTGGATTTGGACAGGTCTAAAATTTTGTTGTGTGGTAAAGGGTTAAGTTGTAGGTGAGCCCTGTGACGCAAGGTTGAAATATTTAAAATAAAGCAAAATCCCTTTTTTATAATACTTGAGACTGTTAAGTAATGTAGGAGGAGCAAGCTTGAATTCAGAATTTCCTTGTCTTTTTACTTCTGACTATTAATAGTCAATTAATTGAGCCTAGCACCTCATTAATGTACAAGGCTGGTAATTCAGGGGTAGAGAGTTTAAACCCAAATTTGAGCAAGCTCTTTCTAGGGATTGATGATTGTCCTTTCAACAGGATTCATTCCTTTGTTGCAGCTGAACATTTTTTCAGCATTGTTTTTACAGTTTACTGCATTTTCATTATCCTAACACTTGACCACAAATTATCATTGATTGCAGTGAAAATCTAATGTTACGTCATGAAAAAGTCAGTTTTATTCACTTGGCAGCAAAAGACTTGCTTTAGTAGCCTGCATGTGATAATTTTTATTGTTGCCTGGAGGAGACGGTGCTTATCTCATGTCAACTTTTATTGGTATAGTGCATATGAAAGGAATTATTTGTGAGACAAAAAGTTGTCTCCTGGCAAGGGGGAGGATTAAATCAAGAAAAAAAAAGTTGCTGTCAGGACAGAAGGAGCTATCATAAAGTCACTGTTTTATGGTTTCTTCCACTTGAACTAATCTTTTAACTCTGTTTCTTTTGAAAACCACCTAGTGCTTTGGCTGTGAAACTTACAGTTTAAACTTACATAGGTTAGCATGGATCAGTGCATTTGCAGTCTGATATAACTGAGATGCTATTGAAAATGCAATAAAACAACTGAGAAACATAACTATCTTCATTATTTGCATTAGATAGTCTTTCATTTGAAAGTTAGATACTTCTTCTTTTGTAAAATTTAATAGAAGCTCACCTTATCATGATAGAAGTATATAACCTCATTCCCTCCTTCTGTTTTAACTTGTAGGCCAAAGGACATGATACTTCTAGGCATATCCTAGCATGTTTTGGTGGCGCAGGAGGTCAACATGCTTGTGCTATAGCCAGAAGTCTAGGCATGACACAGGTCTTTGTGCATAGGTTAGTCTTTGTTCACTTGTTACCAAACAATTCAATATTTTGTATGACCAAAAGGAAGAAGGCCTTTGTGACGAAAAAAGAAAATACTGGTAGACAACATCTTTGAATGTTTAAAAAACATGCCCTTTTTGTTTTAATGAAAATTCATTCTAATACAGGCATCGTACAGGTTTATGTTTTTTCTATGCCAATAATGACTTCATAATCTATAAGGCAGTGGAGGGATACTTGGCTCTATTACTTTAAGACCAAGTGTGAGACTGCCTTTGAAAAAAATCTGAAAAAAAGGAGAAAAATGATGGTTATCAGCATTTTCACTTTTTCCCACAATATTTCTGCCATTTCAAAGACAACCTTGTCATTTTAGCTACATTTCAATCCCTTATTATAAAATACTTCCAATATTGGCGAGTGTTATCTGGTAAAGAGTTTACCACACAACCGGGTTTAATGTCCCTGAAGAAGAGGGCTTTTCCTATACCACACAGTCCTGGGCTTTAAGGTCACTGAAGAAGGCGGCTTTTAAAAACATTGTTATAAAAGGAGAAAATGCTGGTAATCAGCATTTTCATCTTTTCTCAGAATGTTTTCTACCCTGTCAAAGACAGAAGTCATCTTCTGAGCTACATTTAAATTATCATCTGCAAATGCTTTCAGCTTAGGCTAGTCTATTTTTTTGTCATGTTGTAAAGAGTTAAAGTTTGTTTTTGTACAAATTGTAGATTTGCAGGTATCTTGTCAGCTTATGGTATGGCTCTGGCAGATGTTGTCCATGAGTGTCAGGAACCTTGTGCCATGGAATATTGTCCAGGTAGAATTTTTCAAATTCTATACCAGACAATACAAAAAAGTCAGACTGGGCCACTTTGAAAGCATTTGCAGATGATAGAAGAAATGTGGCTCAAATGATGTGATTGTTCTTTGATAGGATAGAAAATTTTGCAGGAACAGGAGAAAAAGCTCTTTTCCATAGGGATTGTCAAAACATGGGATGGTTTGATAAAGGTTTGATTCATTGCCTCTTGAAACAAATTTGCATTTGTAAAGATCCTTTGAGAATATAGATAATAAAGATAAATGTTTGAACCTTTACCACACAGTCTCAAGTTTTAACTACCTTGAGGAACAAGGACTTTGAAAACAGTGGGAAAATTAGAAAGTGCTGGTAACCAGCATTTTCTTCTTTCCCACAATGTTTTTTATCCTTTCTAAGACCAATTTCATTTTGATCCACATTTCTTTTGTTGTAAATTAGGAATTGTCAAAGAATTTTGTCATGTGGTAAGGAGATAAACGGATCTACTGTTGGACAAAAAGATGTAGACTTGGGACATGATGTGTTAGCGACAAAATTTTACTCATTCAAATTCAAAGCATTTGCATATGACAAATGATGAAATTTGTCTTTGATCGAATTGAAACATTGGGGGAAAAGGATTGATTGATTAATTATATGGCCTTTAATGCCGTTTTCAACATTATTTCAGTTAAATTGCAGAGGCCAGTGCACCTATCCATGCTTTCCTAGAGTTTCTTTTACCAGTACTCTGCACAATATCCTTTCCAAGCCACTGGGTACTTTCCCACATAACCATCGTCGAAACAATGGTCAGCAGTGAGAGAGGAATAAATCCTGTCGCAATGACTGTCATCAGTCTTTAGAAAGAAATTGGCCGAGCTGGAGATCGAACCAGCAGCCTCCTGTTCTCAAGTCCTGTACGCTACAGACTGAGACTGGGCTCGGCTTGGGGAAAAAGGAGAAAATGCTGCTAACCAGCAATTTCTCCTCTTCCCACAATGTTTTCAACAGCCTTCCTCTCCAGGGTTGTTAAAACTTTGAATTGTTTTAGTAGAGCTAGAAAGGGTGTTTGGAACAACACAAGTTTTTAAATGGAACTTAATTTTTTGCACCAACTTTCTTTATCAAATGTTCTATCCTCATAGTGTGTAGATTGAAATTCAGTATGATATGTTAATGATTTTATGTTAGTTATGGTTGTCATCAAATAGGCTTTCTTTGAGACATATTTTGAATACTAAAATATTCCAATAAATAAAGCAAGAGATTATTGTTAAATTTTGGACATATCTTTCAGATAATATTGTTTATCTTGATAAAAGAATCAAAACACTCTCTGATGAATGCATAAGAGAGCTTCTAAGACAGGGCTTTAGAAAGTAAGTAGTATCTTTTGCCATTTTCAGTATATGATTATTTTTAAAGGTTTCAAATTTAGGATTACCATACTAGCTGAAATTGATATTTCAGACTCTTCCATACAGAACAAATTAGAGATATGAATAGACATCAACACATTACCACCTGGGCTTTACCAAGCATAACTAATCCTGATGAAGAAGGCTTTTGAAAACATTTTTGAGAACAGAGAGACTGCTGGTAATGAGCATTTTCTCCCACAATGTTTTCTATCCTGACAAATGCCAACTTCCTCTGCCAAATTTGATTTGCCATCTGCATTGCTTTCAATTTAGGCAAATTTGTAATTTTATTGTGTTAAGTTTGGCGCTGCCCCCCCCCCCTCCGAAAAAAAAAAAAAAAAAAAGTTTGTCTTTAGTTTCATGTATCCAGCAATGGCCTCTTTTCCCATAGTATTACTGTATTAACCCTTTCCCAAATGACAAAATTTGGACTGGTCCAAATTGAAGGAGTTTGCAGACGACAATATTAAATTTGATGAAAATGGTAGAAAGTTCTCAATAAGGGTAGAAAACACAATGGGAAAAGGAGAAATTGCTCGTTACGAGCAATTTCTCCTTTTCCCACAGTGTTTTCAAAAGACTTGTGCTGCAGGCACGTGAAAACCAGGGCTTTGTTTGGGAAAGGGTTAAAATATATTAAAAAATTTCATCAAATGATTTTGGTCTTATAAACACCTACATGGTAATAACTAATGCATTTTCTTATATGCACATTTGATGACATATTGAAAGAAATGGGGTTTGCAATATTTCAGTGATTCCATTGAGACACAAGCCTTCCTGCACATGAGATATGATAGAACAGACTGTGCACTTATGTGTTCAACAGAAAACCACCCCCAAGAACCAGGAACCAGCCAGTATGGGGATTTCAGGCAATCTTTTCAGGACAGGTAGGATCAAAAGTTGAAAAATATGTAATGTCTAACAAGCAGTTGTTGCAACAAACTCAAAGCTAAAGAAATCTGTTGGCTGCTTACAGCGGTATTGCAAGGCTGGAGTACTGAATGCAGACAAATGACATCAGTCTTCAAATTGCAATGTTAATGTTCAGTCTCGGGTTAAATCTGTGATCAGAAACTATAAAACTAAAATTCAGGGTCTTGTGGACCTCTTGTTTGTGTACCCTTTGGCTAAATAATGTCATGTACTAAGTACCCTCAGGAGAAATGTTGTTGAATAATAGGGGAAAAGAAGAAAATACTTTCTGATATTTTACATGATAGTCTTGCCAAAACGTCCTTGACAGTGCTATGAATGAGTATTTTGCACTTAATGAATAGATCAAAACTTTATATTAAATGAAAAGATTTATTTCATGCTTTTTGGTAGTTTATTGAGAAGTAATGGTGGATTATGGTTTGTTATTTCATGGTTACGACCAGTGAAAATACGGATTTCATATTTTCTAACTCTTCACTTGAAGGTGGAAAAAGTAGTTCCCGTGCACTAGTTACTGAGGTAAACAGCACGTGCCATTCAACCAGAGGGATATATGACATAATTTATGTGCATTTACCCTATGGTTCTCGTGCTTTCCGTAATATTGTAAAGCATTATCATGTGAGGGGGGTATGCCATGGGGAATTGTCGAAAACAACTGTACTGGATTTTTATGAAAGTCCCAACAAAAAGGGGTTAGAAGCATGAAATAAGTAGAATGTTTGTTTTTTTCAGTGAAAGATCGAAATTTATTTCATCTTGTGAACATCATCAGTAATACTTTTACTCATGACTGCGCCATTTGTGAAAATATTACTGATGATGTTCACTTCATGAAATAAATTTTGATCTTTCAAAGAAAAAAACAAATGTCCAGTGTTTATTTTATTTTTTAACAGTCAAAGAGTTGTTTAAATTTTAATAGTCTTTCATGCTGCTGTCAACATTATTTCAGCCATATCTAACTACTCTTTGCATATTTATGTGATGCCTTTGTTCAACAGTACTGGTTTGGAGCTTTAAGGTGTCTCACCCCTGGAGACTTACATGAAAACCTAATGCCTCAGATATGGAGCAAACCCAGGAACCAACGCTACATGTTACTTATCCCACTTTTTTAATGCAGAGCTAAGTAGGACCCATTGTTATGGATTAGTTTAAAGACACTCTCTTAATAAAGAAAATATTGATTGATTTGTCTGATTTTGATGGTAGTTAACTCTGTATTTTTATCTGCTGTCTTTGGTTTGATAGAAAAGTCATCTAATTGCCCATAATATTTTTACTTTCAGATATCACACAGAGTTTGGTTTTGTCCTACCAGATCGTCCAATCATAGTTGATGATATCAGGATCAGAGGTGTTGGAAAATCTTTTCTTCAGAACGAGGAAGTTATTGCAGATGCCACAGGTCCACCCAAAGTTGAAATGGTTAGTTCTGAAATTTTAATACTACATGATAGACTTTAACTCTTTACCACTTGACAAAAATGAAGACTTGTCCAAATTGAAAGCATTTGCAGACAACAAAATAAAAGTGATTGAAAAATTAAAACTTGTTTTGGGAAGGGTAGAAAACATTGTGGGAAATGGAGAAAATGCTGGTTACCAGCATTTTCTGTTTCCCACAATGTTTTCAAAAGGCTTCTTTCTCAAGGTCGTTAAAAGTCGGGATTGTGTGGTAGAGTTAACCCTTTACCAAACAATCCTGAGGTTAAACAACTGGTATGAAGAAGGCTTTTGAAAACTTTATTTGGAAAAAGCGAAAATGCTGGTAACCAACATTTTCTCCTTTCCCCACAACATTTTCTTTCTTTTGAAAGATAATACTAGCATTTGAATTGCATTTGATTTGTGATCTGTACATGAGTATAGAATTGTGTTGTTTGGTAAAGAGTGAACTCAAAACCCTCCTGAAACAATTAACAGTGTAAACAGCCGATATGAGCATGAATGAAGGTTTATTGTATGAATACTTTCAGAAAGGTTGTGGTGTGGGGGAAATTCTTGTCACAACATTAAAACAAAATTCACCCCACCCCAGAGTTCCCAAGAGTTTCTGCTACAAAATAAATAAATCACCAACAAATGGTTAATGTGGTAAATTGTTACCCTTTATTTCTGTGTGGGTGGATGGGTGTGAGGTGGGGGGGGGGGGGAGAATTCATTAGTAGAATTTTGAGTTTTACGAGATATATAGGTATTTCATGGTGGACATAATAGCAAATATGCCAGTGAGACATTTACATTGTAAACAGTGCTTGCTTTGAACAACATTGCCGGTGACAAATTTAATGTGGCTGAAATGATTGAACTTGGCTTCAGAAATATAGAAAACATGCTAGTTACCAGCTTTATCTCTTTTTCCCACATTGTTTTCAAAAGCCTTCATCCACATGTATCATTTGGTATAGGTTTAATTGTCTGGTCTTATTGTACTGTTATGCATTGAGTGAAAATTGAAATTTAAGTCTTTACCACACAATTGATAGTTAACAAACATAACAAAATAGCCTTTTGAAAACATTGTGGGAAAAGGAGAAAATGCTGGTAACCAGCATTTTCCCTTTCTCTCACAATATTTTCTTACTCTATCAGAACTACAGGATGTTTGTGCCAATTTCGATCTTGTTGTCTGCAGTTACTCTCAGTTTGGAAGAGTCAACAATTTGTTGCTTGGTGAAGAGTTAACTCTGTACCAAACAACAGAATAGCAAAAGTTCCAACAGGTGCAGAATGGAAGTGTTTGCATGTGGCAAAATAAACATAGCCTGAATGTTGTTCAGTTGTCTTTCAAAAGATAGAAAATGTTGGGTACTAGCATTTTCTGCTTTTCCCACAATGTTTTCAAAAGGCTTCATCCACAGGATTATCAAAACACAGGAGTGTTTGGGAAAGGGTTAAAAGATCTTATCTTTTTATCATTAACAGGAAAGCGTGTGCTATTTTGAGGATGGCTGGTTGAGAACCAATGTGTACATGTTGGAAGATTTGAGTGCAGGACATGAAATAAAAGGACCGGCCATTATCATGAATGGAAACAGGTAGTAGAAGAAAATGTCAGGCTAACCCTTTACCACATGACAAAACTTTAGACCAATCTATTTTGAAAGAATTTGTAGAGGAGAAGCTAAACATGACTCAGTTGATGAGATTGTTTATGACGAAGAAGAAAACATTTTGGGAAAAGGAGAAAATGCTGGTTACCAGCATTTTCTCCTTTTCCCACAATGTTTTCAGAAGCCTCTTTCCTCAGTGTCGTTACAGCTCAGGATTGTGTGGTAAAGAATTAATAGGCTGAATTCTGTCTGGAGCAACAGGCCAAATGTAGAAACAAACCTTGCCTCTGTATATCAGACTGCAAGAAGATGCAGTAAAATTGTGGATGCAAGGTAATGTCAACTCATGAGGAAAACTATGAAATTTCAATATCTGCATCTGTTTCACTGAAAAATGTAAATCTATGGCATTTGTGTGTTCAAATGGTTTTGATCATCCTTCCATGTATAACAATTTTTAAAATCTTTGTCTATTCCATCTTTTTGATAAGCTTTGGAATGAAATTTTGATGACATTGGCTGAGATATCAGATCAAGTCAGCCAGTACTTGTTTTTACATTTACAGTACTATTTTGGTGGAGCCAACTTGTCAGGCCACTATAACTAAACATGGAGACATCCGAATTGTTGTAAGTATTTTAAAGATTAGATCAGTCTTATTTTTACCATAGTAAAGGTGTCACATAATGAGAACCCAGCTGAAATTGGATTGATTACTGTCCACCTTTGTGTAGACCAGCAGGATGTTATTGATCTTAGCATAAACTCTGTAAGTTGTCTATGAGAGGTATCCTCTCAGTCTCTTCTCATGCTGGTCAATGTCTTTCACCCACAAAGCATTAAGTCAGTGTGTCTATATACAAATGAATGATGCATCAAAGGCATTTAGGCATTTTCATGCAATCATGCCCAGAAGAAAGTGCATTCTTTTCTACAGCAAGTGACAGTAAAGCATGCTATTGTGAAATTTTCAAAAGAATTGCTGTTTTAGTAGTGTAAACTTTCTTAAATGCTTAATGTCAAGTGGGCAAGAATTTTTATCTAGGGTCAGTCAACCCATGAGGAAAGCTTTGAAATTTTTTTCCTGAGGCAGAAATCGATTACTTCTTTTTCATTTTCCTTTTCTCAAAATTTTTCTCGTACATTGTAGATTTCATTGGGCCTAAAATTAAATTGTACATGAATTGGTTTAGCAAGTATTTGAATTTTTCATATTAAGGGTCTGTCAAAATTATCATTCATAGATAGGGTCTGGTATTGTCAAAAAGGTGGGTGAGGAACTAGACACAATACAGCTGTCCATCTTCTCCCACAGATTTATGAGTATTGCAGAACAAATGGGAAGGTAGGTTCTCTTGTATGACAGTATGCTTACTGAATGTGAATAATTATTTTCACTATTCATGATTCTATTTATAACTTATGACTGAAGCTTGATAAGATGACTGAAATTATAGGGTGAACAAACACAATTACAGGCAAACTGATCAGGGAAAACATGTTATCAGGGCAAACTAACTCCAAAATATCTTGAGAATGTTGCTACAAACTGACACAAAATAATGCTGGTTTAAATCATTAATACCCAAAGATATGCAAAATACATCATCAATTTATTCATTGGAACTCAAAAGCTGTTTTATCAAGAAATTCACTATCAATACTAAATGACTTGTTCACTTTGAAAGAGGGACCTAAATATACCATTTGAAAAAAAGCTGTTTTTAGGAATTTTTAGGGAAATACCAGACAGTATAGAAAAAAGATTAGACTACCTAGAGTTTCAGCCTGATTTTGATCTACTATTTTCGAAATCAATGCTAATAACCAGATTTTAACCCATTTTCCAGAGTTTTACAGAGAACTGCAATCTCAACAAACATCAAGGTAAGGAATATCTTTCACCTTTCATAGCTAACCTTGTACTAAGCACTTTAGCAACCGTGAGGAAAAAGGCTTTTGGAAATACTGTTTGAAAAGGCAAAATGCTACTAACAAGCATTTATGCCTTTTCGAACAATGCATTTTACTCTGTCTTTGACAAACTCTATTACTTGAGCCAAATTAAAATTTGTTATCTGTGAGAGGCTCTACATATGGATAAGTCTGTTTGTCTCCTGGCAGAGATAAGAGTTGAAATCACTGTAGTCCGAATACCAAATCATCTGTATGTGAAGAGTTTGAGAAAGCATACACATTAACCCTTTACCACACAGTCCAGAGATTTAATGCCCTGAATAAAAGGCCTTTTGAAAACATTGTTGGAAAAGGAGAAAAAGTTGGTAACCAGCTTTTTCTCCTTTTCCCACAGTGTTTTCTACACTTCCAAAAGCAAATTTCAATTTTTTTATCAAATTGATTTTGTCATCCGCAAATGCTTTCAATTTGGATAAGTTGATAATTTTGTCATTAGGTAAAGACTTAGAACCTTCATTGAATTATTACTATGATACTCTATATTCTGAAATCTATTCTCTTTATGTTGAGCTTTAAGTGGAGAGGGAAAATTTCTAGGTATCTCCACATATTCATGGTGGGGGACAGTGGTGTAGGGGTAAAGCTTTACCCTCCTACATTGGCTGTTCCGAGTTTGAGGCCTGTGATGAGTGGGGTCAACCTCTGGAACTACCGACACTAGTGGGCAAGTACTGAACAAAGTTTCAATGGAGCAGTCACTGAGAGTGATTAATACAAGTTGTAAGAATTTGTCTCACAACTGATGAAAAAAAGGTATGAGCCATGATCTGTGAAAAGAGGGCTTAATGCATCTGCGAAAAGTGTTGGCCCAGGTCAGCTTGCACAGGCTGACCAGGGCTGAAACTTTTTGCTTGTGGTCAATTTTCTGTATGTCAAAGGACCAGTCTAACCCATGATTCAGTCGGTTGGTAGACAAAATGGACTTTATGGATCCATAATTATGTGATGAATTCTGTGGTATCATGCATCACAGAGATGCATTAAGCCCCATTTTGCCAGAATATGGCTCATGCGTTTTAAATTATGTTTGAAATAAACTAAATTAAACTAAAATGTTCATTGCTCTAGAATGACTCAAAAGGTTATTGAATACATTGTTGGAAAAGTACAAAATGCTGGTTAAGGAGAAACTGTTGAGAACCAGTATTTTCTCCTTTTTCCACAATGTTTTCTGCCCTTGCATAGAAAAATCACATTTAGGCTATATTCAGTTTGTTGTTTGCAAAATGCTTTTAATAGACAAATCTAAAATTTAACTTTTTGGTAAAGAGTAAAATAAATTGTGTCACAAGTTGTGGTGAAAATATCAGAAATTTTGTTTTGCAGGAAAGACTAGATTTCTCATGTGCAATGTTTGGTCCAGATGGAGGGTTGGTTGCCAATGCTCCTCATATACCTGTACATCTTGGGGCAATGCAGGAAACTGTCCAGTACCAGGTAAATTTATACATATCTATCAACTTTTGAGTGGTGAACTAATGAAGAAGACCTTTTCAGTTAGGAATAATCGCAGGAATAATACAATTTCAATGTTGTTTTGGCTAGAATATGGTAAAAAGTAGTAGACACTGTAGATCAAGATCAGACTTGACAGTCTGGTCTTTATCTACAATGTTTCCAAATGCAATTTAAGTTGTGGTTATTGCTGTAAGGGTTAATTAAATGTCCCGATTCTGAATTTGAACAAGCTTACTCATGGCCAGCTTTTGGTTTTACATCCAAGCCTGAGTGTGTGTTGGTCCATATGGTATCTTTTTTAAGACACTATCTCCTCTGAAATGATTGAACCAATTTTAACCAAGTGTTATAAAAATCATCTGGTCATGATCCTCTTTATACTTTCTTATATGGATGAAAGACCCATGGACACCTTAGCTAAACATGGCAAGAAAACTGAAAAACTTAAAAAATCTTTCTCTTAACAGCTGCAACTTAGATTTTTTTTGCTATTAAGTATATTTTATCCTTCTACTAGATTCTTGGTAGGATATTAATTCATTAAAAGATGTGGCTCCTGTGGGTCATTTCACTACAGTTCTATCTTGTCAGAAACAGTTTTCTCAGTAGTACTAATTTACATGAACACTCTTTAGATGGGCCTCTTCTAAATTCCTTTATAGAATCCCAATTTATCTACAAAAGTGGCCAATGTGGCTATATTGCTCTGGCTGATAGTGCAATAGCTGGCAAGAACAATCCTTGGATAAACCTCTTTTGGTTTTCTAGGTATCATCTTGATCAGTTTGGAGCTTACAGTAATTACCTATTTCACTAAACTCTCACACAAGATGAACTAAACATCTGGTTTCAAATAGGAGCTATCCAAATTTATTATGAAATGCCCTTCCTAATGATATTGAGTCAGACTTGTGTTCACAAGATAGCCTAATCTTTTGAACATTCACAAATTATTTGTGCAGTGCTCTGTGAAAAGCGGGCTTAATGCATTTGCGAAAAGTATCGACCCAGGTCAGCCTGAAGAGGCTGAACTGGGCTGAAACTTTTCGCTATTGGTCAATTTTCTGTATGTCAAACAACCAGTCTACCTCGTGATTAAGTCGGTTTCTAAAAAAAGTGGATATTATAGATCCATAAGTATGTGATGGCTTTCTTGGTACCATGGATCACAGAGATGCATTAAAGCCCTTTTTGCCAGAGCATGACTAATTCACATTACAAATGTCTGAAAACTCTTTTAAAATATTGCAAATATTCACCCATCAGTTTTTTTTTTGAAAAGCAGTGATGTGAACAAATTCAAATGTAAGAGAGGTAAACAATGTAAATGAGTCTGTCTGTTTTCTATATTTTTTATTGTCTACCTATCTGTCTTTTTAATTTCCTGCTTTCTTCATGTCAGCTACTCTATTGTTTGTAATTTGTTTCTTTATTTCCAGGCTGAAAAGGTTTCCAGTCATTAATATGGTGTCAGGTTATTGCAATATATTTCAGATAAATACTCTTGGTGATGATCTTAAATTTGGGGATGTCATTTTATCAAATCATCCACAAGCAGGTGGCAGTCATCTTCCAGACTTAACAGTCATAACGCCAGTAAGTTACCCATCATTCAAAAATCTCAAATTATATTGGAGATATAACTTGAAGATTTAATATGTATATTTGTAATTTTCAGTGAACATGGATGATCAAAAATCGCTTGATGGATCAATGTGTGTTAGCCTATCACTATACATTCTTTTTCCAGACAAATTGCTGATAAGTAAAAGGCATACATTGAAGATATATGTGAAGGAAAGGCAAATGTCAATTAAGGTCACCTGAGCATGAAGTGCTTAACCTTGTACTATACAGTTCCATATTTTAACGATCCTGAGGAATAAAACTTTCGAAAACATTTGTGGGAACAGAAGAAAATGCTGGTAACCAGCATTTTCTTCTTTTCCCATAATGTTTTCTCAACTTCCAGATATAGATTTAAAGTTTTGAGTCATATTTATTTTGTCATCTGCAAATACTTTGAATTTGGACCAGTCGAAAACTTTGTCATGTGGGAAATAGTTAATCATGATCCATTGTTGCATCTCCTATGTCACGGACAGACATTTGCTCTTTTACATCAGTCATCAACATTTGCACCTAGTAATGATGCAAGAGACATCATATTTGTTTAGAGGATAATGAATCTAGGGCAGAATTTTGTGTTTCTAAAAAATGCTTTGAACTTAGAAATGGTCAACCTGGGTAAGAAGTAGGTCACTAGGTCAAATTAAAGAAGAAAAAAAAATACTCTAGAAGCTATAATTTTGGATTGAATCTGAATGAGAGTTGGTAAGGATATTTTCACTGAAATTATCGTGATTTGAATCTCTGAAAACCAAGATCAAAATCAGGGTGAAATCCTATTAGGAAAAATATATATTTCCATCAGCTATATTTTTGCTCAGACTGTTACGAAAGTTTGTCAGAGGCTTATTCCAAAACTAGGTCATAAAGAAAAAAAGTAGATAGAATGTGCTGAGTCTCAGGGGCTATGGATTTATTACAATCTTATGTGTGAAACTTGGGCAGAATGTTTGGTGCAGTTTTTCAACAGTTCCTCATGAATTCATGAATTACTGGTGTCTGAATTTCTGTTATAGTCCTTGGTGGCTTCTGTACGAAATTCATGCACCAGTATACAGACTGGGTACTGTTACTAATATCAACAAGTGTAGTGCCTGTCTCATATTTGGTTGCTTTCTTAGCCAAGAGCAGACTGTGAAAAAATTACAGTCTGATCTTAGGTCTACATTGTTCTTTCATTTAACACTGTACAGGTTAAAGCATTTAACAAAGTTGTTTAACTCTTTACCAAATGACAAAATTGTAGACTGGTCCAAATTGAAAGCATTTGCAGACAACAAATTATATGTTGCTCAGATGGTGAGAATTGTCTTTGATAGGATAGAAAACATTTAGGGAAAAGGAGAAAATGGTGATTACCAGTATTTTCTCCTTTTCTGAAAATGTTTTCAAAGCCTTGTTGCCAAGGGTCCTTAAAAGTTAGGATTGTTTGGTAAAGAGTTAAGAGAATAGTATCATGTGATTTTAACTGCAGGTATTTACCAAAGAAAATCCCCAGCCTGTATTTTTTGTTGCCAGTAGAGGTCATCATGCTGATATAGGGGGGATAACTCCAGGGTCAATGCCACCTCATTCTAAATATCTTCATGAAGAAGGGGCTGTATTTAAGTCGTTCAAACTTGTTAAGGGAGGAGAATTTCAGGAAGAGGGTGTGTAACAGTGTATATTTCAACCTTTTACTAAATAATTCTGTATTTTTACAACCTTGAAGCACAAGGTTTTTTATAACATTGTAGGAAAGAAGAAAATACTGTTAATCAGCATTATCTCCATTTTGCTCAACGTAAATACTGCCAATCAATATTATCTCCTTTTTGAGCAGCCTTTGTTTTTTGTGAGAGACAAATAACATCATTTGAGTTAAGTTTAAGTTTTTGGTTTCAAATGCTTTTAACTGGGATTAATCTGAAATTTTGTTGTCAGGTGGCCTGGTGAAGGGTTAATACTTAAATACCACAAAATCTTGATTTTAATGACCTTTAGACATAAGGTTTTTGAAAACATTGTGTGAAAAGGAGAAAGGCTGGTAACCAGCATTTTCTCATTTTCATACAATGTTTTCTACCCTTTAACCCTTTCCCAAACAACAAATTTTGGACTAGTCCAAATTGAAAGAGTTTGCAGACGACAATTTTGAATTTGATGAAAATGGCAGAAAGGTCTCAAAACGTGTAGAAAACACTGTGGGAAAAGGAGAAATTGCTCGTTACGAGCAATTTCTCCTTTTCCCACAGTGTTTTCAAAAGACTTGTACTGCAGACACATGAAAACCAGGGCTTGTTTGGGAAAGGGTTAATAGTTGAGTTCCAACATTTTAGCCATATGTGATTTTTTGTCTGCAATTACTTTTGAATTAGACAGGTGGAAAATTTTGTAATCTGGTTAATATTAAGGTTTCAAAATACTAGTTCAAAAAATTACTATAAGATTATTAAAGTACCACTTTGAACTTCAGTATGACTGCATCAAAATGGTAAGGTATTGCATTTATCATGTCTTACTTGATATTGAATCTGCTTTTTACAATACCTTTTATTTTAGTCATTAGTGCCAGAACGGTTGTCAGTTTCTTTTTGACAGACCACCAATATCATTTTCATCAGTACTGTGCAGACATAGTATTGCATATAAGAATAATGGAAATTTCACATCATCTCATTTCAGCTGTTACACAAGCCTTGAAGGATCCTTCAAGGTTTCCAGGGAGCAGTGGAACTCGTAATCTTCATGATAACTTAAGTGACCTTAAAGCCCAGGTAGCTGCTAATCAGAAAGGAATCAATCTCATACTAGGCCTGATTGATGAGTATGGCATAGATGTGGTACAAGCTTATATGTCTCATATACAGGTAGATTGATGTCTCTCAAAATTGGGAAAATATTGTATATGTGTTTTTGAGAGCAGGTGGTATCTTCCATCAATCAATGATTGTAACCCTTTACCACACATTCCCTGGTTTTCATGAACCTGGGAAAGAAGACTTTTGAAAACATTGTGGGAAAAGGAGAAAATGCTGATAACCAGCATTTTCTCCTTTTCCCACAATGTTTTCTTCCCTATCAGAGAACTTAAGCTTTACCCCCCCCCCCCCCCCCATATTGTAAGTGTTTTCAGACAACATTATGTCTGAAGTATGGATCCATAAAATCCATTTTGTCTTTTATCTGTCTGTATCATGTGCTATACTGGTCTTTCGACATGCAGAAAATTGACCAAAAGTAAGAAGTTTCGGCCAGGTCAGCCTGTCGGGCTGACGTGAGTCGATACTTCTTTGCAGATGCATTAAGCCCCCTTTTCACAGAGCATGGCTCATATGTTTAAAATAAGCTAAATTAAACTAAAATGTTCATTGCTCCAGTTTGACTCCAAATGTCACTGAATACATTGTTGGAAAAGGAGAAAACGTTGGTTACCACCATGCTTTTGAAATAAGAAGATTGAAACCAAAGGACTGTAAAGAGTCAAAATGGGTTTGCATAGGTGCATAGGGATCAAAAACATGATTTTGTTTTGTAACGCAGGCTAATGCAGAACTTGCAGTGAGAGACATGCTTAAAGTTATTGCTGAGAAAACCTTAAATAGGACAGGAACAACATCTTTGTATGCAGAAGACTTTATGGATAACGGAGCAAAGATAGCATTAAAGGTGGACATAGATGCCAAACAAGTAAGTGGGAGTAGAACATCTAGACTCCTTCTTCAGGCTGAAGTCAAACAGGGCTTACTCCTGTCACAGGCTGAAGTCACACACAATACATCAAAACAAAACAAATTATCAGAAAAATGGAAGTTAGGTGGAAGAATATTGAAAGGGCCAGCCACTTGGTGGCTCTTACACTTAGAGACATCTTACCTTTCTGCAGCTGAGCTTTGCACCCTGCTCTGTCAATTGTTTGGCTGCAAATGCAGGAAATTATGTATTGTTGTTTACCTGTCTGAAACATCATACTTTATTCATACCTGACAGTCAGCAACTTGACTTTGACACACAATAACCAATGTAGAATCATATGTATAGCACAGCCTACAGTTGGCAGTTACGAATGTGTGAAAATGTGCTTGTCATAAAGAAGCTGGGAAAAATGACAGGTAGTTTCATGGGTTTAAAATCTACAGTTCATTTCACATTGGCACTGAAAATGGTAGTCGTAATTTTGGAATAGTGGGCTCGTATTCCTGGATTGGTGATCCTTGAAGGAAAAAAATCTAGCTTTTTCATATATGCAGCAACAGAGTTTCATCCTCTGTAAATCATATTTCTTTGTACACTATCATTTCAGGGAACAGCTGTCTGTGATTTCACAGGGTCTTCTTATGAAGTGTATGGCAATCTGAATGCACCTAGGGCAGTAACTTTGTCGGCCTTAATCTACTGTCTGAGATGCATGGTGGGCCATGATGTACCTTTAAATCAGGTATACTAAATTCTACAGGAAAGTTCAGATTATACTTACATGCACTAATTTTAACTCTTTATCAGTCAACAGAATTGTAGATATGTTCGTATTGATAGCTTTTACAGACAACAAATGTGGGTAAAATGATGGGGTTTCTTTTTTAAAAGACAGAAAACATTGTAGGAAAAATAAAATGCTATTAATTAGCATATTCTTCTTTTCATGAAATGTTTAAATGGACTTCTTGGGCATAATTCTTTAATGATGGGGGCATTAGGTAAATGGTTAATGATATTGGTTTTAAATTCAAGGACTGGATCATATACATATAATGTCTTTTGAAAAAAATTGTGCTATGATTGATATACCCCTGAGAAATTTGTGTCTTTTTTTTTATGGGCTATACTGTTTCAGCTGTCAGTCTGTCTGTTTGGTTCTCTGTGTTCATGCACTATAGGATTTTGTGTTGAAAATGCCTCCCTGAGTTTTGCTGCCATTCCATGGAAAATTTGCACACTCATTAACAAGAACCTGTGGATATTTAAGACTGTTTTTGGTCATCAGTACTGTTGATATCGGAAAAAAGGAGACCTATTATGTTTATATGTGCTTTGCATTTGCTTCACCTTTCTTTGGAATGATTTATGCTTAACATGTAATGAAGCTATTTACTGAAACATTTTGAATTGTTCTATTTTATAGGGTTGTTTAAAGCCAGTTAAAGTTATTATTCCTCCAGGAAGTATTCTGGATCCCTCCGACAATGCTGCCGTGGTGGGGGGTAATGTATTAACATCTCAACGGATTGTTGATGTCATTCTCAAAGCCTTCGGAACATGTGCAGCATCTCAGGTGAGATAATTTTGAAAAGCATGTTCGACTATCTCACTTAGAATCTACTAGAGTATATGTACATATTTGCCACAGCCAAAAAGTACATTTAGCTGCAGATCCTCACAGTTGCTATAAAGTTAGATTACTGCAACCAGGGTCATGGGCTTAACTTTTTACAAAACAAAATTACAGACTTGTTTGTGTTAAAGGTGTTTATAGACAGCAGATTGATTCATTTACTTTTTTAGGAGAAAAGCTGAAATATTGCAATTTCAAGTTTATTTTAGCTGGATTGTATTGCAATGTTGTGGAGAGTGCAGATCATGATCAGACTCTACATGACATCAGATTATTCTGAATTCATTCTTCTGAGTAGCTATAAAGTCTTGGGCTCATTTGTTAGGGTTTAAGCAGTCATTTGCAGTATACTAGAGCAATGTCAGCTGAATGAGCCCTCTATTAATTTATTTGACATTTTCAGTTTATCGGGTGTACTCAAATGTTGCAAACAGTGAGCTTTTTTGCCAGTGTAATTGACAGTCTTTATCCCAGATCAGACCACATGGTATGGGCAGTTTTGTCTTGAACTATACTGTACATGTAAGAAAATAGAAAATAAACTTATTACTGACACTAGCCTCTAAAAACATTATGTGTTGTTCATTTTAGGGGTGCATGAACAACATTACATTTGGAGATGAACATTTTGGACACTATGAGACAGTGGCAGGGGGTGCTGGGGCAGTAAGTTGTAAAGCCAAATCATTTTAACTCTTAGGTTTGCTTAGCTCGACTCAGTGACCTTTTGGAGACAGTATGGATCAAGATCAGAATGCATGGAAAGTGCAGTCTGATCTTGGATCAACACTGTCCGGAGATACTTTTACCCCCTCAAAATAACTTTGAAATAGCAACATTTGGGATCAAGTTGAAGATTAACCCTTTCCCAAACAAGCCCTGGTTTTCACGTGTCTGCAGTACAAGTCTTTTGAAAACAATATGGGAAAAGGGGAAATTGCTCTTAATGAGCAATTTCTCCTTTTTCCACAGTGTTTTCTACCCTTTTTGAGAACTTTCTGCCATTTTCATCAAATTTAAAATTGTCATCTGCAAACTCTTTCAGTTTGGAAGGGTCTAAAATTTGTCGTTTGGGAAAAGGTTAATTTAACTTATTTAGCAGGATAAGAGTTAATACCTTGTCTTGATTGATTCATACATGTATGTAAGAGCACACCTCGTTTGTAGCTTTTCTCCATGCTGAAGTGAAGCTGGTAGAGAAGTGTATAAAATTTAACAGATACAAAAATTAAGTTAATAAAGGCCAAGATTAAAAGTCAGTGATTAATTTGCATAGCTGTGATAGTTTTTTGGTAACAGACACTCTTTTGGTAGATCCTACTTTTCAAATTAAATTACTCATATTTGATACTACTTATGCTATGGTACTCATTAGAAACGCTCAATACTTTACCACACAATCCCCAAGTTATAACGACCCCCAGGAAGAGGGTTTTTGAAAATATTTTGGGAAAAGGAGAAAATGCTGGTAACCAGCATTTTCTCCTTTTCCCAAAATGTTTTCTTCTCTATCAAAGGCAAATTTAATTATTTGAGTCACGTCTAATTTGTTATCTACAAAGGCTTTCAATTTGGATATGACTAAAATTTTGTTATCTTATAAAAAGTTAAACAGCTTCATGAATAACTACAATATAGTATTAGGAAAGAATGTAAGAGGGTAAATTACCTATTGCTTTTGAACTGTGACCGTTAGATCTTTACCAAACGATAAAATTTTACACAGGTCCAAGTTGAAAGCATTTGCAGATGACAAAGTAAATGTGACTTGAAAATTGAAATTTCTTTTGAGAAGGGTAGAAAACATTGTGGGAAAGGGAGAAAATGCTGGTTAGTAGCATTTTCTTTTCTCACAATGTTTTCAAAAGGCTTCTTTCTCAGGGTTGTTAAAAGTCAGGATTGTGTGGTAAAGGGTTAATTCTTTTTTCTTTAAAGGGTCCTAATTGGCATGGGAGGAGTGGAGTGCATTCTCATATGACCAACACCAGAATCACAGATCCTGAAATTCTGGAGCGCAGGTATAACATAGACAAGACATTGTTTTTTCCTTGGAGAAAAGAGACAGAAATCCACTACATACTTACATGACATTTTATGCTTTTTTTTATGCAGATTTTCAAAAATATTGTTATCAAAGATGCATTTTATATGACATTTTATGCCCATGCAGTATGCAGATTTTTAAAAACATTGTTCCAAAATATGCATATTCTTGTTACAAGTACTTTTGTTTTTTCCACAACATTTTCTTATTTCAATGAGCAAGAGTGGCTGGTGACAACTTCAGTTTGGTAAATATACATGTGTGTTTTCAACTTGCTTGTAAGTGTGTGCATCTGTCCCTACTTGTTTGGAACTTCTGCAACTATGTATGGATTTCAATAGCAACCAATCAGTATTTCCTGATGACACAATTATTTCACATTTATTCATGAATTGAAACTTAATTCATATTATCTATCATGTCCCATGAGCACAACTTACAGATGTAGGTCAGTTATGCACATACCATGCAGAATGACTCTGACAATTCTATTTGGAAAACATACTTTTCTAGCAAAGACAGGGCTGAAACCTGAAAGCATCCTGTTATTACAGATACCCAGTGATACTGAAAAGATTCCACCTGAACCCAAAGACAGGGGGAGATGGTCAATATCAAGGCGGAGATGGGGTCATTAGGGAATATTTGTGGAGGAAGTCTCTGACCCTTTCTGTTCTCACTGAGAGAAGAGTATTCAGCCCTTATGGACTGAATGGTGAGTATTTACTCTTATCTCAGATGATACAAAAGTGAAGTAAACTTTTTTCTATTTCAGTTTAAAAAAAATAGCATTTTTCAACATCTCATTCAAACATGAGAGATTTTGATCTGTTTTAAAGTTTCAGTTAGACAAAATCTGATCAACAGTATGACATGAAAAACTTGAAGAATAAGATCACTACAAAAAAGATGTATGAAAGAGTTATAGCACACTAAGAAATAGCTTTGTAAAAATAATACCTAGATTCAAAAATTTTTCTCACATACGAAGAAGATAAAACTCCTTCAAATACACTCAAGGTCAAAGGTTTATTCCAGTATGCAAATATTGGCACAGTTAACCTTTTCCCAAATGACAAATTTTGGACTGGTCCAAATTGAAAGAGTTTGCAGACGACAATTTTAAATTTGATGAAAATGGCAGAAAGGTCTCAAAAAAGGGTAGAAAACGCTGTGGGAAAAGGAGAAATTGCTCGTTACGAGCAATTTCTCCTTTTCTCACAGTGTTTTCAAAAGACTTATACTGCAGACACATGAAAACCAGGGCTTATTTGGGAAAGGGTTAACCCTTTCGCTACCAAATAAATAAATTACATTATTTCAATGGCAACAAATATACTTCCGCTCAAAGATAAAGAGACAGTTTGGTCAAATAATTGAATAAAGATGTGGACAGTGTAGATCAGAATTATAATCTGTACAGTCTGATCTTGATCTACACAGTCCACAATAGTTTCTTCTGTTGTCTATGGTAAGGAAAGAGTTAAAATTGGTTTGTCACAATTTAAACAGGTGGGCATGATGGGAAAAAGGGCCAGAATCTGATGATGTACAAGGATGGCAGGGTTGTGAATCTAGGTGGGAAGATTTCAGCGGATTGTAAGGCTGGGGTATGTGGACAGCTACAAATGTGTTCAAAGAGTTTCTTGTATGTGCCTTCTCTAATTTCACCAGGGCCTGTATTCACAAATCATTCTTAAGAACATTATCAGTCTTATTCTCCAGAATTTTCTAAATTTGAAAGTAAGACAACTTCTGATTGGCTAAACCATTTGGTTTAGCCAATCAGAAGTTGTGTTACTTTCAAATTTAGAAAATTTTGAAAAGTAAGACTAAGAATATTCTTAAGAATGGTTGGTGAATACAGACCCAGGTGACCTGCATGGCTCAGTTCCTCCAATTCTAGCTAAATTGACCTGAAAATTGGTCTACATATTTGACTTGATGATATCTCGGATCAATTAGAAATTGGGTCGCTAGGTCAAATTAAAGAAATGCATTGTGGGCACTGTAGAGGCCACAATGTTTACTCAACTGACCTGAAAATTTGTCAGCATGTTTGACTTGATGATATCTTGAATGGATTTGAAATTGGGTCACAAAGGGTCATAATCTAGGTCACCAGGTCAGATTACAGAAATACCTTGTGGGCACTCTAGGGGTGGCAATTCTTGCCCAATTCACCTGAACCTTGGTCAGCAAATTTGTTTTAATATCCTGGATGAGTTTGAAATATGGTCACATAGGGTCATAAACTAGGTCACTAGGTCAAATTGAAGAAATACATTTTGGACACTCTAGAGGCCACATTTTCAGCTCAGTTGACCTGACAATTGGTCAGAATGTTTGTCTTAATCATAATGAGTTTTAAATTTGGTCATTATGACCCCGGAGTGAAAGTTTGCCTATTAACTCAGGTGAGTGATCCAGGGCCATCATGGCCCTCTTGTTGTTTTTTTTACCATCTTCAGTCTCATTGATGACATCAATCCATCTAATGTAGTATTTTCTCTATGAAACCTTTATGTTGGTGCTGTAGAGATGTACTAGTGAAAGGTAAGTAACCCATGCTATCAAATCACAATATTGCAACAGTCTCTGTCTCCCTTTTTTATACTTCAGGTCAATCAATGTATGTTCGGTTATACATAAAACAATTTTTGTATTATTCTAAGTTTTTGGTCAGAGTAATGTTGGGAAGGTTAAAACGTTATACAGGGTAGCCCCTACACTTTGGTATGTTGGATGAAGACAGAAACAGCAAGACAGGTAATTCTCACCTGTTATTACTAGTGGTGCTCTTGCAAAAGGGGGTTTGGAGTATATTTGTGATGCATATCAATAATACCCAGTAAGTCATCTCATAACTATGGATCCATAAAATTCCTTTTGTCAAACAACCAATTGAGTCCTGATGTAGAGTGGTCCTTAGACTTGCAGAAAATTAACCAATAGAAAAAAACTTTTTTCCAGGTCAGCCTGTGAGGACTGCACAGGCTGACCTGGATCAAGATGTTTTTCAATGGCATTAAACCCCTTTTCATAATATTCATAATGATTGTAGAAAATAGATATTCACATGTGGAATTGTCATGAATGAGACTGATTTGCTCTGACAGGACTGTATGTCAAGGATGACTAATAACTCCAAAGAAGATTACATATCTTCTTGATTTTTTATCTGAAAATGAATGAACAATTGTTTTGCCAGGACCATCAAGTTGACAGCTGGATTTACAAGGAAATATTGGTCTAACATGTATTGCAAATAAATGTTAGGAATACACTGCTTCAACCACTGTCATCACATAGTGCTTCTATGATGGCACACGGTGGGTATCTAAAACATGTGTAAGGCCACTATTCACATGCATGAAATATACACCTGTATTTATTTTGTTACATGTTGTTGAGATAGACACACAAATTAGAGAGTATTTACTCTGCATTCATGTACTAAAGGAATCCACATACGGCTCGCAACATGCGAAATGAGACCTTTGGATGTTTGTGTAAAGTGTTGTTCCGGATTAGCCTGCGCAATCTGCACAGGTTAATCTGAGACGGCACTTCTGAGACGGCATTTTACGACTACATAAGATTTTTTCATACAGTAGGCTTTCATGAAACAGAAAATCACACAAAAATGGGAAGTGTTGTCTCAGATTAGTCACAAACTGCACAGGCCAGTCTGAGATGATGCACCTTTATGCATATGTCCGAAGGCCCCTTTTTGTGTGTTGCACGCCATATGTGAGGCTAGTCAGCCTTTTTTGACAGCAGAATGTTAACTGTTTCACTAGAAAAAACACTGAATCTTTGTCAGTCCATAATAAGTCTCCATTTACAAGCATCCTTCCTATTTTAAGTGCTGTTAGCATTTTTTTCTTGCAGCCTTTTTTCAACGGACAACCTTTTGCAAATGCTACCAGAATTTTTCAGAAGTCTTAAAACTGAATTATAGATACTGCATCCAAGTTGTTGAGATAAATGAATTTGCTTACATGAGTAAAGCTAAATTCTGTTCACATAGCATATGTGTTTATGGGGAATAATTATTTATAGGCAAATACACTTGTTGACTACCTCTAGAGGTGTGCAAATATAGGTTTACTTACTAGACTTTAAACCCAATGGACATTTCCATTCAAGAAAAAAAGACTCTTTTGAGAGCAAATGTCAAAGTTGCAATTGTCCAGAATGTTTCTGCAAAGTGGACGGTGTAGACCAAAGATCAAACTGCACATTGTTTTACACTGTCTCATCTTGATCTATACTAGTTGCCAAGGCAACCATTGTAGTGAAAGGCACTTTAAGGCTTTATGAACAGAGAGAGTATCTACTGGTACACTCACATGATTAAATGTTTACTTCTGTAAATGCTTCCACATGGCACCATTTTTCATAAATATTGTGGGAGAAGGAGAGAATGCTGGTAGTTAGCATTTTATCCCTTACACGTAATTCCTTCTGCTCTTTCAAAGTAAAGCAAATTACTGTTAGCAGCTATTCAGCAAGTTATTTTAGCAACAATTAGTATTTAGTCTGCAGATGCTTTCAATTGGGACAGGTCTGAACTTTTGTTAAAGGGTTAGTGCATGTTGTAATTAAAAGTGGACAAATTTTGTAGACTCAGATGAGATTACACTGAATGTGATCTGTATTCACAGTACTTTTGTGTGGAATATAGATTTTTGTGAGTAGCATGATCTATATGGATACCTGCATTTTCTGACAACGTTTTCAAAAGCCATGTTTCTCAGGGTCATTAAGACACAAGAAGGTCTGGTAAAGGCTTAATCCCACAAGACAAGTTTTAGACTTGTCCAAAATAAAAAAAAAAAAAAATGCAGACTATTAATTGAAAATTATTCAAATGAGCTTCAGTTCTTGAATAAGAGAGAAAAGATTGTGGGAAGAAGAGAAAATGCTGGTTGCCAGCATTTTCTCCTATACCCACAATATTTTCAAAAAGCATTCTTACTCAGGGGCATGGGATTTTGGTAAAGTGTTAATATCATACCTTTTTTTTTAAAAAACAAATGTGGGCCATTAAAACTGACATGATTTTTAATCAGTTCATAAACATGATATAAAGTTTTAAAGACAATGATTGCCATGTGTGACGATGCTATAAAAGATGTTATAAGGTATCCGGGACTGATAGATACCACATGTATTTTTAATTGTAAACACAAGCTTTCATTTAATTTTTCCATTCCTGTGGAGCACATTAGTGGAGGGGAATGCTTTTTATTCTGTCCCAAGTTGCTCATCTATGAGTCTTACCAAAGTGAAGGAGAAAACAAATACAAGAAATTTCATTTTTCTGTGTAGCTGTGTATGAAGTTTTGAAGACAACTTGTGTATGATTACATATAAAGAAATGAAAAAAAAATATTGTTGATTTTATGGTGTTTCAGTCCTCATCACACAATCCTGAGTTTTAACAACCATGAAAAATAACGTTCTTTAAAACAATGTAGGAAAAGGAGAAAATGCTGGCAACCAGTATTTCTCCCTTTCCCACAATGTTTTCAACTCTATCACAGACAGAAATCACCATTTTAACTACATTTATTATCTACAAATGCTTTCAGTTTGGTCCAGTCAAAAATATTTTTTTTAACCCTTAAAGCACCAAATAAACCCACTGGTCATTTTCATGCTAGAATAAAACCAATATAGTTGCAAATTCATGGCTACCTTTTGCCTGTGGTGTTTTAACATAGCGGACAGTGTAGATCAAAGATCAGGCTGCACGTTTTGTGCAGCCTAATCTTGATCTACACTGGCCGCAAAGGCAACTATATCAGTGAAAGGTGCTTTAAGGGTTAATTTTATTTAGTTATAATTATTGCAGTGACCTGTTGACTATCATCAGTCTTTGGAAAGAAATGGCTGAGCCTGGAAATTGAACCAGCAAACCTTTGGTTTCAAGCCCTTTATGTTACTGATTGAGCCACTAGGATTGGCTGAAGAAAATAAAGAAATTTGGTCTAGATAGAAAATTATTCTGTGTACAGAATGTGCAGTCTTTTCTTTGATCTACAGTGTTTGGTATTTTGTGGGTCTACCCTTTTGAATTTCAATATTTAGGTAATTTTTTTCCTCGCTGAAAATGTCGGTTTCTTGTATGATGCTCTCTGCGTGATTTGTCTTTCATGTCACCAGCACAACTAGCAATCTGGTCATGCATAAAATAGTGAGATATCTTCAGTTTGTAGCAGTTGACCCATTACCACACAATCCAGAGTTTTAACGCCCGCCCCCCCCCCCCCCCCCCGATAGAGGGCTTCGGAAAGCGTTTTGGGAAAAAAGAGAAAATTCTGGTGACCAGCATTCTCTCCTTTTCCCACAATATTTTCTGTCCTCTCTTAGACAAATTCTGTCGTTTGAGCCATATTTATTTTGTCGTCTGCAAATGCTTTCAATTTTTGTCATCTGGTAAAGGGTTAAGGACCAAACTTTGGCAAAGACAATTCTAACCACACAGGAGTATGTAACAAGGTATCATGTAAAGTGTATAATTATAAATTAATCATGATTAAATCTGCGCTGTTAACAAAAGCACATTACTTTGCCTTGACATGAAAAGAGAGTTCAAAGACAATGCATGTGCAATGAAGTTCCAGATATATGTAATGAGTTTCTGAAAAGAAATAATAACACTGAAAACCACTGCTGTCATTTAAAGACAAAAAAAAAAAATCAAGTTGGAAGTTGTGTAGAAAATAATGCTGCTATTTCTCATCCCCAGACTCTTTCTCCCCTCCCCCTTCCCTTTTCCAATGCATTAGGCTCTTTTCTGGTAGATCTGGCATGTATCAGGCTTAATTGATAATCAAGTTGAAAATGTTTGTCTTGAGTGGTATAGCTGGTATATAGCAGTTTTATTCTTGTCCTTCTTTTTTCCTGTAAATTGCATCCTTTCCGGAATGACATGCATCTGAATATCAGTGGTACATAATTCATCTATACTCTGGTTTTATTTATGCTCGTCCCAAAAAACAATTATTGTTTATAACACTGTAAGCTCTGCTTTCGTTCTGATCCATTTTGCAGAAAAATGTTGAATAATTTGAATTATGCTCTGGCAAAAGGGGACTTAGAGCATCTCTGTGATGCATTATACCAATCATGCCATCACATAAAATGGATCCATAAAAGCTACTTTGTTTTTAATGATCAACTTAATCATGAGGTCAAGTGGTCCTTGGACATAAAGAAAATTGACCAATAGCGAAAAGTTTTGGCCCAGGTCAGCCTGCACAGTCTGCAAAGGCTGACCTTGGTCGATACTTTTTGCAGATGCATTAAGCCCCCTTTTCACAGAGCATGGCTTGTTTGTGAATTATTATTTACATTTCATAAGAATATGCAAATAAAGTATGTTTGAACTAAAACAAATATTGGGATAAAAGAACATAATGTATAGGTACAAAGCCTGGTATACTACAGCTTTTGACAGATGCTTTTGTGGATACTTTGAAATCTTTATCTGACAATTAACTCTTTACCAAACGACAAATTTTTGGACTGGACCAAATTCAAAGCATTTGAAGACGACAAATTAAATGTTGCTAAAATGATGATTTCTGTCTTTGATAGGGTAGAAAACATTGTGGGAAAAGGAGAAAATGCTGGTTACCAGCATTTTCTCCGTTTCCCACAATGTTTTCAAAAGGCTTTTTGTTCAGGGTCGTTAAAACCCATGATTGTGTGGTAAAGAGTTAAATCTGGAGAGTGCCAATCAAACCCAACAGACATTTTCAGTCTAGAAAAAAGACCTGAATAATGGCAATATCAAGGTTGCTTCTGTCTAAAATGTCTCAGCAAAGTGAACAGTGTGGATCAAAGATCAGACTGGATGTTTTGTGCAATCTGATCTTGATCTACACTGGCCACAAAGGCATCTATAGTTGTGAAAGGTTATTAACCCTTTACCACACAATCCTGACCTTTAACAACCCCAGGGGAGAGGACTGTTGAAAACAATGTTGGAAAAAGAGAAGATGCTGATAACCAGCATTTTCTCCTTTTCCCACAATGTTTTCTACCATATCAAAGACAGAAGTCATCATTTGTAATACAATTAATTTGTCGTGTGCAAATGCTTTCAATTTGGTCGAATCTAATTTTTTGTCATTTGGTAAAGGGTTAAAAGGTTAATAAAGTTGGCTTTCTTTTTGACGTCTAAAAGTACCGTTTAACCCTTTACTGCACAATGCTGCCTTTTAACGCCCTAGGGAAAGAAGCCTTTTGAAAACACTGTGGGAAAAGGAGAAAATGCTGGTAACCAGCATTTTCTCCTTTTCTCACAATGTTTTCTACCCTATCAAAGAAAAATTGCACCATTTGAGCCACATTGAAATTGTCGTCTGCAAATGCTTTCAAATTGGACAAGGCTAATATTTTGTCGTCTGGTAAAGGGTTAACTGGAGTTGAAGATAACTTTAGTCACAGTTTTCCATTGGGATAGTGTATTTAGAAAAGTTTGTTTGGTGGTAAGACAATCAAATGCATTAAAATTAGAAGGCATTAATGACTAAATGAGAAATAGCGCCTGTAGAGTAATGCAATTTTTTTGTTCGTTGCAATGCTTTTTCACATTTTTCATATTTAAAAAAAGATGTCATTGCACTCTGCAGTCTTGATGTTCACATACACTACCAGCATTTTTGTGTGATATTTTTGCCAGAAACAGCCTTAAGTCTTCACCAAACAATCCAGGGTTTCAACAACCCTGAGATACGTTGTAAAAAACTTTTCCATACATTGTTGGGGGGGGGGGGGGGGAGGGGAAAGGAGAAAATACTGGTGAATAGTCTTCAGCTCTTTCAAAGGCAAATTCCATCAATGAAACTACATTTGTTGTGTCATCTGTAAGTGTTTTTTATTTGAACAAGTCTAAAATTTTGTTGTCTGGTAAAGTGTCAATTGGATGCTCAATGATTCTAAAAGCAAAAACACCCCTTTTATTGCACTGTAATTGTGTTCATTTTGAATCATTTGGGTTTTGGGCATGTAATGAAGTTAGCCCTTAACTAAACAGTCCCATATTTGAATGACCATGAGGTAAAGGACTTATGAAAACAATGCGGAAAAAGAAGAAAATGATAGTTCCAACAAATTCTTTTTTCCATATTGTTTCTACCATATTAAAGGCAAATTTCATCCTTTGAGCCAACTTTTAATGTGTCATCTGCAAATATGTTTAATTTGGACGAGTCCAAGTTTTGTTGTTTGGGACAGAGGTAAGATCAAAATGGTTGTATTTTGAATGCTGTAACCTAAAGTGAACTGTTCATGATGATTCCTGTTTTATGTTAGAACTAAATTGTACATAGTTTAAGAATTATGATGCTGTCTGTTCAAGGGCTTGTTGAAACAATTTTTTCAAACCACTTGATGAGTTGCGTACAACCAGACTGCACTTGTCCATTTTAATCATGAGCACACTGATTAACCCACTACCGCACAATCCCAACTTTTAACGACCCTGAGAAAGAAGCCTTTTGAAAACATTATGGGAAAAGGAGAAAATGCTGGTAACCAGCATTTTCTCCTTTTCCCACAATATTTTCCTACGCCTCCAGAAACAAATTTCAGTTTTTGAGTCGGTTATTTTGTCGTCTTCAAATGCCTTCAATTTTGACTGGCCTACGCCTCCAGAAACAAATTTCAGTTTTTGAGTCGGTTATTTTGTCGTCTTCAAATGCCTTCAATTTTGACTGGTCTAAAATTTTGTTGTGTGGTAAAAAGCTAACAATCTAGTGGTATGTATAAAAATTGCCTGTAGAGCTATGGGTAAACCCCAACAGTTCCTTGCACAACTATAATTGCCTTGTGGCCAGCGCATATGAAGATCAGAGTACAAAAAAACTGCATACTGATTTTTCATCTACTGTCCATTTTGCTGAAGCACAGAGGACAAAAGCTACCATGATACTGTAATTATTTTTAGCTCACCTGAGCACAACGTGCTCAAGGGGAGCTTTTAGGATCACCCGGTGTCCGTCGTGCGTCGTTCATTGTGTGTCGTGTGTCGTTCGTTGTGCGTCGTCAACAATTCTTTAAACATCATCTCCTCCTAAACCACTGGGCAAATTTGGACCAAACTTGGCAGGAATGTTCCTTGGGAGGTCCTCTTTAAAAACTCTTCACAAAATTTGATTCCATCAAAAACTGGTTGCCATGGCAACGAAATGGAATTTTCTAAGAAATTCTTTAAAAATCTTCTCCTCTGAAACCGCTGGTCAGATTTTGAAATAATTTCACAGAGATATTTCTTGGGTGACCCTTTTCAAAAATTGTTCGCGAAATTTTGATCCGTCAAGAAACGTGGCTGTAGTGAATGGGGGCTACTTGCACTATACGGAAATGAAGAAATTCTTAAAAATTTTTCTTCTCTGAAACAGCTGGTCAGATTTTGAAATAATTTCACGCAGATGTTCCTTGGGTGACCCTTTTCAAAAGTTGTTCGTGAAATTTTGATCTGTCAAGAAACATGGCTCTGGTGACTGGGGTCAAATTAAAGCAATACCTTGTGGGCATTCTAGAGGCAACATTTTTTGCTCAGTTGACTTGAAAATTTATCAGAATGTTTGCCTTAATTAAATCTTGGATGAGATTGAAATTGGGTCATCTTGGGTCATAAAGTAGGTCACTAGGTCAAATTAAAGAAATACCTTGTGGGCACTCTAGAGGCCACATTTTTTGTCTTGATGATATCTCAGAGGAGTTCAAAATTGGGTCACATAGGGTCATAAACAATGTCACTGGGTCACATTGAAGAAATACCTTGTGGGCACTCTAGAGGCCACAATTCTAGCTAAATTGACCTGAAAATTGGTCTACATATTTGACTCGATGATATCTCGGATCAATTAGAAAGTGGGTCTCATAGGGTCATAAACTAGGTCACTGGATCAAATTAAAGAAATGTATTGTGGGCACTGTAGAGGCCACAGTTTTTGCTCAACTGACCTGAAAATTTGTCAGCATGTTTGACTTGATGATATCTTAAATGGATTTGAAATTGGGTCACATAGGGTAATAATCTAGGTCACTAGGTCAAATTACAGAAATACCTTGTGGGCACTCTAGAGGTGACAGTTCTTGCCCAATTCACCTGAACCTTGGTCAACAAGTTTGTTTTGATGTCTCGGATGAAATATGGTCACATAGGGTCATAAACTAGGTCACCAGGTCAAATTGAAGAAAGACACTTTGGACACTCCAGAGGCCACATTTTCAGCTCAATTGACCTGACAATTGGTCAGAATGTTTGTGTTAATAATATCTTGGATGAGTTTTAAATTGGGTCATTATGACCCTGGAGTGAAATTTCGTCTAATGACTCAGGTGAGCAATCCAGGGCCATCATTGCCCTCTTGTTACAGTTTGCGCTACTTTCTAAACCAATCAAAAGGCCGGATTTCATTTAAAACTGCTGGATTTAATTCCACACAGACTCAATATCTCGCAATATGTGACCACTTAATGGTTGACCTACTGGGTATATACAAACATTTCCCGCTTGACCTGAAACTCCGCCCACGATATTTTAGCCGGTCGTTGTACAGTAAAAAAAATACAATGTGTGCACTGTCATGTAAGAGGCAGGGACTATTGCAACTTTTTGGATCCTGAAAGGTTGAAAAAAAAAAAACACGTACGAACGTGTTACCTTTATATTCCTCTTGGAAATATCAAAAGAAATCCAAACACTTTTATGATCCAGTATTCACAAAACACTGTGATTTTTTTCCGTTATGAAGATGTAATAAAACAGTCGAAAATCTATCAAATTAAATGCAGATTATGAACATGTAAATGGGTCAAATGAAGGGACAGATGACATAGTCAACTATCAGACAGCATGTATTTGCAGACTCAGTTTTATCTTTGCATAAGCGGACTTAGTTTACAAGTGATCAGCAGAATAAGGGTTATTGTACTGGACTATAAAGAAAGCAATATGATTAAACGTAGAAAGGTTTATGCTGTTTTAAAATATATAAATTGGATAAATTTTTTAATAAATTCTTTGTAAAACTTTTTGTCGTCAACTAGTTCAAAGGATGCGTTTATGGCTGAATTGAGCGCTTTAGTGAATATGAGCGTAGATCAAGTTTTTCGCCACAGACAGTTGTCCTAGATCAGGTTCAGGCCAAATTAAATGTGACGCAATACAACTCAAAATGTGAATGTTAGTACCTCCATCAATCTCAAGAGGCAAGGCGACTGTGCTCTCTGTCCGACTTGTATGGCTCTGTCCTGAGGGAGGCTGCTGTCAATCAGTTGGAAAGTAGGTCAAACTGTAAGTCAGTTATTGATCATATATTTCATTTTTAGGGAATTAAATCTATGATCAATAACTTATAGGAGTCTCATTTCTGAACTAAAAATGTCTGTTGGGTTATTGGGCTCTTTAAAGATTAATGGGTTCCAAATGGATTAATGGATGATAAAAGACTTGTCTTAGATAAGCCAGATTATGTGGACTTTGTAATGCCCTCAGATTTATGTTTAAGTCCTTTGCAGGTGACAAAATCGTTGTCACCTGCTAAGGACAAAGAGCGGTGTAAATTTAAAGAATATGCAGATGACAAAATAAATGTGACTCAAAAATGGAAATACATGTATGGGTTTTTTTTTTTTTTTGAAGGGTAGAACATTGTGGAAAACGGAGAAACATTTTCTCTTTGAACCACAAGTTTGCAAAAGTCTTCTCCTTTAGGTTCATTCAATCTTGGGATTGTTTGGTAAAGGGTTATGCTGTTTTTGTTGTCTTCTATCTGTCACGGCACTTTATTTGCCCCTATGGTTTATGTTTTATGAAAGTATAGGGAATGGAGCAATTACTTTTTGGAAGCAGTTTGCTGTTCTTCACAATGTTTTCTGTATTATCAACTGTTGCCTTTGTAACCCATATAGATCAAGATCAGACTACAAGAAAATGTATGCCCCTACAGTTAGTTGACAAATTACTTTTAAAATGTAGGCAGTTGAGCTATTACTTTTTGAGGCAGTTTGCCTCCCTCTTCACAATTCTTTTGTATTATCAATTATTATTAATGCACATTTCACAATTACAATTGCCTTTGCAGGCAGTGTAGATCAAGATCAGACCACAAAAATATGCACAGCCTAATCTTTGATCTACTCTATAGGTTTTGGTAAGCCATTCTGGATAAGGGATAGTTTGTTATAATTTTCTCCCTTGCCCACAATGTTTTCTATCATTTCTATGAAAAAATCCATTATTTTAGTCACATTTAATGTGTCGTCGGCAAACATCTTCAAATTGGACAGTGTGAAATATCTCCATGCAGTGAAGAGTTTGCCATTTACCACACAATCACAAGTTTTAACGAACTCAAGAAAAAAGCCTAATGAAAACATTGTAGGAAAAGGAGAAAATGCTGGTAACCACCATTTTTCTCCTTTTCCCTCCATGTTTTCCACCCAGTCAGAAAACTTCAGCTCATTTGTACTGATTTTAAATTTTTCGTCTGCATATATATCTAATTTGGAAGAGTCTAAATCTTGCTGTGTGGTAAAGAATTAAGAGTACCAGTAGATATAAAATGTGTTATAAATGGTGAATATTCTAAGAACTAATGAAAGGGTTATGACCAATCAAGCCGGTACCCTGTATCTGTTTGCTGCCTTCACAGGTATTTTGTGTTGATAAAGTACATGCTCCTTTGAAGTACCGGCTCTGATTGGTTCCCCACTGAATCTCCCGTTATAAACTGTCACTAAATGTCATTTTCAATTAATGAAATAATTCAATAACAGATGAGGAGAGTGTCTGCTTTTTAACTTAACCTGCTCCTTACAAGTTAATGGGTTTTTCATCAAACAAGCACTTTCTGTACCATTTAACCCTTAACCAAACCAAAATATTTTAGATTCTTTGAAATTGAAAGCATTTGAAGACAACACAGCAGATGTGACTGAAAAATTTAAACTTAGTTTGGAAAGGTTGAAAACCTTGTGGAAAAAGGAGAAAACACTGCTTACCAGAATATTCTCCTTTTCTCACAATGTTTTCAAAAGGCCCATTTCTCAGGGTTGTTAAAAGTTGGGATTGTGTGGTAAAGAGTTCACCCTAAAGCTGCTAAATAACTGAAATTAAACTTTCAAGCCCATAGTAAAAAGCCAAATTTTGGTTTTTCAAAGGCATTTGAGGGGGATGGGGACATATCTCCCTATCAGGTAATGTAGATCAAAGATCAGACTGCACATTCTGTGCAGTCTGATCTTGATCTACATTGTCTGCAAAAGCAGTATAAGGGTTAATCCAATCCACACTTTCATGTTTCAGATTTCTGTCATTTATCCCTTTCATAGGTTGACCTGAGTAACTTTAACCCTTTACCACACAATCCCGACTTTTAACGACCCTGAAAAAGAAGCGTTTTGAAAACATCGTAGGAAGGAGAAAATGCTGGTAACCAGCATTTTCTCCTTTTCCCACAATGTCTTCTACTCTTCCCAAAATGAATTTCAATCTTTCAGTCATATTTGTTTTGTTGTCTGCAAATGCTTTCAATTTGGACCAGTCTAAAATTTTGTCGTTTGGTAAAGGGTTAATGGATACCACAGATCGAGGATCTATATTCATTTACCATTCTTAACCCTTTACCACACAATCCCAACTTTTAACAACCCTGAGGAAGGCGTCTTTTTAAAACATTGTAGGAAAAGTAGAAAATGCTGGTTACCAGCATTCTATCCTTTCCCACAATGTTTTCTACTCTTTCAAAGACCAATTTCCTCATTTGAGTCAAATTTAAATTGTCATCTGCAAATGCTTTCAATTTGGAGAAGTATACATTTTCCTCATGTGGCAACTAGTTGAGAACTGCTTAAGCCTTATTTTCAAAAATTTTCTTAAGAAAAAGACAGAGAATATTCTTTAGAATGGTTGGTGTATACGCACCCCAATCAGATTTTACAGATCTTTGATCTGCTCCTTCTTCTACTTCAGTTTAAATTGTGACCAAAATCTCTGTGTGTTAATTCTAGACTGAAAATTAATTACTAGTAGCTGTTTCACAATGTAATTCGTTTTCAACTAATGATAACTCCTTGTGCCTAGCTGCAGACCCAACAATCCCGACTTCTGAAAACATTTTGACAGAAGATAAAAACAGTTTGTTATTGGGCAATGTTTCTTTAGGTAACAGTGTTTTACTTCTATTCATGTATGAAAGCTTAGTTTGTGTTGATTATCCATATTTTACATGGGGTTTCAAAGTCATCAGCGCTGAGTCTGGTAGCTATGTCAGTAGCATACAGGACTTGAGAACAAGGGGTCGCTGGTTAGTTCCCCGGCCAATTTCTTTCCAAGGATTGATGATAGTCATTATGACAGGATTCATTCCTCTCTCACCGCTGACCATTGTTTCGACGATGGTTATGTGGGAAAGCAGCCTTTGGCTTGGAAAGAATATTGTGTGAAGTTCTGGTAAAAGAAACTCCATGAAAGCATGGATAGGTGCACTAGCCACAGTGGTATAACTGAAATAATTTTGAAAACGGCATTAAACACCATACAATCAATCAGTCAAAGTCATCTGCTACAAATTTATAGTAGCAGGGCACAAGATAAATGAAAGGAATATTCTTCTTTCCAGTATTAAATACTTCAGATATAATCTTTCCTTGACTAGAAGTAACTTGAAACAGTCAAGAAGGTAGATAATCATGCAACAAGTAATTGCCACAGATTTGGATTAGAATACACTTGATTGTTCTACCTACGGTATATTATTTTATAAGAGTGTTATACAGGGTGGGGGAAACTTGACACTGACACTCTGAAGGGTATGAATGTTTCCTGTCCATGGCACTCACTTAACTCTTTACCATACAATCCCAAATTTTAACATTCTTAAGAGTTATAAGGCTTTTGAAAAGATTGTTGGAAAAGGAGAAAATGCTGGTAACCGACATTTTCTCCTTTTCCTGCAATGTTTTCTTTCCTATCAGGGACAAGTTACGTCATTTTGGCCATGTAATATATATGCAAATGCTTTCAATTTGGACCAGTCTAAAATTATCCTTTGGTAAAGAGTTACCCCTTTACCAAATGAATCTGTTTTTAGATGGTGTCTTTTTGAAAACATTTTGAGAAAAGGAGAAAATGCTGGTGACCAGCATTTTCTCTTTTGCCTACAATATTTTCCACCTTTTCAAGGATAGGTCCCTTTATTTGAGCCACACTGATATTTTGTCATTATGGTAAAGCTTAAAATTGTGTTGTCGTGTTCAGAGTTAAAAACCCACCAGCACACAGGACCGTATCCAGCAAAGATGATTTGCTTAAGGGAAAGATTGACTTTTTTTGATGGATATTGAAAACATTATGGAAAAAGAAGTAACTCTTTATAACAAACAGTTGCTTTTTCTTCCCTCAAGGTTTACCCGAGTTCTTTGATTGAAGGGATCTAGAAATGGAGTTTTGTATAGGAGCAGGTTAACAAGCTTCTGTTAAGTAAGTAATTTATTGTGACAGATTAGCTTAATCAGGTTTTTTATCTACGTAATAAAATTGTGGGAGGATAAACACATTACTATGCAAAAAATGCCACTATGGCTACTTAAATCATTGAGGGAAAAGGATTAAGATATTGCTTGTCGCAAGTTATTGTTACCTTTTTCTATAACGTTTTCTTTCATTCTAAAATGTTTAACCAAAAATACTTCAAGTTCTTTAGATAGTTTGATTTGCTTTAGCCAGTGATATGTCTCAAAACTGGCATGTACATGCATGTAGGGCTTCATATTAAGCATGCACACACACACACACACACACACACACACACACACACACACATATATATATATATATTAAAAAAAAAAACAAGAATAACATCACATGGGAGAATATAAGAATAAGATTTATTGCCGACCGGTTTCTTCCATTAAGGAATCATCAGGGCAATCTAACAATAAACGACGTAGCAACGTTGCGTTGCTACACACAATCACAAAAATCAGTGACGTCATTTACTTAATGTTCAATTTAGGCATAAATTTTTTAATGAATGATTGTTCTTTGAGTAACCTAGCTGAAACATTTTCGTTGCGCATTTTAAAGAAAGGAAAGATCGAAAACTTTGGAGAGGTTTTAGAACATTTATCTAGATGAGCACTTAAAGGCATTTGTCTTGTTAATGGGTCTCTCACTTGTTGAATATGTACGGTTTTCCTATTTCTTAATTTGTCACCAGTCTGTCCGATGTAAAATTCCCTACACCCGTTACAAATTAAAACATAAATTACATTTTGATATTATTACCTTCAATAATATAATCACACAGTCCACATCGTGGTTCTCCGCACTTCTTTACGCACGCGGCGATGTCTTCATTGAACTCAGACCGCGTAATAAGGCGTTTAAGATTTGGGAGCTGTCTTTTACATTTTATTATTCTGGTGTCTGTAATTATACTATTCATTTTTTCATCCTTTGTTAGAAGAGTCAGGTTAGATTTTAGATTTTAGCAATCCAAATACTTCTCTGTTTTTAGGTGCTCATCTAGATAAATGTTTTTTATGTATTATCCTTGAACCGGTACCAGTTGGACTTTTCACACACACACACACACACACACACACACATATATATATATATATATATAAAAAAAAAAAACCCATTTGGATTTAATTTGAAGAATACTGGCAGGGATGGGAGAGCTTTGAAATCAACATTTTGATGATATTATTTGGATAGACATTCCTAGATTTTTAAAGCAATTTCTTTCAAAATACTCCGACATATTTGTGATAAATTGTGATTGCAAGTCTGTCTGTAGTGAAGATTATAGCCTTTTTAAGTGGTAGAAAACACATTCTTGAAGCAAGTAAAAAACTGAAAACATTTCTGCTTAATGTCACTTGCTTTTTACTACTCACATTAGCTTACTGGGTAGTATACTGGGCTGGTATTCTATACGTTATAGGCTAATTTCCCTGCTCAAAAAAGCTTTTTTTCCAGAATTTATTAACTCTTGACCAAACTGCAAAATTTTGGACTTGTCCAAATTAAAAGGTTTTGCAAATGGCAAATGAAGTTTGTGACGCAAAAATTGAAATTTTTTTTGGAAGGGAAGAAAACGTTGGGGTTACCAGCATTTTCTCCTTTTCCCACAATGATTTTATAAGCTTTCTTTCTCAGGATCGTTAAAACTTGGGATTGTGTGGTAAAGGGCAAAAGTCACTATATGGGACTTGTTCTAAAAGGAAAATGTCCTTTGGGTTTATTTGGCGGTTTAAGGGTTAACCCTTTCCCAAATGACAAATTTTGGACTGGTCCAAATTGAAAGAGTTTGCAGACAACAATTTTAAATTTGATGAAAATGGCAGAATGTTCTCAAAAAGGGTAGAAAACACTGTGGGAAAAGGAGAAATTGCTCGTTATGAGCAATTTCTCCTTTTCCCAGTGTTTTCCAAAGACTTGTACTGCAGACACGTCAAAACCAGGGCTTGTTTGGGAAAGGGTTAAGCAACATGATTGTGTGTGTGGTGTCCATGGTTGTGAGGTAGAGCATCAGCCTCATAACCACAAAGTCCCGAGTTTGATACCAAGGAGCGGGTGTCAACTTTGGGCCTGTTCATTAGGCCTACACATTCGGCGTGAGTACTTTTGTAGTTCCCAGGAAGCAGAATCGAGAAAGATTAGTATAAGTTGTAAAAACTAGTTTCTCAATCAATGTAAAATAAATAAGTTTAACTCTTTACCACACAATCCCGACTTTTAACGACCCTGAAGGAGAAAGCTTTTGAAAACATTGTGGGAAAAGGAGAAAATGCTGGTAACCAGCATTTTCTCCTTTTCCCACAATGTTTTCTACCCTTCCTAAAACAAATTTCAATTTTTGAGTTATATTTATTTTGTCGTCTGCAAATGTTTTCAATTTGGGCTAGTCTAAAAATTTGTCGTTTGGTAAAGAGATAAACTAAAGCAACATGATTGGAAAAAAGAAATGAGCACATTTAAAAGCCAGTAAATCTCCATTTCAATGGTATGTGAATATGTCTATGTATGCATTCACACCCCTGTTACAAGTTTCTTACTCCCAGGTTATCTCTGTTTTATGTCAGGGTTATGCATGTTCATTGACCTTAGGTGAGATAATATGCTTCAAACTGAAATGAAGTCTTTTTTAACACCCATTGGATGATAAGTGAATTTTGAATTATGCTTACCTGATGGCTTTGTGCTTAACCCCTTACCACACAATCCAAAGTGTTAATGACCCTGGAGGAGAAGACTTTTGAAAACATTGTTGGAAAAGGAGCTCTGAATACTTGATGAAAAGGTATTCTAAAACATAGACCAGCAGTGCCTTGGGACACATAGAGAACCCTTGTAGTTATGAGCATTCATCACAAAAAAAAACTTCAAAGATTTAACTCTTTACCTAACGACAAAATTTTAAGCATATCCGAATCCAAAGAATATACATACATGTACGACAGAATTTGATGTGGCCCAAATGATTTGATTTCTCTTTGAAAGGGTAGAAAACATGGGAAGAGCAATAAATGCTGGTTACCAGCATTTTCTCCATTGCCTACAATGTTTTCAAGCCCATTTTTCTTGGGGTAGTTAAAACTAGGCATTGACCCAGAGAAACAAGGCTTTTGAAAATGTTGTGGGATAAGGAGAAAATTCTTAACCATCATTTTTGCCTTTTCCCACAATGTTTTGTACCCTTCCTCAGTCAAATTTCAGTTTTCAAGTCGCAATTATTTTGTTGTCTGCAAATGCTTTCAATTTGGATGAGTCTAAATTTTGTCGTTTGGTAAAGAGTTAACCCTTTACCAAAAAATCCCAAGTTTTAATGACCCAGGAGAAAAAAGGCTTCTGGAAACATTGTGAGAAAAAGAGAAAATGCTGGTTACTAGCATTTTCTCCTTTTCCCACAATGTTTTCTACCCTCTCAAAGAGAGAAATCGTCTTTTAACCCTTTACCACACAATCCCGACTTTTAACCACCCAGAAGATAAAGGCTTTTGAAAACATTGTGGGAAAGGAGAAAATGCTGGTTACCAGCATTTTCTCCTGTTCGCACAATGTTTTCTACTCTATCAAGGACAAATTTTGTTATTAGGGCCACCTTTAATTTGTTGTCTGCTTATGCCTTCGATTTTGACCAGTCTAAAATTTTGTTGTGTGGTAAAGAGTTAAGCAACATCTGATTTGTTGTCTGCAAAATGTTTTCAATTTGGACAACTCAGCTTTAATCATTCCTTTAATGCAGATATGCATACTAAATGACCAAAGCTGTCGATGCGCCATAAAACAGCATTCATTCATTCATTGGCCAACTCAGTTGGTAGGACTTGAGAACAGGAGGTCGCTGGTTCAATCCCCAGCTTGGCAATTTTTCCGAGGATTGATGATAGTCATTGCGACAGGATTCATTCCTCTCTCACAGCTGACCATTGTTTCGATGATGATTATGTGGGAAAGCAGCCAGTGGCTTTGAAAGAATATTGTGCAGAGTACTGGTAAAAGAAACTCCAGAAAAGCATGGATAGGTGCACTGGCCACCAGGATATAATTGAAATAATGTTGAAAGCATGGTTGTGTGTGCAACCTTGAAGCTGTCAGGGGCAACACTTGGCATGAAGATACAAAAATGATTATTATTTAATAAAATAAAGATGAAACAGGTCAAAAACTGGCAGAAAACAGTTAAAGATATATCTTTAACCCTTTTATGGTGACTCACTGACCTTTTATAGGCAGTGTAGATCAAGATCAGATTGTACAGAAAGTGCAGTCTCATCTTGGATCTACCCTGTCTGACAAGGAGATAATTTCTCCAAAAGGTAAGTTTTTATATAACATTTTCAGATTTTTACTATCAACTTGAAAGTTTTATTGAACTTATTTAGCAGGATAAGGGTTAAGGCACATTTATAATGTAGTCTGCAGTTTATAATTGTAATTTGGACAAGTCTGAAATTCTGCTGTGTGGTAAAGGATTAAAATATCCACAGTGTAGATCAGTGATCAGACTGCATGTTCTCTTGTTTAGGCAGCTAAGTAAATGAAAGATAAAGGTGGATCAGTTTGGTAGAAAAAAGCCCACCTCTAGCATTTTCAAGACTGGCTTGTCCAGCATTTCTCTCAGAATATCAGACAGTGCAGATGAATGATCAGAATTCACCTTATGTTTGTGTTGTAATGCATGGTGAAGCTGTGTGGATGGGAAGACCATACTAAGAACTCACTTGGAATTGCCTGTCAGTCAAAATATATTAGTTTTGCAGTAATAATGAGATAAGATGCTTTACCCATAGAATTCCAATTGAATGCACATGTATTTGGCATTTTTGAGATAGTAAAAAGACCATTATCACATATTCATGGTTGCTTTCTCTGGATGAGGACAGCCAAGGTTCAAGATCAGACTGTGGAGAAAGTGCAGAGTGATCTTTAGCAACACTGCCATCAAAACCATGTAAAGTTGAGACTATCAGGCTAAGGGTTAATTATCTACAGTTTTCCCACATAGAGATTCTCCAGAGGTTTAATTAGTAAACATTTTTTGTATTACTTCATTTTTGTTCCCTTTGTTGTTTTTTGTGCTGCAATCTTTGAAAGCTAGCCTTTGTGAAATTGCTTCTACGGTACATTATGCTAACCCTTGGTCTCAGAGACCTGCACTATGAGTATGTTGATTCTAATAAAGCAAACTTTCAACTCTTTACTAGTTGACAGAATCTCCTGCTTTATAGCCTCTAGGGCTAAAAAAAAAAACCTTAGAGACATTATCAAGTTTTGTGCAGTCTGATCTTGATTTACAATGGCCATAGTGGCAACTGGATACCTTTGCCAGACAACAAAGTTTTAGACTTGTCAGTATGGAAAGCTTTTACAGATGATAAATTAAGTGTTCCTTGAATGATTGTATTTGTTTATGAAAGGTCTGAAACATTGTTGGAACAGGAGAACATGCTGGTTAACAGCATAACCTTTACCCAAAATGTTTTAAAAAGGAAAATGTTTAACACAAATTGTGAAATATAAAAAAGAAAATAGACATGCTCTGTGAAAAAGCGGGCTTCATGCATCTGTGAAAAGTATCAACCGAGGTCAGTCTGTGCAGTCTGCACAAGCTGACCTTGGCTGAAACTTTTTGCTCTTGGTCAGTTTTCTGTATGTCAAAGGACCAGTGTACCTTATAATACAGTCAGTAGATTGCTCGGTAGAGGGTTCCTTTGCAAAGGATGATCTGATCAGTAGTTGACTTATAAAAACATTATTGTAAAGGAGAATCTGCTCATGACAAGTAACATCTCCTTTTACCACAAAGTTTTTTATGTATATTGATGAATTGAACAGTGATTCTTGTTAGTCATCTCTTTTTTACAAGAACTTTGTCAATGTTTATGTGTTTATGTAAATATTTAGAAGGCAATTTGTCATTTTTTTACTTTAAGAACACCTCTGAAGAATTTGTGAATGAAAAGTTTGGTATTGTTTTAGTAAATGACACAAAAGATAGGACATGATTTGATGGCATGCATATATTATGTATACCTTTATGTACATAATGTAGGAAATAAGTGTGAAAAAAAAATGATCATCATGACCTAAACAGGAACTAAGCATGCTTAAGCTTTTTGAAAGTCATGAAAAAAAAAATAGAAAAAATGTGTGCAATCTGTAGAACATGCTGTGAAAATTATGACTGCCTAGATAGGAGTTAATCCTTTACCACACAATCCCTAGTTGTAACAGTCTTGAAGAAAAAAGCATTTGAAAACATTGTGGAAAAAGGAGAAAATGCTGGTAACCAGCATTTTCTCCTTTTCCAACAATGCTTTCTGCCATTTTCATAGAGAAGCCCAATTTGTTCAGCCACATTTAAAATATCGACTGCAAATACTTTCAGTTTGGACAAAACTAAAATTTTGCAATGTGTTAACGGGTTAAAGTAAAAGATAAAATCATGAGGAAGAGTCAGGCTATAGAAATCCTGGAAGCAAGCTTCATTTTTAACTCTTCACCACACATTCCCAACTTTTAATGACCCTTAGAAAGAATCCTTTTGAAAACATTGTGGGAAAAGGAGAAAGTGCTTTCTACCTTTTTACAGACAAATTTCATTATCTAAGACCTATTTGATTTGTGGTCTGCAAATGGTTTCAATTTGAACATTTCTAGAATTTAAGATTAAACTCTTTACCAAACGACAAAATTTTAGACTAGTCCAAATTGAAAACACTTGCAGACGACAAAATAAATGTGACTCAAAAATTAAAATTTGTTTTGGAAAGTGTAGAAAACATTGTGGGAAAAGGAGAAAATGCTGGTTACCAGCATTTTCACTTTTTTCCACAATGTTTTCAAAAAGCTTCTTTTTCAGGGTCGTTAGAAGTCGGGATTGCGTGGTAAATGGCTAATTATCTCTCAGAAGTGTCGGGATTGTGTGGTAAAGGGCTAATTATCTCTCAGAAGCATTCCTTCATCCATTTATCACAGCAAAGTGTAAAAATCACTCAGTGCCAGGCAGAGAATTTGATAGTTAGATTTATTTGCAGAAAAAAACAAGATAAATAATACTGCATTTCCTTATGTCATTGAGATTTTTTTTAAAGGCACAATGATGGCAAAAAATAATAATGTGGGTGTTAAAATTCATTTAACCCTTTACCACACAATCCTGAATTTTAACGACCTGAAAAAGAAGACTTTTGAAAACATTGTGGGAAAAGGAGAAAATGCTGGTAATCAGCATTTTTTCCTTTTCCCACAATGTTTTCTACCCGATCAAAGACAGAAATCATCATTTGAGATACATTTAATTTGTTGTCTGCAAATGCTTTCAGTTTTTTCTAGTCCAAATTTTTTTTCATTTGGGAAAGGGTTAAATCATACTATTTAAAAGTATGGAAATCAATGTGACAATGACAAGCTATTAGACCAAGTGTTAGTCACTGGCAGAAAAATGAATTTTAAAACTATGATAAAAGTTGCAAGGTCAACCTATCTTTTGTTGACTTTTTGCTGATTTTGTATTTTTAATTTTTGCACCAGCGACTAATGCTTGTACTGACATCACAATAACAGATTGTTATCTTCACAATAATAATTTCCTTACTTTTAAATGGTTCAATTTAAATTTAAATCCATTTTTACACCTGCATCATTTACTTTTGGTGGCTAGTGTGCCTTTAATCTCATTGTCTTTTGATACAGTGTGCAGTAAATAACATTTAAAACATCCTTGTGAATAGGGATAGTCAACAAGAATTAAATTTTGATACATATGTACCTGTGGTAACATTATGGCTAAAGAAAAATTGCACCTTTTTCTAAATTAAAAGCTATAGATTTTTGCACATGACAAAAGTGTGTCAAATAACGTTTTTTGTTTATGATAGGATAGCAAACAAGATGGGAAAATGAGAAAATTCTGGTTACCAGCATTTCCTCCTTTTCCCACAATGTTTCCAAAAGCATTTTTTCTTAAGGTTGTTACAGCTGGGGATTGTGTAGTAAAGGGTTAACATCGTGGTCGTAAAAACTGATCATAAAGGTATAAATATAATGCAAGGGCCATGGGATTTTTCATCAGACTGAAAATGTAAATATCATTTATTTTAGTGTTATCTGGTTTAACATATCTTGCCAGGTTTTATGGAATGGTGAATTAAGAACATGAACTGAAATCATAAACAGATTAAAGAAACTGCAAGGTTTTATTGCACTATAATCTGGCCAGAGTTTCACTGCCAACTGGGTCTGTATACATTATTTTTTCCCTAAACCTTTACCTTACAGTCCAGAGTTTTAATGACCCTGGGAAAGAAGCCTTTTAAAATCATTGTGGGAGAAGAAGAAAATGCTGTAACCAGCATTTTCTCCCTTTCCCACAATATTTTCTACCCTTTCAAAGAAAAATTGCACCATTTTAGCTATATTGAAAATGTCATCTGCAAATGCTTTCAATTTGGAAAAGCCTGAAATTTTGTCGTCTGGTAAAGGGTTAATTCTTTCAGGGCTGTATGATGATGATCCATATTACCCTGTAGAGGACCAAAGAAACAAAACTGGCCATTTTTAGTCTAAAAATGTAGCTCCAGATAATAGTAGATGTATGTCCGGGGTCCGTATTCACTAACCATTCTGAAGAATATTCTTAGTCTTATTCTCATGAATTTTCTAAATTTGAAAGTAATGCAACTTCTGGTTGGCTAAACAAAATGGTCCACTTTCAAATTATCAAAACTGTTTACTGATTCAAAGTAATAATGATGAAAATCACTTTATAAATTATTAAGGTAATCATATTTATTATTGCTCCCCGGCCAAAAGTGGATTGATGAAAAAAAATTGATGAAACTTCGTACTTGTGTTCCTTATGATAGTTCACAGATATACTTTTTTTGTGATTTAATGCAACATCATGAAAAAAGGGGGCTTGATGTATATTTCCATTATAGACCAATATCTCATTGTTTGTTTTTATCTGATGAAATGTGTTGTCATGGATAAAGGGGGCTTAATGTATAATTCAATAATTCATTATGGACCAATTCTAAAAAGGCCACATGTACATGCAAACACAATACCTCTTATTTAGTGTCTTTCGGCAGGGTATATCATTTCAATGAAATAACTTGTTTTCATACATATTATAATGTATATGGTGTCTAACAAGCTATCCTTAGATTCAAGATCAGACACCATCTTTTTTACAGTATAGTGTCTAATAGAGCACATAAAACTGCGCAAATTTGTTGTAATTTTTTTAATTGATGAGGCAGTTGATACCTTATAAACTATGTTCAATATACTTGAACAGTATACTGACAACTTGGCACAACTTCCACTTGCTTTAGACAAGATTGAATACCCTCCTGTTTGTATGAGGTCAAAAGGGAGATAACTCTCACTGGGTGGGAGGGTAGTTAGGGGCTACTTAGTTGTTGAAATGCTGGAATTCTACCAAGAAGATATGTTCTTGTATCGTTATCTTCTTGATATGAACTGGGTTAGTGATAAGCTGATAAAGCAGAAGATAAGCTTCCAGGATTTATGGAATTGTTTTAAAAGAAAATAATATAATTTAAATAACAGCATTTCTATTAGCCTTCCTCTGATTTTTTTTAATATACCTTTGAACATAGTCTATGGTCAACATGTTCAATTGTAAGATTGTTCCCAAATCATTTTGTTAACTCTTAGAGTGCCTTTCACAACTACAGTTGCCTTTGCAGTCAGTGTAGATCAAGATCAGGCTGCACTAAACATGGAGCCTGATCTTTGATCTTCACTGTCCAGTTTGCTGAAACACTATAGCAAAAGCAACCATGGTATTGAAATTATTTAGTTTGAATTTCTAGAATGAAAATGTCTAATTGGTATATTGGGCACTCTTAGGGTTAAAAAAAGTGACCTTTTGAGACACACAGAGTAGGAATGGTTGCATTTTTAAAACATTTCTTTGATATTTTACCATCTACTTATTATCTCAGGAGACAAATTTTAGCAGATGACTTATAAGGTATTTTTGTAAAATATGGATGAAAGAATGAATTAACCTGTTACCAAACAATCCTGACTTTTAAGAGGCCTGGGGAACAGGGCTTTTAAAAACATTATGGGGGGAAAGCAAAATGCTGGTTAATGCCATTTTCTCCTTTTTCCACAATGTTTCTATCCTGTTAAATACAATTTTTATGTTTTGTATACAATTTTAGCTATACTCTTGGAAAAGGGGGTATAATGGATCTCCGTAATGCATGGTACTAAGAAAGTCATCACATAATTAACTCTTTACCACACAACAAAAATTTAGACTAGTCCAAATTGAAAGCAATTGCAGATGACAAAATAAATGTGACTTAAAAAATTGGAACATGCTTTTGGAAGGGCAGAAAACATTGTGGGAAAAGGAGAAAATGCTGGTTACCAGCATTTTCTCCTTTTCCCACAATGTTTTCAAAAGGCTTCTTTCTTAGGGTCGTTAAAAGTCGGGACTGTGTGATAAAGGGTTAAGGATCCATAAAATCCATTTTTGGATATACTGTTTAAAATGGAGAAAATGCTGGTAGGCAGCAGTTGTTCCTTCTTCTACAAAGTTTTCTACCCTTAGAAGACATACCATCTTTTAAGGGACATTTAGTTTGTCATAGATCTGCAAATGCTTTCAGTTTGAACAGTACTAAAGTTTTGTGTTTTGGACAAATGGAGTTTTATAATGACAGAATAAATATCGTTAGAAAAGGAGCAGCTTCTTGTATAAGGTGATTGCTTCTCTTCTGGTCATGTTTTTGAAAGTGGTCTACTGCAATGGCATAGAAATTATCCTACAAGAGGCAAAATATTAGCGTAGATTAAATATTTACCTTGAGTCTGATTGATTTTGAACTATAATTATTTACAAACAATCTGCCATAGATGAGGACAGACAAGACATTGGCTGCTGGCTTAAGTTGGATATTTACTCCTTATAAATATTTTTTTCACTTGGTATTTTTAAATTTGTAGTCTGGCAACTATCCTCTTAGAAATATGAAGTTCAAATTTGTGAGCCTAATATGTTGATAGCAACTTCAGGTCTGTTAGTCAAAATTAAGCACTGCAATCGCTGTACATGTGCTTCATATGAAATGAACTGCTCCTGGTAACCAGCATTTTCACACTATTCCACAGTGTTTTTTTTATGCCAAAGATCAATAATATAATTTGAACCTCATTATGATTAAATGTGTAAGTTGCAAATGCTTTTGAATTTGACAAGTCTAGATTTGTGTCAACTGGTCAAGGGTTTAACCAACAATTACCCACTATTTTCAGGATGTGTTCCTGCTACAAACTCCAGGTGGAGGGGGCTATGGTGCACCAAATCTAGAAGACAAGGAACCAGACAGGAAAAGGAGAAAATTGGAGAGCCAGGATGTACAACTCTCAAAAGTTGGCACTGGAAGTGTGTTTGAATACAAGAGGGCACAAGAGTCAGTGTAGAGTAGCTTTTTTTTTTTTTTTTTGTTACAAAGGGAGGATACTCATTCCTTCTTATCCTGAGTGATGGTCCTTCTTTTTTTTTTTTTAAATACTTTTGATGAGTATTTAATACTCCCTTTTGTGATCTGTTTTTACCCTTTGTTTAATATTTTACTTACAAATTTGTGCAGCAGTAGGTCTGATTCCTTATGTAAAATTAGATCTGTGTGCAGTTTTGTACCATTTGCTGTGTAAGAGATGAAAATTCATCTTGTATAATACTTCTGACTTCATCTTGGCTTAATTTATATGGTTTGATGATTACAATCAAGAAGACATTGCCACTAGAAGACTGTTTTTTACTGTGGCAAAGGAAAATATTTGGTTTCAAACAATTTTTTTTCTTTGCCACAAAGTGTTTCCTTATTTAGGAAATTAAATTTTAACTCTTTATCAAACTACATCTTTTTTACTTGTCCAAATTGAAAGCATTTGTAGATTGAAATTCAAATGTGACAAAAATGATTGGACTTGTCTTTGAAAGGGCAGAAAACATTGTGGGAAAAGGAGAAAATGCTGGTCACCAGCATTTTCTCCTTTTCCCTCAATGTTTTCAAAAGGCCTTTTTCCTAGTTGGTCATTAAAATCTGGGATTGTTTGGTAAAGGGTTAATCAATACTATAATCCATATTGAATTGGGACATGTGCAAAGTCATCTGCAGCAATTTGTAACAGAAGGTTTAATTTATGTAACATAAAGACAAATTTTACTCAGATATTCAGCAAAGGAAGCTTCTTTTATTCTAGAAAATGTATAGAAATAGAAGATAATATCATAATTTATCGATGTGTTACACAGATATCCATTCTTCAGAAGGACAAAGTGTGTAAAGAAGTAGTGCATCAATTTATTTATTTTTTGAAGGAAATTTGATTTTAAAAATTTACTAAATGTAAAGGTGGTTATAAAATTTATCACATTTTTGTTTTGACTTTTTACTCTCTTTTTTGTTTTCTTGAGTTTTTGGATACTTCTACAAGTAGCAGTGATAATTTTTGACTATGCCATTGACACTTGTTTGTGTACAAAAGAGACCAAAATGTTTGCATTTGTAACGCTGTATTACCAGAATGTTGTGGAATGGACAGGTCTTTGTAGACCCATGCTGCATGTTCAGTTTGCAGTTTGGTCTTGCTTATATTGTGTGCAAATCTAGTATAACTTTATGTTGAGCTCAGCAGGCAAAAGATCAATGAAGGTGACTTATATTTTTAGAAGACAATAATAATACAATATGATTAATTCTTTATCAGACAACAAAATTTTGGACTCGTCCAAATTCAAAGCATTTGCAGACGACAAAATAATTGTGCGTCAAAAAGTGAAATTTCTTTGTGGAAGGATAGAAAACATAGTGGGAAAAGGAAAAAATGCTGATTAACAGTATTTTCTATTGTTCAGACAATGTTTCCAAACACCTTTTTTAGGGTCATTAAAACACGGGACTGTGTGGTGAACACAGTAGTGAAGATTGGCAAGACCTGTACTTTGAGCCAACAGAGGATTCTAGACTGCACGCAGACTTTTTTATTTTCTTTGAAAGATATCCATATTCTTTGCAATGTTATCTAGTGTTGTATGCTCAGTTGTTTTATTCTAGATAAGAGATGTAACATTAATATTCGCGATCATTGATTTTATAATAATGTTATACGATTAATACCATTTTCAGAAATAAATTATATTGTTTTACATAATAATTGTGTACTTGTCATGAAGCGATATCCTTCTTCAAAGGCCAAAGTAACCTCGTGTGGTTCCCTCTTTGTTATGGTGGTTAAGATACAGGAAAGTTAACTCTGATGCCCAGAAGTTAGACCCCTGCAACAGGTAAGCGTCTCAGGATATCACACCTTCCCCCACCTTTGGCTCATGAACCTCGAAGCATATTTCAGTGTACAGTCAACACAATTTTACTGAACACTGCTGCAAGCAGCATGAAACCACGTTCATAGTGTCACTTTCTATTCAGTCTGATCGTGATCTATGCAGGTCGCAAAAACCTTTTTATTCGTCCATGGGGCAATCAAAATTAAACGCAGCAGTCATTATATATTTCTTCTGTCCGTGAGAACAAACATGAGTAAAAATGGGTTCTTATCAGCTGCTATCTGTATTCTTTTACAACTTCACTTTTTGAGTTAATATATCAACAAGTCAAATGTGTGATTTATAGAGCAAAGTTTTTACGAGGGAGAGCGCGGCAAGAAAGGGGGGGGGGCTTGCCCCAGAAATGTTTATGTACGGTCAACATGGGTTTTCACTTTAGAGACATGATAAGACGTAAGAAGACGTAACGTTATCTAACATTTCCGATAATAATATACTTTTATATTTGAATCTCGAGAGCTTTAACACTTTACCAAACGAAAAAAATTTAGACTTGTCCAAAGTGAAAGCATTTGCAGACAACAAAATAAATGTGACTTAAAAATTGAAATTTGTTTCGGGAAGGTTAGAAAACATTGTGGGAAAAGGAGAAAATGCTGGTTACCAGCATTTTCTCCTTTTCCCACAATGTTTTCAAAAGGCTTCTTTCTCAGGGTTGTTAAAAGTCGGGATTGTGTGGTAAAGGGTTTACTCGTTCTCTGCGAAAGAGAAAAAGGGTTTTAATGCATCTGCAAAAAGTATCGACCAGGTCAGCCTGCGCAGTCCGCGCAGACTGACCTAGGTCAAAACTGTTTGCTATTAAACAATTTTCTGTATGTCAAAGGACTAGTCTACCTCATGATTCAGTCGGTTGTTAGACAAAATGTACTTTATGGATCCATAATTAAATGATGTTTTGTATGGTGTATCACGGAGATTCATTAAACCCCCTTTAAATCATGGGTCCTGGGTTCGTTCCTTGCCAGATACATCAGTTTTTTTTGTGAGATTATCTTCTTACAAGACAATTCATAGCCCCATTAGGGTCCAATACTGGTGACCTAGGTAACACATCAATACCTCTGCTGTATGCCTGTTGTGATTGAACTAATGTTGAAATTGGCCTTTGAAACCACACAGTGATCTTGAAGTAGTGTGGATTAGGTATTGATAATCCAAAGTTACAAGAAGATCGGCATCATGTTTTTTTGTCTATGATAAATTACATAATGCTTTTGCATTTGTCGTTCAGAATTTTAGATTTGATGCACAGCAAAGAGCGCAAAAAGGTAAATTGTCGGACGTAAAAAAAAAAATATAATACAAGCTTACAAGGAAATATCCCGTTCAGGACGTCCTGTCATTGCTCAGACCCCGGTGGTAGTGACTCACTGTTGGAACCAATGACCCACCACTTGGTTTGTGTACATGTATATGAACGACGGCCCAAGACACCTTTCCCTTGGCACGCCAAAGGAAAGACTGGTATTTTTGGGGCTGTGTACATCCAAGGGTAGACCTAAAATCATTTTGCAGATCTACATGTGGAAACAGGAAAAGTTCTCGCTGAGTGGAAACACAATTTCTCAGGTTCAAGATGTTTTATTTTTGTAAGATAAACTCGACGGAAAAAGCTCAGATAAATGCTTTTTGATACTTGGCAGAAATTCAGAAATTATAATCGCTTTAAATTAGACAATTTATTGTAAAGTGATACGATAGAAGGCTTAGAATTACAAGCTACTTTATCAGTTGTCCCTATACCAGTCGGCAAAATTTGAGACTTGCCCGATTTGAACGGATGTGCAGACAACAAACTTATAATGGCTGAATGGTAGAATTTGTCTGCGAATGGGTAGAAAACATTGTGGTTGGAAAAGGAGAAAATGTTGGTTACCAGCATTTTCTCCTTTTCCCACGATGTCTCCAGAAGCCTTCTTCGCATGGGTTATTAAAACACGGGATGTTATGATAAAGGGTTATATAGCATGTACGTAACCGGAAGGAAAGAAATATACGATTTGAAAGGAGTGACAGACAATAAACTTATAATGGCTAAAATGGTAGAATTTGTCTGCGGATGATTAGAAAACATTGTGGGAAAAGTAGAAAATGGTGGTTACCAGCATTTTCTCCTTTTCCCACAATGTTTTCAAAAGCCTTTTCCTGAGGGTCCTTAAAACACGGTATATTTTGATAAAGAGTTATACAGCATCTACGTAACCGGAAGGAAGGAAATCTACGAGGCGGGAACTTCATTACAAGTGAAATGTACGATGGATATAATCTCGTAATCTTAAATGAATGTCAGATGAGATTGGCGATATGGCAGGTGTAGATGACAATGAACCAACAAAAAAAAGTAAGATAGAAATATTGCCTCTATTTTTTTCAGTGCCTAACATGAAAGAAATACGGTGACAAAAGTTAGATAAAACTGATGTATTCTTGATTGCTGTGTTTACCAGTAAGTGTTTTATAACATTAGGGCAGCACATGTCACTGTGAAAGAAAAACCCTTTTGCTCAGGTGAGCGTCAGTAGATTCTTTGGTTTTTTTTCTTGCGGGATACGGGAGCAGGAAGTTTTGGTATAAGGGAAGGGGATTCAACGTTTTCAACCCTTGGTCAAACACTCGTTTTACGGCCCTGAGATAGAGGCAAAAAACTAATTAATTTCTGTACCTTTTTGTAGTTTTTGTCAGTAATTGCCAAGAAAAATCGTTAGCTATTGGCTACCACGGAGGTCGGGAACTCGCTAGCTTCTTAACCCTTAACCCACTAAATAAGTGAAATAAATCTTTCAAGCCGATAGTTAAAACCCAAATGTTGCCATTTCATTTCATTTTTTTTTGGGGGGGGGGGGGGGTGTATCTCCTTAACAGAGAATGTAGATCCAAGATCAGACTGCATGTTCTGTGCAGTCTGATTTTGATCTACACTGTCCGCAAAAGATCCTTGAATCACGCCTAGCACTGAGCCTAAGGGTTAGCATCTACTAGTATCTACAATAGATGGATACCTAGATCCAGCTACACGAAAATACCGGTATCTGCTCATCGATACAGGGTGTTTCATAAAATATGATAGTTTCAAAATGGTCGAGTATGGAAGTCAGTTATAAGTTCTATTTTTTCCTATCGTTTACTGGTTTATCTAATATGAAAATTGCAAGACTGCCTGTTAAAGTGATGATTATATCGAAGAATTACATTGAAAGTACTGAAAGCGAAGAGAATCACTCCTGCCTCTCTCTGTCTGTCTGTTTTTCTTCTTCTTCTCTCTCTCTTGAACCACACATTAAATTTAACACATGCCTCCTTGGTTACAAAGTTTACGTGATTTTTTCGATTTTTATTCCACGTTTCGTACATTATCAAAGACAACCTCAATCATTTCAGCTACATTTAATTCGTGGTCTGCATAATATTTTAATCTGGAAGAATCTAGAATTTTGTTGTCTCGTAAATAGGAAATTCGTTGTCTTATTTGCTGTTACGGCAAATGTCATATTTAAATACTCTGAACTGTTTTATATCAGTGGGAAACTTGTCTTAAATAATTTTTCTGACCGAGCAAACACACAAACACTAGTAATGTGAAAAATATACGTGACAAAGCACTGAACTTAATTTACGGACATATCTTACAATTTAACCCTTTCCCAAACAAGCCCTGGTTTTCACGTGTCTGTAGTACAAGTCTTTTGAAAACACTGTGGGAAAAGGAGAAATTGCTCGTAACGAGCAATTTCTGTTTTTCCCACAGTGTTTTCTACCCTTTTTGAGAACTTTCTGCCATTTTCATCAAATTTAAAATTGTCGTCTGCAAACTCTTTCAATTTGGACCAGTCCAAAATTTGTCGTTTGGGAAAGGGTTAACCTAACTCCATGCAGAACAAAGTGCTATATATTATGTCGTTTACCATTTAACTCTTTACCAAACGACCCCATGTTTTAGCGACCCTTAGGAAGAGGACTTTTTAAAACATTGTGGGAAAAGGAGAAAATATTGATATCCAGCATTTTCTCCAATTCCCAGAGTTTTTCCACCCATTTGAAGACAAAGTTTCTGATTAGATTCGCATCTAATTTGTCATCAGCAAATGCTTTCAAATTGGTCAAGTCTAGAATTTTGTCGTCTGGTAAAGAGTTAATTTGTTTTGCTAATGGTAACATAAGCGTACGGAAAAATATAGACTAAGATCAGTTTGCACATACATTGCAATCTGATCTTGAACTACTCTGCTCGATGGTTTTTTGAGAAATTCTGGCCATATAAGTCCCTCATAAAGTTAGAACATGTTGTCGAGTTTATGACTCGTTGTAAATGTCCGCGTCAATTTTTATCACTTTTTTTTACCCATTTTTACCACAATTACGAGTTCTAACGACGTCATGGAAAATGATCTTTGAAAACATTGTGCGAAAAGGAGAAAATACTGGTTACCAGCATTTTCTCTTTTCCCACAATGTTTTCTACCCTTTCAAAGAAAAAAATCCAAATTTGTGCAACATTTAGTTTGTCGTCTGCAAACGTTTTCAATTTGGACCACTCTAAAATTTTGCCGTTTGTTAAAGAATTAACTGGAACTTTAGGGTTAAAACTTTATCAGCCATGTGACAACGAAATTATAAACTTGGTCCAAACCGAAAGCAATCGACAAAATAAGCGTGGTTCATTTGATGGATTTCACGTCCAGAAAAGTAGAAAACACTGCTGGAAAAGGATAAAATGCTGGTGACCAGCATTTTCTCCTTTTCCCACAATTTTTTCTGAAGTTATCAAACTCAAGAACGTCAAAACACGGGATTGTTTGTTCGAGGCTTAATCAGGACTCCAAAGATTAATACGCCTATAAATCCATCTTGTCAAACCTTGTTGCACTACATGGCACTGCGACTAGTAAACGAGAAGTTATGTTTCATGATTCAAAGCGTAGGAATGCACGATTACGTTACTTTGCATCTCTGGAACCATATCTCAGGAAAGTTAATTAGGCGCTTGAAAATAGATATTTTGATAGGAAATGTCAAAACATGAATACTTTTTTGCGCCTGTCTGTAACACCTTCATTTGTTTTTTATCGCTCACATCGTTTGTACCGTCTTCAGAAACATTCTATTGTGAAATTGGTTATAGTATATTATTTTATTAATAACCCCTGGTATGTTATTTGTATCTACGATAGATGTTTTTGCAGACATTTAAGTCTAATATCAGTTGGCATAGCATGTACAGTTTGATTTTGAACCTACACGGTCTAATCTTAGCGAGATATTCTTGCCAGAACGACTGTGCAACGTCTCATGTTTTTCCCTATCTGTAAATACCAATTTCGTTTTTTTTTTGTGGCCGCAATGTGTTTAACGGTCGACATTTTGAAAAAAAAAAAATCCTTTGTGTTGGCAGTTAAAAATATGCTAGCCTGGAGACGCATTCAAAACATTGCATTATGTTAGTCTTTTCATTGAGCAAACACTTAAAAGAATGTCCAGATGTCGATACTCTACTTTTCATGTTGTCTACCCAGGACCATATTCGGCTTTCCATGTTCTACTGCCCATGTCCGACTGTCCATTTCCTACAGTCCATGATCGGCTACCAACGTTCCGATGTTCCAAAACAACAGCACAGAACGGGTATAAGGGATTTCGGAATTATTGCATATGTGTTGACTCAATATAGAAATGTAGTTTATGGTTAGTAAGATTTATTCAAGTTTATTATGTATATTCCTACCGAAAACTATTTGGTTTAACCAGTCCCAATTCGTATTTCTTTATTCAGTATGAAGGCTCCTGGACCACATACGATTCTACAATTCCTATACGTTGTGTGGCGTTTATTATTGTAAAAAAAAACATAATAAGTATCAGTAATCTAAACGAAGTAATTCCACGTGTTAATGACACAGAGGGTAAAAGCTCTTGAAAACATTGTGGAAAAGGAGAAAATGCCGGTAACCAGCATTTTCTCCATTTCTCAAAATGATCTCTATTCACTTTCAAAGAAGCATTCAGGTAATAAAACAGTGTAATCTTAGATAAACTTATGTAAGTAACAAGTTTTGGCACAGTTGCCGGTCTAAGGCAGTCGTATCATGTATGAATATTCAGTTGTGAAAAATAACATTTGACATACACAATGCTTTGTAGACTAAAAAGATCAATGCATAACTTTCGAAGGGAAAATTTACATGAATAATTGAGCAGCGCTCCGACAAAAGGGGGCTTAAGGAATCTCCGCTATGCATTATACGAAGCAAGTCATCACATACATGTAATTATGGATCCATAAAGTCCATTTTGTTCAACAACCCACTAAATCATGAGGTAAGCTGGTCCTTAAACATGCACAGAATTGACCTAGAGGAAAAAGTTTCGGCCCAGTTCAGCCTGCGCTCACTGCACAGGTTGACCTGGACCGATATTGTTTGCAGATACATTAAGCCCCCTTTTCACAAAAGCATGGCTCATATCTTTTCAAAGTGTCACGATTACTACCGTATACGGTTATACATGAAACAAGAAATATCCTTGAAAAGGACAGACGGCGTAAATTTGCCAGCAAATAGGCAGGGGCTCCTGAAAATAAACTTGTGGAGAATTTTGCCCAATCAGAAATTTCTATTTATTCATTTGTTATCAGTACCAAAAAATAGGTCAACAGCCAGCACATTCATCTACGCCGAAAAAAGAAATTATTCTGACATTCTTATGCACAACGCGAGTTTACTTAAACCCTCACAAAGTGACATAACATCACCGCTTTACTATAGCTGGCCGTCTTTGTTAAAAACAGAAAGGGCAGCAGACTAGATGGAAATGCGTTTTGAACGCAAAGAGTTTCGTTGTGGGAGAGAGTTTTACGGAGCGCAGTGCTTGCTTTCTCATATATTTCAATTACCGTATGTTAAATTACATCTTAACTCGAAATTGAATTAATTAGCCTATCCTTTAATGGTCCTAAGTACTTGTGCTCACAGAAAACTCTCACACATGTTTGTTTACTCTTTACCAAACGACAAAAAATGAGACTTGCCCCAAATTGAAAACATTTGCAGACGACAAACAAAAATGGTTCAAAAAGTGGAATTCGTTTTTAAAAATGCTAGAAAACATTGTGGGAAAAGGAGAAAATGCTGGTCACCAACAATTTCTTCTTTTCCCATAATGTTTTCAAAAGCTTTCTTTGTCAGGGTCGTGCCTCGGGATTGTGTGGTAAAGAGTTAATGCATTTCATCGCAAATTAAGTTCTTTGTATACGTGATGAAGGGCACTGAGTTCTTATGACATTTTTAATTACATGTTCTATAAATACTTTTCCTATAACATACAGGTAACCCTGTCGCTGTCGAAAGTAAAGAGAATTACGGTTATCATGTAAATGCGTCGAATAAATTTTTTTATTAATCTGTCCAATGTACGAGAGAGAGAGAGAGAGTTGTCGAATTCTCCCAATCTAAAATCCTTGGTTCCGCTCCAAAACCGACCACGTATGTAACATGAATTTAATTTGTTTCATACGCCACTCTGAAACTCATCGTTTTCGGCTCAACTGGCCGAAACCACCATACTGAAGTAATGGGTCCGTTGTGTGTTCGTCCGTGACCTCTCTACCTATTGATTTTTATTCTCACATCTCTGAAAAAACAAGTCTAATTTTGATCAAACTTCAAATAAATAAATGCCACTGCTATACTCCTTGGCAGAAATCCTTCGTAGGTTTTCATTCCAAGAAGAGCTCTGCTTGCTATAAAAACAAAACTGAAAAACCATTAAAACATTTTTAAAAGTCCGTTTCTCCAAGACCACTCATTGGTATTGTCTGCAAATTAGATAAAATAATTCATTGGTGAACCTTTTTTGAGACCTCTTAATAGAACTTTGACCCGCCAAAAGAAGAAAACGCAAAACATTGCTACTGTGGACTTAATTTCTTTTCTTTAGCTCTTTACCAAACGACAAAATTTTCGTCAAAATTCAAAGCTTTTGCAGACGGCAAATTAAATGTGTCTGAATTGTTGGAATTGTTGAAACTTGTCTCTGAAAGGTTAGAAAACATTGTTTTCAAAAGCCTTCTTCTCCAGGGTCGTTGAATCTCGGGATGATGTGGTAGAGGGTTTAGTAACTTGCTAGAGTTTTATAATGGTCGAAGGGAAGTAACTCGATCTTTTTCAAAGAACACACCCGTAAACATTTATGTCCCTTTACAGGTGTTACTCACTGCAGCATGTTTTCAAGTTACGGATTAGTTTTCGCTCATATTGATTTGATGTACTAAGTCAGATTCTAAAGAGGTGCTTGATATTGAACATTGAGCAATGTTTGTATACGAGTATCTCTACAGTTTGTCCCAAAACTTTACTATTCATGCAAAGAGTTGTTTCGGCGTAGCTGAGTGCGCTGAATTTGACCTACTTCTTGGTATTGATATATTCGAATGAATAAATAGTAATTTGTGATTGGTCAAAAGTGTGGACATATTTATTCTGTGAGCCCCTGAAGAGCTATTTTCTGTCACAAATATGATACAAATACTGTATATACAACCATTGCTGCTGCTACCCCGGGACGCCCGGGACGCTTATGGACAGTATGGTAAAAGACTAATCTTAACTCTCTACCACACAATCCCGACTTTTAACGACCCTGTGTAAAAAGTCTTTTGAAAACATTGTGGGAAAAGGAGAAAATGCTGGTAACCCGCATTTTCTCCTTTTCCAACAATGTTTTCTACCCATCCCATAACAAATTTCAATTTTTAAGTCAAATTTAACTTGTCGTCTTCAAATGCTTTCAATCTGGACTAGTCTAAAATTTGGTCGTTTGGTAAAGAGTTAAAACATATCTAACTGAAAATTTCACTTTTCAACAATATGTAAAACAATGAGGTAGAAAAGAGCCAACCGCTGGCGGGTTTACTTTTCATTATTTCTCTTCATATTAACTCTTTACCACACAATGCCGACTTTTAACGACCCTGAGAGAGGAACCATTTGAAAACATAGTGGGAAAAGGAGTAAATGCTGGTAACCAGCATTTTCTCCTTTTCCCACAATGTTTTCCACCATTTCAGACACAAATTTCAAACTTTGAGTCACATTTATTCTGTCGTCTGCAAGTGCTTTCAATTAAGACAAGTCTAAAATTTTGTCGTTTGGTAAAAGGTTACACCACAAAACAGTTTCCACATTCATATTACGCTACCGCTTACGATATGTTTTCTGAAAGATATTTTGTAGTTTTTAAGTACAAACTCTTAGAAAATATTTTTGCTTGAAAAATGTTTCGTCAGAATTGATTGATATTTGAGTTCCGTTGTATTCATTGACATAATCATGACTTGTTGGTAGAGCTTATTTTCTTTACAGAATGTCATTGCGTTAGACTTCTTGCGGGATTAACATGTCAGTGCCAATTTCGGCTCGCTTGTTTGAAAGTCAGTGGAGCAATACAGGGCCATCGTGGCCCCTTGTTTTTAACAAGTAGGGAACTTGAGTTTTTCACATTTAAAATGAAAAACACATTATGTGGTATTTTCGAAAAAGATTTTATGCGTATCTTAATAATTTTAATACAAAATAGATTTTTTTTGTCAGATAGTGTATTTGTGCAGTTAAGTGTTATGCACGTTAGATCTGATACAGCGTCCTTAACCCTTTACCAGACGACAAAATTTTAGCCTTATCCAAATGGTAAGCATTTGCAGACGACAAATAAATTGTTCCTCTAAACATAAAATTTATCTTTCATACGGTAGAAAACATTGTTGAAAAAGGACGAAATGCTGCTAACCAGCTTACTTTCCCTCAATGTTTTCATTTCTTTTTTGTCTCGGGGTCGTGTAAAGTCGGGAGTGTGTGGTTAAGGATTAAGTACAGACACTCATTTTGGGAGAAGCGATGTAAGCTGAGTGCCAATTATAATATATAAATTTTCAAGGTTGCATTCAACCTTATTTCTATTTTGCTTGTTCTTATATATGTCAGTTGCTCTGTCTTGTCAAATATCCCACACAGGGTCTTGCTATCTCAGAGGCGATGAGCAGAACTAGGAATCAAGTGGTTGCAAGTTCGAAATACAGCTCGATTCATTTCCTTTCCTAGGACTGATGAAAATCATTGCACCAGAATTTATTCCTCGCAATTTTTTTTTATGAAATCGATTTTGGGCACTGTGTTTTGGAAAAAAAAAGGTCTTTATACTTTCGTAAAGCCACCTTCGAAGCAACGGTATGCTTTAAAACAACAACAACAAAATGTCTGCTCCCTGGCTTGTTCAGTTCCTACTTACATATCTAATACAACAACACTAACTGACATGCAACATCATAACACAAAAAAGTTACAAAATTGCCTTCGCCAAGTCTCCAACCACCGACCTTTTAACCCTTTACCAAACAATTCGGTGTTTTAACCATTTACCACACGATCCCGAGTTTTAAAGACCCTGAGGAGGAAGCCTTTTGAAAACTTTGTGGGCAAAGGAGAAAATGCTGGTAACCAGCATTTTCTCCTTTTCCCACAATGTTTTCTACCCTGTCAAAAACAATTTCCAGTAATTTAGTGGCACTAAATTGTTGTCTGGAAACGCTCTCATTTTGGACAAGCCTACACCTTTATCTTTGATACAGAGTTTACAGGGTTTTTGAAAACATTATTTTTTTTTCACTTTCTTAGTTTGAAGATCATCTTTAAAGCCAAAGATTGATTTTCATTTTAAATTAAGATCTTTTTTCTTTTTCACTCAAAACTTGCAAAAACGAAAGCTGGTGTAGATCTGGTTCGGCCTAGTTTGTCTGTATCATACATTTAATGCATGGGTCCCTCACGTGAATAGCCTTGGAATTAAGATAATTACTGTTTTCTCCCCAACATCTGAGAGACTTAATACAGCAATTTTATTTTCTTTATAGTTGAAGATTGAAATATTAAAATTGCGGCTAAATGTCGTGACTTTTCACACAGTACAGTACAGTACAGTACAGTACAGTACAGTACAATACAATACAATACAATACAATACAATACAATACTTTTATTTGTTTCAATGTGAACAATGCGCATTACGCAAAATAACAACGATATACAAAGTAGTCGACGTGATGTTTTTTTTTTTAAATAACACCCAACCTATTACTAAGAAGCGGGACCCGGTTTCACGAAAAACTCAGGTCGCGTATTTTACTCAAATATACTAACGGTCCTAGGGTCTGACTTGAGTTTGTTATTTGAGACACATTTCAGCAACATTAACAGACTGTAGTAACTTTCTCAAATCCTGAGTTGACACTACATTTCAAGACCCAGCCAAGTAAAATAAATTGACTTACGTTAATTAACAGACTTAAGTCCATTATTTTGCCGAGTCCGAAACGTTTGTCAACACAGCACTTGAGAATGTTACATAAGTTTGTTAATGTTACTGAAATGCATCTGGAATAACAAAATTAACTTAAGTCTGAAATTAAGTATGTTTGCAGAATTGAGTAGAAGAATAAACTCAAATTTTTTCGTGAAACCAGGCCCAGATTTATATCATGGAAAAGAAATTGGCCTTTTTTCCCTTATCCCCTTAATCTGCGAAACAACTCATATGAAACTTTCAAGACGATCGTAAAAACCCGAATGTTGCCACTTCAAACTTTGGAGGAAAAACATCTACGTAACGGACAGTGTCGATCCAAGATCAGACTGCACACTCTGTGCAGTCTGATCTTGGATCTACACTGTCCGCAAAAGGTCATTGAGTAGCACTCAGCGGCCTAACAATTTATATATACCGGTAAGGATACTGAAAATATTTATGGGACTGTAGCAAGCGGTTTCACAAGCAAATGCTTTTGTGTTCTTCCAAAGTTGCAAGACTGTTTTCTGCAAGTGGGAGGGGAGCGTATAAAATCGTATTGTAAACCTTAATTTGTGAGCTGGGTATATAAGTACATAAAAAAAAACCACGTATTGCGCACGTGTTTAAAAAATTAGGCTGGCTCCCGCGTGCGCATCAATCAGTCTCTGTTACCAGAACCGACCCGGGGGACATAAACTAGTGGATCTGGAAAATTAATATCCGTTAGAAATCATTTACTGAAAAAAAAAAAACCCAACAAAAAAGCCTTACAGCTGCAATCGGACATGAACAAATCGTTAATACTTCAGGTGCTACGGGCGCCACATTGCCGGCTTGTTGCGGACAGTGTAGATCAAGATCAGACTGCACAGAACGTGCAGTCTGATCTTGGATCTACTCCGTCCGGAACGGTGAGATTATTCACGCTAAAGAAATTTGAAAATCGCAACAATTTTTTTATGTACCTTTGGATGGAAGCTTTCGTTTATTTTAATTATGCAGTTTTAATGAAAAAATTTTTAAACTCGCTCTATCATTCCTGATAAAATATTATAAAATCTAGATGCACGTGCTCTGTCAGATTTATGTTTTATAATTGATGAATGTATGGATTCAAGACTTTGCTGAACGACAAAATCTTATATTCATCCATATTGACAGCCTTTGCAGACGACTTATCAAATGTGGTTCAAATGATAAGAACTATCTTTGAAAGGACAGAAAGCATAGTTGGGAAAGAAGAAAATGTTGGTTACCAGCTGTTCTCCATTTAGCACAATGTTTTCAAAAGCCTTTTTCCTCAAGGTCGTTTAAATACCAGACTGTCTCGTTAAGGATTAATCTAAAAATAAGAAATAGCTGGATATTTTACTTGGTAAAACTTAAAACATAGACATTATTTTCAATAGAATGGTTGAATAATGCGGCAGAGTCAACATAATGCGCAGAGATTACTCTATTTTTCATCAGCCGAGCCTCGATGACCGAGTCATAACACGCACGCCTACTAATAGGCTAATTCAGAGGTCATGAGTTGGAATCCTAGCTTGGTGATTGGTCAAAGTCGTTGTTTCCCTGCCAAACAAATATTTTCGGTAGTATGCTGAAATACTTTCTTCGCCTGGCCGTCAGTCCGTCCGTCCGTCCGCCCGTCTGTGAGTGGCAGAGTATGCTCATAGGTAAATGATTGTCCCTTACTTACGCGGTAATTTTACTAAAACTGTGAACCGACACAAACCACTACTGTAACCAAACTAGTTTCAATATCTAGCGCAAAATACCGGTATACCCGTATTTCCTTTCTTATAATTTATTCCTCTTCGAGTTGCTTTTCATACGAAGTTGTAGTTAATGTCTCACGACAGGCTGGGCAGTGGTCAAACTTACACTTAAAACGCTTTTATATGATTTCAACCTTTATTTCCGCGGTTGAAAACATGATCTACTGAAACCTGGAAAAAAATTACTGGTTTTACTAAACAAGCGGAAGGCATAGATCCAAGATCAGACTGCACGTATTGTGCAGTCTGATCTTGATCTATGCCGTCCGCAAAAACCCTTATTATTACCGCCTATTGCGCTAAAAGGTCTACAGACCCAGTAAAACTGAATTTTGTAAAAATTGCACGTGCCCACCTTACAAGACCAGGTGCTTTTCTCAAATCATTTCTAGAGATAAAACTGATGTGGCATTTTTATTCTCCATCTGTGTGATTTTAAGAGAAATCATTACAGCACGTAGGTGAGTTTTACAGATACAAAACCATGTAATGTATGGTTGTTTACTTGCTTTTGATTTCCCAGCAATCTGGGATTAGCACGTGCAGAACTTGTTAATAGTCCCTTTCCTGTTTTTGGTAAAACAGAGTTTTTCGTTAGATTGCAGCGTTTTAAAAAAAAAATTCTAGTTCATTTGAAATCTTTTTGACATTTTATCAGTGTGGCATATTAAGAGAATCAGCCACAGAATATGTTTGATATAATCTAATTATTTTGTGTTGACATCACTGTCAAGGAACATCTAGAAAGCTAAAGGTGACTCCAAAAATGAAAAGGGCGACCACCCATTGGCTAACACCCTGCTTGTTTCTCTTAAATCTTGCTGAGATCGTAACTCTTCAACTGCAACACAAAGTGAACGAACGAAAATATCTAGCCAATAGTGAAAAAAGACTATTTATTGCAGTTTGAAAGTTCCTTACACGAGAAAGATCTCACCGTGTCGGATAGTGTGTTTCAGGATCGGACGTTTTGTACATTCTCGTCTCGATCTGCATTTCTTATCTTAAGAATTGTAACTGTGCTTAAACCTCTAATGCTTATATCTTTAGTTAAGGGCACCAAGCGTGACTTAGTATAGTTTTGCGGACTGGGTAGATTAGGATCAGATTGTAGAAAGTGCAGTCTGATGTTAGAGTTACTATGTCCGATATATTTAGATTTTTTTCCGAAAAAAAGCTTTGAAATTCCAGGAAATATTCATTGGTTTGTATTGACCATTTATCAGCTACCTCTGTATTTTAAAGACCCTACGGTAGAAGACTGTAGAAAACATTGTGAGAAAAGGAGAAAATGCTGCTTAGCAGCATTTTCTCCTTTTCCCACAATGTTTTCTCTGCTATGTCAAAGACAAATCTCATCACTTTTGCTATGTTTGATTTGTTGTGTGCAAATGCTGTCACTTTTTGACAAGTCTGTAGTGTTGTTGTTTGGCGAAGAGTTAAACATCGTAAGGCTTGACTTGCACATGCTGTTGATAAATAAATAAAGAAACGATACGACGATAAAATCCAGAACAGTATTTCTTTATGTACGGTAAAGATGTGCTGGTTTAACGAAATGATAGTGCTTCAAAAGATTGGGGAAACATCCTAAAATCTTATTTTTCTGCCTGGCAGGTGACATCAAGCAAAAGTTACAGACCTGCTTTTGTTTCTCTTCATTGATTAACATACAAATCAAAACAATATACATAAATAGGTTTATCATCGACTGTCAGAAAGCTGTTGGTAATTCAAAAGGACTGCATAATGAGATCTAATCTTATTTATTCCTTTGGAATTGTAAATTCTCTAAACCAGTTTGCAGAATTTTGAGAAATTTATAAAGTATCTGAAAGTAAAGTATGACTTATGTTCTGTATTAAAGCGAACAGAAAAAACTATGGATCACTTCAAACGGGGATTAACTATGATTTTCTGCATGTTTGTTTTGTGTTACTGTGGTAGTCTCCTCTCCATGCAAGATACAGGACGAACCCCATCCTACGTTACGCCTGGTTCTTTTATCGTGCTCGATGTATAGCACCGTCACACGAGACCTCGGTTTAAAGTCTCATCCGAAAGACTATTAGTAATTTTAGATGGCCAGCCGTGGAGCTTGAACCCACACCCGCAAATGACCCAAGACTTGATGTTTACATTTCCTACGATCTACCACTTGAGCTATGAGGGCTGGTTAATTTTTGTGGCATTTGTCGAATCCGGCATTTTGAAAATCATATATGCAAAACCGAAGGAAGTAAACCCATTTCAACTCATTTTTTTCTTAGACAAGTAAGTTTTTTCGATTGCACTCCGATATGAAATTGAAAATGGCGTATTTCAATAAATTGGATTAGGCGATCGATCGTGGAAATACTTCATTTTTTCGAAAATAGCGTGATCCGCTATGACCTTCTATTGGCGTAATGATACACAATCTTTGTCGCCTGACCGTCCAAAAAAACAGTTCGTTCCTGGGCTTATTCGTCCCTGGGCTTTTTTTGTCTGCATGCATGCTATTCTATCGGATTGTGCATGACTATATAGTCGGTTGACCTTTAAAAACTATTCGAAACTATTTCCATTGTTTATTTTTTCAAATTACTAATCCCATACAATGGCTCCCTTGACAAATGCCACACTAGCGCTTTCAACGCTTTGATTTTGAATGATTGTCTCGTTAGAAACACTATTTGACTAAACACCTAGGCGTGGGCAACTGTGCACAATGGAGACTTTTTTTTTTATGAGACTTATTCTCTCGCACGAAAAGGGGCAGTTACATTTTAGAGGGACAAAAAAAAAAAAACGTTCAAAAATTGTGAAGCAGGGGGTGCAAAAATAGTCCAAATTAGACGATCAGACGGTATCGAAGCTTGGCCGTGAAAGGTTCAAGCTCGTACTATTTCACTAATGAGCTAATAGTACTCTCTATGAAAAAAGGGGGCTTAATGAATCTGCGGAAAGTATCTTCCCATGTCAGCCTGCGCAGTCCGCGCAGGCTAACATGGGTCGAAACTTTCTGCTGTTTGTAAATTTTTCTGCATGTCGAAAGTCCACACTACCTCATGATTCAGTCAGTTGTTTAGACAATAATGGATTTTATGTCTCCATAATCATATGACTGCTTTCTTGGTATAATGCCTCACAGAAATGCATTAAACCCCCTATATGTGTGTGTGTGTGTGTGTGTGTGTGTGATCCATGCTCTGGCGAGAAAGTGCTTAATACGTCTCCGTGATGCATGATACCAAGCCAGACATCGCATAACTATGGATCCATACAACTCATTGTGTCTAGCAACCGACTGTATCATAAGGTAGACTAGTCCCTTGACATACAAAAAAATTGACCAATTGCGAAAAGTTTCGACTTAGGTCAGCCTGCGCCGACTGCGCAGGGTGACCTGGATCGATGCTTTTCGCAGATGTTTTAAAGCTCCTTTTCACAGAGTATGGCCCATATACTTTTTGGTATTATCATTCGCATAAAAAGGTGCGGATGCCGTTACGGTAGCACAGTAGATAAGCACTGTTTGTATATATATGCGTGTAGATAAAGTTGTAATGCTATAGTGCTATTATTCATTCCTCGCAAATATTTTGATAAAAATTACCCCCTTAACCTTTTACCAAACAAGACCTTGTTTTTAAGACCCAGTGTGAAAGAGGTTTTTGAAAAAGATAGTGGGAAGAGAAGAAAATGCTGCTGGTGACCACGAGATAACTTTTGTTTTCTTGCATGTCCCCGGTATGCATCACAGACGGATGCATTAAACCTCCTTTTCCCAGAGCGCCGTTATGATGGTTTCGGTCATTGTGTATCATTGAGATGTGGACAAAGTGGATCCAAGGTCCGACAGTACGATCTGTGCAGTCTGATCTTAATGGACGATATCCGCAAAAGCTGCATTAGTCGCCAAGGCAGTGACAGAGTTGAATACGAAATAAGGTTGAATTAAGAAAGATTTAAGAAATAGTACTTTAAAGTCTGCGAATTCATGCTGTTTTGTCCAGCTTTCCCTGACATTTTGTTCATGTTGCATTTTGTGATACCCAGTTCCTCTGCCGGGTGTCCTGCTTGTCCCAGTGTTGGATTAGAACAAAGAGGTCCATGGTTCAATAACTCGACCAACATCCTTTACCTCTCCTGCCAGGTGTCCAGCTCGTCCCAGTGTTAGATTGGAACCGAGAGGTCCATGGTTCAATAACTCGACCAACATCCTTTCCCTCTCCTGCCAGGCGTCCTGCTTGTCCCAGTGTTAGATTGGAACCAAGAGGTCAATGGTTCAATTACTCAACCAACATCCTTTCCCTCTCCTGCCCGGCGTCCTGCTTGTCCCAGTGTTAGATTGGAACCGAGAGATCTATGGTTCAATAACTCAACCCACATCCTTTCCCTCTCCTGCCGGGCGTCCTGCTCGTCCCAGTGTTAGATTGGAACCGAGAGGTCCATGGTTCAATAATTCAACCAACATCCTTTCCCTCTTCCGCCCGGCGTCCTTTCTTCCTGCTCGTCCTATTGTTAGATTGGAACCGAGAGGTCCAAGATTCATTACTCCTCAACCTAATTCCTTTCCCTCTCCTGCCAGGCGTCCTGCTCGTCGCAGTGTTAGATTGGGACCGAGAGGTCCAAGATTCACTTATTCCTCAACCTAATTCCTTTCCCTCTCCTGCCAGGCGTCCTGCTCGTCGCAGTGTTAGATTGGGACCGAGAGGTCCAAGATTCACTAACTCCTCAACCGACTTCCTTTCCCTCTCCTGCCAGGCGTCCTGCGTGGACCAGTCTTTATCGTGTTGGATTAGTAACCAAGAAGTCCCGAGGAGCTGGGTGTTTCCCGGAAGTGTCTATATGCAAGACATCTCAGAGTCCGAGCCTAGTACTTGTGAAACCCAGGAAACACATTTACAGGTGAGCTGTTGCCTTCCAATGACTGGTATGATTTTATGAGGGCGTAAAAAATTCCATCCATCCATCCATCCATCCATTCGTCCGTTCCCTCTTTTGTCTTCATTTCTCTTTAATTGCACATTTTTTGGGTACTCAGTATATACCAAAGATTCTACAAATTCCCTCGAAAAGAACAGATGTTCCCTATCTATTATACTTCCACTATTAAATGTTACAATATACTTAGAGTTTATCTCTTTTCCTCATTTATGTGATGATCTATCGCTTGTAAAAATCTTGCACCTTTCCATCGATAAGCCGTTCTTTCTTCCCCTCGCCTCCTGAGCCCGTATTTACCCATCATTCTTAGTAATAGGCTAATTCTTAATTGTCTAAATTTTAAAGGAGCGCAAGTTCTGATTGGCTAAACCAGTTCTGATTGGCTAAACCAAATGATTTAGCCAATCAGAAATTGCATTTCTTTCTTAGTCTAGAATTGAGATTAAGAATGTAATATCGAATGGTTCGTGAACAGGGTTATTTTTTTTTCTTTGCCGCAAGGCATCTCTGTGGATTTATGTTATAAAAATAGCAAATATTCTGTAGAATGAACCGATGACTAATAATCATGAATTTATGTAAAAATAGCTTTGAATGTATGGCGTTTTTGCGCCGTTTTCAACAGTATTTCAGGTACATGTTCCTATTTCTTACAGAACTATAGTGTGCATTTTTTTTGCCTAAAGGCCGTTTTCCTACTTAAAAAGATTATGAATTCATTAGTAGCGAGAAAGTGAATTTTTCTCTTTCGCCAATACTGACTTTAATAGAGATATTTGTCGATGTTGATTATAGACAGACATAACATACAGTGAATATTTTGTCTGTTTTTAACAACCGTTCTAAATATTATTCTAATTAAAAATTCTCAGACGAGCCATTTTATTGGCCGAGACCTCCCGTCTCAGCCAACTAAATGACTTATCTTAGAATTTAATATTAGAAATGAATTTAGAACATTTTGTGAACATTTTGACCTTGGATTAGTCGAAACATAAGTATTTATGTATTAGCTGATTCGAAGTATTGTCTGAAACGGCCATGACGAGAACTAAAGTGTGGCACTAATTCATTTTGCTCATGCGAGCAATGAGAACTGCTATTTTACTTTTTCAGTGGGGGCAAATGTGGACAAAGGCGAAATAACCGGACTGATAAGTTACTTGTATTTCATGATAATGCATTTGGAGGTTGCACCTTCAATAATCTGTATACGCCAGTACAGCCAACTAAAGCATTACTTTTCTTTGATTTTAGGTAGTGAGAGGTTTGATAAAAGAAACTATTACATCAAACGTTGAAAATTTTGATGGTCTGTTTCGAGGGTCTTTGGATGAGCATATTTTATAACTGTTTTAACCCTTTCCCAAACAAGCCCTGGTTTTCACGTGTCTGCAGTACAAATCTTTTGAAAACACTATGGGAAAAGGAGAAATTGCTCGTACCGAGCAATTTCTCCTTTTCCCACAGTGTTTTCTACCCTTTTTGAGACCTTTCTGCCATTTTCATCAAATTTAAAATTGTCGTCTGCAAACTCTTTCAATTTGGACGAGTCCAAAATTTGTCGTTTGGGAAAGGGTTAAAGATATTGATAGGTTTTCATTACAGTAACAGTGAAATTTATCACTATGCAAAATGTCGAAAACGCTATTAACCCCTAGGCTGCTATGCGTGACTCACTGACGTTTTGCGGACAGTGTAGATCAAGATCAGACTGCACAGAACGTGCAGTCTGATCTTGGATCTACACTGTCCGATAAGGAGATATTGTTCTCCATAAAATAAGTTGAAGTGGCATTATTCGGGTTTTTAGGATGGGCATGAAAGTTTCACTTAACCCACTTAGCCGGATAAAGGTTGAGATTACATCATGGAATACTGAAGACAAGCAGAGGTGTTTTCGTGGAAAGTATATAGAGGATATTTGTTTTTTTCGGTGAAAGATCGAAATTTATTTCATCGAGTGAACATCATCGGTGATATTTTCACGAGTAGCGCAGCCACTCGTGAAAATATTACCGATGATGTTCACTCGATGAAATAAATTTCGATCTTTCGCCGAAAAAAACAAATATTCTATTTATTTCATGCTTCTAACGCCTTTTTTTGTCGAGAATTCCATAAAAATCAGTACAAACTCCCCGTGGTCGGTATTCTCACTGGTCGTACCCGTGTAATATCGAAATACATTTTCACCGCTATTTCTCGATATCCTACCGGAAAGCATGAAATAAAGATCAATATCAAACTACGGGTAACATAATGGCTGATCTTGGATCTACACTGTCCTATGTTTTGTAGTACACTGTGGTCAAACAGACTGGATTTCTTTTTAGAATTCAATATCGAGCAGCACTCTTGGAAAAGGTGCGTAATGCAGTTTCGTAAAGCATTATACCGAGCAGACCGTCGCATCATTTGGACCGAATCTGTCTAAATTCCGACCGAATCTTTAGGTAGAATGTCCTTAGGCACGACTAAAATGTCCAAATCGCGTGACGTTTCGATCCAAGTCAACCTGCGCAGACTGTGCAGGCTGACATTTATCGATATTCCTTTGCAAATGCAAATTACCTTTTCACAGTGCATGCCGCTCTTGAAACCATATATCTGTGATTGGTGTCTTGTTTGTACTTTTTCCTCAGTGAAAATGCCCTTTCTAGTGTGCTGTCTTCTGCGCAATACAGATTTCAGTCAGTTCCACTTGAAAAATCAAATATCGAAATGTTTGTATGGTGGAAAACATGGCAGGATTAGGAATAGAATGCTTGTTACTGGCAATTTTCCGTGTTTCCACTTTTTTTTCCAGTTTTTTTTTTTGGTGAATTTTCTGTCGTAGTACAAGATTTTTATATAGAAACTTGAATGTATGTTATTCTTTGTTAGTTTTTGAAAAGCTTAAGTTCACAGTGTGCAACATGTTGAAGTACACGGTAGCCCTGACCTCTAACCCCCACTTCATTTTGAAACCACAAGAAAACATTGAAACTGGAATCATTGAAGCCTGTTTTTGTCACATGTGTTACATCAAGTTAATTAAACTCGACTCGTGCTCATAAAACTGAGGATAATTTACGGCACCCAAACAGCGACGGTATCTGGTAGTTGCCCCCACCCCCAGTGTGCGTCAGTTCTCTAGGCGGACACGTCATTCGTCTAATTTGAGTTTATGGCGTTTAATGCCGCTTATATCAGTATTTCACCGTGGAAGTGCACATATCTATATTTCCTTTGTTACACACGAGTGATAGGGGCAAGGAAATGCTTATTTCACCATTATTAACTCCAGCAGGAATCGAACTAGAAGTTTCCATGCCTTTATCATAACAAACAGTGGAACTCTCCTGGTCATGCCACACTCTTGTAACAGAGAGGTTTCAAACAACAAAAAAGCATTACCACTAAGGAAACCTCAATAATTCCGCCATTATGTGTTTTTTAGAAAACATATGTAAAACGTATTCCTAATTTTCATGGCACATTGTAAGTTGTCATCGCGTTTCACCCGAGCTGAATATGGGCTGTTCTGGTTATACATTTACTTGTCTCACATACATAACTCATTTCTGTATGTTTTTTGGTATCATTTTCCATTATTTTACTTTTTTTTTTATAATTATCTTTTGAAATAATTCGCCGAGATACTTTTACTCTTACCTTGTGAGCGAAGAGCCAAACGTAGCATTATCTTCTGGAATAACGAAATAATGATATCTGGACCAAACATTCAACAGTCAACTCTAATGATTGAGCGGCACTCTGGGGAAAAGGGAGTTTAATGCATCTCCGTGATGCATTAAACCTTTCCCAAACGACAAATTTTGGACTGGTCCAAACTGAAAGAGTTTGCAGACGACAATTTTAAATTTGATGAAAATGGCAGAAAGTTCTCAAAGGGGGTAGAAAACACTGTGGGAAAAGGAGAAATTGCTCGTTACGAGCAATTTCTCCTTTTCCCACAATGTTTTCAAAAGACTTGTACTGCAGACATGTGAAAACCAAGGCTTGTGTGGGAAAGCGTTAAACCAAATAAGTCACCATATAATTATCATGGACAAAAAAATTATCTTGTCTAGCAATCGACTGGATCAGTAGCTAGAATGGGTCCTGCTGGACATGCGGAACATTTACTTATAGTAAAAGTATCATCTCATGTCAGCCTGCGCGGATCGCGCAGGCTGACATGAATTGATACTTTTTGCAAATGCATTAAACTCCCTTTTTCACAGAGCATGGCTCAATTCCATTATCCAAGCATAGTAACCTGACTGGAACAGACAAAATATATAGACCAATCATATGGCTAGTCTTGGTTTTTAGAAACAGAACAATCTTTTGAACTGATGCTGAATGCGATACTGGTCAGCTGTGCACGCCTGAATGTTGAAGAAGCCAATATCTAGCAATCTCATCTTTGTGCCTCTCTTCAGACGTTTCCGTCGATACAGGTTCGTTGTCCTCACTTCGAACACTAACCCAAACATCACTCTTTACTTCATTTTTATCCTGTCAATGACTGACTTTTTTTTCATATCTATATAGACTTTTAATGTATTTTCACCCAGCTTGAATTGCGTAACTGTTGCACCACGTGACTGATCGGGGTGGAGGTGGGGCGGAACTATCTAAGCTACCATGTTTCATTGTATACATTCGAGACTCACGGCTGGCCATCTAAAATTACTAGTGCGCTCATAGTCTTTCGGATGAGACGTATTTAAATCGAGATCCCGTGGGACTGAGTACTTTAAGAACCAAGGGCAACTTAGGATGGGTTTCGCCCTAAAAATTGCGTTGCTTCTTGTAACAAAACTAACAGTCGTCCAGGGGCGTCGCCCATACGGGCAACCGGTGGTAACGACAAATAAACGAAAATCAATCAATTCAAATCATTTTCACGTCCTTTTCCTGCATTTTATATAATGCTTGTAACTATAATGGATAAGACAATTTTAGAACTATCCATAGCTTTTTTTTAACCCTTTGCCACACAATCTCGTAATAACCAGCATTCTCTCCTTTTCAAACTGTGTTTTCCTACCTTATGAAGTTCAAGTTCCATTATTTAGGCCGCCTACAATTTGTCATGCGAAAAACCCTTCAGAATTAAACAGGTCTACAGTTTTGTTGTGTGTTGAAAAGTTGAAGAATTTTTCTAAATGACTCGGCATGTCCATCAGGAAAGTGATCCATCTATCAGCGGTTCTTATCGCAATCACTGCAAGAGAACGTTGACCTTATCTCCGCCATTTTTATTGCACGCCATCAAGTATTAAGATAATACCACCAGGATCCGTATTCACCGACCATTCTTAAGATTATTCTCAGTCTTATTCTTCAAGATTTTCTAAATGTGAAAGAAACACAACTTCTGATTGGCTAAACCAAATGGTTTAGCCAATCAGAAGTTTTGTTACTTTCAAATTTCGAAAACTCTGGTGTATAAGACTGAGAATGTTCTTAAAAATGGTTGGTGATTACGGACCCAGTTCTGTATGTTATCACTCTGAGGTGAAATTAAATTCATTAATCCTGCTACCTAGAAAAGTGGAAAACACTGTAGATTTAGATTAGACTCCGCATGGATTGGGATATAAGACTATAGAACGAATGAGATGAAATGGGAGCAACGACGTCATGCCCCAATAACGGCAAATTTCAAATAGAAGGTTGTGTTTTTCAGGCTGAGTACCTTACCGAAGACAGAAATCATCATTTGAGCTACATTTATCATGTCGTCTGCACATGCTTTCAATCTGGTCGAGTCCAAAAGACATTCGGGAAGACTACTACATTTAGGATTGCAGATACTAGTACTCGTGACATAATCCAGCAACATGTAAACCTATTAACCCTTTCCCAAACGACAAATTTTGGACTGGTCCAAATTGAAAGTTTGCAGACGACAATTTTAAATTTGATGACAGAAATGGCAGAAAGGTCTCAAAAAGGGTAGAAAACAATGTGGGAAAAGGAGAAATTGCTCGTTACGAGCAATTTCTTCTTTTCCCACAGTGTTTTCAAAAGACTTGTACTGCAGACACCTGAAAACTAGGGCTTGTTTGGGAAAGGGTTAAGATTCTACATCGATATTACACCAAGTCCTTTAAGTCATTTAATGAATTTAGATGATTGCATATTGGAAACTGAACTAGTAGGAATGCGATGGCGGAGGTCACATGTTCAAGTGATTCCAAAGATTGATCACATCCATAAGGAACTATGTGCTAACCCTGAAGCAATGGCGGTTTTTACGTGTCCCGGCACTAAAATTTATGGCCTTTTAACAAGTGCAATTTTTCAAGATAAAGTGTAGATATGTAGTAGCTCAAGTAATTGGGATTTACATAAGAGAGGTTAAATACGTATAAAAGGAAATGATCTGTTACGTCATTTAAATGAGTTGATGTTACACGATTGTAAAAGAAAGAACTTACTCGTAGATAACCCTTTGTGTGCCTTCCATAACAGTGGTTATATTTGTGGAAAGTGTAGATCAAGATCAGACTGAACAAAACGTGCAGTCTGATCTTTAAACTACACTGTCCGCTTTGCTGAGAAATACTGGGCGAAACCAGCCTTGAAATTATTTTAGTTTTATTTTAGTTTTATTTCTAGTTTAATCGGCGCAACAAATTGTTTATAATCCACCGGCAACAAGGTAACTTTAATCTATTGAATGTTTAATATACTCGTAGAACAGGTAAAGATTGGCAACCCATTTTGAACTGAACCCGTTTTGGGTATTTTTCTAAATAGGCCAAATACCCTGTGTTTCAAAATGCCCGCAAAGCCTGACAAACCAGAGTGCTTACAGCACTTTGATTATTTTGATTGTGAGATCGTTTCTATTTTTAGAATGTTGCCATTTCGGTCCAGATTTCGTCTTGTTGTTTTGACACAAGACTGTTTCGAGCTAGGGCTAATTTTTGTAGTTTGTCGTATTTATTACCTATTTATTGTTTATCTAAAAGCTGGGCGAATAAATTGTTTATGTGGTACTGCAATGTTTATAAAGAATGAATGACCAGAAATCGAGAAATCGTTCGTTATTTACATCGAAAACCGAGCAGAAGTCTCTTTCGCAATTTTGTCACGTTCTCCTTTGTAGAGAGTATCATTATTTTCCGGCTTGCATTTGCGCTGTAATAAAACCGGGCCCAGCGTCTAAAAAAAGTTTGATCCACGGGTTTGTCAGAAAATTTGAGGATACTCTTTGATTTTGAGCTCTTTGAGGCCATGAGCGATTATACATAACGCATTTCTTTACTCTGTTTATCCACAAAAAAAAAAAAAAAAAATGTGAAATGAGCTTACTTATATTACTAAAAGAGAGAGAGAGAGAAAAGAAGAAACCGGTGAGATATTGCGTCATACTTTTTGTGATTAATATGATGATGATGGCGATGGAAACATTGTGAGAAAAGGAGAAAATGTTTGTTACCAGCATTCGCTCCTTTTTTCCAGCAATATTTTGAAAGCATTCTTCTAAAGGGTATTTAAATTCAGAACTGTTTGGTGAAAAACATTTATACCTTCAGTCTGTGGAAACTATTTCTGAATATCAGCAAACATACTTAAAACTCCGCCCTCGTGGATCATTCATTGTGCTTCATAACTCACAACCGTGGTTTATTGAACGATGAACCACGATAGGAAGAAGACTATTTCTTAAATAAAGGTTTCTTTTACAAATCTATTCCAAGACAGTCAGGAATGATTCAAACAACATAACACAGAAACAAACTGTTGATAATTCATCACAATCAGTACTTAGGAAGTGAATATTCAAGTCAAGTCAAGGCAAATACTTTATTTGGCAAAAAACGTTTTTGTCATGCTGTTTATAATGATGAACTTTTGTTTGATAGTCACCAGCATCTTTCATGCAGTGTTTAACATGGGCAAGTATGATTGCTTAAAGGACATTAAACCAGATTTTGACCGAAAATATAATATTTTTTATTATTATTTGGCTTTTGCGGGGTGAGAAAGTTGATACATGTATTTTATGAGAAAAAAATAATAAGAGTATGACTATATACCCTTAGCTGGGAAAAACAAACAAACAAACAAACAAACAAATCGTTCTGAAAAAAAAAAAAAAAAAAAGTATCCGGTGGGTCTCGAACCCACGACCTATAAACCATAGTCAGCGACTTTATTGCTGACATTTGGAGTCAACTGACGTTTTCCGGTATTCCTTTGCTACGGAATAAAGGCTATACCGTTACTGAAGGTGTAGGAATTTAACAGATAAAAAAAGGGTAGAAAACTCGGTACTACGACTGTTTTTTTACGTACAGATGTACCTATGTTTTACCTTCGAAGCCATCTTTGCACGCCAATGAAAATTAACGGTCTTTGTTAAGATTTTCTTAACAACTTGTAAAACTAAACCTGGATTAAATTCCCTTTAATGACAACCCATTTTCTATTCGTTTTTGAACGTGTCAAATGTGTTCTGTGTTTTAATTTCGAATATGTTTTTGTATGGAACACTAAACCTAGTGCTTTGATATTTAATTGTTGCATATGATAGTGGTCATTTTTAGTTTTCAAATTGTGTTCCTTTGATCAAGGATGGCTGTTCCAGAAGGTCAACATGTTTGCATGGAACCATATAGAAAATTTCTAGAAGTCTTTATACCTGGAACATAAAGCCTATGGTGTTGATATCTGGTAAATATTATCATCTTATTGCCATCAAGATAATTACTTGTGTGCATGGGTGCTCAGAATATCTCACTCTGGTTCCAATCTCCATGACCGACATAGTTAGGGATATTTAAAGATTCCCTTAGCTAAAACCATTATACCAACAGAGTAGGTATTTGGTGAATAATGTCCATAAAAGCTGGGGTTTTTTTAATTGAGTTGTTTAAAGAGACTTTTTAGAAATTTATACATAGTAAAATTAGTGTTGCACCCCCTGTGTTTTTAACGTGTTTAATTTTCTGGCGTAAATGATATGAAATGGGTTGGAAATTAGAATCTGGCTGCTGTATACAAGAACAAACAAGTCTGTTGTCTCTGAAATGGAATGAACTGAGGCATCCCTTAACCTCATGGCAGCAGCTACTGATCGAGCTGTTTCAACCTCTCGTGAGAGGTGTGAGACAAAGACTGCAAGCTGTTTTGCATGCCCCGAGGCGGAAGTACGCAATATTGCCTGATTTTGTGTGTCCATTCTCTGCAGGTCACTTTCAACCTGTCGTAAGTTTTGTTTCGACATTAAATTCCCTGTTTTAACCAAACTTAAACGCTTCTCGTTTTTCTTAAATTTGAAAGCAACATCTAGGCAAAAGATTCCCACTTACCATGAGGTCAAGGGATACCTCACACAGTTCATTTTATGGGCAAAAGAAGAGTCTGTTGGTGTATGCAGCAGCCGAATTCTAATTTCGACCCAATTTTATCCCATTCACGTCAGTAAATCAAACCCGGTAAAAAACACAAGGGGTGCAACACCAATTTTGCTATGTATATTTGTAACAAATGATATTATGATTGATATTTCTCAAATATTGGTCACATAATAGTGCTTTTTTTGAGAGCTGTTCACCTTGTGTCCCCCATCCCTGTGATCAGAGAATGACCCTTTCTTTGGGGTTACATAGTTTGCATAGATTTTGTATGGAAATTTAGGAAGTTCACATGTTTTTAAAGTAAACAGAAATCTTCTGGTCTGAATCCAGGCTTATTCGATGCAAAATTAGTTGGTCACCTGGTAACTTTATTTCTTTTGAGACAATCTCTGCTTGTCTAATTTAAGACAAGCCCTGTTTATCTGCATGGACCAATATTATTAGCAATAGGCTGGTGAAGTTGCATAAATGATACCCAAGGAATGTAATTGTTGTATCAAACTACAAGTAAATTCCTCTAGGAGTATTCAGTTATGATAGACTATCGTGAATATGAAAATAAATCAAAGCCACAGGAAGATTTCAGCATATGATTTTGAGCGAGAGGATGAAAGAAATACATATTGCGTAATCAATATCTAAATAATCAAGTGATATATCAAGAGTATTTCCTGTTTTATCAAAATTTGTGTCGACTATCTTTTTTTGAAACTTTGTTTTTGAAATACTATTTTAAGCAGCCTAAATTCCTATTCAGGCAAACAAACTATCAAGTTAATTTTTGTTTTACCCGGAAAACATTGTAAAATCCAACAAAGGGTGATATCAGATATTGTAATTTCACTTTCAATATCGGTTTGTTGTTTGCACGATGAAATCCACATGAAATGAACGAAGAAAATATCTAAATAGACCAGCGATTATAATCGAGAGTCACCCAGATCCAAATGTGAAAAAAAAATCCACAGTCGCCAAATACTGCCTCACAAAAAATAATTCTTTTTGATAGAAATTGTAATTCTGTTAAATATGGCCATGTTGGTATGAGCTGCAAATTCTTTACAAGTCCAGTTTGAACGATGCCTTCAAACAAAGTCATAGACTGTGGATTAGATTAGATAACCGGATTGGACCATTTTTTTTTTCAAACGAGTTTGATCTTTACCAAGGCTGCTTATGTCATACTCGCTAGTCTGTCTGTACTTTCAGGACTTTAATATCTATTGTCTATAACCTAGATCGTTGTAAAGAATATGATTCGATGATTTGAACACAAAAGGGCTCAAGAATTTGCCTCGAATTTCAGCGTAATTACCGGTCAACACTTCAAAATGAGCTGAGCCTACTAGTTACTTAACATAGTTGTAAATAATTGGCACGCAACATGCGAAATGAGACCTTCGGACATTTGCATTAAGTGTCGTCTCGGATCAGCCCGCGCAGTCCGCACAGGCTAATCCAAGACGGCGCTATACGACGACCTAAGATTTTTTCATACAGTAGACTTTCGTAAAATAGAAAATCGCACAAAAACGGGAAGTGTCGTCTCGGATTAGTCACAGACTGCACAGGCTGATCTGGGACGACACCCTTTTAGGCATATGTCCGAAGGCCCTTTTTTGTGTGTTGCACGCCATATTATTATAAAGTCATTATACAGATGAACCATGCTTTGTGAAAAAAGGGTTTAATACACCGCGCAGGCTGACATGGGTCGAAACCTTTTGCTTTTGTTAAATTTTCTGCTTGTCAAAGGACCATTCTACTTCATGATCAACTCTTTCGGCGCCAAACAAATGGCTGCAAAGACAATCAAGTGAAAGTCAGACCGATTTGTACAGCATTGGCTTGACTAAACAAGCGGACAGCATAGATCCAAGATCAGACTGCACGTTCTGTGCAGTCTGATCTGGATCTGTGCTGTCCGCAAAAGCCCATGTTTTCGCCTATGGCGCTGAAAGGGTTTAGTCGGTTGTTAGACGGAAATTGATTTTATGGATCCATAATTATGTAATGACTTTCTCGGTAAAAAGCATCGCGGAGATGCATTAAGCCCGCTTTTCACAAAGCATTGCTCAAATAAATGTGAACCAGTTTTTCCCCCTTAATTAACTCAGTATTTCACGTATAGATAAATACAATCCACTAAAACTCAGAAAGGCTGTTTCTTCATCTTATAGGCTTGAATAAATAGGTACAGACCAAAGATCAGACTGCGCGTTCTGTGCTATTTGATCTTGTGCTCTGCTGTGCGCAAAATCCCCTGTTTTCAGCTTGGCTCTGAATGGGTTGATTAGAACGGCTCTTTCCTTTGAAAACGATGTAGCAAGTGTTCTGAGTAAAACTACTGGTAAGCCCTTTCCTGAAGATATTCTGGTATTCGTCCTTTTTCGGACATAATTGCATGTGTTCGAGTAACTGCGTTTTGAAAAATGGAGGTCTCATGGTACACTCGTGTCAAGAAACCAACGAAAGATGGTTAAATCTATGTCAATGAATATATTTCACCATATGTTGAAAAGAGAAATCAGAATGCTAGTGGGTGTTTGATTTGAAGATGACAAGTCTGATAAGCCTCCGGTCGGCTTTCATAAAGCGAAGACGTCATAATTCTAAAAATAAATCTAGTAAAATAAATCAGTGACCTATATCAAGAGAATTTCATGGAAAAAAAATCATGAATAAAATCCTAGATATTCAAACATGTATAATTCGAATTATGACTGTTCAAACAGATTTTTCTTGAAAAACAGCATAACAGCAGTTCTTGTTCATGCAAATGATCAGAATTTAATTTAATCTTGTCCAAAATAAACCACAGGTGTAATATATTAAGCTGCTAGGCGCGACTTACTGACATTTTGCGTACAGTGTAGATCAAGATCAGACTGCACAGAACGTGCAGTCTGATCTTGGATCTACATTGTCCGATAGGGAGATATTTTTATTCAAAAAGTAAATTTGAAATAACATCATTTGGATTTTAACTATCGGCTTGAAAGTTTGATTTAACTTATTTAAGCTTGATAAGAGTTAAACCTGCTTTTGACATACAAAATTATATTTCTGTTGATTAATGGTTTTGTCTGTCATTTTATTAGCAGCTGTATGATAAGCAAGGTGCAAGATCTCATGAGAATTTGTATAAATACGTGAAAACTTGATTAAGGAAAAAAAAGCCCGATTACGCATCGAATCAACCGACCCTCTTCTCAAACTACAAAAATAAGTTCGAATCCCGCAATAAACGGCTAAGCCATGTGAAGTACGTGTGTTCAAATACGTATGTTGACATGGGTATCGGCTTTAGTTTTAGAAGAATCAATATTGGAGAGTGATGGGTGGAAGTTGTAAATGAGCCATCTCTGGCAAAAAGGGGCTTACTGCATCTCCGTGATGCATTATACCAATCAAGCCATCACATAATTACAGATCGAAAAAAAAAAAGCTATTTTTTCAAATATTCGACTTAATCATGAGGTAAACTGGTACTTGGACATACAAAAAATTTACTTTTCGCAAATGCATTAAGCCCCCTTTTCACAGAGCATGGCTCATTTTTTCCCACAATCGATGTTCAAGAAAATTGTATAAACTTAACCTGCAAAAAGTTGAATATTCTGAATCAGTAAAAAGTTTCAGTTGTTACGTCGATTTCAATAGTTTTCAACATACTCCATAACGATAGAAGTATCAAGTTAACCGGACAAAGTTGGAGAAATGCTGGTTACCTGTTTTGACTTTGGTTATGTGGGACAGCAGCTAGCGGCTTGGGAAAGGTGTTGGGTGTGTAACTGGTGGTCACCTTCATATGACGGGAAAAAAAATATTGAGAAAGGTGAAAAAAAAAACCACACAATTTACTCGTTGTCCAACAATCCTGAGAATTTTTTAAGAGCCTTTGAGAGAAGCCTTCGAAAACATTGTGGGATAAGGAGAAAATGCTGGAAACTTTACTACCTTTTCTGTTCAGACGATCAGACTATTTAACTCTTTACCACACAATTCCGGGTTTTAACGAACGTGAAGAAGAAGGCTTTTGAAAACATTGTAGGAAAAGAAGAAAATGCTGGTAACCAGCATTTTCTCCTTTTCCCACAATTTTTTCTGCCCTATCACAGATATATTGTACCATCTGAGCCACAATGAAATTGTCATCTGCAATTGCTTTCGATTTGGACTGGTCCAAAATTCTGTTGTGTGGTAAAGAGTTAATCTTTTTTTTTTCGGCAGAGAAACAGAAAATGGTAAAAGAATGCGATGAATAAGATCTTCTTATCTAATCTCTCAGAATTCAACTCCCAAATGTTTGTTTTCATAAAGCTTGATTCGGTTGTTCATTATTGTTGTTTATTTTACCACAAGTTGATTTCAGATCTTGGTTATCCCTCGCATCTATACGCTCAGGCTACTGAGAGAGATAAGCTGTTAGAGGCAAAGATCAAACTCTCTTTTGCACTGTAATAATGAACGCTTTACCGTGTGATACAATATTAGACCTACTGCAAGTTAAGGACATATGCCAGTTTTCTCTGCTCACCGTTTTGCGCATTTTTCGTTCTTGTAACTCTTGTTATATTCCAATAGGTTACTATGAAAGTGAGAAAGCATAATTTTTTGTGTAATATATCGGTTACCTTTTAGAAATGTGGAAATCGCAGACACGGAAAAAAAATGAAAGATTTATAAATGATCGGGATGCCAAATCCTGCCAAAATAGACGTTTATTATAATGGGAGGTAATTCATTTTGTCAACAATTCTAAAAAATGCACCGTATCTCTTGAACATGCCCCGCTGGATTTTTGTTCGACTATTCTATTGCTAGTCACTGTACTATTATTATTATTTTTTAACGTTTGACGAGAAACTGTAGAGTTTAAGTCAATAAAGTATTGTCTTATCTTGTCTTGTCTTTTAAATTTATTTTACAAGATATTGGAGAGTTCTATTTCTGTGTATTATAAAAAGAATCTGTATGCTGAAAAATTTTTGATCGCAGAAAAAATGACCAGAAAAATTAGTCTTTGTTGACCCGTTAGAATATTTCTAATTGCTCATGTGATATGTCCAGGGCCTTAATTCTTTTGATTGATCCTTTTTGTTATTGGCAAACATCACATTTCTAAGACCTTAATTCTTTTGATTAATCCTTTTACCATTGGCAAACATCACATTTCTAAGACCTTAATTCTTTTGATTAATCCTTTTACCATTGGCAAACATCACATTTCTAAGACCTTAATTCTTTTGGTTAATCCTTTTTACCATTGGCAAACATCACATTTCTAAGACCTTAATTCTTTTGATTAATCCTTTTTACCATTGGCAAACATCACATTTCTAAGACCTTAATTCTTTTGATTAATTCTTTCTACTATTGGGAAACATCACATTTCTAAGAGTAATAATTTTTTTTAGGAGTATTTGTTACTTTAAGAACCTTTGTTTTAGGTTTGAAATTAAAGCTTATTTTCTGTAATTTTGACACGAGTTATCTAGTTTGAAGAACTGTATCGTTGTATTTTGTCCCGCAACAGATAGTTCTCTTTTCATTTCTTTTTAGGTCAAAATGATGTCAATTGTTTCTCGCATTTCAATGTAGGCGAACCAAATGAATTTTCTGACCATTCTTATTTAGAAATAAGCATTAAGTCAGTTAAACGTAATAAGCCAAATATACATAACCAAAATGAAAATCTATCTATCAAATGGGATGATAAAAAAATAGACGAATTTAAGAATACTGTCGCTATGAAAACAGATGATTTTTTAATTTTAGAACTCTCACTCCAATCGGAAAATTGTGATATTAATTATATCTCAAAAAAGCTAGCGGATATTCTATATGATTGTTCTCAGTCGGTTTTTGGCTTAAATGCGAAAAGTCAAAAATGTTGTTATCGATCACAGAATAAAAAGTCTTGGTTTAACCAAACATGCCATGAAACTAGACGCAAATTCAATTTGGCTAGAAATCGCTTTTTAAGAAATAAAGACGACGATAATTTACGTAACGCGTATCTAGAAGCAAAGAAGCATTATAATACAACTAAACGTTCTGCTAAGACAAATTTTAATTCAAAGCAAAAAAAAAAAAAAAAAATACTTTGACACAATTAAGTCAATCTAACCCCAAATTATTTTGGAGCAAAATAAAAAGCCAATATAAATGTAATCGCGATTATGTAGAAAATCTCGATACTGATGAATTGTATGAACATTTTCAATGTCTCTATAGTGTAGAATATGATCCACATAATCTAGGAATTGATCCAAATATCACTAATCGCAACATTTCTGAAAACGAAGAAAATATCGACGAGGATCTCGATAGGGAAATAAGCATGCTAGAATTGGAAAAGGCTGTATTTTCGCAAAAAAATGGCAAAAGCAATGGATTAGATAATCTTATCGCTGAAATTTACAAACATGCATTTTCTGAAATATCTCCATTTTTGTTAAAATTATTTAACTGTATTTATCAGACTGGAACATATATACCCTACAGAATGGGGAGTGGGCATTATTGCCCCAATACACAAAGGAGGCGATATAGATGATCCAAAAAACTATAGGGGTATTACACTTATAAATGTTATTGCAAAGATATACTCTCAAATATTACATAATAGACTGACTCAATGGTCCATAAAACACAATAAATTAATACAAAATCAATTTGGTTTTCAAAAAGGTAAATCTACCATAGATTGCATTTTTATGTTAGACTCGATCATTTTGAAATCATTCAGTGTAAATAAGAAACTCTATTGTGCTTCTATAGACTTTGAAAAATGTTTTGATAAACTTGACAGAATATTCATTTTCCAAAAATTACTGAAAGCAAATGTCAGTACTAAGTTTGTCAGCGCAATTCAAAATATGTATAGTGTTGTTAAAGCTACAGTTAGATTTAACTCACAATTATCAAACTACTTCATCTCTAACATAGGAGCTAAACAAGGCGACCCAAGCTCTTCTCTGCTGTTTTTATATTTCATAAATGACATTGTTTCTAGTTTTAATGAAAACATAGAAGGCTTATTCGAGTTAAACGAAATAAAATTATTTATCTTACTTTTTGCTGATGATGCGGTTTTATTCGCACATACACCAGAAGCTCTACAGTCTTTGTTAAATGACTTATCTACATATTGTAACACCTGGGGTTTAAAAATAAACACTAATAAAACAAAAATTATGATCTTTGAAAGAGGCCGGCATACCAAGTTTGATTTCAGTTTAAACAATACGATACTTGAAATTGTGACGTCCTTTAAATACCTAGGTGTTCACTTCTTTAAAAATGCAAACCTGAACAGAACGCAGAAAGCTCTTTCACAACATGTGTCGTCTGCTCTACACAATTTATTAATTGTTTTTAATCAGTTAGTTCTGGATATTCGGGAACAATGCAAATTATTTGACAGTCTTGTCGGTTCAATCTTACACTATGGGTCTGAAATTTTAAGTTTACCCGAAGGAAAAGATCTAGAATCGATTCATTGTAAATTCTTAAGACGGATACTTTGCGTAAAAAAATCTACTAACTTAGATGGGCTATATGGAGAAACCGGCAGATACCCACTATTAGTACAACGTAAAATAATGGTTTTTAAATATTGGATAAAAATTCTAAAACAACAAGAAAATTCTTTTATTAAATTACTTTATAAATCAGTGAAGAACGACGCCGATTTAAACATAACGTACAACGGAAATAATGGGGCTTATCAAATAAAAACGTTACTTAATGAATTAGGCTTAACCTATATATGGAATCATAAAAATGATTGGAATATCAATATGAATACAATTAGGCAAAGACTTATAGATGCATATAAACAGACGTGGTATTCAAATATTAATAATTCAAGTAAACTTTCAACATATAGTTTATTTAAACACAATTTCGATATGGAACCGTATTTGCATAAAATTAACATAGAAAAATATAAAGTATCATTAAGTAAGTTTAGACTATCATCCCATGATTTAAAAATTGAAAAAGGAAGACATGATGGTACAAGTAGAGAGAATAGAAAATGCTTAAATTGTAACATGAGAGTCATCGAAAATGAATATCATTTCTTACTCATTTGTCCCAAATACTATAAGATAAGAGAAAAATTTATCAAAAATTATTATTATCGTTGGCCAACTGTGCAAAAGTTTGAGAAACTCATGAGTACGAATAACTCAGAAATTTTACTTAATTTATCCAAGTATCTTTTCAATGCCTTTAGAGAACGTGAGCGAACTGAAACAAATAATTAGCAAATTTTGATTTTGTATGAACATTATTATGAGTGTGAACCTGTGATCATCATGCTTTACCCCCTTACTACACAATCGCAAGTTTTATCGACTCCAAGTCAAAGAATTTTTGAAACCATTGTGAGGGAAGGGAAAAATGCTGGTTTACAGCATATTTTCCTTCTCCCACTATGTTTTCTACCTTTCCAAAGAGAATCATAAGTCTTTGAGCCACAGTTAATTTGTCGTCTGCAAAATGCTTTCAATTTAAGTATATTTAATATTTTATTTTCTAAAGAAAAGAATTTTTGAAACATTGTGAGAGAAGGGGAAAATTCTGGTTAACAGCAAATTCTCCTTCTCCCACTATGTTTCTTAACCCTTCTAAAGAGAACTCTAAGTTTATGAGTCACAGTTAATTTGTCATCTGCAAAATGCTTTCAGTTTGAAATTGTCTAATTTTCTCGCGAGAGTACTTTGCTATATTATTGTATTTTAATAACCAAATCTTATCATTTTACCTTACTTTCTCTAAATCTAAAATGTCTGATACCTTACCTTACTTACTATAAAATAGAAATGTCCGATACCTTTGTTCTTTGGCTAGAAGTGTGGACTGTGATCAACATGCATGTACATGCAAATTTGATCCCAGTGTCATCTACTCGCCCTATATTCAGAAAGAGTAAACAACAGATACCTTCTCTGTTAACATCTTTTTCTCCCATTTTTCCCCACTAAATCTTCCTTGTCCTACTTACCTTGTGTAATATATATTTTTGTTAACCATTGTGCTATGAATATGTTTGTATTCTATGCAAATAAAGATATGTATGTATGTATTTCTTTTTACTCCACAGACATTATATTATCATCTGAGCGAAACTGAAAAAACTTCTGTTCGTAGGAACACTATGGTATATTTTACTAAAAGCATTTGCAAATAACTTATTGCATGTGGTTTGAATGATGAAACTTGTCTATGAAAGGGTGTAAAACATAATGAGAATAGTGGAAAATGCTGGCTACCAGCATTTTCTCCTTTTATCGCAATGTTTTCAAAAGACTTTTTCATCAGGTCCGTTTTAGTGGACAAGGGTAATTTTCTTCTCTTCTAAAGACGAATCTCACCCTGTCTATGGCTTTAAATCTGTAATCTTCAAATGCTGCCAATGTGGCCGAGTCCAGAATCTTGTCTTCAATCTTAGTCAAAGTTGGCTTGCTGTAAAATATACATCAAAATAGTAATGTAACGTGGGGTCCGTGATCCATGATACCAAGCCACATAATTATGGATCCATAAAATCCATTTTGTCGTAAAACCGACCGAATTATGAGGTACGCTGGTTCTTTGACATGCAGAAAATTGATCTAAGGCAAATAGGCAGGCTGACCTGGCCGATACTGTTTGCAGATCCACTTTGCCCCATTTTCACAGAGCATGGCTCATATATTTTTTCAAGATTAGGTGCTAATCTTAATCATCGTTGGAAGCAGTTACTGCCGCGAACAAATTATGTGTCAAAAATACATCTAGACTGTAAAAGGGTAAAGATTAGCGATATTAAATTACTAATTAGTCTTAGAAAATGATTATCCACAATCATACTAATTTACTAAGATATGAATAAGCATTCCTCGGTATTTGTTAGGGGTAGCAATTCTTGTATATTGGTACAATTATGCCTGAATAGGCCTGCCGGGGCCAGCAGATTGGACACGTCCACATTTTCGAGCAATGGCAAATTAGGTTACATTCATTATAAAATAACAAAACCAAGAAGTAGGTAAAACAAACCATCTTACACAGCTACGCCGAAAAAAATGTCGATTGTCCGAGTCAGTGGGAATCATCTGTATGTAAGTAGAAAAACACAGCTCACTTTTGATAGAAATTTTTGTGAACCGTGTCGTTTACAAACACGGGGGTAGCGTTAATGTTGAATAAGTTAAAATTTAAGTCAACAACAAGAACGACAACAACAACAGTATGTCATGTGGAAAACCACTTGAAGTACCTCATTACCGGTTTGAGTTGATACAGTGTCACGCCGCAGCGAACTACTTCCGGGTCGTGTGTTAAAAAGCAGTCCCACTCGAAAATTTGATCGCAAGCTCTTCTAATGCCTTAACTATCAGAGAAATTGGAAAGTCAGGTTTGAAATGTATTTCTGGGGTTGATTCTACGATTTTCATGAAAACTGGGTGCAAGTTTGTTATTTCTTTGGGAACTATGTTGTGTCTTAACCACATAAAGGAATATGGTCTACCACCGAAATAACACCCCTATGGTTTTAAAGGAAGTTTTAAAGTAGAATACCAAAAAGCACAATCAGTGAATTGACATTTTGTAATTCTCTGTGTAGCCCACAGGACGTTTATTTCACTACAGAAACAAACAGCTGGTTTTTCCAATAAAAGTACTGTCGACAGTCAAAGACATTGTCCTTTTTGCAGCATATTGCTATCATGTTTGCCAACATAGTAAATATTGCTGTTGAGTTTTATCTTAAAATTCAGACCATGAAGTATTCAATTGTCAGATCTCATTCTTAAGGAACACAAACCAGACGGTATTGCGCAAATAGAACACCAGTAACATTAGGAGACAGTGGTGTAGGTATATAAAGTCAGCTTCACATCAGAGGTTCCGAATTCGAATCGCATGATGAGCGGTTCAACCTTTGAATTTACCCAGATCACAGTGTGGGTACTGGTTAAATCTTTACCAAATGACAAAATTTTAGACTTGTCGAAATTGAAAGTATTTACAGACGAAAAATTAAAGGTGGCTCAAAATTTAATGGCAGATTTCGTCCTTGATAGAGTATAAAACTGTGGGAAAAGGATAAATGCTGGTTACCAGCATTTTATCCTTTTCCCACAATGTTTCCAAAAGGCTTATTTCCCAGGGTCCCTAAATCCTGAGAATTTTTGGTAAAAGGTTAAAGTCTCCAGGAAGCAATTTTCGAGAGTGACTGCTACAGTTGTAGAACTTGTTTCACAATCGATGTAAAATATTTTTTGTTTTTAATTAAACCAGAGTCACTAGACACGATTTTTCGGCGTAACTTAATGCGCTGGCTTTTGGCATACTTCTTGCTACTGATAAATAATGAATAGATGGTAATTTGGAATTGGTAAAAAATGTGCAGGCCCCTGCTGGCAAATGTTCTCAAACAATTATAAAACTAATATTGATAAGCGTTGCTACTCCTAATCGATACCCCGGGGCCTTGATTCATACCATAGCAAAATAATGTAGTAGATAGTAATTCTATTCTTGTGCTATTTAGAAATTTAATATTTTCATAAGCGTTACCCAATAACCCAATACTACTTTTCAACAAAATGAAAAACAGTGAGGAAAAACGGCAGTTGCCCCTGGGTTACTTTTCATTATTTTACTCAAAATTGAGCCACAAGAGAGTTTCAATGTTCATATTCCAGTATCTCTTACGCCTTCTACACTTTTTAAAAGGTAGTTCTTGTTTCTTGTTCCCTAAACGATATTGGTGATGAAGTACATTTTTTCCTATTCAGAAGTCCGCGTATGAGACAATATCATTTTATTTTTATCACTCCAACGACTGGTGTTTTGTATAGTATAAACAAAATAAATATAACTGGTCCAGAAAATATCACACGTACATGTACTAACTTTTTCAAATTCGTTAATTTTCGTGGGTATATATAAAAAATATTTGCGGTTATATCATAGCTTTTTTCACATAGTGTATCGACAAACATCAGCGGAAAAGATATTTACTGGGAAAACCACGCCCAAACAGAATTACGTGTAAATTATAAACAGATACGACAGTCATAAAAGTGAGTGCAATAGGTTGCAGATGTTCCGAGGTTGTTGAAACATTAAAAAAAATAGCGGTGGAGGCGGAGAATGTCCTGCTGTTCCATTCAACATTTAAAATTCTTAAACATGCTATATAAAAAGGGTGAACATTTCCAATAGATAGTTTAGCCCCAAATATTACGATTTTAAATGTTCTATTCGCAGGAAAGAAACCTATAACCTTATCGGACAGTTCAGGTCGATCTGTGCAATCCAGGTTCGCATTCACCAACCATTTTTAAGAACATTCTTAACCTTATTCTCAAGAATCTTCTAAAGATAAATTACACAACTTCTGACTGTCTAAACCAAATGGTCTACCCAATCAGAAGTTGTGTTACTTTCTAAATTTATAATTAGACCAAGAATCTTCTTAAGAATAAATGGTGAATACGGACCTTTATCTTAATGTATACTGTCGGCAAAAGTGCCTGATGCCACATAAGGATTGAGATTTCCTTTGTCAACCCCCGACCCACATCGAGGGGCGGTATCCTGGAATCAGATTGTCTTTCTGTCTGTCCGCCTGTAGACGCAGTTTCGTGTCCTCTCCTCTTCCAAAGGTTTTTAACCAATCCGGCCGGTATTTAATGTACCGCACGTCTTCCTTTTATGGGAAATCGTGCACCTGTAATTTTCATAATGATAAGTCGACTATTGCACAAGCTAGGTCACTTTGAATTCATGTCCTGAGCCAATAATAATAATGATAATAATAATAATAATAATAATCTTGTCCTGAGTCCATTTCCAAGGCAACTAGTTGGCTTATTTGTCGGCCTGCGACCGTTCTTCTTTATTTTATATGAGATGATAGACAGTGAAAGTTTGATACCATTTAACAATATCAAACTACAAAATTGAAGGAAAAGTCCAAAGCATTTGCTGACAACAATTAAAGTTTGGCTCAAATGATTGGATTTGTCTATGATATGGTAGAAAACATTGTAGAAAAAGGAGAAAATGCTGGTTACCAGCATTTTCTCCTTTTCCTACAATGTTTTCAGAAATGTTTCTTCCCCAGGGTCGTTAAAAACCTGGGATTGTTTGGTAAAAGTTTAAATCATGAGAAAGAAATATACGCCTCACAAATACCAAGGCTATAGAAATGATTATTTGCACATGGTTCTTTTTTTTCCCATTAAACTCTAGAACTATGTGATAAATCTTGTTTTTTTTCTTTCGAGCAATCTTGCATTATGTAAAATACTTCGTTAAATCGTACAAAGCACTTCGCGATTGTATGCAAATGTCGACTAACTCTCCCACAAAAATATTTGCCAGCAATACCCTTCCTACCTTCTTGTAGGAGGTAAGTTGCTTGGTAAAGAGTAAAATTGCTTGATAGAACTGACTGAAATTTCTAGCCCCTGATTATCAAAAGCTGAATATTGTCTTTTCAAAGTTCTTTTCATAGGAAAAATCTGATTGTATCAGACAGGGTAGATTAATTAACTCATTGAAGCACATTTAGTCGTGCATTTAATGAGGAACAGTTATGGGTCAAGCAGAAAATAAGAGTCATAAGTGGTAGCTTTTTGACGTTTTTTAAAATGTTCATAATCCAAGCTCAGACCACTCTTTCTGCGCAGTCTGAGTTGAATCATCACTGTCCGCAGTTAACACTTAAACTGCTAAATAAAAGAAACAAAAATTTCCACTTAACAGTAAAAATCCAAATGTTGCGTTTCCAAAGTTGATTTCACTACAGAGAAAATACCGTGTCGGATAGTGTAGATCAAAGAACAGACTGCACGTTTTGTGCAGTCTGATCTTGATCTACACTGTCCGCAAAAGGTCCTTGAGTCGCACTGAGCAGCCTAAGGGTTAAAGCATCTTAAATGTCTAGTGAGGGTCAGCATCTTTTTCCTGTTGCAGGTTTTGAGAAGGACGAGGGGTGGGTGGCCGTTTTGGCCCATTTCTCACAGTAGAGCACATTTCAACAACTCAGTGTGGTGCCACATACCACAAACTAGAGAAACAGGTGTCGTATACACACGTATTAAGCTATTGCTGAGACTGAATTTGCCTGTGGTTTGAGTAAATCCTTGTGCAATAGCCAGAACCAATGTTTGCTGGTTTGATTATTGTTTTACACAAATATTTTCAGGAATAAATACAGCGCAAACTTAAACTGATCTATAATTACCAGACCGAGTTGTGTAGGCACACTATACTCGAATCGCTAAATAATATACTTCCGTTTAGTTGGCCAATCAAATTTTGTGTCATGTTTACCCCTCGTGATGGTGCAACTGTCATTTTATTGGTCAGTTATTTATATACTCAAGCAAAAGATTACGTGTCATTCCACCAGCGCCTGGGTATATCGATGTTGCTCTATATGGATGCTGGATTCGAACATGCCAGAAATACTGCTACACTACATGTCGATATGTTGGTTTCAGCCAATTCCACTTTTCTTTTTAAGTCATTCGGCGCCATTTGCTTATACAGGTGTGTAAGCGGACCGCATAGACCAAGATCAGACTGCACAAATCGCTCAGTCTGATCTATACCGTCCACTTGTTTGCTCAAGCTCTTAAGATAAAAAAAAAAAATCTGAGTTTCAATGGATTGTATTTCCAGCCGGCTAAAGATCTCGAGCTTACATGTCTGACGTTGAAAGAGTTAAGCAACAAATATGTACATGTATTTGGATAATCGTTTGGATAATAAGAGACAGGGAGTAAAAAGATCTCCTGAATGAACTACTCGGTAAGAACTCATTAACGAAATGCTGAGAAAATCAAAATTATGAAATAAACAGCAGGTTTATGATCAAAGAAGCGACGAAGCCGTAAGCAGTTAGTAAAATTAGATCCCATCTGGGTATGTACCGCCTCTCGCCGTCGTTAATTTTCAAATGTTACTACATGATATCAGATACCGCTTTGGAAAACAATTTAAGCATTTCAGCCCTTGTCCAAACCTATGTTTTAACCACTCTGAGAAAGGAAATGAACACACTTCGGGAAAAGAAGAAAATGCATGAAATCATCATTTCCTTCTTTTCCCAAAATGTTCTCCAGTTTGTCATATACAAAATCCATCATTTGAAACACAGTTCATTGTTGTTTGCAAATGTCATCAATATGGATGAGTGTAAAATTGTGTCATGTGGGAAAGAGTTAACCCTTAAACTGCTACATATATAAAAGGCAGATTTCTTGCTGAGAGTTTGAGTTACGATAATGAGATTTCACAGTTCTTTTCGCTGGAAAATCTTACTAAATCGGACAGTGTAAATCGAATATTAGACCGCCGTGCAGTCTTCTCTTCGATCTACACTGTCTGCAAGAGCGCTTTGAGTAGTGCTTAGCAGCCTATGAACAAAACCACCACTCTGTGCAGATGTTTAAGATTTCAACTCATTAAATTATAACGATAAATTTTATATACAGAAATGCCGCAAGTGCTACAGAAAAGACATAATGGGTGAGAAAACGTTTTCTTTTTGTGTGAGAAAGGGCACATACTTCTTTTCCGACAGTACTACCGAACCATTTCAATGGACCATAACCGCGAAGATAATCGTATTTGTATGTTTGTTGTTGGTAAATGAGGATATTGTGTACGTACTAACAGAAAGTTCACGTCACCACCGTGAGGTGTTGTAAAAGGATGGAATACTCATCATCTTCAGCTTGACCAATAGCCTAACATTTTATCCTGCAATTAAGTCATTCCAATAAACAAGGCAAATAACTCAAGTAAACCTAGAGAAATGTGTGTAGTAATGTTCCCTTTATTTGCAATACTTTCCTATGTAACATTTTTCCGCATGCGCATCTTGCCTATCGTCTCCACTACAAGATCAAAGCGTTGAAAGCACTGGTGTGGACTTTGTCAGGGGCGCAATTGTGTGGAATTAATAATTTGAAAAATAAGCCATAGAAATAGTTTCAAAATATTCGCTTGAAAGTCAACCTACTATATGAACAATCCAATTGAGTAGCGTGCAATCTTGCTGGACGAACAAGTCCTGGCGAACAAGCCCAGGGACGAATAAGCCCAGGAACGAACTGGTTTGGGATGATCAAGCACGGAATCGGGCGGTCAGGAAACAAAGATTGTGTGTATCGTTACGCCAATAGAAGACCGTAGCGGATCAAGCTATTTTCGATAAAAAAGAAGTATTTCCATGATCGATGGCCTGATCCAATTTATTTCAATACGCCATTTTCATATCTGGTTGCAGTCGAAACACTTATTTGCCTTAGAACAAATTGAGTTTAATTGGGTTTACTTCCTTCGGTCTTGCACAAAATACCATACATGATTTTAAACTGGCAGCCTGTTATCGATCTTCGTATCTATCGGACGTTACGGAAGATACAACGGGTACCAGTTTAACACGATTTTCAAAATGCCGTATTGAACTCATAGTGACATTGTCTTCGACAAATGCCACAAAAATAATATTGCGCTGACTTTTTCTAAAGGTGTCGCTGTACTTTCAGAGTTCTCATGAGTGTACAGGGAACCTTAAAGAGATTACATATGAATCATGCCCAGTGAAAGGGGTTAAATGCATTTGCAAAAAGTATAGACTCGTGTCAGTCTGCGCTTGATAAGCGTTTAACCCTTTACCACACAATCCCGACTTTTAACGACCCTATGAAAGAAGCCTTTTGAAAACATTGTGGGAAAAGGAGAAAAACCAGCATTTTCTCCTTTTCCCACAATGTTTTCTATCCTTTCCAAACCAAATTTCAATTTTTCAGTCGCATTTATTTTGTCGTCTGCAAATGCTATCAAATTGGACAAGTCTAAAATTTTGTCGTTTGGTAAAGAGTTAAACCAATGGCTTTTTCGGTAGAAATGTATCAAATAAAACTTCATTTGATCTTATAAACGATAAACGACTTTCATAAATATACAAAACACTAATTTCGATACTCATAATACATGTATAAATTTTGTGGTGTTGTTTTGATTGTTAGTGTATGAACAAATGACACAATATCGACGTTTAAGTATACCAAATTTGTCATAATTTGTTCTCCAAATGAAACAATTCCAGATTTTGTTTTTCTAATTCTTCACTGTTAGACATGAACAGGTACTGCTTGATAGCATAAATGGTATATTTTCTGTTTGATTTATACGCACTATGTATAGATTGTTTCACATCACGTGCCTAATGATAAAGATACCCGCGGTGATTATACAAAGTAGCTCAAAGATTAAACAAAAAAAAAACAGAGATAATTTTAATTATTGAAATTTGACTTGACTCGTTACTTTCTTAATCCTTAGACTGCTAAGCGCGACTCACTGACCTTTTTGGGAACAGCGTAGATCAAGATCAGACTGCACAGAATGTGCAGTCTGATCTTGGACCTACACTGTCCATTAAGGAGATATCTATCGATTGGACAGTCAAACAAGAACGGTTAAGTATAAATACTTATGAAAATAATTGTGGTGCAGTGTCTATGAATAGCAATTATCTCCTTTTATCATATGGTTTTCAAATCTGGTCTGCAGCAAAGCGAAAGAAAAGGAAAAGGGACTGGGATGTCTCAGTGTTACAACTTTCGTACATTTTTTTTAAATTTGAAACAAAGTACCCATGAAGAAACTAAAGGCAGTACAGTTCCAGTTATGATAATCTCACAAGCGTAAAATATACACATGTATCCATGCATCGCTCAGTACAGGTTACGGATTGCTGGCTGACTTACGAAGTGTTACTACTATCGCTGAGATTCTTTAAGACTTGTGAGGGAGGGTATCTGCATGTAGTGCTCAATGCGCGATACAATCTCTTTGATACGGGGATTTGAGAGGATTATCTGTTGTCTAACTTTTGTTTTTATTCATGTCTGTGAGGTTTTGAAAGACCTGATAATTATTTCAAGACGTTTTTTGTGTATGGGTTTATTTATTTTTTCTGCTATTTTTACACTCTTCAGTGTTTATGTGATTTTTGCTTCCCTTTTTAATTGATACTTCGTGTTTGGAAAATGCTGATGATATTTCTCTTATTAACTCTTCACCTCCGGTAGAGGACACTTTCTATTTCTTTCTGCAGAAAACTTTTATGCGAACATTGTGGAAACAATAAGAAATTGCTCGGAACGAGCAATTTCTCATTTTGCCACAAAGCTTTTGTCACAATGCTTTTTTTCTAATAATCCATATTTTAGTGAGTTTTTTTTTTCTCATGTCCTAACATGCAAATTTGTTGCTGTAGGTTATGAGTTAAATTTTCTTTCGTCTTCACAGTGATATTGTTCAGAGGAATTTTCATTATTGACAAAGTGGACCACATGGACTTCATTGAAACGGTGCTTTACAAGGACTGGAATGGATATCAATAAAAACTGGGCAAGATTTACCATATCATGAAAAAAGTTATTTTTAAAAGAATACTTTCTAAGAAATGCCAATTGTTGACATTTGTAAGAGCTTTTGTGAATGGTTACGTTTTTTCATAATTGAACCGGCTTTAACAGAATTAGTCTGAAATAGATTTGTTTGAAGTATACCCGAGGGTAATTTATTTATCTTCGAAATTCGTGGAAGTGGGGTGAAAACGGAGATAAATTAACAGATTTCAGGAGTTGTGTGGGAAAATGGATTTTAATTGGTTATTCCTACATGGTAAGTTGAATTTGAATTTTTTCTTTGTACTGACTTGATGTGATAGTCTGGCAGATTTTTGTTTGTGTATGTGCATTTTTTTTTCGGTGTGTGTAGGGTTGTAACGCACTTTTCAGAAGTATGAGCGGCCAGTGCACCTATTCATTCAAACATTTTCAACCAGAGCTACATACAACACTATCTCCAAATAAATGGCTCGTTTCCTTACGTAATCGTTAGGTACATCTAAACTAAGGATAGAAACCTCTTTCGCGAAAAGGAGGCATATTCATCAAAAGATCCTTTCCTTTTCTCCTTTTCGTGAAAAGGAATTCTTTTCGTATTTCAAATTTATCCGACAAGGAGAGTCGAAAAGCTAAGCTATTAGCCCTTATCCGGCTAAATAGGTTAAATAAAACTTTCAAGCCGATAGTAAAAACCTGAATAATGTTATTTCAAATTTTTTTTTTTTTTTTTTTTTTTTTTTTTTTTGGAAAAAAAAAAAAAAAAAACCTCTTTTTCGGACACTGTAGATCAAGATCAGACTGCACGTTCTGTGCAGTCTGAGCTTGATCTACACAGTCCGCAAAAGGTCGGTGAGTCACGCTTAGCAGCTTAAGGGTTAGAGAAGAATGGACCTTGCCAGAACTAGTGTGACTTTAATCTATTCTTGGAAAGAAGCTGTATTCGGGCCTGGACTGGAACTTACAACTTCCAGATTACTTGCTCTATATGGCGTGCAACACGCGAAAAGGGGCCTTCGGACATATGCGTAAAAGTGTCTCGTCCCAGATCAGCTTTTGCAGTCTGTGACCAATCCGAGACGACACTTCCTGTTTTTGTGCGATTTTCTGTTTCACGAAAGTCTACTGTATGAAAAAATCTTATGCAGTCGTAAAGTGCTGTCTCGGATTAGCCTGCGCATTCCGCGCAGGCTAATCCGGGACAACACTTTACGCAAATGTCAGAAGGCCCCTTTTCGTGTGTTGCACGCCATATGTAATTGGCTAAATATTCGGGGCTCAATGACAGCTGTAGGACTAAGGATGATCATATGTAATGTTTGATCAATTTTGTTTCCAATAGTCAAAGTTTCTTTTATCTCATTTTGCAATGAAATTCCACGATATAGTAAAATTAAGACACAGGTAAGACATTTGAAGAAATTCAATGTAATTCATTTCTTTCGCAGAAAAGACAGCAGTAACAGTTCGCAGTATCTAAACAATCGGGCCTTTTTCTTTAGACAGGTCCTGTACTAAAATTGCAAAGAAATTAAAAGTGTCCATTTCAGCTAGTCAGATATGTAAGGGTTAGTCCTTTACCACACAATCCCGAGTTTTAACGATCCTGAAAAAGAAGCCTTTTAAAATATTGTAGGAAAAGGAGAAAATGCTCAGTCCCATCGTTTGAACAACATTTAAATTGTTGTCTGCAAATTCTTTCAATTTGGACATGCCTCAAATTTTGTCGTGTGGTAAAGAGTTGACTTGTAACGAATTTGCTGAAGTCAGACAGTATTATTTAATCATTAATGTGATCATGATATAAAGGCATTCATTCTAATTATACTGGGTGACAGCAGGTTAAGATAGATCTATGAAAGGTAACACGCTTTTTTTGACACCGGTCGTCTGGGCATCCAGTTTGCAAATGTCATGAAATCTTTGTTATCTAGCACAGAATTAATATTCTGCAACACATTTGCTGTGAAAAGGTGTTTGGGATAATTACGTAATTTACCGAATACTGACGTAATCAGTCGAACCAGATGCCGAGCTTGAAACGATTTGGTGTTAATGACCCGGATGTTATCATGTGACCACATGGCGAGATATCATAATGGCCGTGTTCATGTGTAACTAATCAAAGTTGATTGGATAAGGTTTGCCCTAACGAATAGATCTCCATAATTACGAGAATTTATAAGCGCCAAACTAGTTTCTTAATGTCAGAAGCTTGGCTGTAGTAATGCTGTGTGTAGATATACTGTAGACTAATAAAATATCTAATGTAGTAAGTGTCGGTAGCAGATCTTTAGAGCGTTGTTGGGGACTGAAAGTGTCTTGCCGGAAGTGTTGATCAAGATCAGACTGCAAAGGATTTAAGTCTCGGCATGGACCTGCATGAAGCGATAGTTCTCTATTAGCACCAAGAAATAGCATAGAATATATCGCAAAAACCTTGAACTTTTCCTCTGATAGTATAAATAACAATTCAATTAATTGCCCTTAGTCTGATAAACACGACTAAATGCGCTTTTGCGGACAGCGTAGTTATAGATTAGAGAGCACAAATTTAGTGCTGGTTTCCAGCAGATTCTTGTTCTACAGTGTTTTCAAATACTTCTTCCTCAAGGTCGGTAAAACTCAGGATTGCGTGGTAAAGGGTTAACCCTTACACATCTGACTAGCTGAAATGGGCACTTACAATTTCCTTGAATTTTCAGTGCAGGACATGTCAAAAGAAAGTAGCAGCGGCCCCTATTGCTAAAAGTACTACAAACTGTTACTGTTCTCTTATCTGCGAAAGAAATGAATGACATTACAGTCTTCATGTACTTTCTTATGTGTATCTCTTGTAGTGGACTCGGTTACAGCCATTAACTGCTGTTTTTCTCTTGTATAAAACAGCCGTTAACCCTTCAGAGGCTTAATTGAATAAATGTCAAACCATTGTGAAAAGAAACTCGAATATTGCAAGTTCAAAGTTCTTTTGGGGTCCTGCGTAGCCTGGATCCAGGCAGTAATCTTTTAATTACTCCTTATTGTGGTCTCCTGTTAAGGTCAAGACAGATCTGTGGCCAAACTTTTAATCGGTAATTTTATGACAAAGTAACGTCCAAATTAATGTTTATATATTATATAAAAAGGAAAAAATGATTGGACTGGAACCCAGGCTAGGTCCCGCGTTACTCAGTGGTAAAGTGTAGGACTCGTAACCTGAAGGCCCCAGGTTCAAGCCTAACTGAAAGGACAGGGAGTGTCCTTGGGCAAGACACTTCAGAGCCCTAGCATAGTACTGGTGATGCCCAGGGCACCCATGAATAGGCCAGCTGTCACCATGATATGACTGAAATGTTGTTGAAAGCGGCACATTTCAATCAACTTTTCAATCAGTTAAAATTCTTTTCGCCTGTAAATTCGCACCTTCTTGGACAGTGTAAATTTAAAATCTGGAATCTACACTGTGAAACACGGTTAGGTATTTCGCAATATTTGGCTTTTATTATGGTTTTCAAATGTGAATGAGCCACGCTCTGGCAAATGGAGGCTTAATATATTTCCGTGATCCATGATAGCAATCATTCCATCACATAATTATGGATCCATAATAGCCACTTTTTTTAACAACCAACTTAATCATGCGGTAGACTGATCGTTGGACATACCGAAATTGACCAATAGCGATATGTTTCGGTCCAGGTCAGCATGCACTGACTGCGCAGGCTGACGTGAGTCGATACTTTTCGCAGTTGAATTAAGCCCCCCTTTTGGCAGAGCATTGCTCAAATATAATCTGTCCAGCAGTTCTATGGGTTAAAAGATTTTGAAAAGATTCTGTTATTCAAAAACTGAACGACCAGTTGCTGTTATACGTGGTAGATTGATCATTAGATGAACATTGTGAAGGAAACCAGATATAAATTTCCAGCTGTCTTATCTTACACTCGTGTATTTTAGCGCAAACCCTCAGGCCTGTCATAGAATCAGCGTCGCACAATATAGATTTGAAAAATTGAGACATGCTCTGTGAAAAGTGGGCTTAATGCATCTGCGAAAAGTATCGACCCAGGTCAGCCTGCGCAGTTCGCGCAGGCTGACCTGGGCCGATACTTTTCGCTATTGGTCAGTTTTCTGTATGTCCAATGACCAGTCTACCTAATTATTATAAGTCGTTTGTTAAAAAAAGTGGCTATTGTAGATCCACAATTATGTGGCGACTTAAATGGTACAATGATTCACGAAGATGCATTAAGCCCCATTTTGACAGAGCATGGCTCAATAAAAAAATCAGCTTACTTCTTAAAGTCTTTACCAGATGAAATTGAATCATGTTTTACGTCACTTTCAACATTGTTTCAGTTACATAGCCCACATATTCATGTATTTCTTCGGTTTCACCAATACTAGGCTAGGGCTGTGAAGTGTCTTGCCCAAGGACACTCGCATGAAAAGCCCTATGAGGCTCAAAGTCAGGGCCTCCAGGTAACGAGTCGTACACTCTACCACTGAGCCACGATGAACCCTGTTAAATAATATATACCTAAGACTAGTCCAAATTTAGAGCAACTGCAGTCAAAAAATTAAATGTGGCTGAAATTTTACAAATTTGTCTTTGAATGGGTAGAAAACGGAGTTAAACACCATATAGTCAATCAAACAAGTTTGTGCTTTTTTTTTGCTGATCGAAGTCTCAATTAAGCAGCCCCAAGGTTAAGACTATTTAAACCGAACTCAGGTCATAGTGATTGCCAGTTTCATCAATATTTCTTATTAACTTTTAACCAAACAATGTTGAGGAAGATAGCTTTCGAAAACATCGTGGAAAACAAAAGAGAAAATGTTGGTTGATTACCTCCTTTTCCCACAATGCTTTGTAGCCTTTCAAAGACAACATGACGAGTTCATGTAACCTTTATGCCATACTGGTGCCAACCCAGTTTTACGCTTGCAGTGTATTTTTCCTAGTCCAGGGGCAAATACAGCGGGTCTCTATGAGATAGGGAGCTTTACGGCATTTAAACCGGGTGTACAGTGTTTGCCATTGTCCAGTTTTTAAATACAAAAGATATGGCGTAAGTGGGCTAAGGGTTAAACAGAGGAATCTGTGATTTTGGCTCAGTTTTACAGGATAGCGACACGTGAGAAGAACCAGAAGCTTACCAGTTCATCCATGCCCGACATATTTTGGCATGCACCGTTTGCTTTCCAATGATAGTCCAGTACAGTATAATACACGAAACCCGATAACTCAGCTCTCAGCAGGTATAGAGGTACGGCAATACAGTGAATATTTGGTAACATGGTAATGCGAATATACAGCTTTCTTTGTGCGACCTACGGACAGAGTAAATCAACCGCCAGACTGCACATTCTGATCTGAATTGAAAGTATTTGTATATGGCAAATTTCACGCGGCTGAAAGGATTGGATTTATTTCAGAAAGAGTAGAAAACATTTGGGGAAAATGAGAAAATGCTAGTTAACAGCATTTTCTCATTTTCGCACAATGTTTTCAATAGCCTTGTTCCTCAGGATCGTTAAAAGTCGAGGTTTTTAGAACAGGGTTAATAAAGAAACAGAGCGGCACGATTACGAAATGTAACTCTCAGAGTAAGATGCAACAGAAATTGCCAGAGCAGATAACCTATTTCATTTGGTAGATAATACTAGTTAAGTTTAAGATAAAACGTTCAAAGCAATCACTTTTAGAGTGGCAACTTACACTTATGCACTTCATCTCCAGGCGTTTTTTGAACACTAGTCTATTTTTTATGAACATCTTTGTTCGTAACAAAATTAAAAGAAAAAAAAAAAACTCACAAAAGGAGATAATGTCTTACTTATCTCTATCTAGTATGAGTAACTTGTTTCTTGCTTAATTTCCGACTGTTCTGTCATTTTCCACATAATTTCGATGAATCGACGTAAAATTAGGGTAATTCGTAGTGGAATCATTATTTTTTTTTGCTTCACATTTTAAATGGAGCAGAATCACAAATATGGTGTTTCTGAAGAATTTATGGAGTTTTTGAGTAAAAGAAAAACAACGAAAACGAAACCACAGGAATAGAAATTAGTTAATCATTTCTACTGTGTTCTCTTCCGATCTCAATCTTCAGGAATAACCCGACTCTAAATGATGTTCCTTGCTTTACAGTTTCATTGATTAAACGGTGCTTAAAGCTACTTTCAAAATTATTCCAGGTATATCACGGCCACACCTCGCTTTCCATGTATATCCCGGGTTTCACTAGTAACAGGCTGGGGCTCTGAAGTGTCTTACCCAAGGGTACTCCCACGAAAAGCCGAGTGCTTCCGGTGAGGCGAATCCGGGGCCTCCAGGTTACGATTTATCACTTTAGCCATTCAGGACCCCTCTTTACAGTTTAACCACACGACCAAAATTTGGAGTTGTCCAAATTGAATGCAGTTGGGACGACAATTTTAATGTGGCTGGAAATATGAGATTTGGCGGTGACAGAGTAGAAAACTCTGTGGGTAAAGGATAAAATGCTGGTTACCAGCATTTCCTCTTTTCCCCACAATGTTTTCAAAGGTTTTCTTTCTCAGGGTCGTTAAAATCCGGGATTTTGTGGTGAAGGGTTAAAGTTTTGTCAATAATTTGTGCTTTATGACACCTTCAGGTACTGATGAAAGGAAACTATCGATACACGTACAGAATGTGTCTCAAAATGGATATGTCTTTTCAATGAATTCAGACAAACTTCCTCTTCGATTTAAAGATCGAAAGAAGATTAAAGATAAAAAGTGCGTGGCTAAATCAAACGTATTGTTTGATCTTGGGTCACTACCGCCGATATGAGCGGCGTTCTGCGAAAAGGGGGTTGAATGCATCTGCGTGATCCGTGACACCATGCATGTCATCACATTATTTTTGTGGCATTTGTGGGAGACAATGCCACTATGAGTTCAATACGGTATTTTGAAAACCATGTATCGTAGTTTATGCAAAACCGAAGGAAGTAAACCAAATTAAACTCAATTTTTCTATGACAAATAAGTGTTTCGATAGCACTCAGATATATAATTAACAATGGAGTATTAAACTAAACTGGATTAGGGCATCGATCATGGGAATACTTCTTATTTTATTGAAAATATCTATACCCACTATGGCCTTCTATTGGCACAATGATACACAGACAACGACAACCTTTGTCTCCTGACCGTGTTCGTCCCAAAACTAGTTCGTCCGTTGACTTGTCCGTCCTTTGGCTTTTCCGTCCGGGCTTGTTCGTCCCACGTTATTGTTTGTTTATTTTTCAAGATATTAATTCCACACAACGGCTCTCTTGACAAATGCCACGCCAGCGCCTTCAACACTTTGACTGATACTTAAAATTAATTGTGTCTAACAACCAACTGAATCATGGGGTAGACTGGTCCCTTGATATGCAGAAAATTGATTTATTTCAACCCAGGACAGAGCAGGCTGACCTTGATCTACACTTTTCGCAGATGCATTAAATCGCCTTTTCACAGAGGACGACTCATGTATGCAGATATGTCCTCTTCAAAACATCCTTCACACCTAGAGTGCCGAATAAACCCGGCGATATTTTTCAGTCTACAAATGAGACCCAAGTAATGGCTTTTCTCCAGTCTCAGTGAAGCAGGTAATGTAGCTCAAAGATCAGACTGCACGTTTCGTGCATTCTGCTCTTGATCTACATTGATTGCAAAGGCGATTAGATTTGAATGAAAGCGTTTTTATTGACGGAAAGTTTCTTATCGGAGATTTCAATGTGAATTGCTTGGAGTGAATGATTTTTGCTGCTCTTAATTTGTTAGCACATTATTCATAATAAAATGATGGAGTGATAAAGTCGATTTTGCAGTTTCATTCCCCTCGAAACTCTGAATCAAATTATCGCGTTAAAAAGCTAAAAGATAAGAGAAAAATTGCAGGGCCCCCTCCCCCTCTTGTTACCTGGCATAATTAAAGACCTTTTCTTTGACACAACCTTCTGCAGGAAAATTACATGAAAGAGTAAGAAAAGATATCCTTTTTTTTTTCAATGATATGGAAAAATAGTGTGTGAGAAGGAGCAGCTGCTTGTCACTAGCAGATACCCGTTTTACAACAACATTTTCGAAAGTTTTCCAACCAAAGATACTTGATCTCATTTTACTGAGGAAAAATGGTGTTAAAAAAGTTAAAGATAGAAAATAGCTCCGGGATGTTCTTCTAAAATTATGAAGGAGTATTTGATTGGAAACGAAATTACTTACAATCTATCCTGATTCTTGTGAAGCTTGAAGCTTCTGCCTAAGAATGCTTTGAAAAATCTGTGATAAAGCGGAAAAGGCGGTTAATCTTAAAATGAGTCATGCTCATATAGACATGCTCATATAGACATGCTTACATAGATAAATAGTCAGGCTAGCAGATAGACAGTCAGGCTGGCAGGCAGACAGTCAGGCTGGCAGTCAGACAGTCAGGCTGGCAGATAAACAGCCAGGCTAGTAGACAGACAGTCAGGCTGGCAGACAGACAGTCAGGCTGGCAGTCAGAAAGTCAGGCTGGCAGTCAGACAGTCAGGCTGGCAGATGAACAGTCAGGCTAGTAGACAGACAGTCAGGCTAGCAGATAGACAGTCAGGCTGGCAGACAGACAGTCAGGCTGGCAGATGAACAGTCAAGCTGGCAGACAGTCAGGCTGGCAGATAGTCAGGCTGGTAGACAGACAGTCAGGCCGGTAGACAGACAGTCAGGCTGGCAGACAGTCAGGCTGGCAGATAGACAGTCAGGCTGGTGGACAGAAAGTCAGGCTGGCAGTCAGACAGTCAGGCTGGCAGACAGACAGTCAGGCTAGCAGACAAACAGTTAGAAATACCATTAACCAATTCTCAAACGAGAATTTCTAGACACTTTCAAATTGAAAGCATCTTCAGACGACAATGTCAAAAGTGGTATATAACTTTCACAGGGTAGAAAACGTTTGGGGAACAGGAGAAAATGCTGGTTACCAGCATTTTTTCCTTCCCCCACAACGTTTTACAAAGTCGTCTCTTTCAAGGTCGTTAAAACTCGGGATTGTGTGGTACAGGGTTAAGTCAAACTTTGGCACTATGTTACAAAGATGGTAGATCTGTATGAATTGGTAATAATGTCAGATGTTTTACAAATCCCACCATCTGTTTTATTTCGGATCAGCCTGACCTATCATATTTACACAGTAATTCACCTATTTATTCACGTATTACCGTATAACCATTGATTATCATGTATCAGAATTCCTTCGCACTTAAGCCTGGCTGATGGTATTGGCTCAATCACGTCAGATATAGGAAGATAACATTTTGCTTATAACATTAGGTTAAGCTAATTGCTACCCCCTCTCTCCATCTCTCCATCTCTCTCTCTCTCCCTCTCTCTCTCCCTCTCTCTCTCTCTATGTATCTGTCTCTGTCTCCATTTCTCTTGACCAGGAAATTTTGTTTTAAAATGATGATACGAACATTGTGTATATCATAACCCCATGTTGTACCCTGTTTGTACCTGAGTGAATAAAAGGATTGTTCTGTTCTGTTCTGCAAGGATATTTTTTTTAACCAGAGTATCTCGATAAAACGGATATCTTTTCGTGTAGCCTGATCTTGATCTGCATTGTTCGCCATATAACCTAACGTTGATTCTGGTCTCTTAAGATTTGTATTACAAGGTACATGTAAACTTCTGTTCATGGAATTATAAATGACTGACGCTGAACTTAGCTGCGATTGTAACAGACAAATACCTTTTAACCCCTAGGTTACTAAGCGCGACTCACTGACCTTTTGAGGACAATGTAGATCAAGATCAGACTGCACAAAACGTGCAGTCTGATCTTGGATCTACACTGTCTGATAAGGAGATATCTTTCCCCAAAAAATACCTTTGAAATAGCAAAATAAATTATTGGTTTTTACTATGGGCTTCAAAATTTCATTCCACCAATATAGCAGAATAAGGGTTAACTGTTGATAAGAAAACTTTGTTGGACATAACTGCAGTAACTTCAGTACTACTTAAATTTTTATCAAACAACAACATTATAGAGTTGTCTTTAATTTAATGAATCTAGAAACGACGAATTTAAATCAAACGTGGCTCAGATATACCGATAACTGAAGTACCATTGTCTGCGTATGTCAATATTCTTCGAAGATTGGACCTGTCTGCTATGACGCATCACTACCCAGTACAAGATAAATATTAATACGCGGTGCGTAAATTGACGCTCAAAATAGTAAGCGGAAAATAGTTATAATTAACAAGTCTGTGGAAAAATCAAAGCAGTTTTTCGCTACAAATTTCTTAAGAATATAGATCTAATGATTTCAAACGGGTGAAATAATTTTATAAATTACCGTTGTTTACTGCAAACCTCTGTAGACAGTTTCTAAATACAGACTTGGGGAAAACCGGGATTTGTGCAACAGGCTGACAACATAGATAATAGCACCACCTTGCTGAGCTTATATCGAGGCATTTTCCCAAGCTGATAGGGCTTGTGCATAGGTCATATGCTAGTTAACCATGGCTGGATGAATTAAACAAGGTAGGTTTTAGTGAGTAAACGTATATTCATTCACCTTTTAAATTCGCTGCAATGATTGCCGCCTTGAAAAGTAGTCCGGCTCTGTACCCAGAATGCCCATATCAGATAGATATGTAGTTGAAAAATGCCACGTAGCTGAAGTTGATGACTGAAGTACAAGCGACACACAGGGGCCAAACTTTTGAATGAAAGGCATATTTCATGTTAAGCTCTACAGGTTCAGACATTTCTTTACAAAACAATTTCTCCATTAACCCTTTCCCAAACGACAAATTTTGGACTGGTCCAAATTGAAAGAGTTTGCAGACGACAATTTTAAATTTGATGAAAATGGCAGAAAGGTCTCAAAAAAGGTAGAAAACACTGTGGTAAAAGGAGAAATTGCTCGTTACGAGCAATTTCTCCTTTTCCCACAGTGTTTTCAAAAGACTTGTACTGCAGACACATGAAAACCAGGGCTTGTTTGGGAAAGGGTTAATCCACAATTTTACCATCAAAGTATATGAACCATGCTCTGGCAAAAGGGGGTTAATTGCATCTCCGTGATGCATTAAACTAAGCAAGTCACTGTCTTAATGGCTCCATAAAGTCCATTTTGTCTAACAACCGACTGAATCCTTAGGTAGACTGGTTCTTGGACAGGCAGACAATTTATCAAAAGCAAAAAGGTTTTCGATACAGGTCAGCCTCCGCGGATTGCACAAGCTGACCTGGGTCGATACTTTTTGAAGATGAATTAAACCCCCCTTTTCACAAAGCATGGTTCATGTATGTATCAACAGCAAACGTTTTGATCCGGAACTGACGATTTTAGAAGAAGAATTTCTCTCCCCGTCACTTTATCTGAAGCTCTGGATGAACAAGAAAGCGTGGTGCAGTGATTTACGTGGTCAAATCCCCATAGATGGACTTGCACGGACAATGTCCTACAAATTGATCACAATCTATGGGATTAATTTATAAATTGAGCAGAACTGATTTATCTTCAGATAAACTAATTGTTGACGCCCTTTGATGCCAATTTCGAGTCGCCATTAATTTGTTTACCTCCGTTAATTTGGTGATATTCTTTGATATTTCATTTGGTTTCTACAAATATGTACACTGTAGCCGCGGTCGGCTAGTGATCCACGGGTCGTGAGGTCAAACCCAGGCTTGGTCTAACTGAGAATGTATCATACGTATACATATCTTTAAAAAAAGATAGACGGCGTAAATTTGCCAGCAAATGGACAGGAGCCCTTACAATAAACATGTCTACATTTTTGACCAATCAAATTTTTGTTTACTCATTTGTTTTGTTATCAGTACTAAAAAGTAGGTCAAAAGCCAGCACATTCAGCTGCGCCGAGAAAATGGTAACCTTTTCCCCCAGTGTTTTTACTCTTTGATCGCCCAGTTCCACCATTTGAGCCACGTGCAATTTATCGTCTGTAAATATCCTAACATTATTTACAAAGATCGGTAAGTAAGGGCCTTAACTCTTTGGGCGCTAAAAATATATATTCGACCTCTGTCGACCGCTGAAAATACAGTCCACTGATTGTTTGATTGATTGATTTTGCGTTTATTTATCGTCGACACCGGTTGCCCATATGGGCGACGCCCCCCTGAAGGCTTTTAGTTTTGTTACAGGGGATAGTGCAGGATATTGATTGATTGATTAATTGATTGTATGCTGTTTAACGCCGTTTTCAACATTATTTCAGTTATATCGCGGCGGCCAGTGCACCTATCCATGCTTTCCTGGAGTTTTTTTTACCAGTACTCCACACAATATTCTTTCCAAGCCATTGGCTGCTTTCCCACATAACCATCGTCGAAACAATGGTCAGTGGTGAGAGAGGAATGAATCCTGTCGCAATGACTATCATCAATCCTCGGAAAGAAATTGGCCAAGCCGGGGATCGGACCAGTGACCTCCTGTTCTCAAGTCCTGTACGCTACCTACAGAGCTACGGGGGCTTGGCAAGTGCAGGATATAGGTCGAAAGCCATCCTAAGTTATGCCTAGTTCTTTAACGTGCTCGGTATATAGCACTATCACACGGGACATCGGTTTTACGTCTCATCCGAAAGACTATTAGTATTTGTAGATGGCCAGCAGTAAGGCTCGAACCCACACCCTCAAATGACCCAAGACTTTATGTTTACAAGTCCTACGCTCTACCGCTTGAGCTATGCGGCCTGGTCAACAGTCCACTGACACTCATGAAGACTTTTATATACTTTATAAGGCTGATCTTGATCTATACCAACCGCAAAAGCTCCTTTTTTTCTAATCTGGCGCTGAAAGGGCCTTAAGTCTGGTAGACGGATTAAAGCGATAAGTTGTGTGACATAATGATGTACAGTCGTGTTTATTTTACCTTCTCTTGATTCGAATATCACATGGTTGGGAATCTACTTTGTCCCATAGGTTCATTAGCTTATCAACTGTTTTGACGAAATATATCAAGGCTTATCAGTTTACTACTGGAAACATATGCGCGTGTTTGCTGTGCAACAAGTGCGGCAAAAATTATATTAAAGAGACCTGGTGAAATCTGTTTCAGAAATATGTACAGGCACTGTGTAATCCCAAATGATCCAAGATGCAGTCGTTCGAACATCTCTGTTTATCAAACATTGCCGAATACTTGATGTCAACGATTCTTTCCCACTATTTCTTTTTTTTTGCGTAGCTGAACGAGTTGACTTCTTGGTACTGATAAAGAATGAATAGAGGGTAATTTGCGATTGGTCAAAAATGTGCTGATGCTTATGCGGCGGGCTCCTGCTGGCATATTTGCTCACACATTTATGAAACCACTATTAACAAGCGTACCTACTGCTAATCGATATCCCGGGGCCTTGATGCATGCCATAGCAAAATAATGTAGTAGAGAATGATATTTTTCTTGTGCTATTTGGAAATTTAATATTTTCAAAAACGTTACTCAATAACCCATTACTACTTTTCTAACAAAATGAAAAACACTAAGTAAAAAGAGGCAATTGCTCTAGAGGTTACTTTTCATTATTTTACTTTATATTGAGCTACAAAAGAGTTTCAGTATTCATATTCCATACACCTCTTACGCCGTCTATCTTTTTAAAAGATATTTCTTGTTCGAAGATCCCCCGAATTACATGTATTACATTGAATTGATGTTTTCATTGATGACAAATTTTGGACTTGGCCTGTTTGAAAGTATTTGCAGGCAACAACTTATACGTGGCTCAAATGGCGGTATTTGTCTCTGAAAGGGTAGAAAACATTGCTTGAACAGGAGAAAATTCAGGTTTCCAGCATTTCCTCCATTTCCAACAATGTTTTCACAAGCTTTATTCCTCCTCACCAAAAAAATACGACTTTCTGTACCATTAACCCTTTCCCAAACGACAAATTTTGGACTGGTCCAAATTGAAAGAGTTTGCAGACGACAATTTTAAATTTGATGAAAATGGCAGAAAGGTCTCAAAAAGGGTAGAAAACGATGTGGGAAAAGGAGAAATTGCTCGTTACGAGCAATTTCTCCTTTTCCCACAGTGTTTTCAAAAGACTTGTACTGCAGACACGTGAAAACCAGGGCTTGTCTGGGAAAGGGTTAAAGTGGACATCTAATGAAGATGTTTGAAATGGAGCACAGAAGCGTTTCTTTTTCTATAATATTTTCAATGCAATTCGAGGAAAATGAATGAATGAATGACTTTATTGATTTATACATCCTGTACATAGTCAGTTTCAATTAAAATAATTTTCAAAATGTCCCACGTGATACAACTGTCTCTCTCTCTCACTCTCACATTTTCTATCACCGCTCTTTCGCTCTCAAAATTACATCATGATTGTATATTTGATCAATTTACGAATATAAAATATTCAAAGTACTCTGTCTCTCGGACAGATTTATTTATATTTAACTCTTTGCCAAGGGACATAATTTTAGACCGCTCCAAATTGAACATTTTTATATTTTTTTTTCACAGTTAAAATGTTCGAAGGTCTAGTTTTTTGGCTGCTTGTACATTTGTGACAGAACTTGCTGATCTAGACCATTCGGCTGTCTTTTCTCCTTTTCCTACAATGTTTAAAAAGCTTTATTCCTCGTTACCAAAAGAATACGACTTTCTATGTTCGAAGATCTAGGTTTTGGTTGTTTGAACATTAGTGAGAGAACTTGCTGATCTTGATCATTCAGCTGCCTTGAACTTTTGTCTCAGATAAGCCCTTATCAGACAGAATCTTTTGTTTTCTCGTCTTAAATGCACGAATCTAATATCGAAGATACTTCTAATCTTCTACTGGGTTGCTACCAGACATATTTACCATACACATTCATCAACACGTTAACCCTTATGGTCGGAAGCACAACCTTATGTTCTTTTGCGAACGGTGTAGATAAAGATCAGACTGGACAGACCATGCAGTTTGATCTTGGATCTACGATGAGCTTTTCACTGGCGAAATGAACTTTGAAATTGAACTATTTGAATTTAAATTGTGTGCACCTACTGCACTCAATGTTCATTAATTTCAAGACTGGACGGTTTGATGGTGTACCTTAAAGGCACCTTTCATAAACATAGTTGCCATTGCGGCCAGTGTAGATCAAGATCAGACTGCACAAAACGTGCAGTCTGATCTTTGATCTACACTGTCCGCTGTGTTGAAACTCTATCGACAAAAGCAATCATGAAATTGCACTTTTTTGGGCCTTATTTCTAGACTGTCGATGTCTGTTCGGTTTATTCGGCGTTTTAACCCGTAGACTGCTTAGCGCAACTCAAGGGCCTTTTGCGGACAGTGTAGATCAAGATCAGACTGAACAGAAGGTGCAGTCTGATCTTGAATCTAAACTCTCCGTTAAGTAGTGGTTTGCCCTCCTGCCCCCAAATACCTTTAAAATAGCAAAATTTGGTCTTTTACTGTCTGCTTTAAAGTTTCATTTCATTCATTTAGTAGGTTAAGGGTTGATGGTTAATGCACCGTCCATTGAGGATCATAAAACCTTCTCTTGCCAGTAAATACTGTAATGAAAGATGCAAACCTTTCTAGACATCATGATGAATTATAGATCTACAGACTTTTTTTCATTCAATCGCGGGCCTTAACTCTTTACTTGTCGACAATAGTTTACACTCATTCATATTGATAACATTTGAGTCATGCTCTATGAAAAGGGGCTTAATGCATCTTCAAAAAGTATCGACTCATGTCAGTCTGTGCAGTCCATGCAGGATGACATGGGTCGGAGCCTTTTGCTGTTTGTAAATTGTCTGCAAGTACCATTTTACCTCCAGATCCAATCAATTTCAAGACTAAATGAATATTATGAATCCATAATTATGTGATGACTTGCTTGGTATAATGCATCACGGAGATGCATTAAGCCCCCCTTACCAGAGCATGGCTCATTTGCAAATGTCAAAGGTTGGATCTGTCTTTGAAATACATGTAGTAGGAAAACTTTGTGGAAAAAGGAGATGCTGATTACCGTGACTTTCTCTTGCCATACAATGTCTTTAAAAGCCTCCTTGAAAATAGTATCGGGAATAGAGAAAAAGCTAGTAACCACCTGCTCTACCCTATCAAAATCAAATTCCATCAATTTAGACCTCGTTTAATTTGTAGTCTGCACATGCTGTCATTATGAACAAGTTTGAAGTTTGTCGCCTTGTATGAGTTAACCTTTTAACAAACAATCCCGAGTTTTAAGGATCCTCTTCTGAAAATATTGTGGGGAAAAGGAGAAAATGCTGGTAACCAGCATTTTCTTCTTTTCCCCCACAATAGTTTCCACCTTTCCCAAAAACAAATTTCTATTTTTGAGGTACATCTAATCTGTCGTCTTGAAATGCTTTTAATTTGGACAAGTTTATGATTTTATCCTTTGGCAAAGAATTAAAGTGTTGCACATCTTTTTTTTCAACAAGGAATGGGGTACATTCCTGTAAGTCAAATAATCTCCCTTGCCAGATAAAGACTAAAGGTAATCAAATAACAGATTGGTCCTTTTACCTGTATTCTTTTGTTTTTATCCTTGATTCCCTTAGGGGTGTTGCGATAAATATAATTTGATTTATGATATATGTTAGTACTTCGTGTATTTTTTAAAGCAAATTTTTTTCCTTATCATCAGAGAAAAGAGCATAATCAATTTGTAAAACAATCTGACCAGATTTAGTTGAGATATTATCTCAAGAACATATCTGCGTTGTGCAAGAAAGTAAAGGATAAAAACCAAGTAATCAATAGGACCAATGTAGTACTCGAGAGGAATCAATGGAAATAACATAAAAATGCCCCCGTTTTGTAAGAAACAGTTTTACACAAACTCCGAATTTAAGCTTAACCATTTCTCCAAATGTCAGAAAAATCTCATCGTGAATGAATTCTAGTTTTGGAGAAGTCTACAGTATTTCCTGGATAAGTGACGGGTAACACAGAGCTGGTCAGATAAACCAATCAGGAAAAGCTTAATCTTTTTAACGATCGAAAGGGCAGATAAGTGCAGATGCATTCGGGCACCATGATGAATTTATGAACCATAACTATCCCCCATGCAAATGAAAACATTCTACCGCGCCATGTCAGAGACCACCTTTCTTACTTCTCCTCCGTGCTGTCTGAAAAGAGGTGTTTTAACTCTTTACCACACGACAAATTTTAGACTGGTTCAAATTGAAAGCATTTGCAGACGACAATATAAATTTGATTGAAAAATTGAAATTTGTTTCGGGATGGGTAGAAAACCTTGTGGGAAAAGGAGAAAATGCTGGTTACCAGCATTTTCTCCTTTTCCCACAAGGTTTTCAAAAGGCTTCTTTCACAGGGTCGTTGAAAGTCGGGATTGTGTGGTAAAGAGTTAACTTATCACGAAACGACAAAATTTTGTACTAAACCAAATTGAAAGCATTTGCAGACGACAAAGTAAAGGTAGCTCAGATGATGACTTCTATCTTTCATAAGGTAGAAAACATTGTGGGAAAAGGTAACCAGCATTTTCTCTTTTCCCACAATGTTTTCTACCCTATCAAAGGCAAATTCCATCATTTGAACCACATTTAAATTGTCGTCTGCAATCGCTTTCAATTATGAAGAGTCTATATTTTTTTTTCGTGTGGTAAAGAGGTTAGAGGCATTTGCAGACGACAACTAAGATGTGCCTCAAATAACACTATACCACACAATCCCGACTTTTAACGACTCTGAGAAAGAAGCATTTTAAAAACATGGTGGGAAGAGAAAATCCTTTTTCCCACAATGTTTTCTACCCTATCAAAGCAAAATTGCACCACTTGAGCCACACTGAAATTGTCATCTGTAAATGCTTTCAATTTGGACAAGGCTACAATTTTATCGTTTGGTACAGGGATAATGAGATTTTTTTTCGGCGTGGCTGGATGCGCTGGCTTTTGACCTACTGTTTGGTGCTGATAACGAATGAATGAATAGAAATTTGTGATTGGTCAAAAATGTAGACAGGTTTATCTTAGGGGCCCATGCCTATTTGCTGGCAAATTTACGCCGTCTATCTTTTTAAAGAGATTTCCTGTTTTCCCTGAGAGTGTGGAGAACATTACGGGAAAAGGCATAAGTGCTATTTACCAGCATTCTCTCCGTTTTCTATGGTGTTTTTAATAGAATTGGAACCTTAACCCTTTCCCAAACAAGCCCTGGTTTTCACGTGTCTGCAGTACAAGTCTTTTGGAAACACTGTGGGAAAAGGAGAAATTGCTCGTAACGAGCAATTTCTCCTTTTCCCACAGTGTTTTCTACCCGTTTTGAGACCTGTCTGTCATTTTCATCAAATTTAAAATTGTCGTCTGCAAACTCTTTCAATTTGGACTTGTCCAAAATTTGTCGTTTGGGAAAGGGTTAATATGGTAAAATAACGAGATTGCTCGGCCAAGCGTTGATTATTTCTATCCAGTAAGGGTAAAAGGCTTTCTAACACATGAACCAGGCAACCTATTAGAGCAGCGTCAACACAATTCTGATGACGTTGGGCACTGCATGCATGCGCATTCCTTTCATGAAACTAATTATCACGATATTTCGGAGTTCTCTTTGAAAAATCTCTAACTAATCCATAGCCTGCCAAGCGTGAATCGATGGACTTTTGCAGACAGTGTAGATCAAGATCAGACTGCACAGAACGTGCAGTCTGATCTTCGATCGACATTGTCCGACACAGGAGAGTTCTCCATCGAAACGAACTTTGAAATCTTATAAGTTTGATTTTGCTAAAATTTTTCAAGTATTTTTTTTTTCACAAAAGTTGGAAGTGTTATGTACGTAATCTCCAGAAACAGTTTGGCGGAGACTAGCCCTTAACCCTTTACCAAACGAGAAAATTTTAGGCTGCTTGAAATTCAGCTATTTGCTGTTCATAAAATAAATATGAACTCAAAATTTGAGATTAGCATTTTGTAGGATGGAAAACATTTTGGAGAAAGGAGAAAAGCTGGTTACCAGCATTTTCTCCTTTCTCCACAATGTTATAAAAGACATTTTCCATAAAGCCGTTAAAACCCGGGATTGTGTGGTAAAGGGTTTACTGTGCTAATTAGTTATAATGAGCATTGTAAGGCAGTCTAAAAGACCCCATTATTGTAATTTTAACCCTCAACCTGCGAAAAAACTTAAATTGAAACTTTCTAGCCAATGATAAAAAACCCAGATATTGCAATTTCTAAGTTATTTTTGAGGAAAAATATCTCCTCATCGGACAGCGTAGATCCAAGATCAGACTGCACGTTTTGTGCAGTCTGATCTTTATCTACACTGACCGCAAAAAGCATCTTGAGTCGCTCTTAGCAGCCTTAGGGGTAATACATTTATGTCAAATTTACCCCTCCCAAGACGTCAAGCTTTTGATTCTAAGATCGGATTTAAGGTTTTGAGCAGTCTGATCTCTATGCACACTGTCTTAAAAGTAATTTAATTCACATTCCCGGTCAGCATTGAGATGTGTAACCCTTAAAGTGCTGAAAAGGGTATAGACAAACATTTTCAGCTAATATTAAATGCCCAGATATGCTATTTTAGAGCCCTTCTGGCAAAAGAAATCTCGCCATATCGGATAGTGAAGATCCAAGATCAGACTGTCCGTTCTGTGCACTCTAATCTTCACCTACTCTGGTGGCAAACGCTCACTGAGTCGCGTAAAGCAACCCAACAGTTAAAAGGGCCAAGATACGGCCCATATAAACATGGAAATATGAAGTCGACCTGTGGTCATTAATCATCCTCCCGTATCTACAGTTAAATGGACGAATGATTAGGTCCGACAGATACCGGGGCCGAATGATCATGAATCATGAATCCTAAAAATCCTCAACATCAAAAACACCTGACAATTCTAGATAGCGGGCTCTGATGTACGCTAATGTAGCCAATATAACGGTATTTGCATAGTTAGCTTAAACAGAACGGTATACAAGAAATGCTATTAAACTGTTAACCCCTTAAAGGGGCGTGAAACCAGGGTACGTATTCACTAACCATTGTTAAGAACATTCTTAGTCTTATTCTCAAGAAGTTTCTAAATTTGAAAGTAACACAGCTTCTGACTGGCTAAACCAAATGGTTTAGCCAATGAGAAGTTGTGTTACTTTCTAAATCTAGAATTAGACGAAGAATACTCTTCAGAATGGTTAGAGAACATGAACCCACAGTTTGGAAAAAATGTGAAGTTGATATTTTGTAAGGAAAGATCATAAGGATGTGACTGTTCACTCTTATTAGTAGTGAAAACATTGCCTTCAGTGGAACTCGAACCCACCATCTTCAAAACCGTTGTCGGCGACTGTACCACTGAGCTATGGATCCTTGCTTAAGCCGACTGTTGCAAAATTGCCCTAGAATAACCTATTTTGTTTTTGTTAGAACTTGTCCATATATGTACCAACTGTTTCAAATTCGCTCTGAATACCAAGATTAGCCATCTGGTTGGCTGACACATAACGTCTCAGCCAATCAGATTGCTAGTTTTGAAGCAACATTTAAAATGGCTGGTGAATACGGCCCAAGATAGATTTTATCACGTGTATAACTTACGAGACGTGCAGAAATATTGACGAGGAGAGCGAACAAATACCTAAAGGTGTCACAGGACTGGATTATTCTGTTGAAAATTGAGTGTAATCACCATCTTTGATCCTCTGCTATACTTTTATTCATACCCACAGCCTTGCTGTTTGTTTCTGTCAAATATATGTCCAGTGGCCTTAAAATAGGCACCTCAACCGATTGCGATTTCCTGTTATACCGTCCCAGATAACTTCGTAGATCTAAAAAATCACAGCGAAAGAAAAAAATCCCTGGTTGTAGAGCATTGTCATTCATGCGGTCTCAGGCACAAAATAGTTCCCCAAGAATTAAGAGACTTGAGCTATGTCTCCAAAAAAATAATAGAACCAACTCCAGAAACATATTTTATACTTGTCCTTCCATTTTCTTTAATAAAAGCAGTGCAGTAGAAGCGCTTGCTGTCGAATTTTTCGGTGGGACTACTTTTGACCACTACAACCCGGAAGCAGTTCGCAGTGGTGCGACGCCTTAACGCTATATCAAACGACAAACTTTTAGATTTGTCCAAATTGAAAATGTGACTCAAAAATTGAAATTTGTTTTGGAAGGGCAGAAAACATTGTGGGAAACGGAGAAAATGCTGGTTACCAGCATTTTCTCCTTTCCCTACAATGTTTTCAATAAGGTTTTCAGTCAGTGTCGTTAAAACTCGGGATGGTATGGTAAAGGGTTACACATTATCGAGAGTTAAGGTTTATAAAATCTGTGGAGTTAAGGTTTTGATACCTCTATAATTGTTTATGAAAAATACTGTTAGATTTCTGGTATTATTGTGCCATTCATAGAAGATGTTGCCAACCTTTATCTCTGAGAATAATATCGTAGCACATTGCATTGCGCCAAAACGTATATCATGATAATTCCTCTCTTCCCTTCATGCAGCCGCCTTTTGATGCATTCCTGGGAGAAAACTTTTTTTTTTTTTAATGATGTGAACTGTGTAGAGTACGAAAATGTTCCCTGTTTGTTACATTGTTTTCTATATTTTTACCTATAATCAAACTTAATTTTATTATAAATTCGTAGTTGTCAAAAGTGTCTAACAGGACGTTGCTTTACTCTATGAAATTAACCCTTTACCACACAATCTCGAGTTTTGACGACCCTGAAAGAGAAGCCTTTTGAAAACACTGTGGGAAAGGAGAAAATGCTGGTAACCAGCATTTTCTCCTATTCCCACAATGTCTTCTAACCTAACTGATTGTCAGTTGAGATACATTTAATTTGTTGTCTGCAAATGCCTTCAATTTTGTAGAGTCGAAACTTTTGTCGTGTGGTAAAGGGTTAAGCAGAAAATTGTAAACGGTGTAGACTCAGATTAGACGCCCGATATTAGCTGGAAAATAGTTTTATCACTGAGAAGATTAGAAGAACACTGCCAAGCTTTCTATCTGTATTCAACTTCTTTACTTGCATGCGTCATGTGTGCATGCTTGTATGTTTAAATGTGGTTGTTCATATTTGTCATTCGTCCTTATTCTGTTGTGTTTGATAAACCTTTACCACACAACCTCGAATTTAAACGACCCTGAAGAAGACCTTTGAAAACACTGTGGGAAAAGAAGAAAATGCTGGTTACCAGCATTTTCTTCTTTTCCCTCAATATTTTCTACCCCATCAAAGACAAATTTCGTCATTTTGACCACCGTTAGTTTGTCGTCTTCAAATGCATTCAATTTGGACCAGTTTGAAATTTTGTCGTTCGGTAAAGATGTTAATCAGCGGTTCTTTTTGTATCACTATCCGATCAGCAGTACCAAAAATGACCAATCAGGCGTTCTTAATAACATTCTTAGTCTAATTCGTAAGAATTCTCTAAATTTGAAAGTAACGGCAAATGGTTTAGCAAATTAGAGATTGTGTTACTTTCTGAATCTAGAATTAGACTATGGATGTAATTCAGAGTCGTTGGCCAATGTTCAAATGATTCGTCTTGGTGTTTAGAGTTATGACAGCAATATGACCAAGGATCTCCTGTTCATTTTGTTATCCACCGGTTTTGTTGAACTCTTCCCTTCCAATTGGAATTTATAAACTCGACTTTTTATAAGTAAAAAAAAAATAGATTTCCAATGCAGCTGAAGACGAATTTTGGTAGTAGTTTAAGGTTACGTACGGTGTAGATCCAAGATCAGACTGCACGTTCTGTGCAGTCTGATCTTGATCTAAGCCGTCCGCGAAAGCTATTTAAGTCGCCACTGATAGTGATAGACGTAAAAACAGACATTGAATACTTGCAAGGCTATAGCTATAACATAGAAATAATTTCTTTTTAGTCTAACAACAAATTAAATATTTGGCACACAGTCCAAACTGGAAACGTAACACAGAGACTTCTTAATGAATTAACCCTTAAGCTGCCGAGCGCGGCTCAGGGGGCTTTTGCAGACAGTGTAGATCCAAGATCAGACCGCACGGAACGTGCAGTCTGATCTTGGATCTATGCTGTCCGATACAGCGTTTCTTTCCGGTGAAATAATCTTCGAGGTAATAATTTGGGATTTTACTATTGCGTGTAGATTTTCGTTTATATTTGTTTAGCAGCTTGAATGAAAATTTCCAGTAGATAGAAAGAAACCTATCCATTGCAAGTTTCAAAGTCTTGCGTTGGAAAAAAAAAAAAAAAAAACTCGTCGTAATCGGACAGTGTAGATCCAAAATCAGATTGCACGTTCTGTGCAGTCTGATCTTGGATCTATACTCTCCGCAAAAGGGTCTTGACCCTCGCTTAGCAGCCAAAGGGATAAGTCAAAGACCTTCTCCCAATTTCAATAATTGATTTACCTAATTTTACCTGGATACAGTTTCAATCGTGACATCATTATTAGCTCTTTTGGCTGGTTGCCAGCATTTTTCTCCTTTTTCCAAGATGTTTTCGTAAAAGTTTAAGTCCTAAGGCTCAATACAGGACTGTTGTGGCAAAGAAGTAAACAGTATTTGAGTTATATCACGACGGCTTGTTAACCTGTCTAGGTGTTCCTGGAGTTTTCTTTTACAGAACTACACGCGACATTTTTTAAAACCACTGGCTGCTATTTCACAAAGGAAAATACAAGTAAAGCATCTGCAGATTTGTTTTCAAAAACAAATCAGAAACACTTTTCTTCCTTTGATCTAAAATTGTGTTCATGTGGTTTAACACATGTTCTTTTGATTAATTTCCTTTGTCTGTCCGAAACCGTCCGTAAATAATCGTGTTGCTGTAATCGGGATGTTCCGTAATCCTACGTAATCCAATGTTATTACTCGGAACCCTATTAATGAAGCCTCAAAAGAAAATTCCGGAAATGCACGGTGGTGGAATCGCCCATTATCTCAGTACCTCCTTGAACAAATTTTGATCAAACAAACGCTAAACATATCCTTGTATATAACGGATATTGAAATAACAACGGTTTTACACACTGACGTAAAAAAGTTTCTGATAAAAGGAGAAATTTCTCGAGACGAGTTGTCACGAACAATATCTTCTTTTGCCGCAATTGTTTAACCCTTAGGCTGCTAAGCGCTACTCAATGGTCTCTTGCGGACAGTGTAGATCAAGATCAGACTGCACAGAACGTGCAGTCTGATCTTGGATCTACATTGTCCGATAAGAAGATATTTTCCCTGAAATAAAAAAACTTTGAAAGAGCCAAAATCAGGCGTTTTTTAATCGGCTTGAAAATTTCTTTTGGGTTATTTAGCAGGTTAAGGGTTAAAAAGTATTCCATTCAGAAAATTCGTCCCCGGAGGACGAAGGGTTCTTCTCTCTACTCTGCAGTATCTTGACTTTCATGATAAAAGGCATTGGAAAAAGGGATGCAATATCAAAGTATTCGTGATCTCTAGCACGAAGGCATGCGCTGAATTCCATCACAGAACGTACAGTCTGACCATGAATCTACACTGTCCGCTTGTTTAATCAAGTCTACAAGTGAGCCACGCTCTGACAAAAGGGGGCTTAATGCATATCTGTAATCCACGATACTAAGCAATTCATCACATAATTATGGATTCATAAAATCCATTTTTTCCAACAACCGACTGTATCATAAGGTAGACTGGTCCTTTGACATACGAATGATAGACCAATAGCGAAAAGTTTCGGTCAGGTCAGCCTGCCTGGACTGCCCAGGCTGACCTGAATCGATATTTTTTGCATGGCTCAATTTTTTATTTTATCTTGTGGATTGTATTTTCAGTCGTTGGAAGGGGTCAAGTTTTGAAGAGTTAACCCTTTACCGCACAATTCCGCCTTTTGACGGCCCTGGGAAAGAAGCCTTTTGCAAACATTGTGGGAAAAGGAGAAAATGCTGGTAACCAGCATTTTCTTCTTTTTCCACAATGTTTTCAACCCTATCAAAGAAAAGTTGCATCATTTGAGCCACATTGAAATTGTCGTCTGCAAATGCTTTCAATTTGGACAAGGCTAAAATTTTGTCGTCTGGTAAAGGGTTAACTCTTTACCAAGCAGTCCCGAGTTTTAACGACCTTAAAGATGAAGACTTTTGAAAAAGTTGTGGACAAAGGAGAAAATGCTGGTAACCCGTATTTTCACCTTTCACACAATGTTTTCTACCTTTCTAAAGACAAATTTCATTCGTTGTTTAAACACCTTTTTTTTCGTTGTTGTCCGCAATTACTTTCAATTTGAACAAGTCTAAAATCTTGTCGTTTGGTACAGAGGTAAGGATTAACCGCCAACATTGCTTCCTTTCATCAATAGTCGGCAGAAAACTTTGAATCATTTGAAGTCTATATCCAAATGCAGTTTTCTGTGGATTTTATTATGAAAAGAAAAATCTTCATTAGTGAACATTATCATAAAAGAGTATAATATGCATATGATCTTTTAGACCTGTTGTATCATTCGACATTTTCCCTGTCTCTGTGAGAAAAGAACTACCATAATTAATACAGGGGTTCTGTTTCTTAGAAATGGTTAGTTTGTATCCCAGGGGACAGACGATGTAAATATATGCGCCCTGTTTATCAACTTGGGTGGCTCCATCATTTTAACCCTACACACACCGTATTAGAAGATGTTCTCTTAGTACATTATATTTGCTATAAACATCTAATTGTTTGTTTAAAGCAATAAAATATTGAATGTATTAGAAGATAACGGTCTGCTGTTGTGAAGCAGGGTGGATTCGGTTAACAATTTATTTTGTGTGTGATGGTTAACCGTATGGCTGCTAAGCGGGATTCACTGAGCTTTTGCGGACAGTGTAGATCAAGATCAGACTGCACAGAATGTGCAGTCTGATCTTGGATCTACACTATCCGATAAGCAGATATCTGTCCTCCAAAGGCACCTTTGAAATGGGAAAATTTTCGTTTATACTATCGGTTTGAAAATTTTATTTCTTTTATTTAATTTGGCAGGATAAGGGTTAAAGCCTGTCCGTGCTACCGGGAATTTCTTTTACCAATTATTTGAACAGCAACGTCTTTGTCCAAGCCACTGGCTCCATTCCCCAGTCATAGCTACAGGAATCATTTCTCTCTCACCGCTTAACATTGTTTCAACGATGTTTATATGGGACAGCAGCCAGCGGCTTGGAAAGAATGTCGTGTTGAGTACTAGTGGAAGAAATTTCGAGGAAATCATGGATAAGTGTTTTTCCACTGCAATGAAACTGAAATAATTTTGACCATGGCATTAAACACCAAACAATGTTGATTGACTGATTGATTGATTGATTGATTGTATGGTTTTCAACATTATTTCAGTTATATCGCGGCGGCCAGTGCAGCTATCCATGCTTTCCTGGAGTTTCTTTTACCAGTATTCCGCACAATATTCTTTCCAAGCCACTGGCTGCTTTCCCACATAACCATCGTCGAAACAATGGTCAGCGGTGAGAGAGGAATGAATCCTGTCGCAATGACCATCATCAATCCTCGGAAAGAAATTGGCCAAGCCGGGCAAACAAAACAAACCATGTTATCTATTTTAGACATACAATTGAAGTTACATAGGTGGTTTCATTAAAGGAAAGATAATCTTTTGAGGAAGAGGGTGATCGCTTGTAACACCCGGAAAAAAAATTAAATTTTATCTTATAAGTCGGCATAGCCAACTTTCGCGGACATGTAAAAATCGATATCTGCCCATTTTACCTGTAATTAAAATTTATCTTATAAGTTTATGTCCCTAAATGCTGCGAGGGAGAGGGCGGGGGAAGGAGACTTGAATAGTCCTATTTGTATGATTATAGACCAGGTAAAGAATCACCTATAACCAAATGGGGGGTAAAGAATGTCTGTTAACAACATAGACTTTTCGACCAATGCAATGCAGAAAACTAGAAATAACGAACCCTCTCGAAATTTCAGGGTAAATTATTCCCACGAGAACTATAAGACTTTCCAAAATTTAAGACCTAAGATTTACCTGCAAAAGTCCAAGCTAGTAAGACATAATTTTGACTCTTCTATGTCAACAGTTGATACGCAGAAAAGTTGAAGTTTCATGATACTACGATTTCACGTTTTGACCTTTATTTCATTGGAATAATTTACCTAGAAAAATCGAAATTAAGTTGCCTAATTTCTAGTTTCCTACTTCAACATAATAAAAAAGGCAATGGGGAGCCCAGGCCTCCGTAAGACGTGAAACCGACGGAAGGAATGGTTACAGACGCAGCTCGGAAGTAAACATCAATTTGGATTGAAATAGATCGGTCTGTTTGTTTATTATATTAGTCAATTTGTTTGAGTTAATAGAGCAACACGCGCGCTACAATTAATACATGAAGTCTGGTATTTTTTCCATATGCTGGCAGGTTTGATTCCTAGATTTGGGTCATGCTCTGTGAAAAGGGGGTTTAATGCATCTGCAAAAAGCATCGACCCATGTCAGCCTGCACAGTCTGCGCAGGCTGACCTGGGTCGAAACTTTTTGCCTTTGGTCAATTTTCTGCATGTCAAAAGACCATTCTACCTCAGGATTCTGCCCGTTGTGAGACAAAATGGATTTTATGTGATGTCTTGTCCGGTATACTGCTTTACAGAGATGCGTTAAACCCCCCTTTCCCAGAGCATGGCATATTTTGTATTTTTTATATTCTTTTTCGAAAGTATTTTGTTAAAGCCTAGGCGATGTGGGTGTCGATTTGATTTGCTGCTTTCAGTTTGCTCCGTTTGAAGATAGTTCAGATTCTTTTAACCACGTTTAATTTGTCGTCTGCATGTGCGTTTAAAGTCGACAAGACCTCAGAATTGTCTCTGTTGGTAAAGAGGTAATCCTAAGAACGCCGAATTAACTCAGCAAACAATTTCAGTATGGATGACAAGAAATTTCAAGTTGTTTTTGTCCAGAAAGTCTCAACAAGCGGATAGTGTTTATCAAAGATAGGATTTCACCTTCCTGCTGTCTGGTCTTGATCTATACCGGCCGCAAAGGCAACTAAAGTTATGAAAATGGCCATGAGGGTTAGATAAGTTATCTTTGCGACAGGCTACGACTGTTCCACTGTATAACTTTACATCCATACAAAACAAGAGTATAATTGGAATGATACCACCGTAAGCAACTCCAGAGGGGATGCAAGAAAACGGGCGTTATCAACTGCCTGTCAGCACCCGTGTCCATTCTATATCTGCATAATCCATATTCTACAGACATTGCACCTGTGTCTCAGATAGCCCTAATCTGTGATATGATAACCAGTCGTTCGCCTCATTCCCTCAAAATACTCAGTTTATATCTTTACAGAATTATGTTAAGAAAAATATGCCAATTTGTTTGATCACTCACAATCATTTCACATGTCGCTCTTGGATTCCATGACGATTAACCACAAGTATGTATCAATATCTTTTTAACTGATAACCGTTTTGTGTCTCTCTCTGTTTTTTTTTTACATTTCTTTTTCTGCTCAGAACAAGTATCACGACCTTGAGGGAGTTTCCCCTAATATTGGAAGAGGGTCATTACAAATGTTTTTGATAAAAAGTACTAGGTTCACGCTCGTCGAGGGATGGTAATTAAGATTGCACTGAGCTGGATCCTAGCCTCAATTATTTCTGTTGTATTTACTTGGATTTAGGGACATACAAGGGGATTAAATTTGCAGCACTCATAATTTCTTAAAAACGTTCAAGGAAGTGAATTTATTGCTTTAAATCAAGTAATTGCTCCTTTCCCTTTTGTGTTTTTCATATAGAAACATATTTGAGCCTGTGAAAAGGGGGCTTAATTCATCTCCGTGATGCATGATACCAAGAAAGTCATCACCGTATTATACATTCCTAAAATCCGTTTTGTGTAACAACCTACCGATTCATGATACAGACTGGTCCTTTGACATGCAGAGAATTCACCAAAAGCAAACATTTCCTCCCAGGTTAGCCTGCGAGGACTGCATGTTTAAGATTTTTATACGATTAATCGCTGCTATTATCAGTTAGTTTTGCTTAAACTCATGTATAGTTCACTTATTGTGAACCAACCAGCTAAAACGAGTCACTTTCGCATCGTAATATGAGTAGCTCCTAGGTTGACGCCGTTCATTACTGGGTTTGAACCTGGAATCGTTGACGTGACTGGCCGACGCCCCTACCCTACACCAACATTTTCCTACAACTGTCGAATGACAGTTTGATTTTAGTATAATAATTCTTTAAACAGTTATTGGTTTCAATACCGCAGAGATGTTTCATCAACAGCAACATGAGTAATATTACGTGATAGATCTCTGCAAGTTGATGGAAGGAAAATTAATAAAGACGATAATAAAACACATTTAACACGAAAATCTACCAGGATACACGGCGATAAATGTCTCTCTTTATTCCATACTATCAGAATATTTAGGTTTTAATACTTTTCAATGTCTTTTGCAAACTTATCAAGTTTCACGTAACGGCGCCCCCGTGATATCAAAGAGTAAAATTGGAACCGTGGAAGTTTGATTGATGGCGGGATGGGGGTGATCCGTGATCCTTTCAACAGACGTATTCTTGATAACTCTTGGGAGAGAGTACGGGACGGGCGTCAGCCTCTTATACTAGAAGTTATGAGTCTCTCTGATGTGCTGTGCTAACATTGGGAACTACACACATCACGGCCTGAGAATTGGTTAGTGTTCTAGAATGCAATTATTGATACTTAAATCTGTAGGCTGTACAATTTGTTTCACAATCGATATGAAATACTAATCAATGATCCACGCTCTGTCAAAAGGGGGCTTAATGCATCTCCGTAATCCATGATATCAATCAAAACTGGTCCTTGGACATACATGAAAATTGATCAGCCGTGAAAAGTTTCGGTCCGGGTCAACCTGCGTTGACTGCGCAGGCTAGCCTGGGTCGATACTTTTCGCAGATGCATTGGGTCCCCTTTTATAGAGTATGGCTCAAATGATTTCAACTTTCATCGTCAATGGCAATTAAAGTAGCATGTGCAGACGGCGTAGTTTAAGATCAGACTGTCTGCAACCACAGTTCAAATCTACTATAGAACTAAACGAAAGTTGGGGACGAATCTTGAGAGCGCGTGCCTAGCGTAACTTGAATTTCCGTTGCAGGAATAAAAAAAAATAAGATTCGACTGCATACAAAGGTCACTGTTTCAATCATTCTTATCTTTTACCTTTGGCAGCGTATCATCACCTACCATTCTAAACACGTTTCTAATTCTACTTCCAAAGATTCGACATTTGCTAGTCTGAGCCCTAATTTTCTAAACCGTCGTGTGGTAAAGGGATGATACATTTTTGAGCCATGCTCTGGCAAAAGGGGGCTCAATGCATTTCCGTGATGTATGATACCTTGCAAGTCATCACAGTATTATACATCCCAAAAATCCGTTTTGTATGACAACCTGCTGAATTATGAGGTGCAATGATCCTCTGACATGCCGAAAATTGACCAAAAACAAAAAGGACTTTTTCTACTATGTTTGAAACCAATTAAAAAAAAAAACGTTATTGTTTGAACTGCATTTAAGCTGCTGTCTGCCAGATCTCTCAATTTGAACCGGTCTAAAATTGTTTCGTGATAAGGAGTTAATTAGGGACATTCTTTGGTTATTTCCATTGATTCCTCTGCAGTACTAAATTGGTCCTGATCAAGGGATTACTTGGTTTTTATCCTTGCTTTTGTTGCGCTACAGCGCCAAGTTCTTGAGTTAATATCTTAACTAAATTTACTTAGATTGTTTTACCAATCGAATATATACGCAGTGTCTGGTGATTTAAAACAGAATTTGATTTAAAATAATATGGGGACCTTACACATATATCATAAATCATATTATATTCATCACAACATCCCAAAGGAAATCAAGGATAAAAACAAAGGATTACAGGTAAAAGGACCAATCTGTTATCTGGTTACCTTTAGTCTTTATCTGGCAGGGGAGATAAGTTGACTTACAGGAATGGTCCCCATTGTTAAAAGAAAGTACCGAAAATGATTTCTATGACGATAATAAGCAGTATTAATTCCGCGAGGGAAAGACAGATTTCTATCCTCGAGAATTTGAGCTTCGAGAAGGGCAACTACTACCTATTGTAGTTTTACATTTTTTTTTTTGTAGGGCGCATTTACACAAAAATTCTTAATTGCATTACTTTTCTAAATGTAATTTTCGAGAACTTTCTATTTTTCGTAGGAAAAGTTTTTAATTTGCTCAACCAAATAATTTGACCAGTTAGAAATTGAGTTACTTTCTGACATAGAACTAGACTAAGAAGACTATTTAGAATGACTGGTGACTACAGGGGCCATCTTTCGAACCCAGAACCGCCAGCTGTAAAGGCGATATTTGTACCCCAGGGGCTGGGAGGTGAAGTAGAAGAAAGATTAGGGCTAGATGCGATAATGTTGGTGGTCTACATATGGTAGATTCATAAGCCGTACCTCGGTGTCATAAATTACAATGTATTATAATGTCTGGTTTCTCCGATACATGACAAAATGTTCCTTCTATATGGCTTAATGTCCTAGAACATTGGAAGCCTTCTAGGCCCTGCGTGGTTCGGCGGTAATGGAATAGTATTCGCAGTGAGGAGGCCACGGATGCGACCCTCACCTGAGGCGCTTGGTTTTTCATGGGAGTATCTTTGGGCATGACAGCCCAGATTCTTCACCTAGTTCTGGTAAAACCCAAGACAACCATGAATAAGTTAACTGCAGCCGTGATAAGATTTGAATAAGGTTGAAAGCAGTGTAAAATACCATTCAATAAAAGGTAAACAGCTGAAAGCCCTGCGGTTTAATCCATTGTTAGTGTTTTTGGCTATCATACCGAACGACAACATTTAAGATTTATCAAAATTTAAAGCATTTGCGGGACACCGGGTAGACATGATCCGGGATAACTTAATTATGCCCTTGAACGACTAGGTTACCTGCATTTCTCCTTTTCCCACAATGTTTTCAGAATCCATCTTTCTCCAGGTCGTTAGACTTCGGGGTTGTCTAATTTCTTATGTTCTACAATTCAACAGCTGATTTAATGGGCCCTTCTACAAATGATTACTTTTGTGTCTTGCCGCAGACCGCTCTTGAAACCACTGTTGTAAAAATCAAAGTTGTTAATTACGAAAAAGTTTACCCTTTTCTGAAAATGCTTCACTTGATGATCTTAACCTTTTACCACACAATCCCGAGTTTTAACGACCCTGGGAAAGAGCCCATTTGAAAACATTGTAGGGAAAAGGAGAAAATGCTGGTAACCAGCATTTTCTCCTTTTCCCACAATGTTTTCTATCCTATCAAAGACAAATTTTATCATTTGAGCCACATTTAAATTGTCGTCTGCAAATGCTTTCAATTTAATAAAGTCTTCATTCTTTTGTCGGTGGTAAAGAGTTAAATTATCTTTTTTCTTTTCGTGGTAAAACGTCCATAATTGTGTCATCACATGATATTGTGAAATGAATTGGAAACGTGTTGTTATTGCATGATAATTACACATAAAGATGATTGTGTGGTGATTTTTTCGCTTTCAATGGAAATCTCAGTTGTTAGACTAAACATTGCTCATCAGCGGTACTTTCTCGTCTTGGAAAATCCCTTTTCGTATGCCGCACATGGATATCAATTTCCACAGCTGCTGTCCATACTGACCAGATATTTAACCATTTTCTCCATAGATAATGACTGAGGAATATCTTTAAAAAGGTTGAAACAAATTGAAGAGTCATATGGCGAAATGAAGTGATTGCTTAGAATCCAGGACTTTGCATTTTTTGCCAGTTTTTTTTTTCCCTATGTTTTTAAATAAGACAAGCACTCCTTATAATCTGGAAACGTGTTCACTCTTCACACTATCTCCAATTGATTCGATATCAAACCTTTTAATCGTAAATGCTGGCCATTCCTTGACCATTTACCAGACGACAAAATTTTAGCATTGTCCAAATTGAAAGCATTTGCAGACGACAATTTCAATGTGGCTAAAATGCTGCAATTTTTTGTTTGACAGGGTAGAAAACATTGTGGGAAAAGGAGAAAATGCTGGTTACCAGCATTTTCTCCTTTTCCCACAATGTTTTCAAAGGCTTCTATCTCAGGGGCGTTAAAAGGCGGCATTGTACGGGAAAGGGTTAAGCTGCTAAACGCGACTCACTGGCCTTTTGCGGACGGTGTAGAACAAGATCAGACTGCACAGAACGTGCAGTCTGATCTTAGATCTACAGTGTACGATAAGGAGATATTTTTCTCAAAAACAATAAAAAAAGTGTTTGAAATAACATAATTCAGGTTTTTAATATTAGCTTGAAAAGTTTTATTTAACTTACTTAGCGGGATAAGGGTAAAAACTTGCGACAATGGCCCTTTAACAACAAGTGTTGTAGACAACTATAGTAGAACATTTAGGGAAAGAGGCAATTTGCTTGTTGTGATCAAAATCAAACAAAATCAACAAAATATTCATTTTTCTGAAAACTCCTTACAAAGGGTAAACCCTTACAGAACGATCCCTTGATTAGAGGACCTTGAGGGAAAAAAGGCTTTTATTACTTAACTCTTTACTACGCGACAAAAATGTAGACTGGTCCAAATTGAAAGCATTTGCAGACGACAATATAAACGTAGCTCAAATGATGCAATTTTTCACTGATAGAGTAGAAAATATTGTGGGAAAAGGAGAAAATGCTGGTTACCAGCATTTTCTCCTTTTCCCACAATGTTTTCAAAAGGCTGCTTCGTCAAGGTCGTTAAAAGTCGGGATTGTGGGGTAAAGGTGTGAAACGAAATTTTCCACTCTAATGTAAAAACTCAAATACTGCAGTTTCAAAGTTAATTTCACGGCAAAGAAAGTGCCATATCGGACAGTGTAGATCAAAGGTCAGACTGTACGTTTTGTGCAGTCTGATCTTGATCTACATTGTCCGCAAAAGTGCTTAGAGTCGCGCTTAGCAGCGAAAGAGTTAAAAGATAGCAGTATTGAGCAGTGCTCTAGGAAAAGGGGCGTAAGTGCATTTTCGTGTACGCAATATACCAAGCAAGTCCTCACGTAGTATGGGTCTACTTTGTCAAAAATTCGAGTTAGAATGGTCATTTGACTTACAAACAACTTTTACCATGGCAAAAAGTTTCGACCCGGGTCAGCCTGGGTGGAATGTGCAGGCTGACATGAGTCGATACTTTTTGTTTGTTTTCTTCGGTGTTTTTACCATTTACAAAAAAAAAAATCATCGTTTGAGCCACATTCTTATGAATAAAGTCGTCTACAAATGAGCTATGCTCTGTAAAAAGGAGGCTTAATGCACCTGCGAAAAGTATCGACCCAGGTCAGCCTGCGCAGTCCGCGCAGGCTGACCTGTGCCGAAACTTTTCGCTATTGGTCTTCTGTATCTCCAAGGAAAAAATCTACCTTATGGCTCAGTCGGTTGTTTAAAAAAGTGGCCCTTGTGGATTCATAATTATCTGATGGCTTCATTGGTACAATGCATCACGGAGATGCATTAAGCTCCCTTTTGCCAGAGCATGGCTCAAATGCTTTCATTCCGGACAAATCTAAACTTATCCTGTGTGGTAAAGGGATAACTAATTATAGGAGATGCACCCCGTAGATTCATTATCCCCGGTCTGTCTGTTCTGGCCAATAGAAATATTCGTTTTGTTTATAATGGTCAAGATAAGAATGGGTGGTCAATTACCCGTTAATTGTTTTATTGGCCAGTGCTCATTTGCTTTGTCCAGTTCGGCTCTCTTTGATGTTTGTCACCTGTTCGGCTCTTCTTTTTTCCCCCATTTTACTTTAGCTTGTTGTTTGTTACGTTGTTCTACCGGAAGTCCGGGCCAGCACTCTCCAGTCATTCTGTTTCATTCTTCGTCTTATTCTAGATTTAAAAAGTAACGCAATTTCCGATTGGCTAAACCATTCGGTTTAAACCAATCAGAAGTTGCGTAACTTTCGAATTCAGAAACATCTTAAGAATAAGAATATTCTTAAGAATGGTCGGTGAATACGGACTCAGGACGCATCATAACTATGTGGCTCGGTGGCTGAACACTTTACCAGACGACAAAATTTAGACCTGTCCACATTTAACTCTTTACCAAACGACAAAATTTTAGGCTTGTCCAAATCGAAAGCATTTGCAGACGACATATTAAATGTGAATCAAAAATTAAATTTTCTTTTGGGAAGGGTAGAAAACATTGTGGGAAAAAGGAGAAAATGCTGGTTACCAGCATTTTCTTCTTTTCCCACAATATTTTCAAAAGCTTTCATTCTCAGGGTCGTTTAAGGTCGGGATTGTGTGGTAAAGGGTTAAAGCAGCAGCAGACGACAAATTAAATGCTCAAACAATGGGATCTGTCTTTGAAAGGGAATAAAAAAGATTGTTAGAAAAAGAGAAAATGCTAATGAGCAGCATTTTCTTCTTTTTATATAGTCCTTTCAAAAGCTTGCTCCCCAGAGTCGTTAAAACATTGATTTTGTTTTTTATATGCAGTTTAAACTGTAATATCTGCGATTTAAAAGCTATAAGGATTTTTTTTTTTAAATTTGAGGATATCTGTGTTGGATATAACCTATATTAATATTAATATTCGATGTTTTATGGGAATATTTTCCAAGTCCTCTGTCGCAACTGTGTTTCCCGGAAAAAAATGTGTTAACTCTTTCATCAAAAAATGTATAAACTGGATCTATTTCGACAGTTGAAACAGGTGACAATCCACTGAAATTCAGAAATACTAGTATCTTATCATATTTACTAAATGAGCCGACGGTATAGATCAAGATCAGACTGCACGTTCTGTGCAGTCTGATCTTGACCTATGCAGTCCGCAAAAGATTGTTTTCGCCTACGGCGCTTAAAGGGGGAACATAAAACTGAAGTAGATATACTTCAACATAATTGTGCTAATAATGGCTGCCATATAACTGATAATGGAGCTTATGATCGTTCTAATAAAACTTCCCCGAAATGTCTCCCTTCAAGTGGCCAACGAGTTCCTATGTAATATAATTTGATAACCCTTTCGCCCTCAAAGGCGATTCAAGTTGTTTGCTTAAAAAACCATGAAGAACAGGATTAAAAAAAAAAAAAAGAATTTGAAGTCCTAAATGGACTTTAGGCCAGGTTTCGTTTTGCAAGTTTCTTTCTTTTTAATAGAAAATCGTAACAGATATTGCTAATTTCCATTTGCCTGCAAAGATGGCTTTAAAATTAAAACATGGAGAGAAATACATTCGGAAGACCCGAGTTCCTGCAAGATACAGGACGAAATCCATCCAAAGTTACGCCTGGTTCTTTAATGTGGTCGGTGTATAGCAAGTGACCCAAGACTTGATGTTTACAAGTCCTACGCTCTACTGCTTGAGCTATGCGGGCTGGTCTGCTCCAAAAGTGATTGGAGTCGCTTCGCTTTTTCAAATAGGGTACAAAAAATGTATCGATATTCGTACCACGCGCAAGTCTGAAAGGAAGTGAAGTGTAATCCTGGTGGCGTCGATCGCTGGTGAGTGTTATTCGGCAAGTCATTGCTAATAACTGTCTGTTACAGGAAGCCATGTATAATTGAGCTGTCGCTGTGATAACAATTAAGTACTTTTCAAATCGGCGTAGGACGGTATCCAACACGATCGGAGGAAACTTTACAAAATGTTTGTCCGAACATTGGTAGTAATCACCTAACATGAACCATGCTCTGCGAAAAGGGGGTTAAATGCATCTGCAAAAAGTATCTACGCATGTCAACCCGTGCAGTCCGCGTAGACTGACCTGGATCGAAACCTTTTGCTTTCGGTAAATTTTTTGCGTGTCTAAGGACATTCTACAGAGGATTCAGTCGGTTGTTATACAAAACGGATTTTACGGATCCATAATTTTGTGATGACTTACATGGTATAATGCCTCACGGAGATGCATTAGACCCCTCTTTGCCAGAGCGTGGCCCGATATATTTGCTTTAATGCATTAAATATTGAAATTGCAATGGACTACCATGTTGAGCAAGCGACCAAAAATGAAGACATTTTGCAAGAAAGGAAACTGTATAATTTTCAGTGACGTGGGAAAATTATGAGAAAATTAGAAATTAGTCAACGCAAGCATTTTACTCCTTGTCTCATTGTGCTTTAAAATGTGTGTAATACCGGGTCATGAAAAATACAGAGCGGCGCTCTGGCTAAAGAGGTTAACCCTTTACCAGACGACAAAATTTTAGCCTTGTCCAAATTGAAAGGATTTGCAGACGACAATTCCAGTGTGGCTCAAATGGTGCAATCTTTGTTTGATAGGGTTGAAAACATTGTGGGAAAAGGAGAAAATGCTGGTTACCAGCATTTTCTCCTTTTCCCACAATGTTTTCAAAAGGCTTCTTTCCCAGGGGCGACAAACGGCGTCATTGTGCGGTAAAAGGTTAATTAATGCATGCCCTTCATCCATTATACCAAACAAGTGATTGCATAGTTATTAATCTATACTATCAATTTTACCTAATAAACAAATGAATCATGAGGTAGACTGGTCCTTTGACTTGCTGAAAATTGACCAAGAGCAAAGAGTTTCGACCCAGGTCTGCCGTCGCGGACTGCGGTGATCTGGGTCGATACTTTATGCAGACGCCTTAAACTACCTTTTCACAGGACATGGCTCTAGTATTTATGCAGTGGTTCGAAAAGGGGCATTTCTCTCTGATTGAAAAAAAAAAATGTCAGTTTACATTCAGTGCTTAACTCTTTCCAGCACAATGACGCCTTTTAACGACCCTGGGAAAGAAACCTTTTGAAAACATTATGGAAAAAGGAGAAAATGCTGGTAACCAGCATTTTCTCCTTATCCCTCAAAGTTTTCTACCCTATAAAAGAAAAATTGCACCATTTAAGCCACATTGAAATTGTCGTTTGCAGATGCTTTCAATTTAGATAAGGCTAAAATTTTGTCGGCTGGTAAATGGCTATCGTGCTTAACATTATTCTGTTGTTCTACTTTTGCGCTTCATTAGTTGTCAAAGAGCAGACAGATATTCAGAGAAGTTTCAATTTGGAGCGGATACTATTTTGTGGAGTACAGTCATGTACTTCGGTTTCCCGTAAGTTCTATTCTATAGAATTCGCAATAAATCAACAGTAGTTATCCCACCTTTCTGTATCAATTTACAATCGTGAAACTTTATTCCGACTATCTCGTTTATTCTACAACCACTCAAAGAATTCAAATTTGCGAAGAAAACACATCAAACTTGTCAGCAAGCTTATTTTTGTTGAAATTATAAGGCCTATAAACGCGTTTCACAAATGAGTAAATGTCAAGCACCGTGGTACGCAACACATGTTTCTTATTGAAATGACTCCGCGAGAAAGTAGATCCCCACATTTCTTTCCCCATCAGAACTAAGCGAAAAGTTAAAACAACTGCTTTTCGGTAACAGATAAGCTTGTGGCTAAATATTCAGGCAATACAATATAGTAATATGGATGATGTGGTATTGTTGGAAAGTTACATGAAAAAACCTCGGTAAGAAAGAGTTTTGCTGTCGTTGGCAACAAACTGTAATTCATAGTAGCGGCAAAATGGAAAGTGTTCCAGATTTTTGTTCTCCACTGCTGAATGACTTAAAATCGCTATCAAGGCAAGTTAATCTAGTTTCCGGCTATTTGTTGTGAATTAAGATTTGAGATAACAGACGACATTCATTGCCTCGCACTTAAAGCAGACGACATATTTAAGGCATGGCTTAGTGATTGCATCAAATTCCCAACATTTCGCCATTTTACATTAACATGAGCGCAGCATTTACCCCCATTCCAAAAGAAATCATAAAAAAATAAGCGATGGCTTGTTACATAATAGCTTTCTCCTCCGTACTATCAACATCTTTTATAAAAAATTATTCCTTTTCTATACATACTACCCATCTGTTCATGATATGAATTGTGCTCTGGCAAGAGGGGAATTAATGCATCTCTGTGAGGCATTATACCAAGCAAGTCATCATATAATTATGGATCCATAAAAATCTAGTTTTTCAAACAACCGTCTAAATCAAGATGTATATAGTCTTTTGACACGCAGAAAATTGACCAATAAAGTTTCAAATTCAGGTCAGCATGCGCCGACTGCGCAGACTGACCTGAGTCGATACGTTTTGCAGATGCATTTAAACCCTCTTTCACAGAACATGGCTCTTGTGTATTTGAAAACATGGCTCTGTGGTTATTTGTAAAACACATTTAACTCTTTACCAAACAATCGCGTGGTTTAACAACCCCCGTCCCCCTCGGGAAGAGAAGGTTTTTGAAAACATTGTTTGAAAAGAAGGAAATGTAGCTGAAAATTTGACAATTTTCCTCAATATTTGTTTATCATAATAAAGAGAAATACCTGTTTTAACCACATTTAATTTGTCGTCAGCAGCTGGCTACAGTCTGGACAAGTCTAAAACTCTGCCATGTGGTAAAGTGTGAAAGGAAGTATCAAGATCAGGGCCCGTTTTCACCAACCATTCTTTGGAATATTCTTAGTCTTATTGTCCAAGATTTTCTAATTTTGAAAGTAACACAACTTCTGATTGGCTGAACCGGTTCAGCCAATCAGAAGTTGTGTTAGTTTCAAATGTAGAAAATTCTGAAGAATAAGACAAAGAACGTTCTTAAGAATGATTGGTGAATACGGACCCTGGCCTAAATCTTCCAGCTGCAATATTTTGGTGTGTTTTTATTGTTTTTCATATACTGAGCCCACATGGCAAAAATGCCATCCCGTCTACACCTTTTTTCACTCTAGCTGAAACAGACTTTCCTAAACTTGGAGCTGCAGTATCTTGGCCTTTTTTCCTGAACACGTAAATTTCATCTAAGCCATGTTTTGGAAAAATGGGATTTAATGCACCTCAATGATGCCTTATACCAAAACAAGTTATCACATATTCTTGATCTAAAGTCCATTTCGTCTATCAACCGTCTGAATCATGAGGTAGAATGGTCCTTGGAAACGCAGAAAATTTACAAACAGCAAAAAGTTTCGACCAATGTCGGCCTGCGCGCACTGCGCAAACTGACATCAATCGATACACTTTTTGCAAATGCATTAAGCCTTCTTTTCACAGAGTATGACTGATTTACTTATTAATTTTTGGTAACCAGAATAAATTATGCTTTTATGAGAGGAACATAGCAATTTTGCAACCTTCCCAAAGTGTTATAATAACAAAGAGTTGAAAGAAGGCGTTCCGACTGATGAATAACAAACTCCAATTATCGAAATACAGTGAGACAAGCCCCGTCATAAAGATATATCATGGAGTGATGATAGACAGTGAGAAAATTCTGTAAGAAAATTATAGTTCCGTCAACAGGTAACAATTGTTACTGCCTTCAATTTTCTGTCAGCCTCTTGCTTCCATCATTAACTATGTCATCGTTCGGTTATGAGAAGGAAAGTAGGTGAGAGAAAAATGCTAACACCTTATAACTCAGAACGTTGATCATATCAGATCGGAACTCCAGATGGAGGGAGTGATTTTGATTCCAAAATTGAAAATATTAATCACTCTGCATTAAACCCTATGTTATGGGTACTCATTAGAATCGTCTCATCGAGGCGATTCTAATGAGTACCCACAACATAGGGTTTGGAAGAGAAATAATGGATTTAGAATACTATCACTCCCTATTATCTGGAGATCTGTATCTGTATCTGTTTCAAAAGCACCAAAGCCTTGACTACCAGTCAGTCTTCAGAGTTGAACCTTGAACTGCCAAACAGACTGCACTTACAATTACAGCCAATAGTAAACGCCCAAATATTGCAGTTTCGAAAGTTCTTGCCTTGGTTTTTACTTTGTTCAAAATGACAGTCGTATGATTCCAGTATGTCTTTTATCACGGCTCTATTTATTGAATCCTTGATTGTTCCGACCGCAACTAAATATGAGCCATGCGTTCACCAAATTGGGATCTAATGAATCTCCGCGATGCATGATTCCATGCATGTCATCAATTAATTATGAATCAGTGAAATCTATTTTGTATAACAACCGACTGAATCATGAGGTAGACTGGTCCTTGAAATACAGAAAATTTACAACTAGTAAAGGGTATCGACTCAGGTAAGCCTGTGCAGTCCCGCAGGCTGACATAGGTCGATACTTTTTACAGATGCATTTGACCTCTTTTCGCAGGACATGGCTCATAGCTAGATACCCATGCGCTCTACGTATTTTCTTTTTCGGGTTTTGCTAATTTAATGACGGTATTGGCATATATTTTGCTTTTTATTGTCAAGTGAAACTTGAATACAGCCGTTCAAGAAAATGTGATTAATTTCTTAATGCAAAACCAATACAGGAATAGTCAAGCGCTTCGATAGTTTGAAAGGGTACATCCTAATAAATCTTATAATGTCAAAGTTGCAGCCAGTTAGACACCAGCTCAACAAAACAATAGTTAAAACTATTAAAATAACAGACCTAAAACAAATATGTACATAGTTGAAAGCAAACGGAAGCCAGACATTATTCCCCGGATGAGGGTGACTTAATACCTTCTTTGTTGGTTCTCGACTTTGTAACTTACTGAAAGACACGTGCCAAAAATATGCTACACGTGGTAAAAATACCCATGATCCCTTTCACACCACTTGAGCTTATGCTACTTATAGCTATTATCTGTTGAGAGGGCTCTAATTTCTAGCTAAGTTATGTTACACATTAACAATTGTCTTTGAGATCTCCCATCTGGCTGTTTGCATTTAAAGATGTGCACAGATTCAGCCGATACAGATTGTAACTTTTTACCACACTATCCAGACCTTCAAACGACCATAAGAAAAAGGCTTTTTTGAAATATTGTTGGAAAAGGAGAAAATGCAGCATTTTCTCCTTTTCACACAACGGTTTCTACTCTTTGAAAGACAAATTTCGTTTGTCTTCTGCAAGCCTTCTTTTAATTTGAACAAGGCAGAAATTTTGTCTTTTAGTAAAGAGTTAATGACTATTGAATGAAAAGGGTGTTGCGCCGCTTGCCACTTTTAGAGAGCATTTGCACGTACCAATTTTCTGTTTATTTCTGCCATCGAAACCTCTTAATATATAAAACTTTTGTATACAGATTACTGCACGAAAGAAAAAAAACTAAATTTCGGACAGTTCACAGGAGAATTTTATACGTCACTTTTCAATATCGAAATTATAAATGCTTAAGAGAATTCAGTAGTGGTTGGCCATTTTGAAACAATACATTTCATTTTTAGTCAGGCCTGCTGGCAACATTCTCCTTATTAGAAAACAAGAATTCTGAAACACCCAACTCCTGGGATCAAAAAGTTGCCTACCGGTACGGCTTTGGAACGAAACCAGGTTGGATGCCCACCATATGCTTAGCTGAATTGGAAAAAATATTTCCTAACAAGCACACGGGTTGCTTGCTTCTGTATCTATAGCAAGGTGACTGAGAAAAGAGCCATGCTCTGTAAAAATGAGATTTAATGCATCTGCAAAAAGTATCGACCCACGTCAGCCTGCGCAGTCCGTGCAGGCTGACATGTGTCAAAAATTTTGCTATTGATAAATTTTCTGCATGTCCAAGGACCATCTTACCTCATGATTTGGTCGGTTGTTAGACGAAATGAATTTTCTGTATCCATCATTAAATGACGACCTGCTTTGTATTTGGAGATGCATTAAACTGCCTTTTGCCAGTGTGCCGATCATTTGAATATAGCTGGTGACGGGAAAGGATTCTTCTTGTAAACATCAAGTCTTGGGTCACTTGAAGGCGTGGGTTCGAGCCCCACGGCTGGCCATCTAAAAATGCTAATAGTTTGGATGAGACGTTAAACCTAAGTCCCGTGTGATGGTGCTATACACCGAGAACGTCAAAGAACCAGGAGTAACATAGAATTGGTTTCGTCCTGTATCTTGCACTATCCCCCGTAACGAAACTAACAGCGTTCAGGGGGGCGTCGCCCATATGGGCAACTGGTGGAGACGATAAATAAACGGAAAAAAAATCAATCAATAAACGATTCTTGTTCTTAAAGGAGAGGAAGCACAAAACAAATAATGAGCTAGTACCCGCTTACGAAACAAAAACACCACTAAGTACCTGGTCTCTCACAACGTGTTTTCGTAGTTACAACTATTAATCTATGGTCGGTTTGCAACCGTTACAATCAATGGTCGGGAACCTCTGTGAGATGGAAAATGCTTTATTTAATCCTCTACCAAACAATGCGGAGTTTTAAAGACCCTCAGGAAGAAGTCTGTTGAAAACATTGTGGGAAAAGGAGAAAATGCTGGTAACCAGCATTCTGTCCTTTTCCCACATTTTTTTTCTAGTCTTCCAACGATTGAAATTATCATTTGGGCTACATTTAATTTGTCGTCTGCAAATGCATTCAACGTGGACAATGTTAAAATTTTGTCGTTTTGTAAAGAGCTAAGAATTAAAATACAAAATTATACACTCCCGGAGGTCTGTGAGTTACCAGAAATGCATACAACAAAACTTAATGGCCCTGAACCTATTACCAGACAGTTTCGACTTTTTAACTATCTACAACAGAAGAATTTTAGAGACATTGTGAGAAATGCAACAAATGCTCAATGTGAGAAATCTCTCATTCACTCCCCACGATGTTTCTTTATCATCCTAGAACGTCCATGAGATGAGATTTGAAAATGTTTGTACATGTATGATGACATACTCAGGACAATGTCATTATCTTGAATTTAATTTGAAATAATTCTTGTGAAACGTCTGTGTACCGATGAGCCAACGTAACACACTTTCCACCATCTTTCTACCGCCCTGAATGACTGTAATTAGTTGTTCAATTCTTTTGCTTTTTTAACGATGTAAAGTTTTCTATCAAGTCTAGTTTGACCTATATGATTGCCTGTGTTATACTTTATTTCAAACAGTATATTCTCTGAAACTGCTGGACTAGCTTAATAGCAATAGTCCTGCAATAGTTCTTTTCACAATTCCCTAAATAAGCATTTTTTTCCCAATCAATCGATTCTGTTTTGGTTCAAGAATTTACCCACTTATGCAAAAAGAGAAAGGTTCTTCGGTCACAAAATCTCAGCAAATTGCAACATCTGTGTTTGCTCGAGTTCACTGACAAATTGGCAGACCGCTTTCATATTCCTTGATGTCATCTTATACATATGGGCTCATTTTTTTTTTCCTCTTCAAATTTTTATCAACCTGCAAAATTTTAGACTTTTCCAAATTGAAAGTATTTGCAGACGACAATTTGAATATATCTAAAATGATAGGATTCGTCTTTGAAATAGTGGAAAACATGGTGGGAAAAGGAGAAAATGCTGGTTACCAGCATTTTCTCCTTTTCCCACAATGTTTTCAAAAGGTTTATTCCAAGCGTCTTTAAAACCGGGACTGTTTAGTTACGGGTTTAAGAATTCCACGGAGTACAGACTTCTGACAGATAAGTTTCTTTGTCCGCACCGATAAAGGCTCACTTTTAAGTGGAGCGATACAGGGCCATTATGACTCTTTTGTTGCCGACCTACAAGTAATCAGTACAGGTGACTCCAAGATGAATTATTCAAAAGAAGAGAATTACTCGGTAGTTTAATCTGTTACCAGACAATCTCATTTTCGTACAACCCTGACAAAAGGAGGCTTTAGAAAACATCATGGGAAAAGGAGAAAATGCTGGTAACCAGCATATTCTCTTTTGCTTATAAAGTCTTCTATCATTACACGCACGAATTCCCGTTATTTAAGCCACACATTGATTTCTTGGTTTGCAAAATTAATTAATAAATCGAGGGGTGAATTCATGCGAAACTAATTCATCTGCATTTTGGAAAATTTTACAGGAGAGGGAAAAAACCCTCTCATTTTTGAGAAAAGCGTTGTTAGATTATCTTGTTTAGAGATGTGTTTTGAATTGTGTGAATGAATTCAACACAACAGATCTAAACAAGATGATCTAACAACACTTTTCACAGAAATGAGAAGTCCATTCCCTCTGTTGCAGAATTTTCCAAAACGCAGATGGAATAATTTCGCATTCATCCCTCCATATGCTGTCAATTTGAATGGGTCCAAAAGTTTGCACCCCTTCCGGTAATGGATTTGAATAGTATTAATAAAGGATAGTTCGAAAATGAGCAATTGCTTATAATGTTTTCGTAAGATTTATATCGTAGTGTCGGACAAAAGTCGTAACTGTATGGTGATGGATGTAGGCTGTACAATAATAATGAGCCATTCTCTATGAAAAGGGAGTTTAAGGCATAAAAAAAAAAAAAAAAAAGAAAAATACATACCAGCCTGCGCAGTTCGCGCATGTTGGCCTGGGTCGACACTTTCTGCTGTTTGATAACATTTCTGCGTGTCAAAGGGACACGTCTACCTCATGATTCAGTCGCTTGCTAGACAAAATGCATTTTATGGACCGATAATTAGATGATGACTTGGTAGGTATAATGCATCACAGAAATGCATTAAACTCCATTTTGCCAGAGCGCATGTTGGATGTACAACAAGTAGCCGATAAGATTCATCAGCTTCGTGATGAACATCCAGTTCGGTTCAGTAAGTGCAGGTTTATATGGGTAAATATGGAAATATTCATTTTTTTTTTTCCATAAGGAAAGCACCAAATCATTTTGTTCTCGGATAATTGCTTCAAAATTAGAACCTCTTACACTAATTAACCCATAGGCTGCTAAATGCGACTCAGTGACATTTTGCAGACAGTGTAGATCAAGATCAGACTGCACAGAACGTGCAGTCTGATCTTGGATGTACACTGTCTGATAAGGAGGTATTTTTTATCCAAACCTAAGTTCAAAGTAGCGTTATTCGGGTTTTTACTATCAGCTTGAAAGTTTATTTTATTTAGCAGGATAAGGATAAAGGGGTCAAACGATAGTGTTTCTCTTCGAAAGGATAAAAATGAAACACTATGAAGAAAATGGAGAAAAGGCCAACCTTTCCCAGGACCCACAATGTTTTCCAAGCCTTCCTCTTTACAGGATTACAGTTCTGTATTTTGGATCAAAGAGCAAAGTACTGTAGAAATGGAATGTCCTTGGGGTAAAAGTCTTTGCAGATAAAGGATGTCTGTCTGTCTATCCGTCCGTCCGTCTGTCCGTCTGTCTGTCTGTCTGTCGAGAGAGTCTTATTTCAGCAGGTTCCGCAATTATAAAGTTTTTGCACTTTTTATGCTAACAGATATAATCATATTTCGACAAAGAGATTTTCCGTAATGCTCTGTAAACTTTCTTTTCCTTCCAACAAGTTAGCCATGCTCTGAGAACGGGGTTGGTTTAATGCATCTGCGAAAAGTATCGACCCAGGTCAGTCTGTGCAGTCTGCTATTGGTCATTTTTCTGTATGTCCAAGGACCATTGTACCTCATGATTCAGTCAGTTGTTTAAAAAAGTAGCTATGATGGATCCATAACTATGTGATGGCTAAATTGGTACAATGCATCACGAAGATGCATTAAGCCTCCTTTAGCCAGAAGACGGCTCAAATGTATTTTAAATGCAGATGATACTTGTATGGCACGGATAGCTTAGTTGGCAGAGACGCTACACTATGGTGAAAGAGTCATGAGTTCGATTCACAAATAAAGCAGTGATTTTCCGTGTCATTTTCCTCTGTAAACTTTCCTCTAAATTTTCTTTCTAAGAATCAACGAATAAATAAAGTTAACCTTTTACCGCACAATGCCGCCTTTTAACGCCCCTGGGAAAGAAGCCTTTTGAAAACATTGTGGAAAAAGGAGAAAATGCTGGTAACCAGCATTTTCTCCTTTTCCCACAATGTTTTCTATCCTATCAAAGACAGAAATCGTCAGTTTAGCAACATTTAATCTGTCGTCTGCAAATGCTTTCAATTTGGTTCAGTCCTAAAATGTGTCGTTTGGTAAAGAGTTAATAGATGTGCAAACCATGGCGTTTCAACTGGACACGACCATGGTTGAAGTGCTGCCGAGCAAGACATATTCCAAAAGCCATGGTATTCGTAGGTACCACAGGGAGCATCAATAGTGGTACTGTGTCCCCGTGTTATGACTGAAATACTGTCCAAGCGGACGTTTATAACATAAAGGTAAAGTCAATTAAAGCGTAATACACATTTTTAGTTTCTTTCGTTGTCCAAACGAACATCAAGATCAAGATCAATCAGCATAAGCCGCATAGTTTGATTTTGCTTTGACACTATTCAAATATTTCCGAGGATTTTCCTCCCAAGAGAGCCTTGAAATTGGAAATTCTCTGATTTTTTTTTTCACTGATTCTATGTTGTTATATTTGGCACACGAAGGTATAAGTTTAGGGTTATGAGAGAACAAGCAGACCCTAAGCTCACCCCCACAGTGCCGCTGGGAAAAACATTTATCTAGGCTTACTGTTTATCTGCGCTAATTAGGCAAATGAGTTGAGGGAGATTGAAAATTGTGGCTCATCTGTTATAAAGCACAGTAAAGCTAATAACTGCTACGGTACACAACTGAAAATGATTTACGTGACTTTCGAAACCTTCGAAACATAGCTGCCATTCAAAGATAGCTGGTATCGTTACAAATCGTTACAAATCTCTAAACTTGAGCACTTTGAAGTCTCGTACGGAGCCCGGTAGGTGTCATGCTCTACACATTTTTTATTTCGAAATAATGAAATCCTAAATCGTTAAAACGAAATGCTATTTCGAGAAAACGAAATACTAAATCGTTAAAACGAAATACTAAATCGTTAAAACGAAATGCTATTTCGAGAAAACGAAATGCTATTCCGATAAAACGAAATGCTATTTCATGTTTTAACGATTTAGTATTTCGTTTTAACGATTTAGCATTTCGCTTTCTCGAAATAGCATTTCGTTTTAACGATTTAGTATTTCGTTTTAACGATTTAGTATTTCGTTTTCTCGAAATAGCATTTCGTTTTAACGATTTAGTATTTCGTTTTCTCGAAATAGTATTTCGTTAGGATTCTGTTATTTCGAAATAAAAAATGTGTAGAGGATGACACCTACCGGGCTCCGTAGTCTCGCTTGACTTTATCATAAATCTATCTTTTTATACAATATATACATTTCTATTTGAACTTCCGTTCCCATTTGATTTACCGATCTTTAACCGTTATCCTGCAAAATAAGTTAAACAGAACTTTCAAGCCGAGAGTAAAAGCTCGAATAATGTTATTTCAAACATATATTTTGGAGCAAAAAAAATTCCTTATCGGACAGTGTAGATCCAAGATCAGACTGCACGTTCTGTGCAGTCTGATCTTGATCTACACTGTCCGCAAAAGGTCAGTGAGTCGCGCTTAGCAGCTTAAGGGTATACTTAACTCTGTCATCACCACTGGTGACTTATATAGCTTTTGCTAACGGCGTAGATCAACATCAGACTGCACAGAACGTGCAGTCTGATCTCTGTCTAGTCACGTTCAGTCAAGCCTATAAGATAATCGTTCTGTGTTTCAGTTGGTTGCATTTTCAGTTATCGAAAGAGAGTCGAGTTTAACTGAGTCGTTCTCTGGCAAAAAGGGGTTCAACGTATCTGCAAAATGCATTGAACCAAACAAGTCCTCGTACTATACAATACAATACAATAGTTTATTTAATACTAAGGCCACCGGCCCATTATATATTACATAGTACATTGAGAGGGTTTAAGCTGCATCCAGCATAGAGTATAGACTGGCATCACGACCAGCAATTTTGCTTTTTGATCTCAGTCTACACTCCCTACAGTGTCCTATTTTAGAACCAGTCTTTGGATTTTTATCATTGTCAAAATAAACGCATGTACATAGACATAGTATTTTTGCTGATAGAAATTATCGTTTTGGCATGTTAAGATAACGACAACTCAAGAGTTATAGATCCATAGAATACATTTTGTCTAACAGCTGACAGGATCCTGATGTATAGAATGATCCTTTGACATGCAGAAAATTGACCAATAGCGAAAAGTTTCGGCCCAAGTCAGTCTGCGCATTCCGCGCAGGCTGACCTGGGGCGATACTTTTTTGTAGATGCATTAAACCCCCTTTTCACAAAGTACATGTTCATATATTTGGCGCTAACAGAGTTGATACTGGAGACATTTTCAGTTAACTCAAGCATCCGGTTCAAACTCTGTTCCATTTCTCATGAAAACGTTCCAACAAAAAATGCCTGTAATTTTACTCACTCATAACAATGTATAAAAAAACACAGCATGACGCCTACAAAGATTATTATGACAACTGCACCAAAAAATTGTCTTTATGTAATATTTCCATTTGTGAGCAAATGAGTAAATGGACGTCGTGGTGCTTGACTGGGAAACTAATTTAGCTGGAACGGCTTACACGACCTTTTCATATACACGTCCTGTTATTTTTGGAAATGGTAAATTCTATGACTTCATATTTTAGTATGCTCTTACAAATGGATATTTTCTAGGCTATGCTTGGATCAGCATGTCTATTCGTATGTCTCATTGTCCGCCTCTGCGCATGCGCATCTGTGTATTTGTGTCAGTAACCAAGTTACGAGACGACAACGTTTTACGGTCTTGCATTGTTTCTGCTCTTGCAGCACAAAGAGTAACAGTGATCCAGATGGCAGGCATTGTCTTTGAAAAGGCAAACAATTTTGTTCGAAAATGAGAAAATGCTGGTAAAAAGCATTTTCCCATTTCCCACAATGTTTCCACCCTTTCAAAGACGATTCCCATCTTTTGAGCCACATTTGAACATATGGATTGCGTCTGCAAACGCTCTCATGATGGACCAGGCTAAAATTTCAGTGAATAGTAAAGTGTAAACTCTTTACCAGACGACAAAAAGTTTGAACTGTCGAAATTGAAAGGATTTGCTGCCGACATATACTATTTATATATTAAAGCTCAAATGATTGTATTTCTCTTTGAAATGGTAGAAAACTTTGTAGTAAAAGGAGAAAATGCTGGTTATCAACATTTTCTCATTTTCCCACAATGTTTTAAAAAGCCCCTTTTTACCACAATCGTAAAAGCACGGGACTGTTTTGTTAAGCGTAAATGAAATATTAACTGAAAAAATTATACATATTACTTCCTTCCTTTATTACATAATGAATACAGATTGCACTTTATGAACATCGCCCCGCGGAAGAATCTTGTGAATCATTGCAGTAAACAGGTGTAGGAATTGACTCAGATGTACCTTATAACTACTTTCTCCATGCTTCTAAAAATAGTTCGAATTACATTTTCACTGCTAATACTGACTTAGACAACGATCTCGGATAGAGTAGATCCAAGATCAGACTGCACAGACCGTACAGTCTGATCTTTGATCCACATCGTCCGCTACCTGTTGCTAAATTATGACAAACGTATCTCAAAATTGTAGTTGTATCGTACTGCACTCGATTTTTACCGGAAACCGACAAAAGTGTACATTCTTTAAATGTTATTGGGTTGTTCAACGGTAATTTGGCTCATAATTGAAACGAAATTGCATCCGCTGACAAAACAAGAGGGTTGTACGGATGCCCCAATAAAGAAACATCAAGTTATTTCTGGCGCTCCTGTACCTCCTTGGGCCCATATTCACCAACCATTGGTTATACAGAGCTCCAGATAGAGGGAGTGATTCTGAGTTCAAAATTAAAAATATCAATCACCCTCCACTAAACCCTATGTTATGGGTACTCATTAGAATCGTCTCATCAAGACGATTCTAATGAGTACCAACAACATAGGGTTTGGAAGAGAAATAATAAATTTAGAATAATATCACTCCCTTTTTTCTTGAGGTCGTGTCATAGCATTCTTATTCTAGTTTTTGATAAGATCATAATACAATTTCAGATTGGGCTTAAACTATTTGAGCCATGCTCTGTAAATAGGGACTTAATGCATCTGCGAAAAGTATCGACCCACGTCAGCCTGCGCATTCCGCGCAGGCTGACCTGGGCCGAAACTTTTCGTTATTTGTCAATTTTTTGTATGTCAAAGGACCAGTCTACCTCATGATTAAGTCGGTTGTTGAAAAAAGTGGCTGTTATGGATCCATAATTATGTGATGTTTTGATTGGTACAATATATCATGGAGATGTATTAAGCCTCCTTTTCACAGAGCATGGTTCATTTGTTTGAACCAATAAGAAATGGCTGTCCTTTGAAATTTAGAAAAAGATACTATAGGATAAGAATGTAAGTTAGAACAACTGGTGAATAAAGTCTCAGCGTTGGTGTAATTTCGAATGCTGTCTCGGTCAAAAGACATTCTCAAAGTTTCATAGCAACTCTTTCGTTGCCAGATAAAAGGATTTCACGGGGGCGATCAGTATACTTTGGTTTCTTTTGAAGCTGATTTTGGTCAAAGATGATTATCAAGTACCGGATGGTGTAGATCCAAGATCAGACTGCACGTTTTGTGCAGTCTGATCTTGATCTACGCCATCCGCAATAGACGTCGAAGGTGATATAAGAATGAAAGAGTTGAACTGTTTTAGAGTATCGATTGCGGCAAGACAAAAAAAAAATCAGTATGAAGATGGTTGTGGCTTATCGGGATAATATCTGAACCATACTCGTATACCAAATAATCCAGTTTTTCATGATCCTAGGGAAGAGCGTTTTCGAAAACAATGTGGAAGAAGAAGGAAATGCCGGAACCAGCATTTCTCCCTTTGCTAATTTTTTTTCAATGCTTTTACGGACAAACTCTATCATTTAAGCCATGTTTGATTTGCCATTTTCTAATGAGTTCAATGTGGAAAATTCAATAATTTTCTTCTTTTCTCATACTTTTTTTCTATCCTTTCACAGGCAAACACTATCATTTAAACCGCATTTGATTTGTCGTCTGCTACTGCTTTCAATGTGGACGAGTCTAAACCCTTACAGGGCCCAATAAACCCAACAGTCGTAGTTAAGCAATAAGACCGGAACACTTGCAATAGTATGAAGGCTGTAGTCTGTAGAGTTGCAGCAATAATGTACACATTGTGCAGTCTGATCTTGATCTACACTGGCCACAAAAGCAACTATAGCTGAGAAAGAAGCTTTAACTCTTTACCAAACGCCAGAATATTAGACCATTCCATATTGAAAGCTTTTGCAGACGACAAAATAAATGTGACTCCGTAATTGAAATTTTTTTTTTGGAAGAGTAGAAAACATTGTAGGAAAAGGAGAAAATGCTGGTTACCAGCATTTTCTCCTTTTCCCACAATGTTTTCAAAAGGTTTCTTTCCCAGGGGCGTCAAAAGGCGGCATTGTGTTGTAAAGGGCTAAGGGTTAAATTCTGGGGTCTGGCGAAGAATTAACTAAGTTTACCTGAACTCCTTGTTGTGTGAAAGATCTGCCGGTGCCCTATGGGTAAATGAAGGTTAACACTTTAGCTGCTGAATAAATGAAACGCAAATTTCTTCTCAATACTAAAAGCCCAAACATTGCGGATTCAAAGTTGATTTCACCGGAAAGAAAATACCGTATCGGACAAAGTAGATCAAAGATCAGACGTTCTGTGCAGTCTGATCTTGATCTACACAGTCCGCAAAAGGTCAGTGAGTTGCGATTAGCAGCTCAAGGGTTAAACTTATAATTGGTTATTTTCGCGATGTTTCGTACGCCGGACTTTGGACTTATAATGAAAGGAAGCTAAAGATAATTTGTTATGTCAGGTGGCCACGATAATTAAAAAACATGATTACTGGACGCTTCATGTTGAAAACACAGAAATAAGGAATTATGGGTGTTTTCAACAGAAAGAAAAATTAGGTGTTGAATCAGAGATATTAACAGCTGTCGGGCTGGGCTGATAAGCCTCTTGTATGATTGCTCTGTATGTTTTTTTTACCTACCTGTAAGTAAGGTTTAAATGATATTTACCATTTCTGCAGTGGACATCGAGACAATTCTGCTCACCAACATTTTCTTGTTTTCCAATTATCCATTCCGGCAATGTACATCGATACAATTCTAATGACTATCCACAACATAGGTTTAGCAATAAATACAGAGACTAATTATACATAGAGTATTGTTTCTTGTTCATTAAAAAAAAAGATACCACGATTTTACGGCCCTGATGAAGAACCCGTTGAAAATATTTAGGGAAAAGGAGAATATACTGGTAACCAACATTTTCTCCTTTTCCAACAATATTTTGTACCTTATATAAGACAAATGCCATACTTTGGCTGAGAAGGGAATCGAACCTGTTGAAATAGTAAAACAAATCATTGTTTAAATGGTTATAAAGATATAAAAGGTTAAAGATTTAAATTCTTTTCTACGGAAGGTTTTAATTCAGAGCTGTCCCAAATAACTGATTTATATCATGATTTATTCACGGAAAAAAGAATTTCGCAAACAAAAGTATTTCAACTCATTTTTTTTTTCATTGCCTATTGCAGCTGTTGAACATTTCCTACTATATTTACATGTACGAGGTTTATTTTTTGTTTTCCTTAATCTACTTTAAAAAGTTTATCCCCTTAAATGAAAAAAGAAAGACTGCGTTATGAATCCGTTTCTCTTGGCAAAAGGAAAATGCAGTACTGTACTTGTCGGTGTTGTCGGGATGGGCTAGTAAAGAGTTTATTCAGTGGTGATTTATATAAAAATGTTATGGACATCTGCTGGCCTAGTATATTTTGAGAGGCTTTGGCCATTATTTCATTGGCGTTCAAGCGGAAGTTCAGGACGGATTACTACCAGGAAAATGAGCTGCTGCCGCCATGAAAAGTAGATCTTTAACTCCCAATTTTGAATTTAAAAAATTCATAAAAACACGTAGAAAGTTACAAGATTAACTTGGCTCACTTTCCCTTTGTGAGTATTGCTTTTTTTGGGGGGGGGGGGGTGGGTGGGTGGGGGGGGGGGAAATCCCCGACTCTCAGTACTTTTATTACTTTGATTAATTCTTGACGAAGGAATTGGCGACTATGGAGGGTATAGTGCGACATACCAAGTCTCTGTCTTAATTTTCTTTTTCACCTACAGTTTCGAATTAAATTCTGTTACTGTCACTTGATATACGTATGAAAACTTGCTTCGGGAATATCCTCAGATGCCAATAAACATTTTTTACACAGCTATCGAGCTCTTAAAAGTTCATTCAGTTAACATCATGACTCGGACATATTCCTGTCTTTGTCATTTATTGCTCATTATTGTGCAGCAAAACACTTTTGCCCATACTAATTCGCTCAGCAGTTTCTCCGACGGAACATACATGTAATGAATCATGAAAAACTACGGAATCCTATTACGGCCATGAACTTGTCGCGGTAACTCGAAATACAGGTACAAGTACGAAACATGCCCAAGTGTATCGCCACCGAGACCGGCTTTTGAAAAACATTTTCTTTCATTTAGTGATATTCCTTTTATTCTGTTTGAAACTTTATAAAATGCCATGAAGTTAAACCTTCGAGGGCTAAATGACAAAAATCAAAATTTTCAGTCAAGAAATATCACCAAAATAATTGTCATTTCGAGGCTGATGCGAACATTTTTCCCGTCCGATTTTGATCTACACTAGGTGCAAATGCAACTATGAAAGCAGTTATGATAGGTGCTTTGAGGATGAAATCGATTTTTGGGCGTGATTATGCTGGAAAGCTAATGGCACTAAAGAAGCTCTGTAAATACGATAATGAATTGTATGCGATATATTTACATGAGCTATGCTCTGTGAAAAGGGGGTTTAGTGCATCTGCTAGAAGCATCGACCCAGGTCAGTCCGCCCAGGCTGACCTTGGCCGAAACTTTTCGCTATTTGAAAATTTTCTGCACACCAATGGACGTGTCTACATCATGATTCAGTAGATCGTTAGACAAACAGGATTTTATGGATAAAGCTAATTACACGATGACTTGCTTGTTACGACGCATCACAGAGATCAGAGCTCCATATAGAGGGAGTGAGTTTGATTTCAAAACTGAAAATATCAATTATTCTCTTCTAAACCCTATGTTATAGGTACTCATTACAATTGTCTCATCGAGACAATTCTAATGAGTACCCACAACATAGGGTTTGGAAGAGAAATAATGGATTTAGAATACCATCACTCCCTCTTATCTGGAGCTCCGGTTTACCAGAGCGCGGCCCACACGTATATTGCTGACAGCAATAATTAAGGTACTACCGGTATCAACCCTTAACCTGCTACGTAAGCCACACGAAACTTTCAATCTAGCAGAAAAAACCAAAATACTGCTATTTCGAACTTGTTTTTTTTGGGGGGTGAAAATATCTGCTTATCGGACAGTGTAGATCTAAGATCAGACTGCACGTTCTGTGCAGTCTGATCTTGATCTACACTGTCCACAAAAAATCCTCGAGCCCGCGCTTAGCAGCCTACGGGTTAAAATAACAGGTCCAGAACCTTCTTGGAGCTTGTTTGCTGGTTGTTCTGTACAATGATAGTCCACCATTGTATTCGTTATTAGCCTCGTTCGAGACCGCAAAATTTGAGACTTTTCGTAATTGGAAACATATACAGGGAGGCGAAATATTAATTGTGACTCAAATTATTGAATTCGTTCTCGAAAAGTTAGAAAGTATTGCAGGACAAGGAAAAAAATGCTGGTTAGCATCATTGTCTTCTTTTTCCCATAATGCTTTAAAAGATTTTTTCCACAGAGTCAGTAGAACACTGGATGAACTGGTAAATTGGTAAATTGTAATAGGTACATGGCTATTATTTCTTCTTTGTATCGTGGGAGTGTAGGGTCCTTCGTAACTAAGAGGTTACTTGACGCATTTGGTTTTTCATGAGCATTTCCTCGAAGAAAGCACTTCAGAGGCCCAGCAAGGTACTGCTCATACCCAGAAAATACGTGAATAAGAAGGCTCTCGGTGGGATTCGTCTGTGTTTCAGTCCCAGGTCGAATTCCTACCTATGCATCTATATTTTTGTCTTAAACATAATATGAGCCATGCTCTGTGAAAGGGGGGCTTAATGTATCTGCGAAAAGTATCGACTAGGTCAGCGCAGGCTGACCTAGGCCGAAACTTTTCGCTATTGGTCAATTGGTCAATTTTCTGTATGTCAAATGACCAGTGTACCTATTCAGTCTGTTGTTTGACAAAATGGACTTTATGGATCCATGATCACGTGATGACTAGGCTCAGTACAATGCATTACAGGAATGCATTTAGCCCCCTTTTGCCAGAGCATGCCTAATTGTTATTCGTTAATTAAAGGATGGGGGGGGGGAGGGTTTAGTTACTCAAGGCTTAACGAAAAGGTTATTTCGTGTTACAAGAAAACATACACAAAAATGTTTCTCTTTCCAGTCAGTACTAATGAAGGCAAATACCACTGACAGTCTAGTTCACTTCCACACAGACACAAACTTGGCGGGAATAAACCTATAGAAATGTATCAAGGGATTGGGCTTCTAAACTATTCTGACAGAAACATTTTCTCTCTGTAATCTACAGGCTATAATGTATGTAAGCCAGAGTAGATACGGAAGCCCAGATTAACCGCATTACCAGATGTCCAAATTCTAGAAATGTCCAAATTGTCCAAGGTATTTCCAGTCTGCAAAATGAATGAGGCTGGAATTTCGAGATTTATCTCTGTCTGTCTGTCTGTCTTGGTTATCACCTATGTTACGACAGTATAAATTGCTCTATGTTTCACAAATACAGGGTGACCCAAAATGAATGCAACCCGTAAAAGTACCCACAACTTCTGAAAATGGGAATGAATTAAGTTTATTTTTTCCACACATCAATGTAAGATGATAACAATTAAGTTCTGTTTGAGTTGTTTCGGTTGGGTGGTCTACATGTTAGCTTTGACAGAGACACTCCTGAATGCGCCTTGCAAAATTGTCCACCACATGGACACACTCTGTCCCAGGAATCTCCCTGATCCTTGCTGTTATTGCAGCTTTCAAGTCCATGATTGTCTGGGGGTTGTTCTCATAGACGTGGTCTTTCAAATAACCCCACAGGTAGAAATCTGGGGGGGGGGGGGGTTAAAGTCAGGTGAGTGCGAGGCCCAGGAGTGTCTCTGTCAAAGCGGTGGACATTTGGAGCATATTTTTGAACGTCGCTAACATGTAGACCACCCAACCAAAATAACTCAAACTTACAGAACTTAATTGTTATCATCTTACATTGATGTGTGTAAAAAATAAACTTAATCCATTCCCATTTGCAGAGGTTGTGGGTACTTTTACGGGTTGCTTTCATTTTGGGTCACCCTGTACCACATCACCACACAGGCTATTTCTTGAGCTGCAAAAGCAAGAACATGACTCATGACTCTGACACAAAGGTGATGTAAATGACAGAAAAGAAGTTGCTTCCCTTGACTTCGTTCCCAAGATGATTTCAAACGCTACCTGCCTGGGTGGAAAGATGCAACAACGTAAAAAAAAAATAGCGTATCAGACATTTTCCTTGAATCCATTTTCTGCCTGTCCAAACCTCTTGTCACGGAGCTAAATTCGGCTACCAACGCTGAATATGTTTGGCAATACGTTACCGACAATTCCAACTATTTTCGACCCAAAAGTAAACGGCTTTTGAATAAAAACTGTGAAAAGAGGAAGATGCTGGTCACCAGCATTTTCTCCTTTTTCCATAGTGTTTTCCCCCCTCACCGACAAATTCTATAATTTTATATACAATTGAGCCATGCTCTTTGAAAAGGAGGTTTTATGCATCTGCGAAAAGTATCGACCCACGTCAGCCTGCGCATTCCGCCGAAACATTTCGCTATTGGTCGATTTTCTGTTTTCCAAGGACCAGTCTACCTCACGATTCAGTCGGTTGTTATACAAAATGGATTTTATAGATCCATAATTGTGTTATAACATACCTTGTATCATGGATCACGGAGATGCATTAAGCCCCCTTTTGCCAGAGTATGGCTCAATTTATATATCGTCTGTGAATGCTTTTAATATAGATAAATCTAAAAGATTGTCGTCTGGTGAAGGGTCAACTCAGTGTTCTCCCATTTTAATCAAGTCGAGTAGTTTTGTTGCAGTGTACTGAAAGCTCATTGTACTGATAAAAAAGGATATTAATTAACGCAGGAAAAAATATCAGAGATTCTGTAATGGATTTCCACTTGTCAGGGCAATAAAAGTACATGTGAAACATCATTAATAACTTTCATGGAATGCTGATAAGCCATTTCATAACGACGACTAAGCCCATAAACACTTAACCACACGACAAAATTTTAGACCCGTCCAAATTGAAAGCATTTGCATGCGACAGATAAAATGTTACTAAAAAGGTAAAATTTCTCTTTGGATGTGTAGAAAACATTGTGGGAAAAGGAGAAAATGCTGGTTACCAGCATTTTCTCCTTTTCCCACAATGTTTTCAAAAGCCTTCTTCCTTAGGGTCGTTAAAACTTAGGATTGTGTAGTAAAGGGTTAAGCTACCGCGGTTAAATTAGACATAATATATTGTGTACATCGCATTTAAGAATTTATTATACCGCCCGAAAGATTCCTGCTTTTTTATTGGACGAGAGGTGTCACGTGGTGACGCTACTTAGTTTTTTGCAGGGTTAATTTAGATTTTCATGCAGTAGGCATTTAGAAAATGGAGATTGTTGTCAAACAGATTCTTACATTCTATTTCTACGATCGAAATTTAGATAAAGTTGAACAGGAAGGACATTTGAGTATACTTGTACAATGAATATTTCGGCAGAACTATTTGCACTCAGGACAAGAATTCACCAACATTTCTATATTGCATTTTTTAATCTCGGCCTAGATTTAGAAAGAAACGCAATTCCTGATAATTGGACTTAAACTGTTATTAAGAATGGTTAGTAAATACGAGTCCGAAAGTACTCAGCAACTTGTTCAGATTGCATCCTACGATTGATTCTAAATGTAGAATAGGCCTTCCTTTGGTGTCTAGCTAGTTCTCGAGAAAAAGAAAGCAATTTAGGAAGGTTTGCGAATATGGCTACTGTATGCAATCATGGATTGCCGTCAGTATTGTACTGTCTTAATACTGAAAGAGAGAATTTTCAGCGTTCTATCGGTTAAACTTTCTCCACGATCTGACCTGATCTTGGTCCTTGCTGAAAGTTACACATGGTGCTAACTTTTATGGCTATGATGACATGCGTATGAGCCATGCCCTAGCAAAACTGGGCTTAACCCTTAAGCTGCTAATCGCGACCCACTGACCTTTTGCTGACAGTGTAGATCAAGATCAGACTGCACAGAAGGTGCAGTCTGATCTTTGATCTACACTCTCCGATACGGTATTTTCTTTCCGGTGAAATTAACTTTGAAACCGCAATGTTTGGGCTTTTAGTATTGAGTAGAATTTGCGTTCAATTTATTCAGCAGCTTAATCCTTTCCCAAACAAGCCCTGGTTTTCACGTGTCTGCAGTACCGGTCTTTTGAAAACACTGTGGGAAAAGGAGAAATTGCTCGTAACGAGCAATTTCTCCTTTTCCCACAGTGTTTTCTTCCCTTTTTGATAACTTTCTGCCATTTTCATCAAATTTGAAATTGTCGTCTGCAAACTCTTTCAATTTGGACCAGTCCAAAATTTGTCGTTTGGGAAAGGGTTAAGTGTTAATGCATTTCCGTGATGCATTACATCGAGCAAGTCATAATATAATCATGGATCCATCTAATCCGGTTTGTCTAACAACTGACTGAATTTTGTGGAAGAATGGTCATTGGACATGGAGAAAATTGACAAATAGCAAAAGGTTTTGGCCCAGGTCAGTCTGCGCGAACTGCGCAAGCTGACCTGGGTGGATACTTTTTGTAAATGCATTAAGCCCCCTTTTTGCAGAGCATGGATCAAGCGTATCAAGTGCATTTCTTTAAATTAATGGCTGTATTGGATGTAGTTTTATTTTTTTCAGGCATTCAGATGAAAGAATGGTTTGTTCACTGAGATAAAATACAAAGGCTAAAAACTTTTAACTATATAAAGGCAAACTTCAGTCCATCATTTTAGAAAAAAAGGTCACAAGTCGAAAAGAAAAAGAACGAAAGTAGGGTTGTCATACCTCATTCCTGAAATATGCCTCGTTATTCATGTCTGCGATGGGTATTTAGTAAGGTCTGGATAATGCGATTAAAAAAATTAATCATTTTCTGTGCAGGACGACGATAATTATGTCATTTTTAGTGAGTCGGCGTCGTCTTATCTTTACCACGCCTATAAACACTAAAATTGCCAGCGGAATCTCTCTAATTCTCTTTAAACAGCGGTCTGAACATGACAAAGCACATGAAAGATGTTATCAAAATTGGGCCATGCTCTGTGAAAAGGGGGGGGGGGGGTTTTAATGCATTTGCAAAAAGTATCGACCCAGGTCAGCCTGCGCAATCCGCGCAGGCTGACCTAGGCCGAAACATTTTGCTTTTGGTCAATTTTCTGCATGTCAAAGGCCCAGCGTACCTCATGATTCAGTAGGTTGTTATACAGAACGGATTCCAGGGGTGTATATATAATACTGTGATGACTTACCTGGTATCATGCATCATACATTAAGCTTAAGCCCCCTTTTCAGACAGCATGGCTCAAATATTTTCTATAGGATACTTGTTGCACTTTTTGGATATAATGATGGGGGGGGGGGGAATTAAAACTTACTAGACGCAACATTATTTTATCGCTGCTGTGAATAGACTGCAGTCCGAGTCCATTCTAAATTGCATTCTTAGTCTTATTCTAGATTCAGAAAGTAACGCAATTTCTGATTGGCTAAACATGAAAAGTTTTAACTCTTTACCAAACGACAGAATTAAAACCTAGTCCAAACTCAAAGGATTTGCAGACGACGTATTAAATGATACTAAACACATGAATTTTGTCTTTCAAAAGATAGAATACATTGTGGGAAAAGAAGAAAATGCTGGTTAACACCATTTTCTTCTTTTCCCACAATGTTTTTAAGTGGCCCCCTCCCCAAAGTCGTTAAAACTCGATATTGTGTGGTAAAGATTTAAGACAAATAACTGGACCAAAGAAGCTTTCTTTCAGAAAGGCTTAACATTTTACTAAACTTCAAAGTTTTAGACTTGACCAAATTAAATGCATTTATATACGAAAGAATAAAAGTGACTCAAAAAATTAAAATTTGTTTTCGGACGAGTAGAAAACATTGTGGGAAAAGGAGAAAATGCTGATTACCAGCATTTTTCCTTTTCCCATGACGTTTTCAAAAACCATCTTTCTCAAGGTCGTTAGAACTCGAGATTGTGTGGTAATGGGTTAACAGATCATGTCACTTGATAAACTTATGTAACAGGTGGTGAAAAATATCATGGCTCGACCGGGATTCGAACCCAGGGCCTCAGGAATACCGTTCCTGCACTCTAACCAACTGAGCTACCGAACCACATGTCCATACGGCCGCACGATATGTATCACCAAATACCTGTACCCGGCTACATATACCCCCTCCAAATTTAAAATTCGTCCCGAATTCTGGAGACAGGGAAACATTGTGAAACGTTCTCGAGGTGCCTAAGCAGTAGCCATCCACATCGTGGGTTATTTACGGTGGGCGTCAAATGTAACAGGTGGTGAAAAATATCATGGCTCGACCGGGATTCGAACTCAGGGCCTCAGGAATACCGTTCCTGCACTCTACCCAACTGAGCTACCGAACCACATGTCGATACGGCCGCACGATATATCACCAAATACCTGTACCCGACTACACTTACACGTACAGATATTGTTTTCATAAGAAACTGCAGAAACATTGTTCTGGGTCCGTATTCACCAATCACTCTTGAGAGTAACACAACTCCTGATTGGCTTAGCCATTTGGCTTAACCAATTAGAAATTGTGTTATTTTCAAATTTAGAAAATCTTGGAGAATAAGACTAAGAACCTTCTTAAGAATGGTCGGTGAATACGGACGCTGTTTGTTTGAGTCAGAACAGCTACCACAAGTTTTTTTTTTTTCTAGAGGCGTGTCTCTTTGCAGAAAATACATGTACTTTTAATTAACCAATGCATTAACAATATTGCACGTTTGAATTATTGCTTTCGTCAAACAGATTCCGTTCTAGTCCTCGTGAACATTCTGCTGTCTTGCACAAAATGCACAAAGGTAATAAAAAGAAAGCCAGCCGAAACTCATATCTCAGAAATATAATCGAAAACATGAGCCTTTTATTAGCTTCAATCCACATGTTCACTACAGTTCACAGGAGCAAATAATACATTACAAATCCGTCAAAGATGAGTCACTTTCTGTCTTCTTTACATGTGTTCGTCGCAAAATGATACTTGCCTCCAAAGTTGTCGTAAGGTATCCAGTGTTGAGCTTTTCTGCCATACAAGAGCCTTTTGTCGCCCCTATATTATTGACATTGTGACTAAAAAAAAAAATAAAAAATGTATGAAATGGATTAGGTTTTGCAGATTTTATGTCGCTTTTAACACTCAAATTGCTATGTAATTTAAAAAATATATTTCAGGCGAGGATAAAAACCATGCACTGTGAAAAGATGGCATGTGCAAAAAGTATCGACCAAGGTCAAGCCTGCGCCGTTTGCGCAGGCTTGACCTGGGTTGAAACTTTTTGTCATTTGTCAATTTTTCTGCATGCCAAAGGACCAGTCTACCTGTAATGATGCAGTTGGTTGTAAGGATCCATACTTTTTGCTATTAGTCAATTTTCTCCGTGTCCAAGGACTAAATGGATGTCAATGGATCCATGTTTATATGATGTCTTGCCTGAATGTATCACGGAGATGCACTGAATTCCTCCTTACCAGAGCGCCGCTTTAACATATTGTGATTTCGACATTTTTCAACAGAAAAATCTCCCCAACACAGTCCACTACATTATTTACCAACACGGTCTTCCACATTATCAACCAACGCTGTCCCCCTACAGTATTCACCAACGCTTGTCGTAAAATGTCCGCTACAGTATTCATTAGCATCAGCATCTACAGTATTCACCAACGCTGCCCGCTACAGTGCTCGCCAACGCTGTTCGCTACAGTATTCACCAAGACTGTCCACTACAGTATTCACCAAGACTGTCCACTACAGTATTCACCAAGACTGTCCACTACAGTATTCACCAAGACTGTCTGCTACAGTATTCACCAAGACTGTCCGCTACAATATTCGCCAATACCGTCCGTTACGGTTATCGCCAACGCTGTCCGCTACAGTGCTCGCCAACGCTGTCCGCTACAGTATTCGCCAACACTGTCCCCTACAGTATTCACCAACACTGTCCTCTACAGTATTCGCCAACGCTGTCCGCTGCAGTATTCACCAACGCTGTCCTCTACAGTATTCACCAACGCTGTCCGCTGCAGTATTCACCAACACTGTCCGTTACAGTATTCACCAACGCTGTCCTCTACAGTATTCACCAACGCTGTCCGCTGCAGTATTCACCAACACTGTCCTCTACAGTATTCACCAACGCTGTCCGCTACAATATTCACCAACACTGTCCGCTACAGTACTCACCAACACTGTCCTCTACAGTATTCACCAACGCTGTCCTCTACAGTATTCACCAACGCTGTCCGCTGCAGTATTCACCAACACTGTCCTCTACAGTATTCACCAACGCTGTCCGCTACAGTATTCACCAACGCTGTCCTCTACAGTGCTCGCCAACGCTGTTCGCTACAGTATTCGCAAACGCTGTCCTCTACAGTATTCACCAACGCTGTCCTCTACAGTGCTCGCCAACGCTGTCCGCTGCAGTATTCACCAACACTGTCCGCTACAGTACTCACCAACGCTGTCTGATGAAGAATTCGCAGACACTGTCCGCTAAGTGTACACCAACACTGTCAGTTACAGTATTCATCAACCCTGTCCGCTAGAGTATTGCTACTTTGTTTCATATTCTGCTCAAAAGAGTAGAGTACTTACAATATCTCGACTCTTTTTCCCAATTGAGTTGGTCTATATTCAGTTCTTTAACCGTAAATGAGATTGGTTTAATAGCTTTTTTTTTTTGCCAGGTTAAGAATAAGGTCAGGTTACAGGACTCCATGCTTTCTGACTTTGCATCCAAAGCGTGCAATATTTTGTGAGACATTCTCACAAGGAAAAAAATCTTAAAATACAATGTATCTAGATCTTTTTTGTCAGTAATGAATATATATAATTCGCTGATTAAGCGTTTTAAGTATTAAATTCACATGTTTACACTTCCCAGGATTCGTTAAAGCAAATTGCCAGAGGACGCTACCTAGAAAAAATGCAATGCTACCTAAGCGTTGTAAACACCCGTCAGTTTCGTTTACGACATAACGCCATTAAATTGGATGCTATCCTCTGTTGTTAACAAATGCGGTTCCTCCATTGTTTTCAAGGTTTTTTTTTGTTTTAATTTGAATAAACTGTATACACATTTGATAATTAAATGATCCCTTCCAGCAATAGCGTGCTAAAAACTTTTTTCGCTGTCTTACATTTTTGCAGTGCACACGTGCTCAAATTGTTTTGAGACCCAGAATATCAATAGGGAGCACCTTGCAAAGTATGCCTCGGTTAAAATCTCTAAATGTTCTTGTCCAATAGAGATAAAGTTCCTATTATATTAAACACTGTATTGACAATGGACACACAAACAAAAAAAGAATGAAGGCACTAGTTTAAGTGGAGCCAAGTAACTCAGTCGGTAATGACTACGGTTGGTTATCCAGAGGTCGTGAGACTGAATCCCAGTTTTGCTATTACTACAATTTTGGGTATCACTTACGAAAATGGAAATTTTGTCACTGAATTTAGACCAGGAAAATCCTTTCGCAAGAGTGATTTGTATCATGTCAGTCGATTGGTCAAAAGTGCCGCGAAATGTTATGATTGGGACCAATCAATTCCTCGATGAAAAGTTATCAGAACGAGATTTTTTTTCAGCCAAAGACGAAATGTTACTTAATCTAATACCGGATTTTAACGACCTTTGGCCAAAAGACTTTTGTAAACATCGTGGGAAAATGAGAAAATGCTGGTAACCAGCATTTTCTTCATTTCCCCACAATGTTTTCTACCTTTTCAATATCAAATCAAATCATGTGAGACACATGTAGTTTATCGTCTGAATTAGCTTTCGATTTGGTCGAGTCTAAAATTTTGTCGTTTGGTACATCGTCATTATATCGTTGGTAACGCATGATATCAGAAGTAAAGAACATATTTGTTCGTAATTATTGAAACATCGTGCTGTGGCCATTATAGAATAAGTTTTTAGTCCAGGCCATAAATCACCGCGCTCATCAACCGCCATCTTGTAATGTACATCATGGTTACGACATAGCATAACATTTTATTTGTTTCTCTCATTTCAGTGTTCCGTGTACTACAGGTGACGTTTATACTCTTTCCAAAGCTCGTCCGGTCACAATGTAAGTTGGCTTTATTTGACATTGTTGTTGTTGATGATGATGATGGCGATGATATTTGGCCTAACGTCGTATCTACGAGAAATGAATGATTACTGTTGAAAGTGGCTCAAAACACTATTTAACTCTTCACAAAACGACAAATTTTGGATCGGACAAAATTGAAAACCTTTGCAGACGACAAAATAAATGTTGCTAACGTGATGATTTCTGTCTTTGGTAGGGTGGGAAAAATTGTGGGGAAGGGGAAAATGGTGGTTACCAACATTTTCTCCTTTTCCCACAATGGTTTTCAAAAGCCTTCTTCTTCAGGATGGTTAAAACTCGGGATTGTGTGGTACAAGGCTAATTCAGTTCGCTTGCATATGAATGAAATGGGTTGTGATAACCTAAGTCGATGCGTTTCTAGCATACTCGTATGTCATGTAAAAGAAAAGATAGGGCTTTGCCAAAATATACCGAATTTCAACGAACCCGAGGAAGAATGCTTTTGAAAATATTGTTGGAAAACGGAGAAAATACTGGTAATCCCCATTTCCTCCGTTTAACTCAAAGTTTTTCTACTCTTTCGAGGCAAAAATTCATCATTTGAACTGAACCGTCCTGCAAACGATTTTAAGTTTGACAAGGCGAAGGCAGTGTAGTTTTGTGAAGAACTTAACATGTTTCTGTACAATACGACAAGCAATAAATACTGAAATGTTGCGTAAAACATGTGAAAACGTTTCATTTTGAAAAGTTTGGATATTTGGTCGTTGAAGAATTGTCATCAACGTTGATGGCAAATGCAGCATGCATGATTTACAATTTATGCATTGCAGAGAGAGAGAGAGAGAGGGAGAGAGAGAGGTAGACCTAGATTGAACATGGATGTAAGATGACATAGAGAGAAGATTGAGGTGTCTCGTCAAGGAATCGTAAATAATCTTCCTCGCGGTTAATGTGGATCTGTCAGTCAAAATGCCATACAGAAGACATAGGTTGTCTTGGAGAATATATTACGTTATGTAAAGTCATGATGAATAGCAAATACGCAGATAAGCCATGCTATGTGAAAAGGGGGTTTAAGGTATCTCCAAAAAGTATCGACCCAGGTCAGCCTGCGCGGACTGCGCAGGCTGACCTGAGTCGATACTTTTTGCTGTTGGTCAATTTTCTGCATGTCAAAAGATCAGTCTACCGAACGATACTGTTGGTCGTTAGACAAAATGGATTTTATGAAACCATAATTATATAATGACTTGCTTGGTATAATGCATCACGGAGATGCATTTAAACCCCTTTTCACAGAGCATTACTCAGATATATTTATAATTCCCTTGTCTATCTTTGTCCAACATAACTTATGCTTTATTAGCAAGTATGCGTCACCATTTCATAAGCTTTATTGCTGCATTACCTCATGCAGATCCTTATAGAACATAGAAATCAACTTGAATCAAAGGCCCGGTAGAGGCCAAAAGTAAACAATGCATTTGAATTTCAATCACACCATTTAAAAGGATGGAAATTATTATACGGACGATAATCTGTTATTTTAGTGTCGGTTCAAGATGCAATTGCTGGCAGAAAAATGAAATGTAAAACCAGGTACAAAATAAACAAAAGATAAAGAGACCATGGCACCTTTTCAGTTCATCTAATTTTCAAATTCATTTTTCTGCCAGCGACTTACCTTTGGACCGACCTTGCTATAATAGTTTGTTATCTTCACAATGATTTCAATACTTTTAAAAAGTGTAATTTAAAATTAAATGCATTTTAACACCTGTATTGTTTACTTTTGGCCCTCACTTGGCTTTTAAGGCTTGATACATGAACACTGTTCAAAGGAAAACCCGCCAGGTTCGAGTTATTTCTGCGAATTCGTATGTTGCAAGAAGGAAAATTGTTTTCAGTCAGTGGAAATATCAATTGCGTAGAAGTAAGTCGAGAGCATAAACCTTGGATCTATGTATCAATCTCTTGGCTGTATTACCTTGTGTGGTATGCAAAGAAGTTACATTTTTCCATCGGAAATAGATCGCTTTCCTGTTTGTAACATAAGATTCCATTGAAATTAAAACATGAGTCAGAATAATTTCCCATGAAATCGTTCTAAATATATTTCCATTGAAAGAATTTTAAGGCGCCACCATCTTTAATATAATGTTACTGAAAGTAGTTCTGACGGAAACCTCCTCGATAGGGACGAGGTAAAATGAAGTTATGGAATCGGACGAGCTGTGAGGAGTGATGAATTTAAATGCATAAGTAAACTATTTTGTATCATTCAGTCAGAAAGTTTGTCATACACGCTCTTGATTCCAAAAGATGATCAAGAAAGTACTGTATAATAAAATTGAAAGTAAAAAAAAAATCTACACCAAAGCACACACCGTTGGTTTGAAGAGCTTACCATGGTGTTTTCTGTATGGGTTTCGAGCGTGCAAGGTTAGGGCTCTACGATGCTTTGCTCTGGGACACTCCTGTGTGCCCAGCTCCGAAAACCGTGGTCCAGAATGTTCGATACATGTTTATTGCACAGAAAAAAAAAACAACATTTATCATACATTCCGAGTTATCGTATAGCATGAAAATTTGTTTCACTCTTTGAGCCCGAAAATGTTTAGATTCGACCTTTTTCGAAGCTGAAATTAAAATCCGACGAAGTTCAGAAAGCTGTTAACCCTTTACCAGACGACGAAATTTTAGCCATATCCAAATTGAAAGCATCTGTAGACGACAATTTCAGTTTGACTCAAATGGTGCAACTTTTCTTTGATAGGTTAGAAAACATTGTGGGAAAAGGAGAAAATTCTGGTTACCAGCATTTTCTCCTTTTTCCACAATGTTTTCAGAAGGCTTCTTTCCGAGGGGCGTCAAAAAGGGGCATTGTGTGGTACATTTTTAATGGTATAGACTTCACTAAACCAACACACAGAGTAGATCAAAAATCAAACTGCACCATCTGTGCAGTTTGATCTTGATCTATTCCTTCAGCAAAAGCCCCGATTTTTCTCCATTTCGCTGAAAGGGTTAGCCAAAAAACATGAAGATAGAAAACCTTTTTTTTTCTTCTTGTAAATAAACACACATCATCATTGATATCTACAAAAAATTAATTGAAAAACAACAAATCGGGTGCCAGTACTCACAAATTATATTTAAGTAACCGTGCAATTATTCCTGGCAAACAGATTACAGCCATGTGGGCTTATGAGCTGTACTACAGTCGATAGTTTTTAATGTGTATAACATGCTGACGTTTGATGTAGCTGTCAATAGTTCTAGTTGGAATACAGGTGTTTAGATCATGGGTCAGTACCGCTCCTTTTTCTCCATCAAAAGATTGATGCCGTTATTATTTCCTTCGAATCATTTGGTATTATTAAAAAATAAGGTTGCAGGCTTGTCCATTCCCAAACAATCACGAATTTCAACGACCTCGAAGAAGAAGGCTTTTGAAAACATTGTGGGAGAAAGGAGAAAATGCTGGGGACCAGCATTTTCTCCTTTTTCCCACAATGTTTTCTACCCTTTAAAAGACACACCCCATAAGTTGAGCTACATTTGATTTGTTGGCTGCAAATAATGTGAAATTGGACAAGTTTCAAATTTCTTGTCTGGTAGAGGGTTAAAGAAGTTGCCCCGACCCCGTTATTTCGGTTGGTAACGAACACCGCTTGAAACCTGGGGCTCGCTAGTTTGAATCCCAAGCTCGACCATATATGTATATGAGCCACGCTATGGCAGAAGGGGGTTTAATGCGTCTCCTAAATGCATTGTACCACGCAAGTTATCACATAATTATGGATCCATAAAATCCTTTCAGGATAATAATAGAATGGATTCAGTAGAATGGACCTTTGACATGCAGAAAATTGACCAGTAGCAAAATGTTTCGGCCCAGGTCAGCCTGCGCGGATTGCACAGGCTTAGCATAATGCATCTGCCAAAAGTTTCGACCGAGGTCAGCCTCAGGCTGACCTGGGTCGAAACTGTTGGCAGATGCATTAAGGCCCCTTTTCACACCTCATATATTTTTTCTTTGAGGATTGGCGACAGCATTTGAGACAAGATTCATACCTCTCTCACCCCAGATCATTTTTCGACTATGTTTATAATTATGAAGAAGATGGCCAGTGGCTTAGGAAAAATGTCCTGCAAAGTACTTGCAAAAATTCAGGAAAGCAGGAAACAGTGCACTGGCCGCCGCGATGTAACTGAAATGATGTTAAAAACGGGATATAAACAAATTAAAGAAGCTAGTATACCTAATTATCTATCAAAAGCGGTAGTAATCATTTGGATGACTTTAAAAGGAACAAAAACACAATAGAAAATGGAGAAAAAACGGGGTATATGTTTCTATCCACAATTTTTCTAATCATAAATTCTAATACTTACATGACTTGACTGGCTTCTCGAGACGTTCTGTTAGGCATTTGAATTTCATTTACAATGGTAAGATAATAAGGAGGCCTCAAAACATATGCATGTGATTGAAGCCAACCATCTCAACCCTCACTTTCCACAAAGCCTATAGAATGAAGGTTATTTCGTGCTCGACCAAAGGAGAGAATTACCCCTAACCATAAAGCGACTCTCACTACCTCCGATTCCTTTTGCGGGTAGTGTAGATCAAGATCGGACTGCACAAAACTTGCAGTCCGATCTTTGATCTACACTGTCTGATCTGATAAAAGAGACATTCTTTACAGCAGCAACCTTGAAATCGCTTGAAATTATTTAGGCCTTATTTCTAGCCTTAAAATGTTTGTTACGTTTTCACGGCACTCTAAAGCTTGACCCAGGGTATGCCAAGCGCGCCTCAACGACCTTTGGCTCACAGAACGTGCAGTCTGATCTTGGATCTACACCGTCCGATGAGTAGATATTTTTCCCTTCCAAAAATACCTTTGAAATAGCCAAAATCTGGGTTTTTACTATTGGCTTGAAAGTTTCATTTCACTTATTTAGCAGGATAAGGGTTGAGGTATATCTTGTGTTTTAAGTCTTTGATATGTTTCCCAAGCCAAGATATGTTTCTGCCTGTTTTCCTGTCTATTATCTGTTTAATTAAGGCTAATTGGTTGCATTCTATCTATTGACCCGTCTTTGAAGCGCAATCTTGATACGCGTGCAGATTTCAGCATTTCCCTTTGCCCCCTAACTCGCTAAATAACTAAAATGAAACTTTCAAGTCGATAGTAAAAAAACCAAATATTGCTATTTGATAGTTTTTCTCTGAGAAAAATATCTCTTTATCGGACAGTGTAGATCCAAAATCAAACTGCATAGAACGTGCAGTCTGATCTTGGATCTACACAGTCCAATATGGAGATATCTCTCCTCCAAAAATACCTTTGAAATAGAACAATTTGGGTTTTATTATCGGCTTGAAAGTTTCATTTCTTTTATTTAGCAGGATAAGGGTTATAAACATTGGTATGTAACTTGTAACCTGTATTTTCTCTTTTTATCATGCAACGGTTCTACTCATTTTAAGTCATATCTCACCATTCCCACCACATTAACTCTTTCATTACTAACTCCGGAAATTCCACTTTCTTTCCGAGCTCTAAAAATAGATTTCCACTTCTATTAAAAACGACTTTCGTCATATTTTAAAGACAGAGTAGCGGACAGTGTAGATCAAGATCAGACTGCACATTCTGTGCAGTCTGATCTTGATCTACGCTGTCCGCAAAAGGTAATCAAGTCGTCATTTGTAGTGAAAGAGTTAACCCTTTCAGGCGAAAACAGGGACTTTTGCGGACGGTATAGATCAAGATCAGACTGCACAGAACGTGCAGTCTGATCTTTGATCTATACCTTCCGCTTGTTTGGTCAAGCCTATATGATAAAAATCTTCCGGAGACTCAGTGGATTCTATTTACAGCCATCAAAAGAGGCCGAGTTTGTTTATTTGGCGTCGAAAGAGTTAAAGGTGTCGTCTGCAAACGCTCTCAATTTGAGCAAGTCTGAGATTTTGTCGTCTGTGAAATATTCAAACTAAGCGCTAACAGTAACCACTATAATACCATGTAGATGAACAACTATATGAGCCATGCTGTGGCAAAAGGGGACTTAATGCATCTTCATGATGCATTATACCTATCAAGCGATCACATAATTATGGATCCATAATATCCACTCTTTTTTTTTTTTCTTTTAACAACCGACTTTATCATGAGGTAGAATGGTCGTTGGCCATACAGAAAATTGACCGATAGCGAAAAGTTTTGGCCCAGGTCAGCCTGCGCGAACTGCGCAGGCTAACCTGGGTCGATACTTTTCGCTAATGCGTTAAGCCCCCTTTTCATAGAGCATGACTCATATACAAGTACCTGGATTACCTGAGATTATCAGCCCGAGCACACGTGTAACTCATTTACGAGATATTTTGTCATAGCAATGAAATCCGCTGATGGAATTCCGCTATCACTGAGGAGAAAAAGGAAGAAGGCCCAAGAAAACTTTCAACTTAATTAGAAGCTTAATGAAACTGTCTTTTTGCAGGCCGGGATGAAAAATATGTTCGGGAAGATATAGGATAAAATGTACATGTATTAACCCTATCAGACCAGAGAATTGATAGCACTTGCTGACTACAAAGTAAATATGGCCCTAATAATTGAATTTGCATAAGAAATAGAAAACCTTGGGGAAAAGGGAGAAAATTCTAGTTACCAGAATTTTTCTAATTCCCACTGTGAGCTGTCTCATGGGCTTATGTCTGTCGTGTGCTTGCGTCCGTTTGTGCATTTGATGGTGCATTAATTCTCCCTCTCTCAAAAAAGAAAAAAAACTATCCTCTAAAATGACTCAGCCAATTTTGCCTCAACTTCTCAGAAATCATTTTGCGATCTTGCCTTTTCTTCAACAATTTATAACAGAATTCGGATGTACAAAGATACGGGTTGCCACTGCTAAAGAACTAAAAGGTGATGATGATAAAATTAATCTCCTTCTCAAAATCCACATTGTCTGAAAATTCTAAGATTTCTCTTTAGAATTTTGATCCTCTCAAACAAAACATGGCTTACTCTCAAAGAATATCAAAGCGCTGAAGGCCTGGGCATCAGAGCGGGTGAACAGGTAGGAAAATGAGGCCCTGAAGCTCAAAGTTGCTATCACATTTGTACAGGCTTAAAAACTGCTATCACATTTGTACAGACTGATAAAAATATATCTACATGTCTCACACTGACAGTCTGTGGAGTTGACAACAGAATGGAAAAACATAAACTTGTAAAGGCCAATATAATGAGTATTTTTGTATAGCCTTGGTCTCGTGGTCTTAATGGATTGAAAGGAGATAATTTTCAAAGGATTTTCTGTTTCCTATTTTCTTCTTTTACGTTGCTTTGGCAACAAATCATGGTAACAAACCAAAATGAGCAGCGTGCAACAGCAGGGAATATTTCTGGAAAGTGCAAAAATCCACAATGGCCAACCACTGAATAATACTTTTCTTTCATTTTACCAAATTAAGTCTATAGGTTGAAATAGTAACCATGACCTTGGAGCAATGACAAGGAAAAACACAAAGTCTTTAAACGCTAATATCACAGAGCACGATTTGGTGTCTGAGAAGACAATCTTTTACGTATTTCTTTTTATTTTTAAGTTTTGGTTTCCATGGCAACAAATAAAAAGACGTCCGCATTCGGGCACAAATGCTCGGTTGATTTTCAGTGAAAATACGAAGTTGAAAAAGGGGCATAACTTGATAGTTATTTACTCTTATTGTTTATGTTTCCCTTTTGATAGTTAACGACTTGTCCAAGTTTTAAGTAAACATTTTCAGTAATAACAAAGATATTGTGAAATGTCAAATATTTTGCATGACGACAACACAAACGACGAAGACGATGATATTAGGGCTATGAAAATACCATGTCTCTAAAAACAGCTGAGCTAAAAGTTCTCAGTCGAAAAAGGGGCGTAACGAATTACTTTGCCAAAAATATTTGGTGGTTACCAACCTCTGTTGTACTGATATAAAATCCCCTTTTAATAGTTAACGAAAAGTTCAAGTTTGAAGTAAGTATCTTTATTAATGACATATGATAAAATGTCAGAGGTTCTGAAAATTTAAAGCAATAAAAAAGACGTAACTGTTTCAAAAATATTTTGTTATATGTGTACCCCTTTTGACAGTAAATGACTTGTACAAGTTTGAAGTAAATACCTTCAGGAATAACAGAGATATTAAAAAATGTCGAAGTTTTTTCACGACAAAGCATAGGCTTTGACAATAGCATGACGCTGTCTGTATAAACAGACGAGCTAAAGACTATCAGTTGAATAAAATCATATGGATGATACAAGACTGCTCTAGGTACATTTCTATAAAAGTTTTGTCAAAATATCTGCTGTAAATGCCACTTTTCATCTTTCGCATTGAAAGTCTATGGAATCTCGATGATGAACCAAGTTGGAAAGCCGATTTTCATGAACAAGAGGGTCGTTGGACCTACAGCCCTCATCTGAGTAGTCATCTAGGATTGATAAATTTGAAGAGCTCCTGGTTGTGAATATGGAAAACACAAATGAGCCATGCTCTGGCAAAAGGGGGGTTTAATGCATCTCCGTGATCCATTAATTCAAACGAGCCATCACATATTAATGGATCCATAAAATCCATTTTGTGGAGCAACCGACTGAATCATGAGGTACACTGGTCCTTTGGCATGCAGAAAATTTGCCAAAAGCAAAAAGTTTCCACCCAGTTCAGCCTAAATACCTATGGAGATCAAGATCGGATTGCACTGAATGTCAAGTCTGATCTTCGATATAAAACGCCCACCAATTACTTAACACTTGACCACACATTCTCGAGTTTTAAGGACTCCAAGGATATAGCCTCATGAAAACCTTTTGGAAAAAAAGAGAATGCTCTCTTTTTTCCTACAAGGTTTTCTGCACTTTCATAGCCAATAACCAACATTTCAGCTAAATCTAACTTGCCGTTCCTAAATGTTTTCAATTTAGACAGGTCTAAAATTTCATCGTTTTTAAAGATTAACTGGTTTTCAATGGCTCATGTTACAAACTTTAATACATATTTGGTATTGTATGCTCCGAGTTTGCTATTGGTCGAAATGGTTATGGGCCGAGATGTCATATATGGACAATTCTGACAGGAAGAAATAAGGTATATATACCAAGCAAATACATACTTATAACGTCACACACGAGGTGCACAGTAAGTTTACGAAAATTCAAATCTTGCCGAGGTTTTGAGACACCTTTTTCAGAGAAAGAGCACATCGTCCGTGTAAAATACGCTATCATTATTTGTCATGCACATGGTGTGTAGAAAAAAGATAAACGAACGATCCCGATTAGCGCTCGGCAACAGCACTCGTCACGAGTCGGTCCATTGCGTACCTACATCAAAACATTTGATCAACGATCACCCGAGGTTTGCCAATTTGTTTCTTTCAATGTTAAGCGCACGAATTTGCAGTCATGAATAACCTCACGTGGGCCCCAAATTCTCAGTTAACACTGTCGTACGATTAAAATCGCACATCTATCAAAGTTTGTTGTGAAATTAAACCTTACTGTGATGTTCAAATTGAAATACTTTATTACTTAAAGGGGTCGTTTCTTTCAGCGTAGTGAGATGGATTGCAGGCGGTAATTTTTACTTTTACTTGAGTTTTTTCCGTAAATGTTTGATTCGGGTTTTTTCGTAAATGCTTGGATCGGGTTGAAATTTTGGTACACGATTCCTATGGCCTTGGGCTTGGCTTGTGCCGGGCCAAAAACGCAGTTTTTCGTCCTCTCTCCCCTTGGAAATCCAGAATTAGGTCCTTCAATGGTCAGAGGCACATAAATTGTGATTCTTTTGCTATATGTTGCAAACTTTTATCTCCCTTGATTATTATACCCTTTTTTCTTGTTTCCTTCTAGGCTTTCTGTGTAAAAAATATTCAGTTTTCAAATTCCTATATGAGTCATGCTCTCTGAAAAGGGGGCTTAATGCATTTGCAAAAAATATCCACCCATGTCTGCGCAGGGCGACATGGGTCGAAAGTTTTTGTTATTGGTCAATTTTGTGCATGTCAAGGGACCATTCTACCTCAAGATTCTGCCGGTTGTAAGTCAAATTGAATTTTATGATCCATAATTTTGTGATGCCTTGCTTGGTATAATGCCCCACGGAGCTACATTGAACCCCCTTTTGCCGGAGCATAGCTCATATATGTTAATTAATTTTGATAGACATCGGTATCCTTTTAACCCTTTACCACACAATCCCAACTTTTAACGACCCTGAGGAAGAATCCCTTTGAAAACATTGTGGGAAAAGGAGAAAATGCTGGTAACCAGCATTTTCTCCTTTTCTTACAATGGTTTCTACCCTATCAAAGAAAAATTCCATCATTTAAGCAAAATTTAAATTGTCGTCTGCAAATGCTTTCAATTTGGACTGGTCTAAAATTTTGTCGTTTGGTAAAGAGTTAAGGGTATGGATTTAATTTGACATGATGTCTTTTACCCGTTACTGAACCATTTATGATAGAATTTATGATAGAAAAAAGCAGCAACACAATCATTTGAAATACTTTTGTCAAAACCGTTTGTCAGAGTTAGTTGATATTTGATAACATTATTCTACCTTTTCCATATTAAATGGCATCATCTTAGTTTATGACACACCCACACACAAATCACCGTTTTAAGATCTTCTTTCCATGGACAACGGTATTCTGGGTTCGTATCCACCAAAAATTTCTTAAGTTCATTCTTGGTCTAATTCTCAAGAAATTTCTAAATTTGAAAGTAAATTTGAAAGTTACTCAATTTTCTGACAGGCTAAACCAAATGGTTTTAACCAATCAGAAGTTGCGTTACACACTAAATCTTGACTAAGACTTAAAAAGAAATTAAAAATGGATGACCAATACGAACCCTGATTCGTAAATTTGTCTATCCGCTCTATTTACGGCCTGCTTGCACGTAAGCCAGTTGAGCGATACAGGGCCCTTTATAGCTCTCTTTTTCGGTTATGTATTCATTTTATTTCTTTACCAATACAGAGCTAAAAGTGATCCCCAAGCCACTGGCTGCTTTCTGAAATAAAGATAGGCAAAGAGTTAGGTAAAGAGTACTCTAAATGCGCCACCAAAGTTGCCTTGCATTTCTCAAACGAGAAAAGAAAAAACCCAAAAGGATTGGCTCTAGCTGGAATTTCATTAAAATATGCAAGTTTCTTGAAAAAAACGGTGGTTTTTTTTTTCATTCTCTCATGATTTATGTCGGGCGAATCTACAGACTGGGTGTTTATATTTGATAAAACCTCTGAGTTGTTCTTACTTTATATCTAGTTGTGAGCTAATTTCCGTGTCAAAGTATAAATTTAGACGATGAAAACTTCCAATTCTTCCCTGGCATTTGATAGTTATCAACCGTGCAAGGTAATTAACCAATTCCTAAACAATTACGTGTTTTTAACTCTTTACCAGACGACAGTTTATCGGACTGGTTCGCTTTGAAAATATTTGCAGACTACAAATGAAATGCGCCTCAAGTGATGGAAATTGTCTTTGAAAGGACAGAAAACATTGTAGGAAAATTATAAAATGCTTGTAACCAGCATTTACTCCTTTTTTCCACAATATGTTCATAAAGCACATCTCATCAGGGTCGTGAAAACACTTGATTGTTTTAGTAATAAATTAATGACCCTGGGGATAAAGTTTTTGAAAATATTGTGGGGAAAAAGAGAAAATGCTGGTTACCAGCATTTTCTCCTTTTTCCACAATATTTTCAAAAGGCCTCTTCATCGGGGTCATTAAAACACAGTATTGTCTGGTAAAGAGATTTATATACGAGGTATATAAACCGGTCGTGAAATATTTTATAGGCTGGCTGCGAGTTATCTTCGGAATAATCTACTGTTATCGTTCATAATTTGATAAGCCTTGGATACACTTCCTGGCAAAACGTAACCATGAAAATTTGAAAAGAATGCATTTCTAACCCATTCAAATACAGGAAAATTGTTAATTCTTATCCTGCTAAATAAGTAAAATAAAACGTTCAAGCTGATCATGTAAAAACCCGTATAATATTAATTCATACTTATTTTTTGGAAAAAAACATCTCCTTATCGGACAGTGTAGATATAAGATCAGACTGCACGTTCTGTGCAGTCTGATCTTGATCTACACGGTCCGCAAAAGTTCAGTGAGTCGAACTTAGCAGCTTGAGGGTTAAAAAGTAACTATTAGGATTCTTAGAAAAACTGCTGAATGAAAGGAAAATAACGTTAATTTCTTATGAGAACACATTTTAGATACAGTCATATTGAAGGCATTAACATACGAAAATATAATTTCGGCCAAAAAATTACTGGACTTGGGTTTGTAAGGATAGAAAATATTGTGGAAAAAATAAGGAAATGCTTGTAACAACAAGCATCTTCTCCTGTTCGAAAGCATCTTTAAAAAAAAAAATAACATAAGTATTTGAAAAAGGTTGTAACAACTTAGCAACTTCTCTAGGTCGTTAAATCAGAGAACTATTTGATATATGGTTCACTTTTTACCAAAGGACAAAAATTCAGACTTGTTCAAATTGTAAGCATTTGCAGACGACAAATTAAATGTAGTTCAAATGGTGTTTATTTATTTATTTTTGTCTCTGTTAGGGTAGAAAACATTGTGGGAAAAGGAGACAATGCTGGTTACATTTCCTACTTTTCCTGCAATGTTTTCAAATGCTTTCTCTCTCAAGGTCGTTAAAACTCAGGTTTGTGTGGTAAAGGGTTGAAAAAAAGGAGAAAGCACATAGTACCTTTAAATGCAAACATTGAAGAAGGAACATGTATGCATTTACTAAGGTTTTATTATACATTGCCCCCAAAACTTGTGTGTATGAAAAAAAAAATTTGTCTGTAGGCTATAAGGGCAAAATGATGAACATTTACTTTTATAGTGTAGACCTACATAACGTTGGTAGGCAGCATTTTCTTTTGTTTGGGGTCCTGCGTGGCTCAGTGCTAAAGAGTAGGACTCGTAACCAGGAGGCCTCGGGTTCGAGCCTCACTTGATCCACTGGCTTTTTCGTTGGAGTGTCTTTGGGCAAGAAACTTTAGAGCCCTAACCTAGTACTGGTGAAACCCAGGAAATACATGAATATGTGAGCTGTCGTCGTGATATGACTGAAATAATGTTGAAAGCGGCGTAAAACACCACTCAATCAATCAATTTTGTTTGTTAACCTAATGGTATGGTTCTGCCACAGGATCGAACGTATGTACCTCCGAATGTCAGTCTATATTCAACTGTGTTGCACCAAGACTTTTTCATCTCCTCCTTTTCCTACATCCGTCTACATTTGCATCTGTTATATACATAAATACCCATTGTAAAACAATTCTCAGGCGAATCTTACGTCGAAATTCTTGAAGTTGAGATATGATGAGAGAGACGTTTTGTTTACTAATTCATTAAAATCCTTGCGCTGTGTTTTCCTGTAATGCCTCCCATTTAACAGCTATGGTTAACTTACCTAACGCTGTTACACTAGATTCAACCCTTTCTGTGCTACAGGCAAAAACATGGAGGCTATTGCGAACGGCATAGATCAAGATCAGACTGCACAGAACGTGCAGTCTGATCTTTGATCTATACCGTCCGCTTGTTTAGTCATGCCTGTAAGAAAAAAGATCTTTCTAAGTTCCAATAGATTATATTTTCAGCCGTTGACAGGGGTCGAGTTTTCATATTTGGCGCTGTAAGAGTTAAACACCGTTTAAAATGTATTCCAGCTGATTTATCGCGCAGCAATAAACAGACAATAAGAAACGATTTCATGGATCGTTTCAGTTTATTTCTCATTGCCACACATAATACTTTTTACGTTCTTACTAAGGGAGAGACAGACAGACAGACAGACAGACAGACAGACAGACGGACGGACGGACGGACGGACGGACGGACAGGCAGACAGACAGACAGAGACTGGGTGAAAGAGGCAGCGAGAGAGAGAGAGGGAGGGGTCGGACGAACAGGCAGACAGTGAGTTCAGTTTACTTTTTGTTTACCATTAAACCGCATTGAGAGAAAAAGAGACGGACGGACGGACCGACGGACAGACAGATTGTAAATTGGGTTTGCTTTTTGTTTACCGTTAAACTGCATTTAGAAAATGAAAAAATTCTACCAACCGATAGCAAAAATCTAGAATATATCATTTCAAAGACTTTTTGCCATAAAAAAATCAAACCGAATTGGACAGTGTAGGTCGAAGACCTGTACGTTTTGTATTGATAGCGTTGATAATGTTTTTTTTTTCTTCGCGCCCTGACCAGCTAAATCCCATAGATGTTCAATGGTACTCATATCCGGATAGCAAGCCGGCCAAGATAAAGCGTTCGCGTTTTGTCTAGAGAGATAATTCCTGAAGACCTCATCTCCGACGTCACAGGACTTTACGTCAGGTCCATGTAGTCTAGAACACTATTGTACCAGTTACAATACAGAAAAAAAACCGCGACTCTCACTTTTCAGTTCCACGTTATTCACATGTAAAACGAAGCTTTGATATTTATTAAATTTCAATTAGAGGTTAAATAATACAATTGTCCACATTTTGTTACCATATTCGCCTATATTCTAAGACCTCATCTCCGACGTCACAGGACTTTACGTCAGGTCCATGTAGACTAGAACACTAGCGTTGATCCGTAGACGAGGCGGCCACAACTTACTCTGTTCTGTTCTTCTTCTTGACAAATATCTCTGGACAAAAAGCAGTTACAATACAGAAAAAACCCGCGACTCTCACTTTTCAGTTCTACGTTATTCACATGTAAAACGAAGCTTTGATATTTATTAAATTTCAATTAGAGATTAAATAATACAATTGTCCACATTTTGATACCATATTCGCCTATATTCTACTTCTTTAAATATAAAAAAGTTTCCCTTTAATTGAGTGCAATGCACTTTCTTTTCCGTGTGTACCTGATATATTCCGCAGTTGAAGAGAATTTCAGTAATAGATAAGTGTCAGGTAGTGGCAGGTTCTTTGCAGTTTGATGTGAATCTACGCCATCCGCAAAAAAGCTTTGCCAATTTGCATTGAGAGTTTACTCTTGTTCCTCATTATTTTCAGTTAAGCCTTACTCACTCACAATAGAACCTCCACCCATGATATATGACGCCATTCCGCCCGAGTGTTATAACTTCACCGTGGGCAACTATAATCAGATGGAATTTTACAGCCCCAAGTACCCCCAGCAATACCCAAATAAAGTAGACTGTGTCATGTATATTCAAGGTATGTATGAACATAAAGAATTTAACCCTATTACCGACTGTTTCGGACTTTTATAACACTGAAAATTAGAGCTGGTGAAAACATTATGGGAAAAGGGAGACATGCAGGTAACAAGAATTTCCTCCCTGTATGATACTGCCATACACTTGTGTATTATCAAAAATAAGTTCTGGGTTTTAAACATTACTGGACCAAATGATATTTCCGTTGTCTTTAAAAGATTTGCCTTTTGTGATTTTATAGCTTCAATAGATTTTGATATAATCCTGTTCAGAAATGAATTAAAAGCACTTAATCAATGTTGAAGCCAGATAAAGTTTGAAACTATTTTCAGTTTAACCCTAATCCTGCTAAGTATGTGAAATGAAACAAGCCGACAGTAAAAACCGAAATTCTTCCATTTCCAGATCTTTGGGGAAAATATATAGGACAGTGTAGATCCAAGATCTGACTGCACATTCTATGCAGTCTGATCTTGATCCACACTGTCCACTCAAGGTCCTTGAGTCACGCTTAGCAGCCTAAGGGCTAATAAGTCATGTAAGAGTATTATATAACGTAGGATAACAAAGGCATCACTGAAAAAAATCCTGATGGTTACAATGGCCTCTTACGTTTAGCATTGCAGGCTACCTAGAATCTCATTCCTCGTAATCTTTTAGATTTCTGTTACTGACTTGCTCTTTCTCTCTCCGATCCGTCTCTTTTTTTCAGATTGTCCGTGGTGGCCAAATATTTAACTCATTACCAGGGGACAAAAAATTTAGACTCGTTCATATTGAGTGCGTTTGTAGACGATGTTGACTCAAGTTAATGTGGGATTTGTCACTGAAAGGTTTGAAAACAGCATATGAAAAAAAAAAAGGAGAAAATGCTGTTTCACCGCATTTTCTCTTTTTCCCACGATGTTTTCCAAAGCCGTCCTCCCCAGAGTATTTAAAACATAGGATAGTTATACTAAAAGGTAAAGGCATTGCGTTTGTAACCCATATACCAAGTGTTCAATCCCTTAAGAAGCCAGCATGGAAGCATTGTCCCTGAACAAGGGACCTTTGTACTGCTACATCACACACGAAACGCGAATAGATGCACTGTGCTGGCGAGGATTTATACGGCTATAAATACATGTACTTCAAAATCTTGCGTATCTAACCATCAGATCAAATGAAACCTTTTTCAGCCCCTCCAGGTTTCATCATAGAATTATACTTCATGGACAAATTTTCCGTCGAATTATCCGAGGGCTGCAAGTTTGATTTCATCGAATTCCGGGACGGTCCTTTTGGGTATTCCAAGTTCATCTCACGGTTCTGTGGGGACGAGTTTCCTGTTAGTATCCAGACAGAGACACGGTTCCTGTGGGCTCAATTCTCATCCGACGATCTTGTGCAGTATGACGGTTTCCGAGCGGTGTATGAATACAAAATTGACGAAAGTAAGACCTATTTCTTTGTCAATGAAAAATAGTTACATCTATGTATTTGCTTTCTTTAAACGATAGATCTGACTGACATTTCGATAGCATTTATCAACTAAAACTGACCCCTTCCTTAGAAGTCAGCTGTCTCGATTTTTTGATAGAAAAAAAAAAAAGATTGCTAATCTTCACTTTTCAACAAAGACGTAAGTGGTTTTAAACTGTGATGATTGCTTCCAGCAGAGGAGTAATTTCTTTTTATAGTCTAACATGTTAAATATGCATGTACTACCTACCTATTCGTAGGTCTTAAATACAAATTGTTGCAGAAATGCTTTCTGAAAATCCTTGAGAACGCTCCCAAAAAACATTTCTGTGGTAATCATAGATAAACTTCACGCACGTTAAGATAATCAAAGAAATGTATCATTCAGCATTTTTTTCCCCAGCATTTTTTTTTCATGCTTACCTTTCATACGGTTGTCTGGTTTGATCATGACATGTTTAATTCAACAGAAAAATAGGAAATTTTCTATCTTGTCCGTCTCATTTAGCATTTTTTATCTATTCTTCTAGAGCAGAGTAAATATTTTCTCATGTTGTGTATCTCTTATTTTGATTTGAATATAAATCATGCACTGTGAAACGGTCTTTGTTAAAGTAGTAATAGCTGCCACTAGTAAACAAACCGGACAAATTGCATTTGGTTTTAAATAATATCATTTAGAAGTATGGAAATTATTGTGAAGATGACAATCTGTTATTGTGTGGTCCTTTCAATTATTAGTTGTTAGTGGAGAAATTAATTTCAAAAATAGGTTACATGCTGCTAGGTCACTCTATCTTTTGTTTACTTTTTGCCAGATTTTAAGATTAAATTTCTTGCCAGCGACTAACACTTTGATCGACTACACTATGACAGATTGTCATCTTAACAATATTTTCAATACTTTTAAATGGTATGATCTAAAATTAAATGCTTTTTAAACCTGCATTGTCTTTTGGCCGCTATTGGGCGTTTAATGCATAATCAAAAGGAATCGACCCATGTCAGCCTGTGCAGTCCGCACAGCCTTTACTATTACATGCTTGAATGAGAGAGTGAGTGTGAGTATTAGAGAGAGAGGTGGGGGGGAAGGGGGGTACTCTGTGGCTGCGCAGGTGTGCTTTTTTATACTTTATTAGAGGGCCATGTAGAATATAAGATATATATGATTGTCTTAACATGCTACCTTCTATAAATAAAGTGATTATTATTATTATTATTATCAGTAAATTGTCTGAATTGTCTGCACGTCAAAGGACAGCTTTTCCTATGATACAGATGGTATATAGGCAAAATAGATCGATACTTTGAGGCGACTTGCTTGTTCAAATGCAAATTAGAATATTAAACCAACTTTTCTAAGAGCGCCGATCATATTATCATAATATCTGAGAATGGAGTGAATCCTAATAAAATCGTCATTTGTGAAAAATATTCTACCGAACTTAAGGACTATTTTAGTATGCAAAGAGTTGTGATTAGTTCTACTTTCAATTAGCAAATTTGGATCTAAATCTACCAAAAGACAAAAATTTAGACTCGACCAAATTAAAAGCATTTGCAGAAGACAAATTAAATGTAGCCCAAAAATTATTTCTGTGTTTCAAAAGATATAAAATAGAGTTGGAAAAGAAAATAACATTGTTTAAAAGAAGAAAATGCTGATAACTAGTATTTTCTCCTTTTCTCATATTTATTCAAAAGACTTCTTCCCCTGAAGTCGTTAAAACTCTGGGCTGTTTGGTTAAGCTTTTACCACACAAAATACCGAGTTTTAACGACCCGAATCAGAAGGTTACCAGCATTTTCTCCTTTTCTCACAATGTTTTCTAGCCTATCAAAGAAAAAAAAAAAAAAAATCACCATTTGAGTCATATTTAATTTGTCGTCTGCAAATGCAAAATTTTGTCATTTTGTTAAAGGGTTTAGGACTTAAAATGTCATGGGCTTTTTAATCAATGCGCAAAAAGGAAATGTTGATATTTGAGCAAGTTTTGCCATTGCTTATAATTATTATGAATGCAAAACCTGTTCAAACTCTATTTCTGCGCATAAACACGTATCTCTTTTTGTCGGTTAAAAAACGAAATGCACTTCTCAGAGGGGCGCGTTAATTAGATAATGTACCTAGCTGTACATTTCACCTGGTTTTGATGATTTTTTTGTCTTGTCTATTTTGTTTATCTTGACAAAAAAGAGAGAATGGAAATGCAAGCTGATAACGAGTAAATGCAAAACAGCAGATGGAAAAAGCTCCTCGAATAATTCTATTGCAAAGACCGCTTCGTTAGCAAACCTTGTTACTACAATTCATCTGGTTGGATGGTAGAGGGTTTTTATTTTTTTCGGGGGAGCGGGGGGCTTACGTTCTTAATAAACTGTTGGAAAGACATGCCTTCTATTCGACGTCATATTGCGCTTGGCTAACAATCTTTTAGCAATAAAAAAGGTACCTTTTTTACATGAGCCATGCTCCGGCAAAAGGGGGCTTAATGCTTAATGTTGTACCAAGCAAGCCATCACGTAATTATGGATCCATGATAGCCACTTTTTTCAACATTTAACTCAATAATGAGGTAGACTGGTCTTTTGGCATACAGAAAATTGACAAATAGCGAAAAGTTTCGGCCCAGGTCAGCCTGCGCGGACTGCGCACGTTGACCTGAGTCGATTCTTTTCGCAGATGCATTAAGCCCCATTTTCAGAGAGAATGGCTCATATATTTTTTTGACTCCAACATCTTAACCCTTAAACTGCTGAACAAATAAAACGAAACTTTCAAGTCGATAGTAAAATCCATAACAATGTTATTTCAAACTTTTTTTTTCCCTTAACGGACAGTGTAGATCCAAGATCAGACTGCACGTTCTGTGCAGTCTGATCTTGATCTACACTGTCCGCAAAAGGTCAGTGAGTCGTGCTTAGCAGCTTAAGGGTTAACATCTTTCCTGACCGGCCCTTCCATTTTAGCAACACACCTTCTAACTCAAACCAAGAAACATGGATCATTATTTGGCTATAGAGCTATTTGAATTTAGGATATTATCTGTCGTGATAAGGCTTGTTATTTTACTAAATACTGATCTACTTCTTGACTTTAAAATCCCTATGGTGGCCAGAATTAAATAATACTGGTGACAAAATGCATTTAAATCATAACATTTAAAAGCATTGACATTATTGTGATGATAACAATTTGACATTGTACGACTGGTCCGGGGGGGGGGGGGGGCCTTAATGCATCTGCAAAAAGTATCGAAGGCTGACAATGGTTGAAACTTTTTGTTATTTGTGATGTCAAGGGACCTTTCTACCTGCGGATCAAGTCGATTCAAAAAAGAATTTTATTGATCCATAGTTATGTGATAATTTGCTTGGTATAAAGCTTGGCGAAGATGCATTAAACCCCTTTTTCCAGAGCATGGTTCATCATTATCTTATTCCCCTATTTGATCTCGTGAATGATTCGTTTCCAAAAGTTTGAAATATATCTTTTTTATTTTCTACAATGACGATTTTGACTTATTTTGAAATAAGCTCGAATTTCCTAAATGTATATTCTGTATTTTCTTTTTTTCATCCTGGTTCTAGTTCTCGAAAAGTCTCGTTATGCGGAAGATAGTGACGTCATCATCCCAGTTCGGCTCAGTCAGAAGATTAATCTTTTAGCACCATGTCTTTTCTCAATGAGCGCCCGGAGTATTTAAAATCCAGACGCTCTTTCAATTAAGGTCGGAGAAGCATCTTAGGATAATCTGTCATCAGATAAACTTTGTGTTTATTTCAACGCACTTAGTTGTAATTTTGCGGAAATACAAATCAATCAAACGAAATTAAATATAAGAAACCATGTACCGGAGAAAATGATAACAGGGATATTTCCGGAATTTCGGGCATAAATCGCGATTTTTGTTCTGTCGGTATACTTGGCCCTTTACCAAAAGGCTGCTAAAAGCTACTGAATGCGCTTCTGTGGATAGCTGATCAAGATCAGACTGCACAATACAGTACATGCAGTCTGATAGTGCATCTCCTTTGTCGGATACTGTGAGACTTTTCCTGTGAAAAGAATGCTAAAATAATAAAATTTAGGACTTTTTGGTAGCTTCAGATTTTCGTACTTAGCTGCTTGAGCTGCTACTATAAGGAAAAAATATTTATACAACAGTAATAATCCAAATATTGCGGTTAGAGCTCTTTTAATAGAAATAGAAAAACCCTCGCCGTATCAGACAATTAACGCCAAAGGTTAGACAGCACGTTCTTTACAGTTCGATCCTGATCTACACTCTCCGTTAACCCTTACAGTGCTAAATTTATGAAATGGACCTTTTCAATGAAGAAAAACATCCAAAATATTGTCATTTCGTGGTTGTTTTTGCCAGAAAATGTAATGAAGTAGCTGACAGTGTAGATCAAAGATCAGACTGCACGTTCTGTGCAGTCTGATCTCGATCTACACTGTCAGCAAAAACAAGTTAATTTGGTTCCAGCACTTTAAGGGTTAAGGCGAACTGACCCGCGCTAGAACTCTGAGAGAAACTTTGATCTTGCTGAGTAAAACCAGTCAGCGGAACCAAGCCATCGTTTAGGATCCGATCTACTTTATATTAATCCATACGCGTAGGACAAAAAATTAGACTCCAAATGAAAGCAAATAAAACTTTTTTTTTTTTTAAAGAAAAATATCTGCTTATCGGACAGTGTAGATCGAATATCAGACTGCACGTCCTGTACAGTCTGATCTTCGATCTACACTGACCGCTAAAGGTCAATGAGTCGTGCTAAGCACCCTATGATAAAAGAGTTTCGCGGCTTTTTGTTTTATTCCGTGCCACATCGATAGCCGCGATTTATTTACAGATCGAAATCCTCCGTTTTTATCCTTTTTATCTTGCTAGGAGTACGTGGAAGTTTGCAATGTCCAGCTTTATCAATAAATTTGGCACCCGTCATAGATAATCGCCGACTGTAAAGTTTTTAGAATTAAATTTTCTCTGAATAAAAAAAAGAGAGTTGGAAATTACCGTGGTTCCAACCAAACCAAGAATCAGAGTTACAGATTTTGATGTCAGTATCGTAATGTAACCCTTATTAAAACTCCTGTTTCGGTTATGTTTGGTTTTGCGGACATTGTATGTAAAGATCAGACTGCACAGATCATGCAGTCTAATCTTGGATCTAGTGTACGTTTGTCTGTTACTTCCAGTAACAAAATCATCATTGAAAGTTTGGGGCACTTTAACCTGCAACCCAGTAATGATTCAACCAAGGAAACACGTTTCTAAATAAGTTGTAGGCATGATATGACTAAAATGTTGTTGAAAACGGCATCAACCAACCAACCAACCAACCAATCAATCAATCAATCAATCAACCGTCTTGATAATGCTTCTCTTTCATGCTCTTTGCAGTAAGTTTTTTTGTTCGAATTCAATCCTTTGTGAAAACAAATTATAAAATCAAAGCATATATCTGGGCAAAAATTACAAGCAGACAGACTATCTAACAGCATAATCATTGAAACGATAAACAAGTTTGACCTACTCTTCAACCGGTTGTGATATCTGATTTCGACCAAATTGAAAAGTTGTTTTTAGAGGTAGCTTCAATATTGCAAAACATTCCAGCACTTTTCCATTACACTTTGCATCAGCTGACACTTAGACTGCGAATTGCAGACAGAGGAGATGAAGATCAGACGGCATAAAACATGCAGTCTGATCTTGGATCTTTCTGTCCGATAAGGTGAGTGTTTTTTTTTTCTTTTAATATAATTTTGTATAACTTTAATTAAATCTCTTTTCAGGTTATACACTAGAAAAGGAAAAGAGAGAGGGTAAGTGCAACCCCTAAATTGCTTTAATCAAGTAATTGGCATTTTCATTTAAAGATACATATATACTCGTTTTCAGCCAGTTGTCAGCCAGTTTATAACCCACTTCATCTTTATTCTATGAAACTACTTGTATTACTCGTATACTCATTCTTGTATCTTCATGCAAAAAGTTGCGCCTGGCGGCTGCAAGGTTGCACAGATGACGACACATAGAATATGCATTTATCTCACATGTTAGGTTGACTGTCATCCCATTTGTGACTTTGTCTTTTTTATTTCAGTATGTCGGTCATACCTGGATAATATGCCTGTTGATGGAGAGTTGAATTCCAAGGTATTTCCACTCGCTGATACGTCGGCCAAAGATTATCCAATCAGCGTTCCTGTAGACTGCACGTGGGAGATGTTGGCACCACGTGGTCATAAGGTTTGTACGTCACTTTGTGGCGAGGACATGGCTCCTTTATTGCTTTCGTCATAGCTACAAGCTGTTGCTCCTTTTGCTACAGTGTTTTCTGATCATTTGAAACAAGAGCCAAGTTTTATTGGTGAACTAGGCTGTGCGAATATAAAGTTTCTTATATAACCATAGTGCAAGAAGATTAGAAATTGCCTATGTACATGTACCATTCTATGTTCTCGAAATTTTGTTGTATGTATTGTTCCTGTAAACATGTGTATAAGGCAATGAAGTTCCTTAAACTAAGAAACTAGAAATTAATACTAGTAACCAGCTTTTTCCCTCTCTCTTCTTTTTAAAACGTTGTGTTTTCTAAAGCAATAATTCCCAGGATCGTTAAAGCACGTTGAATACCGAGTCATCAAATGATTTCTATATAAAGCATACCCTGTGAAAAACAGATTAAATGCATAAGGAAAAAGTATAGACCAGGTCAGCCTGCATTCCATGCAGGCTGACCTGGGTTGAAACTTTTGGCTGTTGGTAAATTTTCTCCATGTCCAGTGCCAAAATGGATTTTATGGATCCATAATTATGTGATCAAGTGCTTGGTATAATGCATCACGGAGGTGCATCAAACCCCCCTTTGCCGGACGCCGCTCAAATATATCTGAGCCATTCTTTGGAAAAAGGGGGCTTAATGCATCTCCGTGTATCAATCAAGCCATCACATAATAACGGATCCATACTAGCAACTTTTTTTTTTTTTCAAAACCGACCGAATCATGTGGCAGACAGGTCTTTGGACATACAGAAGACTGACCAGTCCAATAGGGAAAAGTTTCGGCCCATGTCAGCCTGCGCGGACTGCGCAGGCTGACTTGGGTCGATACTGTTCGCAGATGCATTAAGCCCCCTTTTCACGGAGCATGGCTCATTTGATATATACATTTATATTTTGTAGATTCTACTTAGTGAAATTAAGCTTCACATGACAAGAAACCAACAGTGTGTCCGCAACAGGATTGAGATCTACGATGGAACAACGAACGATGACGATAGGACGGGTGTTTATTGCGGAGGATCAGTCCAGAATTACAGATCGGAGTCCAACAGAATCTTTCTCCGAATCTTTGGTAGTCGACTCTCTGAGAAACCCGTGCTGTTGGCACGCTACACTGTGTTTAAATCGGCAAACATGTCTTTGAAAGGTATACATTTAATTAAATGAGCCATGCTCTGGCAAAAGGGGGCTTAATGCATCTCCGTGAAGCATCATACCAAGCAAGACCTTACATAAGTAGGGATCCATAAAATCCATTTTGTCTGACATCCGATTGTATCATAAGGTAGACTGGTCCTTTGACATACAGAAAGTTGACCAGTAGCGAAAAGTTTCGACCCAGGTCAGCCTGCGCGAACTGCGCAGGCTGACCTGGGTCGATACTTTTCGCAGATGTATTAAGCCCCCCTTTTCACAGAGCATGGTTCAAATGTATTATCAAGGACACTCAGCAATTCACGTGTTCAATAGAAATGGAGTCTTTGCGTCCTCTTGGCGTTTCAAAAGTCCTCTGCTAGAGTCTACAGAATTTACAAGGCTAAAGTAAGCGTTTAGAGGAGATTGGTTTTGTGAACGCCTTTCCTAAATACACTATGAAATATGCACTTGATCATGTAACCAAAGTGCTTTAGCCTGCAATATAACTGATATGAATAAACTGCACAGCATTTGCTTACAAAAGAGCCGACTTGCACTATGACAGCTGCTTACTTTCTACGATCGTCCAAGGACCTGACTCGGTAGGTCTGATACTACCTTGTCGGCATTCACAAATCGAAGCCATATGCATGCTTTCCTTTATTCGAATTTCTAGTCATGAAAACGTAACACAGATGGTTTTTTTTCCCTATAGGAATATATATTTTTAAAGCCCCCAATAGCGGCCAAAAGTAAACAAAGTGGGTGTTAAAATGCATATGAATTCAAATCATACCTTTTAAAAGTATGGAAATTATTGTGAAGATGACAATCTCTAACTGTAGGGGCGGTCCAAGTATTAGTCGCTGGCGGAAAAATGAACTTTAGGTAAACAGTAAACAAAAGATAGAGCGAGCTGGCAACTTTTGACCTACTTTTAAAAATATTTTTTCTGCTAGCGACTAATATTTGGACCTTCCGTACAAAAACAGATTGTCACATTCACAAGAATACATGTACTGTAATAGAAATTTAGATACATTTTAACACCCGCTTTGGTTACTTTTGGCAGCTATTGGGGCTTTAAAGTGCAAGTGGTAAACCTTGTGCCCTATTCAGTAAATAGCATTTTCCCTTCTATTTTCAGTGCATTGTTCCCCTAGGGAATTTTTCTGTGATGGCATGTGTTTAAGTCAGGCGTTGGTATGTAATGGTCACGTGAACTGTCCGGATACGATGGCAGACGAGAAGGGGTGTGCGGCGTCTGGTGAGGTTTTTTCATTTTCAAATTAAATACAATATCAAGCAAATAATGATGTGTGTTTGTATGGTATTGTTACACCGTTTATAGGTATTATTTTAGTTATATTGCAGCCGCCAGTGCAGTTATCCATGTTTTCGTAGGGTACCTCTTACCAGTACTTCGCACAAGTTTCATCCAAAGCCGCTGGTTTCCAATGTATATGCCATCGAACGAATGTTCAGCGGCAAATGAGAAATGAATCCTACCGCAATGACTTTCATCAATTTCGGAAAGACCTTTACCAAACTGACGAATCGAACCAGCGACCTCCGGATTTCAGACTCTGTATGCCACCGTACCGAGCTACCGGCAAAAAAAAATCATTAAAATGAGCCACGCTCTGTGAAAAGGGGGTGTAATGCATCTGCAAAAGGTATCGACACAGACCAGCCTCTGCACTTCGCACAGGCTGACCTTGATTGAAACCTCTTGCTTTTTGTAAATTTTCTGCATGCCCAAGGACTTTTCTACCTCATGATTAGCTGGTTGTTAGACAAAAAGGATTTTATGGTTCCCTAATTCCGTGATGACTTGCTTGGTGTAATGCATCACGGGGATGCACTAAATCCTCTTTTGTTAGAGTATGGGTCAAGTGATAAGTCACTGAGCTTCCTAGACCAACAAAGATATGCGTTTTAGTGTTTCTTTTACATCTGGCATCTGGTGCCCTCTTAACCCTTTACCGCGCAATGCCGCCTTTTAACGACTCTGGGAAAAGAGCTTTTTGAAAACATTGTGGGAAAAGGAGAAAATGCTGGTAACCAGCATTTTCTCCTTTTCCCACAATGTTTTCTACCCTATCAAAGGAAACTTGCACCATTTGAGGCACACTGAAATTGTCGTCTGCAAGTGCTTTCGATTTGGACAAGGCTAAAATTTTGTCGTCTGGTAAAGGCAAGTTACTTAAACATCAAGAACTAAATGATGAATGCCGTTCAGCGCAATAACCGAAATCTTGGACTTTGTCGGGAGGAATAGTTCACATACATGTAGATTAAGATCAGACAACGTAGAACGTTGTAGTAGTCTGATCCTAAAAACATCTTTCTGGGTTCCAGTGTATTGGATGTTAAGTTGTCGAAAGAGGTCAGGTTAGTTAAGGATGTTGTAAAACCATTTGAGCCATGCTCTGTGAAAAGGGGGCTTAATGCATTTGCGAAAAGTATCGACCCGTGTCAGCCTGCGCAGTCCGCGCAGGCTGACATGGGCCGAAACTTTTCGCTATCTCTGAATTTTCCGCATGCCAAAGGATAATTCTACCCTATGATTCAGTCAGTTGTTTGTCAAAATGGATTTTATGGATCCATAGTTAGGTGATGTCTTTCCAGGTACAATGCATCACGAAGATGCATTATGCCCCCTTTTGCCAGAGTATTTCTCATTTCATTTGTCATTACAGCTTCCTCCGGCGACGAAAAAGAGCCACTCCCTCTGATGATTATCATTTTGGCGGCAATAGGAGGAGTGGTTCTAACAGTCATTATAATTGCCACTTTGGTCACATGTCAACACCGGAAGGGAAATAAACATAGACCGATGTCTAGCATTCAAAAGCAAGACAGCCAAAAGAGAAACGCTCTAGAAATGGCCGTTACAGACAGTACAAACACGGCGTATCAATTAGCCAAACAAAACAGTCAGGGAAACTATTACTCGCTCCCGCGACCTGCGGGACATGCAACTATGATGCAACACCGTGGTAGTTTTTCAAGTAAAGTTCCTTCCGAAGGAGATTTTGGGGAACATATTACTGATCCCGGCAGCCTTAAGAAATATTTACAGTTAGATCAGAATGTTACAGACGATGACTCGAGTCGATGCCCTTCGCCCTACAGTCCTGGATTTACAACAATAATAGAGCAGCATCCACTACCCCCAGGCATGACACCCGACCTTGGCTGGAATTACCCACCCAGTTTGGAACAAACAAGCTCGCCAACTCTTGCAGAGAATCTGTCAAGGCTTCAGCAATACACTCAGTTTTCTGGTACCCCAACAAAGGAACAGTCCATGCCCTTGACCGACCCTGTTAACTCTGGAATGACCATGGAGTTTAAATACGACCCAACCACTCCTGTATACCCAGCCACAAAATTTCGCATAAAGTCACCTGATACCAAATACGGTTGGAATATGGATGCAAATAGGATGGGCGGCGGTGGAAGTGTGGGAAGTGGAAAGTCCTTGACATTTAAAAACCAGGATGCTGAAGTGGCGCCAGATCTCACAAGAGAAATCGAGACAACATGAAACAATGAAGGTTATTAGTGGTTTTCTTTACAAATGTGGGTTAAAACTTAAAAATAATGGTGCTTGTTTTGAACTAAATAATCTTTCTGATCAGGAATGAACTTACTAAGTGTCCTTTTAATGATATCAGTTCTACCGAGGTCAGCTTCCACCCATATCGTATCTGACTTACAGTGTATGCTTTTGAACTTTTCAGGGAAAAGCGATGACCTTCTCAGAAACACGGCGTGAACTTTAATAACAAGTTTGGGATCAAAGATCATTTCATTCGTATAAATAGAACGTGTGGTCGCAGGGATTTAAACTTTATGAAGAATGGTGCCATTTGTTACAGTATGTGTTTCAATTTAGAAATGAGCCATGCCCTCTGAAAAGGGGGGCTTAATGCATCTGCAAAAAAGAGTATTGAATCAGGTCAGCTAACGGAGTCCACGCAAGCTGACCTGGGCCTAAACTTTTTGTTCTGCTATTTGTCAATTTTCTGCATCTCCAAGAACAAGTTTACCACATGATTCAGTCGACTGTATGACAAAATGGACTTTATGGATCCATGGTCATATGATGACTTGCCTAGTATCATGCATTACGGAGATGCACGAAAGCTCCCTTTTGCTAGAGCATGGCTCAAATGTATATAAACGTGCATTAGGTAGAAGGAACGGACAAATAATGTAAGGAAGGGATGTGAGTTTGTGTAGAGAATCTGCAGTGTAATGTAAACAGAGGATGATATTATTTACACGGCACAGATTGCTGAGAGTAATTTTGTTGCGGCTTAAGACAATAATTCTGGTGGTTCAAAATAACCAACATAGACAACAAACGTGAACAATGATCCACTGATTTATTTGGTATACTGTTTTCTAAGGAATGTTTCGTTGAAAGTTAATAACAGCCATACTTCACAGGAACGACACATGAAATAATGGTGCTGCTGTTACACTTGATACATGAACACAATGTGCCTTAGTGCAGGTTTTCTAAAAACGTGAATTGCTATTAGGTAACTAAGACGGTAAGATAGTCTGCATACTTCGAAGCCGATCAAGACCAAGAAAACAGTTTAATACTCTTGAATTATCGAAAAGCCATTCGAAACTTTAGTATGTGTCCGAAAGATGAGTACAAGCATTATTAATGTAGGGAGTCAGTCATTTTGTAAAAGTGAAAATTGAAATTGAAAAATGAAGATGAGTAGCAATTCTGAATGGTTTCAAGAAAAGTTTATTTCTGGAGAAAAGTAACTATATGTGCACATATACATTACGACATTAGTTTTGAAGGAATAAATGCATAAAAAGTGCCATTATTCTTTCTCATAACCAAGCGATGGAAACACTGCCAAAACATTTCACCATCGAGAAACAAGTAGTGTGTCTTTAATCTTTTTAATCAAATATTTTTATATAAAATGTGTTTTCATTTGTTGTGATAGCTTTAATTGTAGACAAAGTATGGTTAAACTGTGGTGTGTCTCTTGTAATGTATTAAGTTTTTAATTCTTTTCCAAATGACGTAGATGGGAAAAAACTGTTGGAAAATAATAAAATTGAATTCAGGTAACCAACATTTTTTCCCTTTCTCCTACCCTTTCAAATATCTAAATTCCATCATTTCACCATTTCAGTCACAGTTAATTTGTTGTTTGCAAATACTTTCAGTATGGACCAGCCAAAGATTTTTGTGTCTGTTAAAGAGTTAAGTCTTTTACTGTTATGGGCGAAATACCCAGCCTCTGTAGACCATACTTCGCAAGGCGTGCAGTCGATCTTGGATCTGCATAGTCCGGTACTTGATTATGAAATTTAACCAAAAAGTTTGTTTATTTCGTTGAAATTGTAGATGTAGCCCTCGATAATATTTGGCATCGAAAGTTTAACACTTTACCAGAAGACACAATTTTAGCCTTGTCCATTTTGAAAGCATTTGCAGACGACAATTCCAGTGTGGTTCAAATAGTGCAACTTTTGTTGATAGGGTTAAAAAAATTGTGGGAAAAGGAGAAAATGCTGGTTACCAGCATTTTCTCCTTTTCCGACAATGTTTTCAAAAGGCTTCTTTCCCAGGGGCGTCAAAAGGCGGCATTGTGCAGTAAACGGTTAATTGTATGCAAGTTATAGTGCAGATGTGTTTTGCGTTTCTAGTGCCATGCAATCTATAGCCAAACAGTATTGCGTTTTGCATCTAATTAGCCATATTACACGTATGCTACTATACTTGTATACCAGGTAAAGCAGGTAACGCACAGTGTTTTGCTTCTCTTGTAGCATACATACTATATGTACAACGTTTTTAATTCTATGCAATTTAAAACCGAACAGTGCTGTGCTTTGCGTCTCTTTTGCAATAGTACACGTTTGTTATTACAGTTGTATACGAAGTAAAGCACAACAGTGTTTTGCGTCTCTTGTCCCATACATAATTCGTCTTTAATTCTATGCATTCTATAGCCAAACAGTCTCTGGCACCATATATGAGCTGTGCTCTGTGAAAAACGGGGATTTAATGCATCTGTAAAAAGTATCGACTCATGTCAGCCTGCGCGGACTCGCCTGCGCAGTACGCGCAGGCTGACATGGATCGAAACTTTTTATAAATTTTATGTATGTCAAAGGAACAGTCTACCTCATGATTGTTCGACAAAATGGATTTTATGGACCCATCATTACAGGATGACTTGCTCTGTGTAATGCATCATGGAGATGCATCAAACCCCTTTTTGCCATGGCATGGCCCATTTGTACACGTGATTACGTCTCGTTTACGGTATTACATATTTGATTTGTATGTATGTAAAGTATGACTCAACTCTGCTTCTCTGTTTGTTTTTGGATATTATACATTCTGTTTCAGTGTCGTTTTTGGGTGTATGCCATGTCTTGTTTTGTTGACTATGTTTGTCATTGATATTATCAGAAGATTGAAATGTATATTGCCTTGTACAGATTGTTTTTCTCATATTTTAAGACGGTCATTGTACATTTCTTCACTAAAGTGTTTTGATAATTCAATACACGATCAGGAGCAGTGGTGTCCTGATCATTTGATTTATCAGCACTGTCTAGTTCTGCCTTAGACGGTTTCATATATGGTTCAGTGGTTAAGGCTTTGGATGAGTAATCAACGGGTCCCTGGTTAATCCTCACCGAGGCACCGGGATTTCCGGTGTTATAGGGTAAGACACTTCAGAGCCCCGGTCTACTTCCTGTAACATCCAGGAAAAACATAAATAGGAAAGCCGCCGCCATGATATGACTCAAATAATATAGAAAACGGCCTATCATTCAACCAGCCAACAAACCTGCTGTCTTTGGATTGTCACGGATTGCACTTTGTTAATTAAATGAGAGCGTATTTTGCAGACCTTGCCATATTTTTTAAAAGCCATTTTATGTTTTGAGTTCATTGTTTTCGAAAGATTGGTACACGATTTTGTGTACCGTCAGTGTCTGTAAGTATTCAGTCATTTTCTGGTTCTGTGTTCGTTTTGTCTTAATTTATATTGAGTCACAGTAAATTGGGCCATGCTCTGGCAAAAAGGGATCAAATGCATCTCCGTGACACATTGTTCCATCACATAATTATGGATCTATAAAATCCATTTTGTCTAACAACCAACTGAATCTTGAGGTAGACTGGTCTTTTGACATGACAGAAAATTGACAACTAGCCAAAAGATTCGACAGGGTCAGCCTGCGCAGTCGAATTGGGTCGATACTGTTTGCAGATGGATTAAACCGCCTTTTCACAAAGCATGGCGTAAATAAACATGAGCGGCGCACTGTTAACACTTTACCAGACGACAAAATTTTGGGCTTGTCCAAATTGAAAGCATTTGCAGACGACAATTTTAATGTGGCTCAAATGGTGCAATTTTTCTCTGATAGGGTAGAAAACATTGTGGGAAAAGGAGAAATTGCTGGTTACCAGCATTTTCTCCTTTTCCCACAATGTTTTCAAAAGGCTTCTTTCCCAGGGGCGTCAAAAGGCGGCATTGTGCGGTAAAGGGTTAATTAAAAGGGGGCTTAATGCATCTCCATGATGCATTGCACCAATCATGTCATCACGTGATCATGGATCCGTAAAATCCATTTTGTTTAACATCCGGATGATCCATGAACATAGTTTATTCAATTTGCATCCAAAAGGTCATTGACCCATGAGGATTCCACAATACAGCATGTATACAATACAATATGACGGACAACAGCAACAAGATACATATACAAATAGATCTACGTACATCTTAACCCTTTCCCAAACGACAAATTTTGGATTGGTCCAAATTGAAAGAGTTTGCAGACGACAATTTTAAATTTGATGAAAATGGCAGAAAGTTATCAAAAAGGGTAGAAAACACTGTGGGAAAAGGAGAAATTGCTCGTTACGAGCAATTTCTCCTTTTCCCACAGTGTTTTCAAAAGACTTGTACTGCAGACACGTGAAAACCAGGGCTTGTTTGGGAAAGGGTTAAATACATCTGAAATGTCAAATGACATGAAGTGGACCGGTCCTTTGACATGCAGAAAATTTAAAGATATCAAAAAGTTTCGGCCCATGCCAGCCTGCGCGGACTCGATACTGTTTGCAGATGCATTGAGTTCCCTTTTCACAGAACATGGTTCAGTCCTTATGTTGGTTTCTGCATAACGTAAGAATTCCGCTCGCGGAGTTGTAGACCGAACCTTGATTCGTCATGACATTTGTGTAACCCTTTACCACACAATCCCGACTTTCAACGACCCTGAGAAAAAGGCCTTTTGAAAACATTGTGGGAAAAGGAGAAAATGCTGGTAACCAGCATTTTCTCCTTTTCCCGCAATGTTTTCTTCTCTTCCCAAAACAAATTTAAACTTTTGAGTCCCCATTTGTTTTGTCGTCTGCAGAAGCTTACAAATTGGATTGGTTTAAATTTTCTTCGTTTGGTAAAGAGGTAATTAAAACATGGTTTCAGCCGACGATAGCGTTAAACTGGACACTCCACGAGCTCAATGCAAAATGATGGGGACTTCAGTAAATTCAGAAAATATACAAAGAAAAGTGATTCACCTTTTGTTTATCGGCGGCTATATAATTTGTCTGTGTAAAATGGTATTCATTTGTATAGAAAAGACAGACACAGGGATTTCAACTTTTGAACCAAATGATTTTGTGTTTTTACGGCCCAAAAGACGGAGGCTTTTGAAAAAATAAGTAGTAGGAAAAGGGGAAAATACTGACTACCCGCATTTTATTGTTTTCCCACTATGCTTTCTACCCGTTCAAGTAAAAATATAATTGTTTGACCTGAATTTAACCCTTTACCACACAATCTCGAGTTTGACGACCCAAGGAAAAGGACATTTGAACACGTCATAGATAAGCTCATAATATTGCAAAAGCTCACTTGGATGAACAAACCTGTCTGGGCCCGCTCCCACCAAATCAATCTAAATTGCATTATTAGTTATGGTCTATATTTAAAACGTGACCATTTATTTAGCCAATCAGAAATTGCGTTAGTTTATATCTTAAAAAATTCTTGCGATTTAGACTTAGAATGATACTTATGTCTGGTAAATAGAGGTCATACAAATAAATTAAGCCTGTGAAAAGGGGGCTTAATGCATCTGCGAAAAGTACCGACCCAGGTCAGCCTGCGCAGTTTCGCTATTGGTCAATTTTCTGAATGTCAAAGGACTAGTTTACCTCATGATAGAGTCGGTTGTTAGACAAAATGGGCTTTGTGGATCAATGATCATGCGATAACATACCTGGTATCATGGATCACGGAGATGCACTAAGCCCCCTTTTGCCAGAGCATGGCTCAAATGAATTTTCATTTAAAAAAGGATGCTACAACTGTTCAAACTGCTGTACTGCTGCTGCTGTTATTGTTGTTTATCAATACATTTGTCCTAGGGAATATTTAGATTAGTCTTGCTTGTTTTAATTATCATGAGTTTGATAAGCTTCCCTAAAAAAATAAATAGAACACTTCTGTGCAGTTCTGCTCCGAAATATAAAGAAATAGATATAAAAAACAACTGTAATATACTTTACCTTGACGCGTCTTATTATAATCCTCCCTCATCTCTTCTTCCAGTTGTTTCCGGAACGCCAATTGTCCTCCCTTTCTCTCTTCCATTTGTTCAGCTCTTCTAGAACGTCGTCCTGGGGGCCCTGATACCATTGTCCATTTGCTTCACTTAAATTCCAGTCTTACCAGTTTTTTCTCGTAACGCTTCCTCTTAAGGAAACTTAGAACAATGTGACTCCATTGAATTATATAACGTCATCACATACATCAGCCAGAGGCATGTATAAAGATTAGATTTGAGGCCCGCCATGTTTGTTTCTGTGTCGATTTTTGTTGCAATTCGTCTGGTTTGAGAGACCTAGACAAAATAATACTAAACGAAAAGAGAAAATTAAACTAAATATTTCATACGATTACTACTAAACCACTGACGATTAAATAGAAATCTACAAATACTAGTCGTATTGTAATGAAATTTTGGCCATTTAACGAAAATATCTGCCAACCAATGAAACAAATTCTGAAGAAAACAATTAAACACTATTAATAAACCGTTTAGTACGTATACCCTACGTTTCTTTTTCCGCTTTACGTGTATATATAATATAGATATACTAAGGGAAAAATATTTCATAGACAATTTTTTGTCCAAAATTAAATTGTATTTAACCGCTGAGCTATGACGTAAAATGACGTTCGTTACGACGTTGAAGTAAAGTTTTGCTCTGATGAACGTTTTAAACGGAAAACAACTGGTACGTTAAAGCACACACAAAAAAATGTTAGAGTCATTTCTCTTTTTAATACAGTATATTTCCCCTAAAATAGAGTAAACTGTCATGTGCTAATGATTTCCGGCACAAAATACCAAAAGCTAGTTTTGTGCAGTTTTAAGTATGCGTTTACCATTGCCAAGTTTGACTAAGTATTTAGATGTAGTCTAGACCAAGGCATGAGTGCTGACCTTTAACAAATATTTCTCACTAATAAAGTCGTTAATTTTCCCGTATTAAAACGCGATAGGTTATTACTTAAGTGGTTATCAAAAGCCGTCACACACAATCCTTGTTTCAACGACACTGAGGTGGGAGGCATTCGAAAACATTGCTAGAAAAAGAAGAAAATGTTGGTGACCAGCTTCGTCTTATATCTACCCACAATGTTTTCCACAGTTTCTAGGACAAACCAATCATTTAACTCTTTACCACACAATCCCACTTTTAACAACCCTAAGAAGAAAAGCTTTTGAAAACACTGTGGAAAAAGGAGAAAATGCTGGTAACCAGCATTTTCTCCTTTTCCCACAATGTTTTTTACTCTTGCCAAAACACATTTCAGTTTTTGATTTGCATTTATTTTGTTGTTTGCAAATGCTTCCATTTTGGACTAGTGTAAAATCTTGTCGTTTGGTAAAGAGTTAAGGCACACATTTGTTTGATAAGGTATTGTTTTACGCGTGAAATGACCGACTGTCTTTGATTCAAATAATTACATCGTTTATGCGATAGTTGATTGATTGATTGATTGATTGATTGATGGATGGATGGATTGATGGATGGATGGATGGATGGATGGATGGGTGGGTGGGTGGATGGATGGATGGATCGCCCGACCGACCGACCGACCATCCGACCGACCGACAGCTTTACAGATCGGTCGATCAATCGATTGAGTGATAAGATGAGCATTACCCTGCTTTCATTATTAATTCATTCTTTTTACGGCTTCAGTTAACTTCCTCATGTATGTCTGGGTTACACTATTGCTAGGGTAGGGTTTTAAAGTGCTTTATCTAATTACACTCACAAGAAAACCCCAGTGCTTCAAGTGGAGATCAAACTCGAGGCTTTCAGGCTTAGAATCTCACCACTTTGCCGCTGAGCCACGCAGGACCTCAACCTAACGGTTTGAACTGCCATGTCAGAGGGAACAAGTATGACAGCAGCGCCCAGTGTCAATACGAAATAATCAAAGGGGTTTAACTCTTTACCAAACGACAAAATTTTAGCCTTGTCCAGTTTGAATGCATTTGAAGACGACAAAGTAAATGTTACACAAAACATGAAATTAGTACTTAACAGGGTAGAAAACGTTGTGGGGAAAAGGAGAAAATGCTGGTTACCAGCATTTTCTCCTTTTCTCACAATGTTTTCAACCGCTTACTATCTCGCTGTCGTTAAAGTCGGCATTCTGTGGTAAAGGCTTTAAAAAACTACGGTGTACAAATACTAGAAAATTGCCAAAGTCACAAAATATAAGGTGATACATGCAGTCAATGAATTGAAATAATTGTTTTTTTTTTTTGTAAAACTTGTAAGATTTGGTACTTTGTGTAAATTTTTGTATTGCGATCATAAATGCCAAACTAAGATGGTAATGATTTGAGAATGTATAATTTGATTTTTAAGTGTCTTAATGGATGTTTAATAATAAAAAGAGTATAAATATGCTTGGTGTGTTCATTGTGAGATCATTTTCTCATCTAATCTAAATTAAGTTTGAGATCGAATGTAGTGAATAGGCAAATTAATTGAATGATGTTTTACGCTACTTTCCACATTATTTCAGTAATATAATAGCGACATCGCACATATTCTTGCGCTTTCTGGGTTTCACCAGTATTAGTCTGGTGCTTTAACTCTTTACAAAACGAAATGCATTTTAGACTGGTCCAAATTGAAAGCATTTGCAGACGACAAATTAAACATAACTCGAATTCTGAAATTTGCCTTTTGAAGGGGTAGAAAACATAATGGGAAAATGAGAAAATGCTGGTGCCGGCAATTTCTCCTTTTCCCGCAATATTTTCAGAAATCTTCCTCAGAGTGGTTAAAACTCCGATTTGTGGTAAAAGGTTAATTTGTCTTGCCAATTTGAACTTCCCCGTAAAACCAGTGCCTCGGATGAGGATTAAACCTAGGACATATGGATGACTAATCCTAAACTACTGAGATCATCAAGGGTCAATGCTTATAAAACTTTTTTGTGCTCAACTCAGCTGAGAATGAAATTTCAAATTTGTATAAATGTTCTTTTTTTATAAACCTTATGGATTAATTTCTTAACCCTTTCCCTAGCCCTGGTTTTCACGTGTCTGCAGTACAAGTCTTTTGAAAACACTGTGGGAAAAGGAGAAATTGCTCGTAACGAGCAATTTCTTCTTTTCCCACAGTGTTTTCTACCCTTTTTGATAACTTTCTGCCATTTTCATCAACTTTGAAATTGTCGTCTGTAAACTCTTTCAATTTGGACTGATCCAAAATTTGTCGTTTGGGAAAGGGTTAACTATAGGGCTTTTCAATCTCGCTGTATATTAATAACTATCCTGCTAAATAAGTTAAATGAAAGTTTCAAGCCGATAGTAAAAACCTAAAAACCCAAATGTCACTATTTCAAAGTTATCTTTGGGGAAAAAATATCTCCTTATCGAACAGTGTAGATCCAAGATTAGGCTGCACGTTCTGTGCAGTCTAATCTTAATCCACACTGTCCGCATATGGTCCTTGAGTCGCCCATAGCAACCCAAGGGTTGCACTAAAGTCTTCATTTCAGATTTTCATTTCTGTCTTCCAGCATAAATAACACTTAAGTCTGAGCACGAACTCAGGTGAGCATGGATTCAAGTTTTATAAGCACGGGCACTGGACCTATTAGTGGTTGAACAGAACGTTTCAGTTATTTCATGTCGAAGGATACTCATCCTCAAGCCATGCTCTGGCAAAAGGGGACTTATGCATCACCACGATGCTTTATACAAAGCAAATCATCATAGAATTATAGATCCATAAAATCCGTTTTGTCTAACAACTGGATCCCAAAGTAGAATTGTCCTTGGATATAAAGAAATATACATAGAAGATATTTGTTTTTTTCGGTGAAAGATCGAAATTTATTTCATCGAGTGAACATCATCGGTAATATTTTCACTCGTGGCGCAGCAGCCATGAGTGAAAATATTACCGATGATGTTCACTCGATGAAATAAATTTCGATCTTTCACCGAAAAAAACAAATATTCTATTTATTTCATGCTTCTAACGCCTTTTTTTGTCGAGACTTCCATAAAAATCAGTACAAACTCACCGTATCGGTATTCTCACCGGTCGTACCCGTGTAATATCGAAACATATTTTCACCGCTATTTCTCGATATCCTACCGGAAAGCATGAAATAATATATGCAAATAGTTTCGACACAGGTCAGCCTGCGCGTACTACGCATGCTTCCCTAGGTTGATACTTTTTGCTGATGCATTGAATCCCATTTTCACAAAGCATGGTCCATGTATTTTGTGCTGGCCGGGGTCAATAGGCTTTTGTCATGGCAAGGTTTCAGTCGTTTTGTATCCATCCGCGCCCCGAACTCCTACAGTTGTCTGTAGAACTTCTACAAAGACTTTAAGCCTCGGTAGCTCAGTTGGTAGCCTACAGGACTTGAGACCAGGGTCTCGCTGGTTCGAATACACAGCTCAACAAATGTACTTAAAAGAATTGATGATAGTCATTGCGACAGGATTCATTCCTCTCCAATCGCTGATCTTAGTTTCGACGAATGTCTTGTTGGAAAGCAGTCAGTGGCTTGGGAAGAATATTTTGTGAAGCACTAGTAACAGAAAGTCCAGGAAAGCATAGACAGACGATATACCGTTACTGAAATAATGTTGAAAACGGCGTTAACTCCATATAATCAATCAATTCAAGTCCACTTTTTCTCGACCCTTTTCCTGCTACCAAGCCGATAGTAGAAAACCCAAAGTTTGCTGTTTCAAAGGTAATTTATGTTTGGGGAAAAGATACCTCCTTATCGGACAGTGTAGATCCAAGATCAGACTGCACGTTCTGTGCAGTCTGATCTTGATCTACGCTGTCCGCTAAAGGTCATTGACTCGCGCTAAGCAGCCTAAGGGTTACTAAGAAGCTACGATATGATAGATGTATATGATCGTCCAAGGGAAATAACTCTTAATTTTCTTGATACATAGCTCCCTTGGTGGGTATGCAGAGAAACCTGACTGTTATTGTGTAATTTCTTATTAAAAAGTGTACATTTTCATTTCATGATTTATGGTAACGCTGTCAAATAGCTACAGAAGAAAGAAACTGTTCTGACACCCCGAAACAGGAAAATGAATCTGTGGACACAACTCACAAATTTGGTTGTCATTTTTAATCATGAGTTTTGTAACATAATGTAAGCGACGTTAACAATTGTAAATTGATATGGCACTTGTTACAACGTAATTTACAATTTACATGATCTTACAATAATAAATAAATGAGCCATGCTCTGGCAAAAGGGGGCTTAATGCATCTCCGTGTTGCATTTTACCAAGCAAAACATCACAGAATTCGGAATCCACAAAATCCACTTCGTCAAACAACCGATTGAATCATGGGATAGACTGGTCCTTTGATATACAAAAAGTTGACCAACAGCAAAAGGTTTCAGCCCAGGTCTGCCTGTGCGGACTGTGCGGACTGTGTCAATATATATATATATTTTTTTTTTTGCAGATGCATTAAGCGCCTTTTCACAGAGCATGGCTCAAATCTATTTCACTCTAAGTTTCAGAATAGTAGGTCTTAGCTGTGACTGTGCGCATGTCAAATCGAAGACCTCAGTCAACCTGCGCATGCGCAACACTACAGTTCAAGGGCTTTGTGGTGCAGTATATGGAGAACAAAGTCAAAATAGTTACAAAACAAATTCATTAAAAAGGAGTTGCATTATTCTAAGCGCGTGCCCAAAGACATATTTTGGTGCTCAAATATGCCATTCTGTATTTCATGCAGTGTTTGCTATTGAATTTCTTGTATGTCTATAAAAAAGAAAAGCATAACACATATATGAGCCATGCTCAGGGAAAAAAAGTGATGCATTATACCCGTCAAGTGATGACGTGACCATGGATCCATAAAACCATTCTATTTAAAAACCAGTCGAATTATAAGATAGAATGGTTCTTGGGCATGCAAAGGAAATAACTTTAGCAAAAAGTTTGGCCTATGTTAGCCTGCGCAGACTGCGCAGGCTGACATGGATCGATACTTTTTGCAGATGCATTAAACCCTCTTTTTCACATAGAACGGGTATTACCATGTATGATACATTTAGAAATACTGCTAGTTAGTACATATAACAAAACAGAAGAGAATTGCTGATATTTGGAACTGTAGAAATTTTGTAAAACTGAAACTATGAAAAATACTGTAGGAAAACGAACAATCGCCTGTAACGAACACATCATTCGTTTCCAACAATGTTTGAAAAATCTTTATCCTGTAGTGGTGTAAAACTCCACGTGTTTATGGTAATAATCTAAAATCAAGACTACTCAAAAATGAAACAATTCTAAAAAGAAATTGCTGTAACATATCTGAAACAAAACGTAAAGTGGCAGTTCTGATTACTCGCACAAGCAATCAGATTGCTGCTTCAGTTTTTACTGAAAATAGAAATCATGATAGGTAAGAAAACGCCTTTGCATTTAGATGTCACTTCAATCTATATCTATGCTTCCAAAATTTCAATAAGTGTTACAAATTGACAAATACAACTGATTTCTTAAGCATTCTAAACGACTATTTAACAAACACATTAATGTAAGTAAATAAATTAATCTACAAAATCTATTGCTTTTTAAGCAAAGACGGCATAACATACATACTTTCATTTTTACACGAACTCATGTCCATATAAATACTTTCATTTGGTGTAGTATTAGTTTGATTCAGTTCTTTAGAAGTTACATTCATTGGTACAGAATTAGCTGTCAGGTTGGCTGTTACATTTGTTTCACCTACTGTATTATTTAACAAAATGGACTTGCTTTCTGGCAGAGATGTCATTACACCAAGCGTGAACAAGTCCAGTAACTCTGCAGACCTATCTTTCGATAAATATGACTGATTGGTATTAAGTGGTAAAGTTGTGTCTTTAGCTAATGTAAAGATTTCTGTAGCTATTTTAGAACTTCTGTTTTCATTCGTCTCTGTGGTTTCATCAACAGAAAGATCTATTAAATTGACGGTTGTACTATTGTCATTATTCGTGTCGAGTGTGGTCACAAAACCTTGGTTAAAAATATCTACATCAGCACTTTTGTTGAGAGAGTCGTTCTCATAAAAAGTTTCGTCTAAACATTTATTAGTGATTTGTGGAGAATGGGGTGCCCAAGAATCAATGTTAGGAAAAGGTTCATCAACGGTCTCTTTATTATCTCTACAGACTGGTTGAACCTCTGCATAGATAGGTTCGTCTCTATCATCAAACGTTCTGTCTGACATGTTTGATTTATCACAAAGTGTTTCTGAACTGTCAAGTGTTTGAAGGAAATTTACGTTGTCAAGTCCATCGCGAAATGCAGTGTTTAAATTTGTCTTCCCGCCATCTTTCATTCTCTGAAATAAATCCACATTCATCGACACATTTCTGTTGTGTTTCCACATTGCGTTCTCTTTCCCTATCAACTCACTAGGTCTCCTCATTTGTGACGAGGTATTAAGATTCAAGGAACTGCTTCTTTCACGTTTCGTCGGTGTTAAATTATCACCCTCGTCATCTAAATATCTTTGAATCGCAACTGGTTGATATATCTCATTGTTGCCAATGGTAACAGATTTGTTACCAAGTGGCCATGCGCTAATAGAGAGTTCCTCACGTGACTTTCCCTCCTCGGTATCGGACTCGCTTGATGTGGAACTATTTCTTTGTCGCTCCTTTTCTTTCTTGTTCTTACTTTTCACAAATGGTAAAGTGAATAGCCTCTTATCGTTTTGCTTGAATTTTCTCTTCATTTTATGAGAAAGGGGTCTGGCTGGCAAGGCAGGAGGAATAGATTTAGGGTCCACTTTGGGATCCATTCCTAGATGTTTGACTAAATTTTTCTTTCCCTTTCTGTAATTTTCTAATTCCTCATAATGGTTTTCAGAAGCTTTGAAATCTCCAAAAGACCTAGACTTGACCAAAGGCGTTGCTTCTTTGTCATCCTTCGCCACAGATTTCGAGTCACAGTCTTCAATAACAACATCTTGGTAGATACTTGTCTCTGCATGTTTTGTGTCGTTTGTTTGGTTCTGAACCTTCACAAGTTCTTCTGCGGTCATTTCTAATTCTTGGATTTCAACAGTTATTGGATTTTGGTACTTTGATTGGTCAAGTGGTGGATCGTTTGGATCAACTGTTGACGATGTTGATACGGCACTGTCAAATGAATTTGTAGATCTGTGCGAACGATTTTTGGGTCGGTTCTTATCGAAACCTTGGTGTTGACAGCCTGAATCGCCTGAATTTGTCGAATCTGACCGAAATGATACAGATGAATGCGAAGAGATATTAGATAAAGATCTTGACTTATCATCTTCTATAACGGGTCCGTTCACTGCAATACCTACATGGCTGTATCCTTTGTCATCCAAAAGGACTTTGGTTTGATATCCAGGTTTCGCCACTGTAAATGTTGTAACGATATTACTGCCAGAACCGGACTGCCTCCTGCCTTTGAAATTAAGTCTATTATAGTCATCTTCCTCATCTGTATTGTTGTCATCTACTTTTAGAATATCATCAATAGTCTTGGACTTCTCGTCGACATTTTCAAAGGTAACACTTAGAGTTTTCTTAGTCGGAAACGATGACGCATCGTCGCTGCTTCTCCGTGACATATCGGAACTTTCACTGTTCAGTCGCTTCCGTTTACTTTCCTGTGCGGGACTCTCCAGCAGGTCTCTGTATCGTTGTTCAGAATCTACTGTACCACTCCGACATCTGTCACTGTCGTTACTGGTCGTACTTGTCACTGATGTACGCCATTGCTTCTCTGTTTGTACTTTATTTGTAGTGGTGGGACTGCATTCTGACTTTTTCATGTTCACCGCTTTGAAAATATTTCTTTTGATGGCTGCTAGTATTTCAGCAACATTGTCCGCTCGAAACTGAAACGACGCCTCTCCGCATTCAGATTTCCTGTAGAATATAAATGGTGTACCGTTTTCAAGCGGAAGTCTTGAGTTTCTTTTTTAAGTAAAGTTTATATAGAATTCTATATATATTCCCAAGCTTTGAGATTGGAAAAAAAAACTTGAATATCCTATAGAATATCTACTACAAGTATATTAATTGATCTTGGACCTAAACTGCCTAATATTTTTTTAGAAAACCGGACTTGACATTGACAATATTAAGGTCTTATCTACTGGCCAAAATCCTTACATGTTACTACATGTCTAGTATATTTATTTTGTGCTGATATGGATAACGATATTCAGTCAAATGCGTAGTGTTCTATCATGAAATTTCTGTTTACAAACCATGTCTTAAATTTTGAGATACACATCGTTTTATTCTGATTAACAAGCATACTACAAGAAAAAGTACAAATAATTCGGGTAAAGATTAAGTTTCACATATAGACAGAGAACATGAAGCATCCCTGTATCCTAAAGCCATCATCTCAACAATGTCTACAAATGACTTTCAGGCAATCAGTGTACAAAAAAGGATAATCAGTATGAAATAACACCGTGGCAAGGAAGAAAGTACTTTCTTCTGTTGTAAAACTTATTCAAAAGTGGTCTGCCTAGGGACGAAAAAGGCCATCCTTAGGGTTTGAAATATCTGGATTGTTTGGGAACCCTTAACCAAGCAATCCTATTTGTAACCGACTCGGTGGAAGACAGCTTTTCGAGAAAAAAAATGAGTGAAAAGGGAAAAAAGCTGATGATCATCGTTTTCCTTTTCTTCCAATGTTTTCTATTCATTGGAGAGAAAAACTAACACTGCAACCACATTAGATTTGTTGTCTGTAAATGCCTTTAGTATGAACGATTCTAAGATTTCGGAAACAGTTAATGTATTTACTTACGGTCCACATTCGATTTTCAAAATTTGTTCTGCAGAAAAGTCCTCATGCGTGTCAAGGTTGAAACGTTTGAGCATGCGTAGTGACCATTCATAGGAATTACAGGTAGCGCTCTGAATTGATATGACTTCCGGCGATATCGTCATTGTGTATGCACCTTCAAGCGCCAATCGTTTGGTGTGTTCGTTCTGGATAATGGTGGTCGAAAATACGTCTGCAACAAATAAAATGTCAGAAAATGATAACTCTAGAGGATAGTCAATCACGCATATGTTAGCTAATTACCTCCTTGAACAATTTCTTAATTTTCTTAGCATCTCTCTAGCATATAAAATGGGCATAGTGAATTGGGGCTAAATATATGAAAAATATGTAAAATCGTGGTTACAATTTCTCGTTATTTGACGTTTACGAATTATGCAATAATGCAATATGCTGCAAAACTCAAAAGGTCGTCTGCCAAAGTTAATATGTAAAGTTTGTAAATCAATTAAGTACTAGATAAAGGTATTTAATATTTTTTATCCGCAGGTAAAGCCTAATGATTGCAGTTTAAACCATAGAGCCTTTACAAAAAGGTATGGTCAGCCATCCACAGTGAAAAGGTTGTTTAACTCTTTACCAAACGACAAAATTTTAGACCAGTCCAAATTGAAAGCATTTGCAGACGACAAAATAACTGTGAGTGAAAAACTGAAATTTGTTTTTTGAGAAGGGTAGAAAACATTGTGGGAAAAAGTGAAAATGGTGGTTACTAGCATTTTCTCCTTTTCTCACAATGTTTTCATATGTCTTCTTTCTAAAGGTCGTTAAAAGTCGGGATTGTGTGGTAAAGAGTTAATGCAACTGCAATACGTATCGACCCATGTGTGCCTGCGCAGACTGACATGGATCGAAACTTTTTGCTACTTGGACATTATATGTATGTCCAAGAACCATTCTATCAAAGAATAGGGCCTATTTTGAGACAAAATGGATCAATATAATGGTTGATTATGATTATGATTGTATGGTGTTTAACGCCGTTTTCAACATTATTTCAGTTATATCACGGCGGCCAGTGCACCTCTCCATGCTTTCCTGGAGTTTCTTTTACCAGTACTCCGCACAATATTCTTTCCAAGCCACTGGCTGCTTTCCCACATAACCATCGTCGAAACAATGGTCAGCGGTGTCAATATGATGGGATGACATGCTTAGTATAATGCTGTATAAAGATGCATCTAAAACCCTTTTCCCAGAGAGCTGCTGAAATATACCAGAAATATGAAATTCGGCATTATTCAGATTTTGAAAATCAATTAACGTTTACTACACAATGCCGACTTTTAGCGACCCCGAGGAAGATGTCTTTTGAAAACAATGTGGGAAAAGGAGAAAATGCTGGTAACCAGCATTTTCTCCTTTTTCCCACTATGTTTTTCTACCCTATCAAAGAAAAATCGTATCATTTGAGCCACACTGAAATTGTTGTCTGCAAATGCTTTAAATTTGTATGGGTCTAAAACATTTGTCGTATGGTAAAGGGTTAAAAAGGGACAAAGAACACTCTGTACATACCGTTTTCAACTTGATCTGGCCAGAAAATCTTTCTGAATGCCGTCAACCAAGTCTGGGTCTCATACTCGGTCTCCCCCGCCAAAAGGAGAACTGGCTCGTTTTCCACCACTTCGAATGCATTTTCATGCTTCTTGGACTTTGCTGCTCGAATCGCGGTCACATACTCCAAGATGAAAGTGACTTTATCAGCTGGGGACCTGATGGCAGTGTCCTCATCCGTGTAAACGTCTACTTTAGCCGCTGTTCTGCCAGCTGACCGAATAGACATCTCGTGCAGTACCACCCATTTCTTCTTCCACGACTGTAAAATAAAAGAAAATGAAAATATTTCATCCCCATCATCGCATTTATCGTCATCATCAGCAGCAGCAAAGATCTACGAAATACCTTTACATTACATGTACACAACAATACTTTTATAACAATAAATGCGCTGAAAAAAGTTAATATTTTGGTCAGGTAACTCGTTACAAAAACCTAGAAGCTCACTCTGGATTATATCCCCTGTTACGATACTACATCGCGTTTCATTCGGCATTCCTCGGGTGATCTGGTGATCAAATCCCTTGGCTGTATCACGTAGCTTGATATGCACCTACACGGTACATTTCGCACATCTCCGGAAGCACGCCCCTTTACCGTTATTGAAATTGTAAGGCTCCTCTTAAAAAAGAAAACATGAGTAAATTTTCTGTCGTTATCTTTCTAAGAATATTTCAGTCGGCAAACAGTTTGTACATTCAATTTTTAGCGTGGTTTATCAATATTCCGTTGGGAGCTTTCATCGACAGGTCGATAGAAGTGAATAACTTCACAGAGGTTGTTCATGTCGTTGCTAAGCGATCTACAGGGGCGCCGCCATGTTTAAGATCATGTGATTGGTAGTTCAAAATGGAAGCCTCCTTTATACAGACGAGGTTAGATGTAGGTATGGAATCGGCCGAGTTGTGACGAGTGCATCGCGTTTGTGGGCACTGTAACTTCCATCTGCACGTCTAATACTGTATTGAAACTGGATAAGCAGTTCCTCTGCGTATAAGCCGTTTTTCAATTTAATTTTCCTTATCAATATTTTCAAGCAAGGATTAAAAAGAAAACAATAGTATCATTTTTTTTGCTTGTTTTACATTTGCTCGCACTTAAAAGAAGAAGAAGAAGAAGAAGAAAAAAAAAAGAGCATTTGTGCATCTACAGAGATGCTGCGCTACAACGAAATTCTATGAACTTGACTTTTTACTAGCGATAAAAGATGGACCCTGAAGCTGAAAGAAGTGAAAATAAGTAAATAAAAAAAAAGAACGCCGTTTGAGATAAATAAACTGAACACAGACTGCGGGGTTATGTATGTAGCAAAAATATATGAGCCGTGATCTGGCAAAAGGGGGCTTATTGCATCTTCGTTATGCATGATACCAAGTAAGTCATCACATGATCATGGATCCATAAAATCCATTTTGTCTAACAACCGACCGAATCATGAGGTACACTGGTCCTTCGTCGTACAGAAAATTAACAAAAGCAAAAAATATCGGCCCAGCTCAGCCTGCGCGGACTGCGCAGGCTGACCTGGGTCGATACTTTTTGCAGATGCATTAAGCCCCCTTTTCAAAGAGCATGGCCGATACACATCTGTATAAGTTATGTACAGTGCAAAGTTTTAGTAACTGTACTAAATAACCATACCACCATTCCCACTTTAGCCCTTTACCAAACAATTCCGAGTTTTTACGACCTTCAGGACAAAAAAAAAAAAAAAAAAAGACATGAAAACATTGTGAGAAAATGAGAAAATGTTGGTGACCTGCATTTTCTTCTTTGCCCGTGATGTTTTCTACGCTTTTTCAAACGAATTCCATCAATTCAGCCATACTAAATTTGTCGTAAGCAATTTTTTTTTTCCATTTTACAACAATTTAATCGCCTGATAGCTGATTCACTCTCTCAGTGCCAAATATATATATCCACTGCCTCTTTCGACAATTGAAAAATAAATGTCATGCTCTGGCAAATGGGAGCTAAATGCATCACCGTGATGCATGGTACCATGGATCCACAAAGTCTATTTTGTCTAACAACCGACTTAACCCTTTCCCAAACAATCCCTGGTTTTCACGTGTCTGCAATACAAGTCTTTTGAAAACACTGTGAGAAAAGGAGAAATTGCTCGTAACGAGCAATTTCTCCTTTTTCCACAGTATTTTCTACCCTTTTTGAGAACTTTCTGCCATTTTTATCAAATTTAAAATTGTCGTCTGCAAACTCTTTCAGTTTGGAAGGGTCTAAAATTTGTCGTTTGGGAAAGGGTTAATCATGAGGTAGACATGCATACAGTTTTGATATTCAGAATATTGAACAACAGCAAAAAGTTTCGGCCCAGCGGACTGCGCAGACTGACCTGGATCGATACTTTTTGCAGATGCATGAAGCCCCCTATTTCACAGAGCATGGCTTATATGTACAATCTACTAAAACCTCAAAAAGATTATCATCTTACAACGTTAGAGCGTTGACTAAACAAGCCTATGGGACGGAAAGGGTTTAGAAAAAAAAAGTGGAGAAGGGGAAAATGCTGACTTCCAGGGTCCGTATTCACCAACCATTCTTAAGAACGTTCTTAGACTTATTCTTCAAGATTTTCCAATTTTGAAAGTAACACACCTGATTGGCTAAACAGCACGTTATCCTTTTCCAAGAATGTTTTCAAGAGCCGTTTCTTCCTGACGGTCGTAGATACACAAGGTAATTTACTTAAACCGGTTAATTCAATAGATAGGGTATAGTTGAGCTAAGTGTTCAATTTACATAAACCGGGAATTGTTTGATAAGATTAAAATTGTAGATACAGAAAATTAATTTTAACCGACCTTGCTCGATTTCGAAGGCCGGCAATTCAAACTAATTACCCATTAAACAAAAGTTCTGTAGCCGATAGCTTTGAAACCGCTGACAGAAAATAAGCAAATGTTTATTACATTATTTATGCTCAAGACATTTGAAAAAGAAAATACAAACACAGTTATCTTCCTTTCTGCGCTGTCAATTATTCATGTTTTTCCTTTCCTCTAAATGTTTTCCTTTGTGTTAGACATTAGATTTTTGTGGGTCTAAAAATAGCCACTGATAGGCACAAGGTTACCGGTCTAAGAAATGAAGAAAGTGCGCAGTTTAACTCTTTATCAAATCAACAACATTTTACACTTTTCCATATTCGAAGTATTTGTGGGCGAAATATAGGCTGCTAAGCACGACTCAAGGCACTTGTGCGGCCAGTGTAGATCAAGATCAGACTGCACAGAACGTGCAGTCTGATCTTGGATCTACACTGTCCGAAAAAGAGATATTTTTCAAAAAAGAAATCTTTGAAATTGCAATAGTTGGATTTTCCACTATTGGCTGGCAAGTTTCAGATGACTTATATCGCAGGTCAAAAGTTAGATTTGAACCAAATCATTCGGAATTTATCCATGAAACGGTAAAAACATTGAGGAGAAATGAGAACATGCTGGTTACAAGCATTTTCTCTCTTTTTTTCCATATTTTCAACGGCATTCAATTTAGCTAAGGGTTGCTGGTTCATTTCGGAACGGATCATTTTCGAACCCTCTCATAGAAGAGAAGAACAGACTTGTGAAAATAAGATTTCTGCGTAAAATAATCATGGAAACAATTTAACAAATGCAGAAACTGCTCGTTTCGAGTACATTGTAATGTCGTCTTTTTGTCACAATGTTTTCCAAATCTTTCCAAACTGCAGGTTAGCAGATAAGTGTTAGTCTATATGGGGTCAAATGTTTACGGGAAAGTTAACCTCAATCGTGATTCTGATTAAGTTATCTGACACCATTTCTTTGTTTGACGGAGGATCAATTCCTAAGTCCGACCCATCATAATCTTGGTCAGAATCGAATAGAACAAGTATTTCCATAACCATTTCTGCGCTAAAGGCACATGCAGGGGCTTCTGTAGACGGTGTAGACCCAAGATCAGACTGCACAGAACGTGCAGTCTGATCTCGGATCTATACCGTCCACTTGTTTAGTCAAGCCTATTAGATAAGAATCTTAGAGTTCCAGTGTTTTGAAAGAGGATTGAAATCGGGTCCTCAAGGTTACGCATCCTACTCCCTTACTGAGCCCGACAAGACCCTCAATGAGCGGCACTCTGCGAAAAGGGGGTTTAATGCATCTCCGTGATGCATTATACCAAACATTAGATTTTTGTGAGTCTAAAAAAAGCCACTGATAGGCACAAGGTTACTGGTCTAAGAAATCAAGAAAGTGCGCAGTTTAACTCTTTATCAAATCAACAACATTTTACACTTTTCCACACCGACGGGATTTGTGTTTGAAAGGCTAGATTACATTAGATACCGCTGACATGGGTCGATACCTTTTGCAGATACATTAAACCCCTTTTTTTCAGGTAACATGACCCGAATCTATGCAACAACTTTGTCAACAGGAACTGACTCATAACCATGCAATTTCGTATTTCACCACCAGGAGGAAGGCGGCTTTTTACAAAAAAAAAAATGTGGAAAAGAAATGATTGCTGGTATCCAATGTAATCTAGCCTTTCAAACACAAATTCCGTCGTTTGAGCCATATTTTAATTTTGTAGTCCAAAAAAGCTTTTCATGTGCAACAGTTTAAAAGTGATTCCGTCTGGTAGAGAGCTCAATCTTTACCAAACGACAGTTTTTTGTACATGACCAAATTGAAGGCATTTGCAGACGACAAAATAAATGTAGCTCAAGAGAAGATTTCTGTCTTTGATATGGTAGAAAACATTGTTGGAAAATGATGGTTACCAGCATGTTCTCTTTTTCCCGCAATGTTTTCAAGAGGCTTATTCCTCGTGGTCGTTAAAACTCGATATTGCGCGGTATATAGAGTGAACCGTTAAATCACTTTCCACTAGAGATTCTTTTGCAGTCAGTGTAGATCAAGATCAGATTTCACGACAGGTGCACGAAACGTGCAGTCTGATCTTTGATCTAAACTGTCTGCTCAGCTGACACACTGTAAGACAAAGAGCAATTCGAGGGGTGAATACGAAACTATCCATTTGCGTTTCGAAAAATTTTACAGGAGAGGGAAAAACGCTTCTCATTTCTGTGAAAAGAAGAGTTAGATCATCTTGTTTAGATATGTTGTGTTGTGTTGAGAGCATGAATTCAGCACAACATAATTAAACAAGACGATCTAACAACGCTTTCACAGAATTGAGTTTTTTTCCCCTCTCCTGTAATATTTTCCAAAATGCAGATGGAGTAGTTTCGCATTCACCCCTCGAATTATGATATTGCAATTGGTTTGACCTTCCTAGAAAGAAAATGTTTGCTGCGTTTATTCGGCGTTTAAACTGTATTACCACACACTACCTGACCCCCATATCTAAAGCCCAGCCCTCAAAAGTTAACCCTTAGGCTGCCAAGCGGGACTTACTGACCTTTTGCGGACAATGTAGGTCAAGATCAGACTGCACAGAACGTGCAGTCTGATCTTGGATCTACATTGTCCGATAAGGAGATATTCCCCCCCCCCCCAAAAAAAAATATATACCTTTGAAATAGCAAAGTGTGGGTTTTTACTGCTGGCTTGAAAGTTTCATTTCACTTTTTTAGCGGGATAAGGGCTAGGCGGCTCGCTACCGCAGCTGTCCATAATAGCCCGAACACTTAACGAAAGTCACGCAAGCGTTATTAAACCCCCATAAATTCCTACAGTTTATTGCTTTCAATTTGATGCTTGAGCCCGTAATCCTTCACTCTTTACCACACAATCCCGACTTTCAACGACCCAAGAAAGAAGCCTTTTGAAAACATTGTTGGAAATGGAGAAAATGCTGGTAACCAACATTTTCTCCTTTTCCCACAATGTTTTCTAGCCTCCCAAAAACAAATTTCAATTGTCGAGTTACATTTATTTTGTCGTCTGCAAATGCTTTCAATTTGGACTAGTCTAAAAATTTGTCGTTTGGTAAAGAGTTAACACGCTATATTTACGACGGGGTGTGATTTCTGGAAAGTATAAATCCAAGATCAGACTGCACAGAACGTGCAGTTTGATCTTGGATTTATACTTTCAAGTATATAATCAAAAATGTCTGACAATATATCAGTGTTCGGGGTCTGCTTATCGAACTTGACAAATCTTGCTTATTTATCAAGCAATCTGAAATTCGTTTCATGTACGCGTATCTCCTGGAAAATGCGAATGACCGATTAAATACAGTTCTGACGCTCCTATAAAAGAAAGTGTTTGAAAGCTGAGAGTAAAGACTTGAAAAAAAAAGCGATTGCTCCTTTTCCAACCATGTTCCAAAGCATAAGGGAAACTAGGTTCTTTTTCTTCGTGTGAAACTGTTACGAGGATCTATCAATAGCCAATAAGGGAAATCGTTTGATAGACAATCCCGGAAGAGGGTTACATACGTTCAATACAACAAAACAAATCGCAATATCTCGTAACAAGGCTAAAATCACGTTTGATATCGGAAAGATTAGACACGGAATTTATCACCAAGTCAGAAAATAAATGGTAGATCCTATCTTTGTTATATAATTCGTGAAGCTGAACAAAGGTGTTTACTAGGCCAAGAAAATATTTGAGCCGTGCCCTGGCGAAATGGGGCTTAATGCATCTTCGTAATCCATAATACCAAGTCAGACATCATCTAATTCTGGGTCCAAAAATCCATTTTGTTAAACAAAACAACCAACTGATTTATGAAGTAGAATTATCCCTTGAAATGCAGAAAATTTGAAAAATAGCGAAAGGTTTCGGCCCATGTCAGCCTGCGCGGACTGCGCAGGCTGACATGGGTCGATACTTTTCGCAGATGCACTAAACCCCCTTTTCACAGAGCATGGCTCAATAATCTTTGTCCGGATGTGCGAGCATAATTCAGTACATGTACATGTATTATGTTTCGACATCCGGCTATAAAACTTTTTACGTTCTCAACTCAGTTGAGCATGAAGTTTAAGTTATATAAATTTAATTTGATACAAGTAATGAAGTAAATTCTAAACTATAAAGCAATTATTTCTTCCTTCTTTTCATTAGTTTAAACATATTTCATTGCCATTTTGGTACAAAATCATATTTATAACATACAAACACAGAAATATTTGGCAAAGGGGTCTGGCCACAAGTTCTAACAACTTAGGTTCGGCCGTTCCCTTATGGCTTCTTACACAGGTTAATACCTTCTAGATAGTGCTTATATTCAGTCATGAATCCAAAAATTTCGTTTTAAGGTATAGAAGGTATTGATATTCTGGTCATGAGATACTTTTTACGAAACGGCGTCTAATGAAAAACATAGAAAGCAATACTATAGTGTCAATCAGTCTGATGTCAAAGTAAAAACCGCTGTTCCTCGAGCATACCAGCCCTGAAAGTCGAATGAAAATGAATGAGTGCAGCGAGACATTACTTAAACCTATCTGACTCTTTTATACATCATTAGACTGATGTCCTTTTTTTTCATTTCTCGTTGTCTGAAGGGTTAATGGAATATAAAAGTTGAACACGAACCTAGATAAGCATGGATTCAAGTTTTACAAGCATTGCTCCAGGGTCCGTATTCACCAACCATTCTTCAGAATATTCTCAGTCTTATTTTCCAGAATTTTCTAAATTTGAAAGAAACATAACTTCTGATTGGCTAAACCAAATGGTTTAGCCAATCAGAGGTTGTGTTAATTTCAAGTTTAGAACATGAAATCTTGGAGAATAAGACTAAGAATTATCTTAAGAACGGTTGGTGAATACGGACCCTGGTCTCAGTTCTCATCCTGCCATTACCCAATAATATCACAGCCATCTGTTGTTAGTTTTAAAGGGTGCATTCCCTTTCTTGACAGAGCTAAAAGTGCCTTGTAACAAAGTCGTTAATATTATTATGCAATATCATTTTACTATAAGGAAGTTTGATCCAAGAAGTAGCACATGGTGCACCGCGTAAACAAAGGCGTGTGGGCAAGCATACCGGAGGCGGGTATAGGAGGAGTCAGAGCCCAATACTTTTAGAGGGTGGGGGTGCAAAGGCTTGGTTAGCCAGTCCGCAAACCCGCATGTGATTATTTTCACATTTTCCTTTACGCTAAAAACGTCCTTTTAACACTGTACAAAACGATGAAATTTTAGACTTGTTCAAATTGAAAGCATTTGCAGACGACAAAATAAATGAGACTCAAAAAGGAACAGCATTTTCATCTCTTCTCGTATTGTTTTCAAAAGCTTTCTTTCTCAGGGTCGTCATAACTTGGGTTGTGTGATAAAGGGTTAAGCGAGCAAAAAATTTAGCCTTAACCCTTAATCTGCTAAATAAGTGAAATGAAACTTTGAAGCCGATAGTAAAAACCATAATCCTACTATTTCAAAGTTGATTTTTGGAGAAATGTAACCTCCTTACGAGGCAGTGTAGATCCAAAATCAGACTGCACGTTCTGTGCAGTCCGATCTTGATCTACACTGTCCGCAAACGGTCCCTGAGTAGCGCTTAGCAGCCTAAGGGTAAAGATAACTACAACTATCCCCCCTTTGCAAAACTTCCTAGATCCATGATGGTGTTGAGTTTCACAAACCTGCATATATATTTGTCTGGGAATGTTTGTCCAGATGTGCTTCGCGTTAACCCTTAGCGGCACAGGCCAAATCATAGGCTTTTACGGACGGCATAGATCAAGATCAGACTGCACAGGACGTGCAGTCTGATCTTAGATCTATACCGTTCGTTTATATAGTCTATAGGATAAAACTGTCGGAGTTTCAGTGGATTGAATTTTCAGTCGTGAAGAGAATCAGAGTTTATATATTCGGCACCGAAAGAGTTAACCCGTTGCGCTCAAAGCATAAGTAAAGTGGGCTGTTTTTCTTGACAAAATTAATCAAGATATGTCGATATATTGTAGACGGTGTACATCAATATCAGACTGCACGTCCTGTGCACTCTGATCTTGAATCAACACAAAGCGCCATTCTTGAAAAATATTCTGACAAAAACACCCTTCAAACTGCACTGTTTCAGTCCGTTTTCCTGACCAAGAAAGTCAATTTTATGTATCTAGCGATTGAATCGTTAATGTCACCTGCTGACTCGGCTCCCCTTTATCCGAAATGTTGAGTAAGAAAGACAATCCTTGTTTTGTTGCGGAGGGCCCAGCTTAGTACCGGATAAACCCAAGAAATCCGTAAAATTTAACGGCTACATGTCGACGTAATGTGACTATTATGATGTTTAACTCTTTACCACATATACAGATTTTTGTCTTACCCATATTTAAAGCATCACAAACCAAAAGTGGCTCAAATGATGGAACTTTCTTCTAATTAAGCAGAAAACATTGTTGGAAAAGGAAAAAATGTTGGGTACAAGCATTTCCTTTTTTTTTCACGGTATTTCAAAATCTCTCTTTCTCAGGGCCCTCAAAACTCGGGATTGTGTGGTATTGGGTTAAGTAGGAGATAGAACAGGGAGGGGTGAGACGCAGATAAAGCTGAAACTTTCTGCAGGGATCGTATATTCCCTGGTTTGTGCAAGAGGATTCAGACCTTCTAATCCGTCTTTTACGGCCCTAGGGAAGGTTTTTGAAGACACTGTGAGAAAAGAAGAAAATGCTGGTAACTGACAATTATTCCCTTTCCACCAATGTTTTCTTTTTTTTTTCAAAGACGAATCCCATAATTTCAGCAACATCGTTGTCTTCATATTCACTCAAAATGGACTAGGCCAACATTTTGTCGTCAGATAAAGAGAAAAGGCTCACTCTACGTACCTTTAATTTCCGACCTTTGACCTTTGGAGGCTGCTTTATGTCAATGTAGCCGTACTGCTCTATCCCACCCTCGGTCATTCTGGCGGTCCGGTTAAAATAATCTCTGTAATCTGAATAATAACAAAAAATAACAAAAGACAATATTTTTGAATTACAGTCTTATCCTTATTCTAAAGACTCTATGTTCTAAATGTTCCTAATTACAAAGGAACGCAATCTGTGATTGGCCATACCATCATTTTGAATGAAATTCTAATTTCAGTTCTCAAGATTTTTTTTTTTTAATCTAAATAGGAATCCAGTTCCTATATGTCATAATCAAATGTTTCCGAGCTCGATCAATCCGTAATTGTGTAACTTTCTGAACTAAGTAACAGGCTAAGAAAAGAGTAAAGATAGAGTGGTAAGTGAATGCGACACAGAGTTATACTAGCAAACATCCCTCGCCTCGGAACCTCTGGGTCCGTATTCACAAACCATTTCTATGAACACTCTCTGTGTAACTCTCAATAATTTTCTAGATTTGAAAGTAACGCAACTTCTGATTGGCTAAACCATTTGGTTTAGCCAATCAGAAGTTGCGTTACTATTTTTGAGAATCTGGGAGTAGACTAAGAATGAAATAAAGAATGGTTGGTGAGTACAGACTTTTGATAAGATGCCTTTGCAAAGACTTCTAAATACTAACCCAAAAAATGCGCACTTTCGGTACTCTGAGTCCTTTGATTTTTGTTACAGGCATCGACAATAATTCTTGCACATGTATTATACATACTCCTCAACTCATGAGAGTTAACAGTCTGCAACACTTAACTGTTTACCAGCCAACAAACGTTTTGACACATCCATATTGAAAGGATTTGCAGACGTCAAAACCAACGTGATTCAATTTTGATGGGTTTTTTTTTTTTGTAATTGTAGATAACATCGTGGGAAAAGAAGAAAATGCTGTTTAACAGCATTTTCTCCTTTTCCCACATTGTTTTCAAAAGCCTTTATCGCCAGGGCTTGTCATGAATGCATGATCGTTTTAGAGAAGAGTTTATCCGTTCAAGCAAATACGACACTAATGTGCTTACCAGAACTTTTGCTACATTTAATTAAATACCAGACGAAAAGTTTTAAGACTGGTCTATGTTGAAGGCATTTGCAGACGACAAATTCAATGTAGATGCATTCGAATTATTGAGTATTCGCAGATCTAAATGTCAGTGCGTATTATTCCTTTAGCAAACGATTCGGAGCTTTTCCGACTCTGAGGTAGAAATCTTTATGTAAACAATGTTGAAAACGGAGAAAATGCTTTCGTCGAAATATTTTCTACCCTTTCGAGGAAAAATTCCACAGCCGTATCTTATTTTTCGTCTGCTATGATGTCAATATAGACCAGTCTACAAATTTTGTCCTCTGGTAAAGAATTGAAAATAAACAAGAGTACACAAAAAAAAACAATAATTCTCCATTCATAAATCTTTATACAATAGTGTTGAAAAGGGAGAAAATGCTTTCGCCAAAATATTTTTCGATCCTTTCGAAGAAAAATTCCATATTTGAACCATATGTTATTTTTCGTCTGCAAATGCTTTTAATATAGACAATTCTACAATTTTGTCGTCTGATAAAGAATTGAAGATAAACAAAAATACCCAGTTAAACCAGTTAAACAATAATTCTTCATTCGTTGTAATTACTAATATTAAAGATCGAGAAATTTGGGAAATCAAACCTTCTCTAAATCTATTTTCAGCACAAAATGAAGAATGCAAAATAAAACACTGTTTTCAGGAGCAGACCCACTCGTGTGAAAATAAATTCCAAAATTTGTTTATTTCTCTGTATAAATCAAATTATCCATTGATAATTAAAACAAAATGTAAACAGACAATTTTCGTACCATCTTCATCAATTTCTGTATTTGATAAGAGACCATTCACTGTTAGCTTAATACGCTTATCACTCTTTACTAAACGACAAAATTTTAGACTCGTCTAAATTGGCGCATTTGCATACGACAAAATTAATGTGGCTGGAATGATTAGCTTTTGCCTTGATAGGGTGGAAAACATTGTGGGAAAAGGAGAAAATGCTGGTTACCAGCATTTTCTCCTTTTTCCACAATGTTTTCAAAAGCTTTCTTTTTCATGGTAGTTAAAATATGGGATTGTTTGGTAAAGGATTCAATAGAGACTCGCGGAGACATCGCAGCTCGTACATGTTTCTATATCGGTCAGTTGATTAGATGGGTATGTGTGTCTAATACGAGTTTACACAGGGTTACTTTGCTCAGTTATTATTTGTTGTGAAGCTGCGTTTATACGCGATAACTTTAAGAGCGAAAGTAAATAACTGTTCGATTGCATGTTTTTGGCTCAGCCGCTTGTATTTACGTTGGCTAATTGTGCAAATGTAAGTTTTAAAAGTGCCCTATTTTCTGATGTCTTTACCCTACTTTTTCCCATGTATTCATTTTTTTTTTTCCTTTTTTCCTTCTCTTCTTATATTGTAAAAACGTGTACAACAACATTGTTGTCTACGCTAAAAGTCTCTGTAAATGTGACACTGACCTATATCGTAATAGATTTATATCAATTTTTCTTGTTGATGACGAAAAACTTTGTAGTTTAAGTCAATAAAATATTCTAATTCTGAAAAAAAAAAAGTAATTGCGAATAATACATTTGCCATACTTTGACTTCCCCCAAGCAGACTACAGCTGACAACTCTAGGATATTATAACCCTTCTACCGCTGCATCTGAAAATTTCTGGGCCAAAAGTACAAACAAAAACAGATGTATTCCGATTTCAAAGTTCTTGATTGCTAAATATCACCGAATCGGACAGCGTAGATCAAAGATCAGGCTGCACTTTTTTGTGGAGTCTGACTTTGGTTAACACTATCCACAGAAGCACACTGGGTTGAGCTAGGCAGCCTAAAGGATAACTCTTTACCACGCAATCCCGAAAGAAGAGAAAGAAGGTTTTAGAAAGCATCATTGGAAAAGGATAAAATGCTGGTAACCAACATTTTCTCTGTTTACCACAATATGTTCTATCCTTTTATAGAAATCTTCCCTCATTTGACCCACATTTAGATTGTCATCTGCAAAAGCTTTCAACTGAGTGGGTCTAAATTCTGCGGTCTTGTATGTAGTTAAGGGAAAAATGAACGATTGCTCGTTACTGACGAGTAGTCAATCCTGACATAAACTAGGTCTATTTCGATGAGTGTATATACACTCCACTGAAATCCAGAAAGATTTTTATCACACAATCTTAAATAAACAAGACTGTACAGATCTAAGATCAGACTATAAATTCTGTGCAGTCTGATCTTGATCTTAGTCGTCCGCAACAAACCCTGTTTTCGTCTATGGCGCTGAAAGAGTTGAATGAAGTCATGAATGTCAATAATATACCAGTATGCATAGCTAAACATATCGGAGAGATTCCTGGTAAGCCTGCAAACTGTATGCCAATCCTTAGTCTACAGAGTCCTTTAACTCTTTACCACACAATCCCGACTTTTAACGACACTGAAAAGGAAGCCTCCTGAAAACATTGTGGGAAAAGGAGAAAATGCTGGTAACCAGCATTTTCTCCTTTTCCCACAATGTCTTCTACCCGTCCGATAACAAATTTTAATTTTTAAGCCACATTTAATTTGTCGTCAAATGCTTTCAATTTGGACTGGTCTAAAATTTTGTCGTTTGGTAAAGAGTTAAAACACCTAAATGATGCACTTTGCAGATTAACCCTTAGGGCGCTAAATAAATGAATATTAGGGAAAAAAAAGATCCAAAATAGTGTCATTCCAATGTTGTTTTTGTCAGAATATGTGATAATGTAGCGGTCCGTGTAGATCCTAGACCAGACTACACAGAATGTTCAGCCTGACCTTGATCTACACTGCCAGCAAAAGCAACTTAAGTCGGTTCCAGTGCTTTATGGGTTAAAGGTTGACGCAAAATTAAGAAATTATTTGAAATGCTTACCCAGGATTTTTTTTCATCCGTTATCCTCGAGAAATTCAGGTTCTTGCATTTCTATCCAGAACCAAAATACAAGAAGCCATGCAGAAATATTACCATCCAAAGTTTAGGTCTAATCTGAGATTTTATACAGAAGCGAAACGAAAACTGAACGGCACGATTTCGACATAACCGAAATGTTGTAGTGAATTTATGCGCAAGTTTTCGTCTGAGGATGACACACGCGCTTCCTTGTGATATTGAATTGATTAATGCATTATGACAATATACACAAAAATAAGATAAATAACCATTTCTGTACATAATTTCGTCCGGCACGTGTCAAGTATAACTTAAATTGCAATTGTGCATGACATAAACATGTATACTGTAAACCGTCAAACACCATGACGTCATCGTAGTATTACGTCTGTCATATTGTGGATGATTTGATGTAAGAAATCTGACGACAAAATTTTAGCCTTGTCCAAATTGAAAACATTTGCAGACGACAATTTCAGTCTGGCTCAAATGATGCAACTTTTCTTTGATAGGGGAGAAAACATTGCGGGAAAAGGAGAAAATGCTGGTTACCAGCATTTTCTCCTTTTCCCACAATGTTTTCAAAAGGCTTCTTTTCCAGGGGCGTCAAAAGGCGTCATTGTGCAGTAAAGGGTTAAATACTTTTCGGGAAAAAATCCTACACATGACAGTAAATTTCTAAAAACTTAGTGTATTTTGGTAAATTAATGTTATCATATCATAAAGAGAAATTCGTCGTCTTCATAAACTGTATGAGTTGAGGATGAACAAAATTTTAAGGTGCGATGGTTAACTTGAAAAGTTCAAGGCAGAATGATTCACTAGCCAACATGCATAAAGAAATGCGACAGAGGAAGTTATGAAATAACTTTTTTTATTATCTCCAAAAGACAACTTTGGTCCGTTTTGACGCCCACCTCTCTTTGAAAGCGTTGTAGCAAAGGGAAAAAAATTAATTGTTTCGAGCAATTTCTCATTTCATCACCTGCTTTCACATTGTATTATCCTTAATTCATGTTACACATCTCCAGTAAACGAGTTTTTTTTTTATCGGCGTAGCAGAATGTGCTGGCTTTTGAACTTCTTTTTGGCTCTGATGAAAAATGAATAAATAGAAATTTGTGATTGGTCAAATATGTAGACATGTTTATTCTAAGAGTCCCTGCCTACTTGCTGGAAAATTTACGCTATCTTTTTTTTTTAAGATGTTTCATGTTTCTTTTTCGAAATCGTGAGCTGAAAGTTTCGTATGAAATAAGCAAGTGCTTGTTTGAGATCAAAGTTCACTGACTTCACGGCGGAAATAAACATCTGTAATCTGTCTAATTTAATAAGACTGCGATGAAAAGACCCATTAGAGACTGCAGATAAACATTATTTTGTAAAGGGATAAAATCGCTCTTCGAATACACAAACAACTTAACATGCTGATTCAAATGTCTGTATTCACCAACCATTCTTAAGAACATTCTAAGCTTTACTTTTTAGACTTTCTATATATGAAAGTAACACAACTTCTGATTGGCTAAGCCAATCAGAAGTTGTGTTTCTTTCAAATTTAGAAAAATTCTGGAGAATAAGATTAAGAACATTCTTAAGAATGGTTTGTGAATACGGACCCTGGTCGTCATCTACTCGTACACCGGCTGCAAATGCAACTATAACTTGCTGAAGGGTTGTCCCCGAAGATGCCAATGGCAAACTTCTAGTATCTTTACAGAATACAGTGCAGATCAATATCAGACTGCATAGAAAGTGAAGTCTTAATCTGGATCTAAACTGCCCTGTATTTTGTCGGATATCATAGCCAAATCGACTTTGATTTTATTTTGAATAAAATACATTTGTGTGTGTGTGTGTTTTTTTTAATACACACATATATATATATATATATATATATATATTAGCATTTTAAGAAAATTATTTAAAAGAAAGCATTCAAACATGGCTTTTATTCTTTGTTAAAGTTTATATACGGTGTGAAACGAAAGTTGGTTGATTGATTTTTATTCAACTCTACACAACTCTTTCTTTCATAATGCTTGTATCTGTGTTCATAAAAAGAGGAGAGGGGAATCCTGACAGAACATGATCTTTCCAGTTCGCTTAGACAAACATTCAACTAAAACAGTCCGCGAGTTTGTTTGTCGGTGGGTATATTTGCGTCAGTATTTCTGTCTTTCTTATATTAATTGAAAAAGTAAGTGATAGAAAGTTACCTCGATCGCTCATTTTCGCTCCAACAAGAAAATGCTATTTTCTGTCGATTAAAAAGTAGTGATAAATATTCAGTGGCGCCTTTGTAGTGTTCTTATTAATACTTTGTCATTCGAAATTGTATGAGTGAATCATAGGTGATATTGTTACATAGTACCATTTTGGGGACATTTTATATAGATCTAGTGAAGCTGAAGAATACTTCAAAATAGATAGCTATACTATCCCCAATTAATAGTATCACTTAGAGTCTTCCTATTGTCTGCCCTTTATTAATCAAACGGTAAGATAATTACAGGTATCTCGGTACATTAAGGTCATAAATTAGAAGCAGTTTTTCACAAGGTGCAACCGGACCAATTACGGCCTTAATACACTTTTAACTCTTTACCAAACGACAAAATTTTAGACTGGTCTAAATTCAAAGCGTTTGCAGACGACAAAACAAATGTGACTCAAAAATTGAAATTTGTTCTGGGACGGATAGTTAACATTGTGGGAAAAGGAGAAAATGCTGGTTACCAACATTTTCTCCTTTTCCCACAATGTTTTCAAAAGATCTCTTTCTCAGGGTCGTTAAAACTTGGGATTGTGTGGTGAGGGTTAACCTTATAATTTCTGTTGAATGTTGTAATTAAAACAAAAAGGCATTCTTTAACCCTGTACCCTGTGCCCGGGAAAACGGCATTTGAAAATATTGTGGGAAAAGGAAAAATGGTGGTAAACACCATTTTCTCCTTTTTCCACAATGTTTTTTCTTTTACCTTTTCAGAGACGATTCCCTTCATTTTATTCACGTGTTTTTAGTAGTCTGTGATAATTCAAATTTTAATTAAATCTAAAACTTTGTCGTGTGGCAAAGGCTGGAGCGCAAAACACGGAAAATACATTTACAGAGGAGAAAAACAAAGTTTTCAAGGGCTCATGTACACCAACCTAGCCTGGGTTCCAGTCCGATCATTTGTTTCCTTTTATATATCCGGACGTTACTACTTTACTAACGTCTGAATACAAAAAAAAAACAAGGGAAAAAAAAAGATCGGACTAGACCCAAGGCTAACACCAACCATTTTGGTTGGTTATTTCCGTTTATTTATCGTCGCTACCGGTTGCCCATCTGAGCGACGCCCCCAGAAGACGGTTAATTGTTACGGGGGATAGTGCAAGGATACAGGTCGAAACTACTGAGAGCTTCGCCTGGTTCTTTAACGTGCTCGGCGTATAGCACCGTCACACGGGACCTCGGTTTAATGTCTCATCCGAAAGACTATTAGTAATTTTTAGTTGGCCAGCCGGGGATTCGAACCCACAACCTGTAGGACATTGTGTTCACGAGTCCTACGCTCTACCTACTGAGCTATATCGGCTGGTACCAACCATTTTAAGTTACATTCTTGGTCTTATTCTCCATTTAGAACGTAACGCAACTTCTGATTGGCCAAAGCAAATGGTTTTAGCCAATTAAAAGTTAAGTTACTTTCATTTTTTTTTTTTAAATTTTGGAGGATCAGACTGAGAATGTTCTTAAGAATGGTTGGTAAATACGGACCATGATCTGTAGGATAATTTTAGAGGAAAAAAAAACAGCTTCTTGCTTTTCTTTTGGATGTTTGGATGCATTAACTGACTTAGGAAGATTATTTGACGGTTTAACCCTTTGCCAAACGACAAATTTTGGACTGGTCCAAATTGAAAGAGTTTGCAGTCGACAATTTTAAATTTGATGAAAATGGCAGAAAGTTGTCAAAAAGGGTAGAAAACACTGTGGGAAAAGGAGAAATTGCTCGTTACGAGCAATTTCTCCTTTTCCCACAGTGTTTTCAAAAGACTTGTACTGCAGACACGTGAAAACCAGGGCTTGTTTGGGAAAGGGTTAACTGACTTAGGAAGATTATTTGACTGTTTAAAATTAGTCTGTTAGTAACTGGTTTATTGTTATGGAAAGGTTTGAGATGTTTACATATGACATCTCTGTATGTTTATTATCATATCTATTAACCCTTTTCCACACAATCACGTGGTTTTACGACCCTGAGGGAAAGAGCATTTGAAAATATCGTGGGACAAGGAGAAAATGCTGGTAAACAGCATTTTCTCCTTTTCCCCGCAATGTTTTCTGCTCTTTTTGGTACGAATCCCATTATTTGAGTATCATTCTATTTGTCGTCTGCAAATGCTTTGAATTTGGACCAATTTTGTCGCCTGGTAAAGTGTAAAATAAGGTTACGTATGAAAGTCATTCAGTAGTCATGCATATCAGCAATGATACAATACTATAGTGTGTGCATGAACCAGATTGGGACACACTTCCTAAACGACCTTTAACCTTTATCCTGCTAAAATACTTAAATGAAACTTTCAAGCCGGTGGTAAAATCCAAAATGGTGGCATTGCAAAGTTATGGGGGTCGGGGAAATATCTTGTTTTTGGATAGTGTAGATCCAAGATCAGGCTGCAGGTTCTGCGCAGTCTGATCTTAATCTACACTGTCAGCAAAAGGTCCGCGAGTCGTCTTCTGCAGACGACTTTCTCGTTTAGAGCAGATCACTTTGCGAAAAAAAAAAAACCATGGCAAAAAAAGGAAAACTATTCAAGCTTTTAAAACACCGTCTTCACATTGTACATGTACACGTAGGTACATGTATATATATTTTCAAGTATTAACCGACAAAGCGCCTTTTACAACTTAGTTGCCTTCGCAGCCAGTGTAGATCAAGATCAGACTGCACAAAATGTGCAGTCTGATCTTTGATCTTCACTGTCTGCTTTCCTAAATCACTATACACAAGAGAAACCATGATACTGCAACTATATGGGACTTATTTCAGGACTTAAAAAGCCTGTTGAGTTTATTCAGCGCTCTTAAGGTTAAATTGTGGTTTATGTTAATGATCCCTGAATTTCAGGAATGCTGGAAAAGACGTCTGCTGCACATTATTACCAGATGTAATTAGCAGTTATAACGTTATTTCGCAATTTCTTGGGCATGTCTCTGATATTCAGAAACTCATAAACTTAAGTGTTTCCCAAGCTGTCAACGACAGAGTCGCATGTGTACTGTAACGTATAAATCCTTTTCCAAAAATCGTCTGTTATTACGAGCCTAGGCAGGAAAAATTTTTAAGACAAATTGGGGGAAAAAAAGAAAAAAAAAAAATGCTTGTAGACAACTTTCTTTTTTTCTTTTTCCACAATATTTTCGACAGTTTTAATAACAACTTTCGTTTGAATCGCACCTGATTTGTCATCTGCTATTGTTTTCAACAAAGAAAGTTTTTGAGTTTTGTCGTCAGGTAACGGGGTACAGACATAATGGATCGAACAAAGGGGTCGCCATTGTTCAGACTATCAAACAACATCTCTGGCTAAATATTGGCTAATAATTCTGTATTAAGATGTCGGACCGTCAGCCAGTCTGCGATAAAATCACCAGCTATCAGTAACTTTTTATCAACCAAATCAGGTGGGAGATTAGAAAGTTTGGTTTTCGTGGATTGAGTGTAAAATCAGTTGTTAAAACTAGTAACTTTTGTTTTTCTACATTCTTTCTGTATACCCCAATGTTTTGATAATTTAAAAAAAATCCAAGTCTGGCTGTTTTTATAGGATTTCATATGAAGTTTGGCGTGGCTTTCTTGCTCCAAAAAAATATTTATCTTGTGAAGATTAACTCTTTACCAAAGGACAAAAAATTTAGGCTTGCTCAAACTGAACGCTCTGGGAGACGACTAGGTAAAAAAAAAAATGCGGGAAAAGGAAAAAATGCTGGTTACCAGTATTTCCTCCTTTACCCACAATGTTTTCAATAGGCCTTTTCTTTAAGGTCGTTGAAATCGGGATTGTGTGGTAAAGGTATTAAAGAATGTGCAAGGTGAATGTGGATCAAACGATTGGCACTCGTCTTTGAAAGGGTGCAGACATTGTTGGAAAATAAGAAAATGCTTGTTAACCAGAATTTCTTCATTTTTCCCACAATGGTTTCAAGATCCTTCTTCTTCAGGGTCGTTATTAAACCAGAAGATTGTTTGGTGAAGCGGTCAGGAAAAGAAATTTATCATTATTACAGTTAACCCTTAAGCTGCTAAGCGCGACTCACTGACCTTTTGCAGACATTGTGGATCAAGATCAAACTGCACAGAATGTACAGTCTGATCTTGGGTCTACATTGTCCGGGAAAGAGATATTTTTTCCACAAAATGTAAGTTTGAGATAACATTATTCGTTTTTTTTTTACCGGCTTGAAAGTTTTATTTAAATTATTTATCATGGTAAGGGTTAAAATAACCGATCAGTGCGCAACAAATATTTCACCGCTTATTGTATAGCGAAACAGAAAAAAAAAAAGAAAGAAGAATGACTGAAAAGAAAGAAAACCCAAGGGTTGTAAAGGAAACCAGATGGTAAAATGGTGCACCATGTTTTCGAAAGCCATTCCCTGCTGTGACTGTCAAATTACACATGCGTGTGATAATGGGTTTGGACAGTATTATGCAAAGTTTAATTTTCTCTTTTCAGTATGATTCAGTGTGACAAAAGAAGTAAATGATAAAATTAAATTTATCAAGACCGCCAGCTGCAAACTTGTCCCGGAAAGTAGAAGGACAAGACGGACAAAAACCAGTTTTAGCATTTGATCTATCAGCATCAACTTTTGCGTCTCTCTCTCTCTCTCTCTCTCTCTCTCTCTCTCTTAATATTCACAACGAAAGTTTTTACTTTAAGACAAGCTAAGTTAGACTAACTCAACTATACTACTACTATCTACAAAGATAACAAGAACAAAAAAAAAAACATCATCTACAATATAACGGTACTAATAATACTAATTATTATTATTAGCATTATTTTTATTATCATTATTATTATTATAATGTATGTCCGCTGTATGTCCATCCGTTCGGTCTTCTTGTCTGTCTCTGTCTATCTTGTCTGTCCGTCCATATGTTCGTCTGTATGCTTTCTGTTTAACCGGACATTTGTGAGTGCATGTTAATGTTTGTGAATATCAGGGTATATGTGTATATGTATGTGTAATTGTATGCATAATATACCTGCCTTTTTCTTTGTATGTTTTTTTTTTAATCATGTATTGTCTGTAATCTTCATTTATGGAGGAAATAAAGAATGAAACTATTATTATTATTATTATTATTATTATAAGCAGCAAAATAACAACAAAACTAATAATAGTAATAATATACCATAGCTGTCCTCAATGTACGAAACATCCGAATAAGGTCTCCAATCATATTCGAATAGAAACATTTTACTAAACTTCTTTCTTCCCGTCACAACGCTTTATTCCTGTATTCCTACAAAGCCCGTCTGCCCCACGACCATCTCATTTCCATCCCAGATCTAATATTTTACAAATCTCTATAACAGCACATGTTTATTTACTCTAGACGAAAACTTTGTAAACTCCTTACACAATCCCAATTTTTGGATTCGCAACCACTTGAATTTTCAATCTCTCTCATTAATAACATATTTCACGCCTGGCCGAGAAGAAAACATCTTTCCTCGCAACACGAAAACCTGTTTAAACGTTTAAAAATAAGCAACACGTGTTTTCCGCATTGTACACTATTTTGATTTTCTGAAAGACAGCATGTCACGTGACCAACCCAATACATTTCCGCTTCGTGTTTATTGCAGCCGGGAAGACAAAACAGACACGTGGTACATTAATGTTAATAAATATGCAATAGTAGGTTATATGTAGGATATTTAGGAACTTCGGTGTTCATGTTGGACAGCTTTAAGTCCAATCGAGGATGCATAATGCTCATCAGTTACCAAGACCATCTATCATAAACAAAAATGTTTTTATTTTTGTGTGTGATTTTTTGTTTAAAAATCTATTTCGACAAGTAAATTTCGTAAGCATTTGAAAACAACAAATTAAATATGGGTTCAATCAAGGCATTTTTCTATGAAAGGCAGAATTTGAATATATAAGATCCATTGAAAGTCCAGACAACAGTGTAAGAAAAGGAAAACACATGATAAAAAGCAGCAACTCTGCTTCACTAACGATATTTCAAAAGCCCTCTTTCCCGAGCTCGTACAAAACACGAGATCGTTTGATAAAGGGTTTTTTGCCAACGCGAGATTTCCTGATTTCATTCAGTTGTTCGTAGTGGTCAACTCCAACCGTCTGGCGCCGTTTTCCTTGAAAACAAAAGCGGCTTAAAAAACTATGAGAAAAGAAAAAGTATTCAGGAACAAAAGAAAAATATTCACCCAACCCTTACAAGTCATACCCGAGATTTTCACAGACCTAAGGAATAAAGGTTTCAAAAACGTTGTGGGGAAAGGAGAAAATGCTAATAACCAGCATTTTCTCTTTTTCCCACAATGTTTTCTACCTTTTCGGGAACAATGTTTTCTACCTTTTCGGGAGCAAAAGTAAAATATTTACCTAAACCTTTACAAATCATACCAAAGATTTTCACAAACCTGAGGTGGAAGACTTTTAAAAACATTGTCGAACAGGGAAAACACTCTGGTAGCCAAATTTAATACACAGTAAGGATAAAGGGATACTTTCCCCAGCTGAAATCATGAATTGAAACTAGGGCTAAGGAGCGAGGGTTTTCAAGGTTATCAATCCCTTTCAAAATTCCCGGGCCCCTCGGGGCATACTGCAGGTTTCAACAGGTATATGATTAAATCAATAATTAACTCTTTACCAAACGACAAATTCTTGGATTACACCAAATCCAAAGCACTTGCAGACGACAAATTGAATGTTGCTAAAATGATGATTTATGTGTTTGATAGGTTAGAAAACATTGTGGGAAAAGGAAAAAATGCTGGTAACCAGCATTTTCTCCTTTTCCCACACTGTTTTCAAAAAAACTTTTTTCAGCGTCGTTGTAACTCGGGATTGTGTGGTAAAGGGTTAAAAGTCATTATGTGCATCGATTATTTTTCGATAAAACGCCATAACGAATTTGATTACACTCTTTATTTCACGGTGTCCGCCTAGACAGTATAGTTACCTGAGATTTCAATAAAACCCTTTACCCTTTAACTCAAAAACAAAATTCTAGCCTTGTCCATTTTGAAAGCATTTGCCGTACAGGACTTGAGAACAGGAGGTCGTTGGTTCGATTCCCGGCTTGGCCAATTTCTTTCCGAGGATTGATGAAAGTCATTGCGACAGGATTCATTCCTCTCTCACCGCTGACCACTGTTTCGACGATGGTTATGTGGGAAAGCACCCAGTGGCTTGGAAAGAATATTGTGCGGAGTACTGGTAAAAGAAACTCCAGGGAAGCATGTATAGGTGCACTGGCCGCCGCGAAATACCTGAAATAATGTTGAAAACGGCGTTAAACACCATGCAATCAATCAATCTATTAAAGGTATTTGCAGACGGCAAGTTAAATGTGACTGAAAAGTTGAAATTTGTTTTGGGAAGGTTAGAAGACATTGTGGGAAAAGGAGAAAATGCTGGTTACCTGCTTTTTTCCCTTTTTTCTTCAGTGTTTTCTAAAGCTTCTTTTCAGGGTCGTTAAAAGTCGGGGTTGTGTTGTAAAGGGTTCACTCCATACCAAAAACCAAAATTCTGGACTTTTCAAAATTAAAATTATTTCCAGACGATAAATTCAATGTGATTAAAATAGTGAGAGTTGTCTTGAAATAGTAGAAAACATTGTGTGAAAAGGAGAAACTGCTGGTGACAAGCATTTTCTCCTTTTTCCAACGTTTTCAAGTTTCCTCTCTCAGGGTCCTTAAAACTTTGGATTATTTTGGAAAGGATTAACATTTGACCAAACAATCCCGTGTTTTAACGACCTTGAAGCCGTTTAGAAAAAAAAAAATCGTGGGAAAAGTAGAAAATGTTAGTTTCGGTTCACCATTTTCTCCCTTTTCTACAATATTTTCTACAATTTTAAACGACAGAAATCATTGTTTCAGCCTCATGTAATTTGCCGTCTACAAGTGCTTTCAATTTGGTGGAGTCTGAATTTTTGCCGTTAGGTAAAGAAGATGTTATTGTGGAGGGCAAATCTTGGCAATTAATGCCACAGAATCTCGTTCCTTCTCAAAATTAGGGCCTCCTATTACTTATACAAATTTTATCTCTCCTTCTTCCGCATGAAATGGAATGTAATGAAGAGAAAGAAAAAAATGCCCGGAAAGGCACAAGTTATATGAATACTTATGCATTCTTTATACTTTAACTTGTATGCATTTATTTACATATGTAATAAATATCATATTTACATGTACTAACCCTTTACCACATAATCCCGACTTTTAACGACCCTGAGAGAGAAGCCTTTTGAAAACGTTGTGGGAAAAGGAGAAAATGCTGGTAACCAGCATTTTCTCCTTTTTCCACCATGTTTTCTACCGTTCCCACAACAAATTTCAATTTTTCAGTCACATTTATTTTGTCGTCTGCAACTACTTTCAATTTGGACAAGTCTAAAATTTTGTCGTTTGGTAAAGGGTTAAACCACTCTTTACCACACAGTCTCGAGTTTTATCGACCCTCAGGATGAGAGCTTCTGAAAACGTTGTTGGAAAAGGAGAAACCAGCATTTTCTTCTTTTTCTACGATGTTTTCTACTCTATTAAATACAAACGCCTTAACCCTTAGCCTGCTATATAAAAAAATTGAAACTTTCAAGTCGATAGTATAGCTATTTCAAAGCGGTTTTTTCGAGGGGGGGGGGGGGGAATCTCCTTACTGGACAGTGTAGATCTGAGATCAGACTGCACGTTCTGAGCCGTCTGATCTTGATTTACAAAGTTCGCAAAAGGTCCTTGGGTCGCGCTTAGCAGCTTTAGGGTTAATAAAGGGCAACGTTGAAGTAGTCGTCTGCATTTTTTTTTTTTCAATTTGGACCAGTCTGAAAATTTGCCCTCCAGTAAAGAGTTAACATTTTCTGGATATCTTATCCTGTACCTTACCGTTGCAATATGGAGGAAGAAGGCTTTTGAAAACATTGTGGTCACCAGCTTTTTTCTCCTTTTCACGCAGTGTTTTCTACTCTACCGAAGACAAATCCCGTCATTCGAGCTACATTTGATTTGTTGTCTGTTAATACATTAAGGATGAAAAGGTCTAAACTGTTTTTGACATCTAGTAAAGAGTTCAAAATGTTATAAAAGTATTATAAGGATTTAGTTTGCATTCTGGCATGCTTTTCATTTCACCCGAAGAAAATGTTTGGTTGGTGTTTTACGACATGTTCAACATTTTTCAGTTATATGACGGCGGCCAGTGCACCTATCCCTAACTGTTTTTTCTGGAGCTTCTCCTACTAGTACTTTGCACAATATTCTTCCCAAGCCACTTGCTGCTTTCCTACATAGCCATCGTCGAAACAATGATCAGCGGTGAGAGAAAAATGAATCCTGTCGCAAAGACTACCATCAGTCCTCGGAAAGAGATTGGCCAAGCCGAGGATTCGAGCCAGCAATCCCTTAGTTTCAAGTTCTGTACGCTACCGACTGCGCTATCGGGATAGGCAGAAGAAAATGAGCCATGCTCTGTGCAAAGGGGCCTCAATGCCTCAGTAAAAAGTTTTTGACACAGGTCGGCTTTGTGCACTCCGCACAGGCTGATCTGGATCGAACCTTTTTTGCTATTGGTCAATTTTATGCATGCCGAAGGACCATTCTACGTCATGATAGATAGACAGATAGATAGATAGATAGATAGATAGACAGACAGACAGATAGATAGATAGACAGATAGACAGATAGATAGATAGACAGACAGATAGATAGATAGATAGATAGATAGATAGATAGATAGACAGACAGATAGATAGACAGATAGATAGATAGATAGATAGATAGATAGATAGATAGATAGATTCTTTATTGACAAGTACAATGTACATGGTCACAAACGTCACAAAACATATATACATGTAATACAATATCAAGGTCATTTTAAACTAACCATGAAATATGAATGTATCTGATAAGTATATAAGTAAAAATAATAGTTTCTGGAAATCTTGAAAGGGGAAGGAAGAAGAAGAAAAGAAGGCTGTTATTTCAATAAAAGGAGGATTGTAGTTTCCCAGAGGTGTAAATGAACTAACGTTCAACTGCATTCTCTGTGTGAAAAAAATTTGTTCTCTCTATTAATGCTAGCTTTAAGTATAACGCTAAATTAAGTAACTCACATTTTTTGTTAGAATTCAATAGTTCGACCAATTTAATCATATTTGGTCGTGTAATATATTTTTTTTTTCAAATACTTTTTACGAAAAAAGTCATAGTGCGGACATTTCAAAATAAAGTGATATTCATCCTCTATTTCTCCTACGTTACATACTCTGCAAATTCTCTCATTTCTTGGAATTCTAGTTCGGCTAAATCGATCAGTCTGACTTCGCAACGAGTGCGAAGATGTTCTGATTCTGCAGACATATATTCTTAATTGGTCATGATTCAGTCGATTGTTACACAAAATGGATTTTATGGATCTATAATTATAGGACAACTTGTTTGGTCTAATGCATCACGGAGATGCATTAAGCCACCTTTTTCGAGAGCCTTGCTCAAATGTTATACAACGATGAAAAGAAACCACGCCATTCGTAGAATATTTTACTCTTTTACCAAGCGACAAAACCTAAGACTTTTAGATTCTGCAGGCTCGCATGCTTTCATCGCGGAATTCGAGCTTTACCTTTAGTAGAATAAAATATATGAGTCATGCTCTGTGAAAAGGGGGCTTAATGCGTCTCCGTGATGCATTGTACAAACGAAGCCATCACATAATGACGGATCCATAACAGCCACTTTTTTTCAACAACCGACTTAATCATGATGTAGACTGGTCCTTGGACATACAGAAAATAGACCAATAGCGAAAAGTTTCGGCCCAGGTCAGCCTGCGCGGACTGCGCAGGCTGACCTGGGTCGATACTGTTCGCAGATGCATTAAGCCCCCTTTTTAAAGAGCACGGCTCATATCAAAGGGATTAAAAGTATTGCTGGAACTATATACAGAATAGTATAGTACATGCATATACATGTACATGTATCAATTTTGAATCAAACGACACAAGTTTGGACTAGTCCATATTGAAAGCATTTGCAAACGAAAATCAAGTACGGCCGAAACGATAGGACTTGTCTTTGAAAGCGTGGAAAATATCGTAGTTGACAGACTTCTTCAGTGCCTTAGAATGCTCTCAAATGCCCTCTTTTTGTGCCCAACAGCGTTTTCTTCCAAGAGACATTTTATCCAACAGTCATTTCAACGAACAGAAGTTTTGTCCAATAGTCATTTTGTATATCAGACATTTCGTTTAACAATTATCTTCCGCTACGTGGCAAATATATACCTATCTAATATGGGCATTCTGGGTACAGAACCGGACTACTTTTCAAGGTGGCAACCAATGCAGCGAATTTCAAAATAAAACATCCTTTACTCACTAAAACCGATCTTGTTCGATTCATCCAGCCATTGTTAGCTAGCATATAACCTATGCACCACCATTTATAAACATAGCCCCTATATGCTTGGGCAAAAGTCCTGGTATAAGCCCAGCAAGCTGAGGACGTTATTTTTGTTGTCACTCTGTTGTACAAATCCCGGTTTTCCCCAATGTCTATATTTAGAAACTGTCTACAGAAATTTGCAGTAAAATTATTTTCCCCTTTTGAAATAATTATAGTTTTAAGAAATTTGTAGCGAAAAACTGGCCTGATTTTTCAAGAGACCTATTATTTGTAACCATTTTCCGCTTGCTATTTTTAGCTTCAAGTTACGCACCGCGCATTAATATTTATCCTGTATAGGATAGATTAGCGTCATAGCAGACAGGTCTCATCTTCGACGAATATTAACATGCCTAGACAACGGTCGTTCAACAGACATGCTGTCAAACAGATATTGCCTATAGCAACCGTTTCGTCCAAACAAGCAATTAGACGGACCTTCCGACTAGGTCTCAAAGACTTTTTGTTCACAAATGTTTCGCACAACAAACTATTTGTCCAACATACATTTTGTGAAACAAAATTATTGTCCCAAAAAACATTTAGTCCGACTTAGCAATGTCGTCTACGGGACTTTTCCATCTTCGCAAGCCAAGGATACTAACTCCACTTTGTTCGTTACGTACTACCTTAGTATCCTTGGCTTGTGAAGATGGGACTTTTCGTGCTACAATCATTTCGCCAAAAAGACTTTTCGTCAAGAGTCATTTTGTCCATTGCACATTTTGCCCATAAACATTTTGTTTCAAGGGTATGTCGTTAAATGAATATAAACCAACTTTCCTGAAACACTGGTTGGCCTTCTTTCGTAACTTTAATGACCGCCTCATTTCGTTGCAGAGAGGCAGAGAGAGACAGAGAGAGAGACAGAGAGAGAGACACGGAGAGAGAGAGAGAGAGAAAGAAAGAAAGAAGGAAAGAGAGAGAGAGAGAGAGGGGGAGAGAGAGAGATGTATTGTGAGATCACTATAAAGTTTCTATTTGACATACTGTTATAGACTAAATTTGTGTGTGTGTGTGTGGGGGGGGGGGGGGTGTCATGTGCTTCGCCTTCCTTTTGTAGTTGTTTCACTATTTACAAAAACTGAAATACGATAGTGTTTGAATTAACCACCTGTCTGTTTGTTATTTTCTTTATAATCACATGTAAGGTACTTGATTTGTACAAATACACAAACAAATTAAAACCCCGAAGCATAACAAAATTGATGACAAAAACATGTTTACCTGTTGCATTTCAATGCCCTGAGGCAAATCGAAAAAATAACTCTTTACCTGATTACCGTCCTAGACTCATCCATACTGAAAATACACGGGTCATACACTGTGAAAAGGGGGTTGAATGCATTGGCAAAAAGTATCGACACATGCTAGCCTGCGCAGCCCGCGCAGGCTGACATGGGTCGAGACTTTTTGCTACGTGTAAATTTTATACATGCCCAAGGACGATTCTACCTCATGCTCCGGCCGTTTCTTGGACAACACTGCTTTTATGGATCAATAATTATGTGATGATTTGCTTGGTTTAAAGCATCGCGGAGATGCATTAAACCCCCTTTTGCCAAAGTGTCGCTCACATGTATTTGTAAACAAAAAATAAAATGTGGGTTATGTATTGATATTTGTATTTGAAAGAGCAGAAAACATTGTATGTAAGGAAGAAACTGGTAAAAACCGGGGTCGTGAAAGGCGAGTTTGTTCAGTTATAAAGGGTTGAGATAGATCCGGATGTGGGCGGATTATTTTTTAAAACCGTTTACCTAACGACCCCGCCTTGTTTTGAGTAGCATAAAAATATCAGATGAAACTATCATTTTCTCCCTTTTAAATAATGTTTTCGACCCTTCCAAAGACAAATCCCGTCATCATAGCCATTTTAAACACCTCGAAGTTATCAGGGATCCTGCTTGGCTAAGTGGTGAGGATGTAATAGTCAAAACCTGTAAGCCCCGGGCTCTATCCCCACTCGAAACTCTTGGCTTTTTCTTATTAACGTCCTGGGACAAGAAACTTCAGAGCCCTACCCACTCATGAAACCCAGGATAAGCATCAATAAGTGAGCTGTCACCGTGACATAACTGAAAATAATGTAGAAAGCGTCCTAGAACACCATTCGTTTTATCAATAAGGCAGTCGGTGTGTCGGTCGGTCGATCGGTGGGTCGGTCGATCGGTGGGTTGGTCGGTTGGTCAGCGTGCGAGCCAGCCTGTCAGTCGGTCGGCCGGTCGGTGCGTCAAAAGTAATTTCTCTCTCACCGCTGATCATTGTTTCGATGGTGGTTATATGGGAAAGCAGCCATGGGTTTGGGGAAAATATTCTGCGAAGTAGTTTTAGAAGAGCCTCCAAGGAAGCATGCGGATAGGTGCACTGACCACCGCAATATAACGGAAATAAAGTTGAAAGCGGCGTATAACACCATACAAAGCATGAAACTCATTAAGGAATAGAGGTGAAGACTGAAATACTAATGTGGGGCTAGCAATTTTTGTTTAACCTTTACCACACACCCACAGTTTTAACAACCTTTAGGAAAAAAACAAACTTTTTAAAATAATGTTTTCTACCCTATGAAAGACAAATTCCATCCTTTGAGACACATTTAAATGTTTCGATGCAAATGCATTGAACTTCAACAAGTTTACATTGTTGTTCTTTAATAAAGAGTTGACAAGGATCAAGAGATTTCACTTTCAGGGGAATTTTATTTAAAAATCATTTAAAAAAAAATCGTCAAATACCGGTAAATTTACCGTGCGACGGAAATGCGTGAGTTTCTTTTAAACACTTAACTCTTTACCAGACGACAAAGTTTTAATCTCGTCCAAATTGAAAGCAGTTGCAGACATTCAAATTTGGCTAAATTGATGGGATTTGTCTATTTGATAGAAAACATATTCTAGTAACCAACATTTTCTTCTTTTCCCACAATGTTTTCAAAAGCATTTTCACCAAAGTCATTAAAACACGGTACTGTAATTGCCTAGCCTGCTCTCCATGCGTTTGTGGACAATGTAGGTCAAGATCGAACTGTACGGAAAACACAGTCTTATCTTTGATCACCAATGTCCGGTGTTTTCGTGAGGCATTCTGGACAACATAGATCAACGTGTGGCCAGATCTTCTCTCATAATGAAATCTATTTATTTCATTTAGATGTATCTCTAAGACTTGTCATTCATATATTTACGCAAGAAAAATAAATCTCTCTCTGTACCAAATTCTATCAAACACCTTCAAGTCAGTATAGTTTATTTCAAACGCTGTCAATTTAAACTCTTTACCAAACGACAAAATTTTTGACTTGTCCAAATTCAAAGCATTTGCAGACGACAATTCAAATGTGGCTCAGATATTGGAAGTTGTCTTTGATATGGTAGAAAACATTGTAGAAAAAGGTGAAAATGCTGGTTACCAGCATTTTCTCCTTTTCCCACAATGTTTTCAAAAGGCTTCTTTCTTAGCGTCGTTAAAAGTCGGTATTGTGTGGTAAAGGGTTAAAATAAATCGATATTGGTCACATGTAAAACCACATACTGACAAAATCTAATTCCTTTAATGAATAAATGAATAGTTAATTATTGACTAAAACACTTAAACATTCAATGATTTACAAATTACATGTATATATGCTGAACATGACAGCGATACAAGTCTCTCTCTCTCTCTCTCTCTCTCTCTCTCTGTGAAGAACGCACACTCTGATCTTGAAACTGCGCTGTCCGTTACTATCCTGGCCCAAACAATATCGCAATGTTCGACTAATTTAAATCGATCGAATTGAAGATGGAAAAACGGTTAATTTGAAGTTAGACAGTTCCCCCCTAAATGAATACTAGCATACACAGGCTGTATGGAAGAAAGAAAGCGGTCCGATGCCCATTTTCAATGTGTGCAAGTAGCATAAGTTATTTGGTGCTAGTGAAACAATTTTCCGTCTTAAAGGGGGGTAAATAAGGCAACTAATACTATCTTGTTTAGAGTTACTTCCCTTTGGAATTCCCTCGCAATTTAAGTTGCACGAAATTTTCCAGTCAAAAGCAAATTATTGATACCGGAAAGTTTTTATTACTTGTAAAATCTAACAGTATTGCATAGAGTAAATTCAAGATAAAAATTGCATGTTCTGTTCAGTCTGATCTTGATTTGTACAGTCTGCAAAATTACCTTGAATCGTGCGTAGAAGCCAAGAGTTTAGTTTGCAGACGCTTTAGTTTAAACATACTTATTTTACACCGATTGAGAAACAAGTTCTTACAACTTATATTAATCTCTCTCTATTCCGCTTCCTGTAAACCTACACCAGTACTCGCGCCGAATGTGTGGGCCAATGAACAGTTCCAAAGTTGACATCCGCTCCCGGGTATCGAACTCAGGACCTTTTGATTACGAGGCCGACGCTCTACCTCACAACAACGGACACCACAAGCAGACGCTTTACTTTCTTATTACAGGGTTCTGACCTGTGCTAAGCATAAATCGTTGATGTTATGCACACTTCCTTTTTTTTTTAACCTCAATTTGTAATCCAAAGTTTCAAGAATAATAAGATTTTCACATATTGCTATATTGATATAAGCCATGCTGTGGCAAAAGGGGGCTTAATGTATCTCATTAATGCATGATACCAATCAAGCCATCACATAATTATGGATCCATAATAACCACTTTTTTCAACATGTGACTGGATCATGAGGAGGAGTGGTTCTTTGGCATACAGAAAGTTGACCAATAGCGAAAGGTTTCGGCCCAGGTCAGCCTGCGCGGACTGCGCAGGCTGACCTGGGTCGATACTTTTCGCATATGCATTAAGCCCCCTTTTCACGGAGCATGGCTCATATATTGATACGATATTAACTGCTATCATTCCTTCTGCAAATCGTGCACCAATTACTGAATGTGTTCGGAATATCCCGCACGAGTCCCTTGAGCGACTTCTCTCGGCATATCATGTAAACGACCTTAAAAAGGCATTAAGCCAGATTTTGTTTAGCGAGTTTCTTTTCTTTAGAGTTTTTATTCGCGTAAAAAAGATGGCTTTAAAATTAAGACATGGATAGAAATACCCAGTATTTGTAGAAAAGACGACGGATTGCCGATGTTTTTTTTTTTTCTTCTTCTTTTGTTTTCTGTGCTTTTGTTGTAAAATTTCCGGAAGTACCTGTAGAACTTTTATTGCAGCTATTATTGCACAACAAGGAGTAAATACATTTTCAACATGCTGAATTAACTCTTTACCAGACGACAAAATTTTAGCCTTGTCCAAACTGAAAGCATTTGCAGACGACAATTTCACTGTGGCTCAAATAGTGCAATTTTCCTTTGACTGGACAGAAAACATTGTGAGAAAAGGAGAAAATGCTGGTTACCAGCATTTTCTCCTTTTCCCACAATGTTTTCAAAAGGCTTGTTTCCCAGGGGCGTTAAAGGCATCATTGTGCGGTAAAGGGTTAAGAGGTGGCCATATAGGTCAGTTGTTTGGGATTTTGGAAATAAAGGATTCGAGTCTTACTGGAGTTTCTCTCTCTCTCTCTCTTTTTTACGCATTTCTTTTATTTTTCCCCAACTAAGGATAAAAAGTCACGTCCTTATCATTTTCTTTTTTTTACAAAATATCAACTTTCTCCCCCTGAAATAGTTTGGGACAAATCTCGCTCTGTGGCCCTTTAACGACTGACAACCATTCACGAAAGATGCAGAGAAAAGCTGATGGGCTAAGTCAAATATTACGCTGACGGATACCCAATTCAATTACAATGTACACGTATACTTTTAAAAGTTTATACTTTCACTTTTATTTTTTGTGATAATGAATTACACGAAAGTATACATATCAAAGTTGATAAGATAAAAAAAATAAAAATAGATCTATACAATAGTTATACAAGAGCGGCAAATTGTCGCAAGATACGCCCGTCTTACCCCAAGTTGTAAAGTTGGGGCATAATAATGATAAAGGGGAGGTATAGAAAAATAGTAGTGCAGAATATTTTTTTTACTGTTGATTGAAGATAATGGCAGTGTATTTGTGTTGACGGAACTCTTGTTTATTATTGTATTACTATTAACTCTTTACCACACAGCAAAAGTTTGGACTAGTCCAAATTGAAATCATTTGCAGTTGACAAACTAAATGTAACTCAAAAATTGAAATTTGGTTTGGAAAGGGTAGAAAACATTGTGGGAAAAGGAGAAAATGCTGGTGCATAAAAAATAAGCAATTTATATTTCATGTGCACTGCACTACCCCTTGATGAGATGTATCCAGCCCTAAAATTTCATAACCCGAGGTAGTATAGTTTGAGAGATATGCATCATACAAAATTCAAGTTCGAAAAAAAAACAAGAAAGGGCAATAACTGAAAAATTAAGCAAGCAAGAGTTGAAATTTATATGCACAGCACTTCCCGTTGATGGAACGTATCCACGCATGAAATTTCATATCCTTAGCTAGTATAGTTCTGAAGATATGCACTGGACAAAATTAAAGTTTCAAAATAAAGAAAGAGCAATAAGTCAAAAATTAAGCAAGAGTTATGGTTCATGTGCACTGCACTCCCAGTTGATGAGATCTATCTACGCATGAAATTTCATAGCCATAGGTAGTATAGTTTTGGAGATATGCTCGAGACAAAATTCAAGTATGAAAATAAGTCAAAAATTAAGGAAGGAAGAGTTATGATTCCTGTGCACTGCACTCCCCCTTAATGAGATGTATGCAGACATGAAATTTCATAACCCTAGGTAGTATAGTTTTGGAGATATTCACCGGAGAAAATGCAAGTATGAAAAAGAAGAAAGGGCAATAACTGAAAAATTGAGGAAGCAAGAGTTATGATTCCTGTGCACTGCACTCCCCCTTAATGAGATGTATGAAGACATGAAATTTCATAACCCTAGGTAGTATAGTATTGGAGATATTCACCGGACAAAATTCAAGTATGAAAAACAAGAAAGGGCAATAACTGAAAAATTAAGGAAGCAAGAGTTATGATTCCTGTGCACTGCACTCCCCCTTGATGAGATCTATCCATGCATGAAATTTCATAACCGTAGGTAGTATAGTTTTGGAGATATGCTCCGGACAAAGAACTGGACGCCGCCCGCCCGCCAGCCACGGGTGATCCCATAATACGTCCCGTCTTCGACGGGCGTATAATAAAAGTGAGTATAACAAGTTAGAAGTAAAAAATAATTTATGCCAATCGCCATTTTGTACTAGAAATGCAGTCATGCAAATTGTTTGTTGCCCGAAATATTGCACTTTTAAGAATAGCCAGCACAGCCTCGATATCACAGCTGTCTTCTTCCGCCTTCTTGAACTGTAGTGTCACGTGACCGTGCTCATTTTGCCTGCAAGGAAAAACATGGGCAATCTAGACATAAATCGATGAAGTCCTACTAAAACCAATGTGAAATGCATGTTTACTAAAGGTCACTATGAGTTGCATGGGCACCTCTATGTTGGAAAAAGTAGACTTAAAGTAGAATCTCAGAATTTATGATTCCAGAGGGACCTGGGTAATCCATTATGACGTGATTATGAAATAGCCGAGCCACGCTCTGTCAAAAGGGGGCTTAATGCATCTCTGTGATGTATGATACTAATCAAGCCATCACATAATCATGGATCCAAATAGTCACTTTTTTGAACAACCGACTGAATCATGAGGTGGACTGGTCCTTTGGCATACAGAAAATTGACCAATAGCGAAAAGTTTCGGCCCAGGTCAGCCTCCGCGGACTGCACAGGCTGACCTGAGTCGATACTATTCGCAACCCTTTACCAGACGACAAAATTTTAGCCTTGTCCAAATTGAAAGCATTTGCAGACGACAATTTCAATGTGGCTCAGATGGTGCAATTTTTCTTTGATAGGGTAGAAAACATTGTGGGAAAAGGAGAAAATGCTGGTTACCAGCATTTTCTCCTTTTCCCACAATGTTTTCAAAAGGCTTCTTTCTCAGAGTCGTTAAAAGGCGTCATTGCGCGGTAAGGGGTTAAGCCCTTTTTTCACAGGGCATGTCTCATATATATTGGAAACTTTCAAGTTGTATACTGTACTATTTGTCCAGATAGTTTATTTGTTCGACAACGAGAAAAATGTTAAAACTGACAAAAAAAAAAAAAAAAAATGTACAGAGGCAGTTACTCCAGTAAAGACATGAACTATCTAGTATCAAATTCTTGAATACAACTGATGCCATTTTTATGTTTTGAAATTACAGTATAAGGGGGATAAAATGGGGTTTACTGCATCTCCGTGATGTATGATACAAAACAAATCGTTACATCACTATGGATCCATATAATTCATTTTATCTAACAGTCGACAGAATCTGGTGGTACAATGGTCCTATGACATGCATAAAATTGACCAATAGCAAAAAGCTTCAGCCAGATGCATCAAGCCCCCTTTACACAGAGCATGGTTCAATATATAAAACGAGCTTACGAAGTTGTTTCTATAACAAGGCAGGTCGTTTTCCTCTCCATTTCTATTCTAAACTGTCCGATAGTGGTAAGCGGTATGGACACCGATTCTCGGCTCTCTTGACCAGAGAAGGGCTCAACCGGCGTCATTCTACTGTCGTCTGTGCTGCATTTGTATAGAAGTCGTAAACTGACGCCGACTACAGATATTCGAATGTCGTAAACACCACCCGGCAATTTTAGCTTGTCAGAGTCCTCGTTAGGAAGTAGCTGAAGTTTGTTGGGACCTGTTAATTTCGGGGAAAAACACAGAAAAAGTGAGAGATGTTTTTGGATAAAGTATGATCCAGATTTATGAAGATGCAAAAGTTCCGATGAGTCAAACACTTGCTTTGACAAGCTATCAGACAAAATGCGGTACCGACAGCCTTGTATGATCACCAGGGAAAAAAGTCGATATCGATATACTCCCCGGGAGTGAAGTGGTACCGCTGAAGAGTATTCGGCGAAGGGAGATAATTCCCGAAGAGAGCTATAGAATCTGATATAAGATGGCATTTGAGATAAAATGTTATTAAACGAGTCTTAAAAGTTATTAAGCCAGCTTCTAGCGAGCTTGAAAACATTTTCGTGGACAATTTTGATAGAATTTTTCTCACAAGCCAACTAATATCAGATTTTTTTTCACATAACAAATTTTACTAAATGAATAAAACTCTATTCACTTTTCTGAAAGAAGTATAATACATGTATGTACTCAGAAATGACGTCACACAATGCTTATCTCGAAAGTGCGTAAGATAAGAAAATTCGTAATGCGCATAGTAAACTGAAAACAGGCAAGGCTATGTAATAAAACTGTTTACAAAAGGAAGACTATCTATATTTGAAACCTAAAGATCCCACAAACATATGCATCTGACCTCCTTGTACATATACATGTAGATACAGAGAATTATAAATACAAACACCTGAACAAAAATTCTTGGGATGGTAATACAGCACTGTAATAGATATGCTGTTAGAGACCTTCCCCGTTTTTATTCGTTTACAAATAGGGAAGGAAACTTTGTACACAACCGTAAGCACGCGTTCAGTGTCGGGAAAGAAACCCACTGCTTTTAGTAGTCCAGCTGTTTGATTTAACCACAGGCCTTTAAAGCTCCATTGTTTTATCAATAAAATTTTCCTTGGTTGATCATCGAGCACGTATATAAGGACATTTGTGCATCGCCTGTATATATAACGGAATACTGAAATTGTCACTAACACCGTTACTATATATAGCACACTGGCGACTGCCTCTATGTTGGACATAATAAGGCAAGGCCTGCAATGAAATCGAAGAAAAGTTTACCCCTATCCTATTTCAGAGATAATGTTTAACCAAAAACGGAAAAATCGTCTTAGTTATCGATAAACTGGTCCCCGTTGTAAATACGTATTACAACTGGTACAAGTAGCTATTGTGTCTTTGCTTTATATTTGGTTATATGTAAATCACAGAATAACCAATCAGAACATCTTACACATTTCCAGTAGGTAACATGGCGATTTTTGTGGACAATATGAAATTGGTAATCGGAACTAAAAGATTATAAGCAGAAATAAACATTAAAAGGTAATACCAAAAATACAATTCACTTATTCGTGAGGTCAAAAATATCGGAAAATCTACCGTTCAGGAAAAGAGAGTGACCTCCCCTGAATCTCTATTAGTCTCGCAACATCGCTGTTCTAAAACTAGACGGGCAGAATTCTGCCTGTTTTTAGTAGCCTATACTGATCCCTATACACTTTGGTGTATCAGGGGATGTAAACAATCTAAGTTACCGATGCAGATGGCTTCACAAATGATTTTTCTTGTGGAGCCCGACCTTCGAAAGTTTCAAACGGCTCTTACGATGCACCGATGTCCTCATATAAGTGTTCGATGATCGACCATGCAAGGAAAATTTTAGTGATTGGTGATAAACCAATAAAGCTTCAAAGGCTTGTGGTATATATCTATACATGTACTCATATTTGTACTCGTTACAACTACAAACCGTATTCAGATCTGTCCGATTCTGAATCTAAAGAACTTTCTAAATTCAAAGGAAGGTAGTTTTCTTTTTTACTGACTAGGATTCAGCCAATCAGAAACTGCGTTTCTTTCTAAAACTAACATTTTTTTTTCTTATTCATGTAGTTCAATATATCTGTGCCTGCGAATACTATAACAATGACGCTTTCCAGCTCGTTCTTCAGATCCCAACCATCACTTCATTGACCGTTAAATATAGATATCTATAAATTTTATTTCTTAAATATGGAAAAATCTTTAACCAAACTGTATGGGAGATAATAGTAAAAATACCTTCATCTGGTTCTACAAGAACATCTGGCCAAAACAGTTTCCGAAGAGTCCATATCCAATCACGACTTTCTAGTTCAGTACTTCCGGACATGATAACTAATGGCTTGCTGCCGGAAATAACTTCGAACGCATGTGCATGCGTTTTTGAACCACATAAAGTTACGTCTGTAATATCTTCCAAAGGGTATACATCCCTAAGACTGTGGTCTTTCTGACTGTATATGCGTAGTTCTGGTGGTCCGTCATCGGTCACCACGAGTTCGACCAAGCTTAATTTCCATGGCTAAAACAGATAGAAACCGTTTTACAGAAAACGTTCAAGATATGGTTGAGAGCTGACACAAATTAGACTTAAATGCATTATTTTTATTTACTCTCGTGGTTGATAAGATGACACCTAAACCTCAGTAAATAAAACGTGTGTACAATGTATATTATACTCGTATATATACATCGTATATACTGTGCGTGTACATGTATATAATAGTGTATTATAACAATGATTAACTGGTTTGACGACGAATTCTATGCCGGTCCATTATTTGCAGACTATAACTTTCTTTGTGCTCCAATGATATTATTTGTCTATCTAAAGAGTATAAAATATTGTTGGAGACTGCTGGTTACCAGCATTATCTCCCTTTCCAACAGTGTTTCCTAAAATCTTCTTCAAGGTCAGGCTCGTGAGGTATAGAGATGGGCATATAAATCGTGATAATGACATCAGTAGCAAAGTGATTGCTAATGACAATATCTCTGATTATGATAATCAAAATGACGATAACAATGACAAAGCCCTTACTAGTTTTCTTAATACATGTAGCAATATTACGTTAAAGAGAGGATTTTATGAGTAATTTTATATTCGAACAAAGAAAATACATGTAATGGATTTTCATCTGAAAAGTACATGCCAAGGCCGTACACGTACATGTATATGAGCCATGCTCTGTGAAAAGACATCTGCCAAAAGCATCGATCCAGGTCAGCCTGCCCAGTCCGTGCAGACTGACCTTTGTCGAAGCTTTTTTGCTTTTGGTCAATTTTCTGCGTGTCCAAGGACGATTCTACCACAGGCTTCAGTTGGTTTATGGACACAATGGAATTTAAAGATCCATAGCTATGTGATCAATTGCTTTGTAGCCCAGTAGTCCAGTCGGATTTAATGTATCACTGAGACGCATATCTGGAGCCTCATTTGCTCATATCTATTGTTGAAATAAGGTACCAGCTCAGGACTAAACGAGACTCAGTGACAGTATTAACTTACTTGGAACCGCAGCCCACGCAGAAATGCATTGGGCGGTAGTTTGATATCTAAGGTTCCGGTCTTCAGTACATCTTGTCCGACCATTGCCTCATCCGGATTTTAGTGACTATACAGTACGGTTTGCTCGAACTAAAAGGTAAATATTGAAACATTCATGACACGAACAGTTTTCAAGTTGAAGTATTTGACAGTCTTTTCATACAGGGAAAACTATGACCCATGCTCTGTGAGAAGGGGGCTTAATGCATCTGCGAAAAGTATCGACCCAGGTCAGCTTGCGCGGACTGCGCAGGCTGGCCTGGATCGAAACTTATCGCTACTGGTCAATTTTCTATATGTCCAAGGACCATCTACCGCATGATTAAGTCGATTGTTAAAAAAAAGTGGCTATTATGATCAATAATTATATGATGGCTTGAATGCTATTATGGATCAAAGAGCCCCTTTTTGCCAGAGCATGGCTCCTATCTATTTAGCAAATTATTAATTTCCTTAAGAAACAACTTTTAACCATTGAAAAGATTTTGAAAATATTTATCTCTGTTTAATAGCAATTATCAAAATGAATGTTTGATACATAACTATATGACAAATCAATCTGCTCGTTATGACTTCACTTTTTTTCTTTTGCTACATTGTTTTCAAATGAACTTTGCTGCAGGAGTCAAAAGGCCGCCTGCAGTAGGCAATTACGTCAGTCAAGACCTAGTGAAGATAACATTAATTCTCCAGTCTATTATCCGAGCCTGGCAGTCCGGTCGGCACCGTGCAGGGCTTTTCATGCAAGGGTTGTGAGTTATAATTCCAGCTCTTTTCGAATCATTGCGAAAGTCAAAGCATCAGGATTCATTAATCTCTCACCGCTGAACATTGTTTCAAACATATTTATGAGGGAAAGCAGCCAGCGGCTCGGAGATAGTGTTGTGCAAAGAAAGTAGGCCTACTCGTAAAAAGAAAAAAAAAAAAGACTGCTGGAGTGCATGGATAGGTTCACTGGTCGTCGTGATATGACTATAAAAACGTTGAAAATACCGTTAAAAAGCGAGAGTCAGTCGACAAAAGCTATCTTTGGAGAAGAAAACCTCTCTAGTCAACATTATCTGCCGCTAGATGGCATTCTACAAATACACATCTATCTAATTTGGGCATCCTGGGTACAGTAGCGGAGTAATTTTTCAAAACGACAACTATGACTGAATTTCAAATGAAATAAACGTTTACTCGATAAAACGCTACCTGGTGCCATTCATTCAGCTACGATCGGCTAGCATGTAACCTATGCACCGACCATTTATTAAAACAGCCCCTACATGCTTTGGTAATGGCTAGCTGCTTCGATATAAGCCCTACTTTTCCCAGGTATACGGGGGATGGGTGATGCGTTATAGCAGACAGGTCGAATCTTCGAAGAATATGACATGCGCAGACAACGCTCTAGTTAAACTGGTACCCGTTGTATCTCCCGTAGCCGTCCAATAGATACGTCCGTTGATACGAAGATCGATAACAGGCTGCCAGTTTACGCTCTAGTCTACTTTCATGTTTCGCTTGAATAAGAATATCGACCGATTTTATCCCATGTTCAGTGTCGGGACATGTTTGACTTTTCTTTCTGTGTACATCTGCCACCCTTCTGATCTCTGTCAGGGCTCCTTTAACCCCTTACCACAAGATCCCGAGTTTTAACGACCTTGACAGAAATGACTTTTTAACGCATGGTGGGAAAAGAAGAAAATGCTGGTAAAAAGCATTTTCTTCTTGTCCCAACATGTTTTGTTCCCTTTCACAGACATATCTCATAATTTAAGTAACGTTTAACCCTTTACCACACAATCCCGACTTTTAACGACCCTAAGAAAGAAGTCGTTTGAAAACATTGTGGGAAAAGGAGAAAATGCTGGTAACCAGCATTTTCTCTTTTTCCCACAATGTTTTCAACCCTTTCCTAAATAAATTTCAATTTTTCAGTCACATATGATTTGTCATCTGCAACTGCTTTGAATTTGGACATGTCTAAAATTATGTCGTTTGGTAAAGGGTTAATTTGTCATCTGCAAAGCAGACGAGTCTAAAAACAATTGTCGTCCAGTGTGGGATTTAACCAGGGAGTCTTGTGCAACTTCACCCATACCAAACGATAAAATTCTACACCAGTCCAGCTTGAAAGTATTTACAGACGAAAAAAAAAAAATGTGAATCAAAAATCGAAATATATTTTGGGAAGAGTGTAAAACATTGTGGGCAAAAGGAGAAAATGCCGGGATCATTTGGTATTAAGGTTAATGTAGTTTTTGTTGGGTGATTTGCATCAATATCAGACTGGTTATGGTCCACTGTGTCCTTAAATTTGAGAATTTTTGGTAAATCAGTCTTTAACTCTTTACCTCATGACAAAAGTAAGCAGACAGACAGACAGACAGACAGACAGACAAATGATAGTTCATAAATATATATAAAAAAAAAAGTACAGTATTCTTACATGTAGGAATTGAATCAAAATTTTATCCAACTATGTCATGTTCAACAGTTACGTATCATTAAGTATGGCCTTTATAGATACCTCTAAATTTCTCCCAATACTGTCGTGTGTTTACCCATAGTAATAAGCCACACCCTTAATTTCTATCACAGAGCTTAACTCTCTAGCAGACGACAAACGTGGGATGTCTGGAAATGGTAGTGAAAAAAGTTGATACCCAGTTCTTTCAGCACAAAAACACATTAACTCTATCATACGACAAATTGAGAGCATTTGCAGACGACAAAATAACTGCCAATAAAATGGTGGAATTTGCTTCTGAAAATAGAAAAAACAATGTTGGAAAAGGTGAAAATGCTGGTTATGCTGGCATTTTTCTCCATTTCCCAAATTTTTTTTCAAAAGACTTCTTTTCTAGTGTCGTTAAAGGTCGGAATTGTATGGTCAAGGGTAAAATCGATGTCTTTCGGTAGCGGATAGTACCATCCGCTGAAAATGAAAGTTTTTTTTTCTTGACTGAATAAACGGACGGTACAGACCAAGATCAGACTGCACGTTCTGCCAATGCAGCCCCTGTTTTCGCCTATGGCACTAAGGTTCACATCAAATACGTAAGTAAAATGAAAGACAAGGAACCACATTTACAATCAAGTCTGAATTCGAAAACCAGCCATCTGGAATAGAATTTAGACATGAAAATAGAGTAAACTGTGACAGTAAGGCAAAGGGTTTCGATCGAGTATAAAATCAATATACCAGTATAGATCTACATGTGTCGGTTTGTGACACTCTTTGGAAATCGTTGACCTGTTTATTTAGAAACCTTTCTGTGTCACGTTCTTTCATTCTCTGTCTGTCTGTCCGCCCGTCTGCCGGTCGATCTGACGGTCGGTCTGCCTATTTGTTTGTCATTCGTTCATCCTTTCATTGTCTGTCTATCTCTCAATCAATGTCTCTTCCTTTTTCTGGCCCGGCCGGGTATCTCAGTGGTTAGCATGTCTGACTCGTGACCTGGTGGTTGCGGGCTCGATACTTGATTGAGTCAAGTTTTTTTCTTTTTTTTTTACCGGCGATTTTTCGTCTCTCACCTCTGATGCATTTGAGAAAAGTAGTCAGTGGCCTGGAAAGAAAGGTTTGTCAGTACTGATGTGAGAAAGACACGCATGAAACACGTATGCAGGTGCACTGGCCGCCATGATGGGACCTTAGCTATCATAACGGCGTTAATCTCTGCCTGCTTGCATTATCAATCCTAGTCTTCTCTTAACTTCTGTTTAACATAACAAACACCCATATGCAAATACCAGACGGTGAGTCTTAGAAGCAAATACCAGACGGTGAGTCTTTAATAAGCTGGATAGCATTACATGTACATGTACATGTACACGAACGAAATAGCCAATGAAACATAGGAAAACAACATAGCAAAACAAACTAGCAAAACAACATAGCAGCCTTGATTGTTTGGGAACTTGATTTTGGGATATAGGAGAACTTTCTAATAACAAAAATGAAATGTATAAAACGTATAAATCTGTCTCGCCCAGGAACAACCAGAGATAAAACCATTCTATGGAAAAAACTCTGGAAACCTGTGTCCGTTTGTCAACGACAGATTTTGAATGTCGGACCTCATTCATATAGCACAGCCAGTAAAGCAAATATTGAAAAACAAGATGTGAACTAGCTGCTGTCGTCTGGTAGAAAGAACTCTTCCCACCCTTTACGCAGACATATATAGAAAACATGCAAACAAATCCCGTGCTTCTCGTAACCCAACGCTCACAAATAACCCTGTGCAATATGTTACGCGAAGACAAATATTTCACGCTATTCTCATCGAAACGCTTGGAATTACTCGTCTTCTCTTAACTTCTGTATAACATAACAAACACCCATATGCAAATACCAGATGGTGAGTCTTCAAAAGAAAGGGCAAGAAGCATGGGGAACTAATAATTATAAACTTAACATTTTAGAAACGCTCAATCTTACATCGAGAGAATCTGCCACATAACCATCTTTGCTATTCTCGCTTTTCCATCTGCCATGGCGTTTCCAACATCTATCATTTACCCCAGAGTTAGCAGCAAGCGTAGCACCACCAGATCTCAAAGAGTGTAGACCAAGATTCATACCATTACCCACTTCCTTTAATCTGCTCAAAACAGCTTCTCTGGCTCGAGTATAACTCAAGGGCTGGTCCTTATATATCAATCTACAAACATTTCTAGAACGAAAGCATGGCCTACATAAATGCATTATTCATAGTAGTATTCTGCGCCGTAACTTCTAAATAACGTTTTAGCATTGCGTAAGGACAAGCAACTGATTGACCCTTAGCAATGACCAAGTCATTACCGTGCCTTAAATGATCGGTTTTGCTCTTACGAATCTTCACTGAGAAATAACCGTCATGAAAATCTAGATCGTTACAGCGCAGATTCCTAAGTTCATCATACCGCAAAAAAGCAGAAAAACCTAATACAATCAAACATAAAACTAAAACATCGCTGGAATCTATGTACTTTTCACAAATCTCTATAAGCATGTCTTTAGTCACTGGCTCTTTCTTTGTTACTGGTTTCGATAAAATATGTTTGGCAGAGTCTAAAAGGTTCTTCACATATAAATTATCGGTGGGATCGGGTAAACACTTCAGCGAATAAACCCACTTTATACTATACACTGAAGATGCAATAACATTATAGGAACACTTTCTTGCCATTAAGTCAGTAATGTACAAAGCAACATAAATAGGTGATACCTGACCAGAAATAACCCCTTTATCACGAATGAACTGCTCCCATTTCACGAAGTAATGAAAATATTTACTGGCTGTATTATCGCTCCTCGAACGAACCAAGTAATTCGCCATATGTCCCACCAAATCCACAAAACAAGATCTGTCAGCACTTGCCTCATCCAGCTCCGATAAAATGGACTGCTCCAATTCTAGACCTAAATGGAAGAAAAACACGTCTTAAAATACTATACGAAAAGCCATTAAACCGAAAGACAAATGCCTGCCGTCAAATATTCCATTTTTGCCTCTCCCACGCTTTGTAAGAACACCTGGTTCATATCTCACATACTGACTCACGAAATGCGCTGGTGTAATTGCATTGGGAAACAAGACCTGTATAATCAGAGTGCATTCACATTTGTCCTTAGTATTTTTCTGACACATCTTAAAATAAGCCTTGGGGGCGGTACTAACCAGTTATTTTCACCCGCCCATTTTTGTACAAAAGCATCAAACGCCAGAAGTACCTAGACACCAGAAACGTGAATTGAAATTGCGGTGTTTTGCATTGTAATCGTAAGCAAAGCGATCATATGTATGTGGACCCCATTTAATATCGAGCTCTCTGAAAATGTCGTCTGCTATAGACCAGTCATCACAATCGTAAGATCGACTTAGAAGATTTGCCTGTTTGTTTTCATTTCTCGGTATCCATTCTGGGCTTAAAGCAATATTAAGTTTTTCACAATGTTCAACCAAACTTAAAGCTTTTTTATGTAAATCAACTTTCCCACTACCAACATTTAAAATATTACAAACATTTTTGTTATCTGACTCGATTATTACAGATTTTCCTTGCAGGGATTCAGTGTGAGTAAATATGGATCTGCGAACTGCCTCCAATTCACGCCATGTAGAACTTAATCTCGACTCGGGCTCAGACCAAGAACCTACCACTTCACTGTCTGTGACATTTTCTACAAAATAACTAAATCCAGATCCACTGGCGTCAACAAAGACGTTTGCAACATTGCATTCAGCATCGGTATCACGACCTTTCAAACAAAAATAACATGAATTCAACTGTTTCAGATTCTCTTTCCAAAACAATATCGCATTCCAAGCAAGTGCATCTAGCTTAAGCGGGGCATCCCAGCTCGCCCTACTCAGTATACAGTTATACAAAAATCTCGTTCTGAAACACACCACTTTACCAATGACGCACTGCATAGATAACAACTGACCACTTATCAATCCGGCTATGAGTCTAACTGCCATCCATAAAGTACCGTTCAATACTCTGGACGCAATGTCATTAATCGACTGTTCCGCTTTTTTTAACCTATGCGGTGCAATACACAAAATGCCCAATTCTGAATTCCACTCTAAACCAAGCCAAGAAGCAGCAAGCAACGGCTGCCAATTACATATTTCATCGGCAATCAAAAATCCAAAATTTAACAAATCTTTTCTCATGAAAATACTGGCTTTCAAAGACTTATCATACGGCTGATCTCCGCCCAACCCATCATCAAGGAAGATAACCACTTTAAATCCCAAAGTTCGCCGCTTTTTAACGACAACTCTCATTAATTTAGTAAAAATAAAACTGGCCGTGGAAAGTCCAAAAGGGAGCACAAAGAAAACAATACTTCACACCTTTTCCATCATACTAAGCAAAACCAAGATAGGTTTGGTGATCAGGATATATCATAATGTGGTGATAAGCGCTCCTTATATCAAATGTATATAGATAGTCTCTCTTGGAAAATATCTGCCTTGCGACGGACTGATCTTCGAAACAACATTTATACTTGAACAGGTTCGGATTAACATGGCGGCAGCCTACGAATTCTGAATTATCAATTGCTGACTTGTTATTTCTAAGCTCTACTCTACGCGGAGTATATCTCAATGGCAATTTATACCCTTTGTCCACAATGTCTAAAATGTATTCGCTTGCCCCAGACATTGGCCGATGATATTTACCCGACAGTCGTGTACACACTGAAGGAAATTCATATTGCGAGGCCAACTGTCGTGTACTCAATGAAGGAAAACTCGTTGGGTGCCCGACGGTCGTGCACGGACTGATGAAATTTCGTCTTGGGGGCACGATTACGTGCCCGCTATTTCCGATTTCTTCATTGAGTACACGATGCGGTCGTGTACGCACTGAAGAATTGGACTCTTACGTACACGTGTAAATGGGTTGGGCCAAAACGCAGACTTTTACGTGAATCGGCACGGCGTAGACAGTCTCATTGGAGCACACGGCAATAGTCATTTATACAGCGTGTTACAGAACAAATGCATGCACAAGCGTAGCTGGCATCCTTTTTATTGCGCACACAAATAACTGCTAACGGACGGACGGACGACCGGGTGTATAACATAATACGACCCTTCGGGCATGACACCCTGTATAAATGACTATTGCTCCACTGAGACGGTTTACGCCGTGCTGGTTCACATAGCAGTCTGCGTTTTGGTCCAACCCATTAATACGTGTACGTAATATCCCGTTTCTTCAGTGCGTACACGACCGCATCGTGTACTGAATGAAGAAATCGGAAATAGCGGGCACGTCATCGTGCCCCCAAGACGAAATTTCATCAGTCCGGGCACGACCGTCGGGCACCCAACGAGTTTTCCTTCATTGAGTACACGACAGTCGGGCACCCAAGAAGTTTTCCTTCACTGAGTACACGACAGTCGTCCTCGCAATATGAATTTTCTTCAGTGTGTACACGACGGTCGGGTAAATAGTCACTTTCCCAGACATTTTCCAGTGCTGTAAACAACTCTTTAAACGACCAACGGGTGACTCATTAATTAAAACAGACCCATTTACATTTGGACACAAAACATTGTTACAAGAATCGTAATATGCAAAATCTCTACTTATCTTTATACTCTTATCAATACCAGCAGTATCCATTACCACCCTGCACTCAGATTGCCAGTGACCCATCTTTCCACATCGGAAACAAGACCCTCGTTTACGCGCTGCGACACCGTTGGACCCCAAATCTGTCGTTCTGCTTGTTTTCTGACCCGACTGTGGTTGATACGGAGCAAAGCGCCTCTGCCTCACTCATCTCTCCTGCCTAATTTTCCTTTCGGCTTGGTAATACGCACGAGAAATCCGTTTCTCGTCGTCAGAATCGTCCGCTAATGGATTAGCCTCGTACTCTTTGGACCAATCTCCATCCGTGCTCAGAAGAATCCGCCAACTTAATGCATTTTTGTCTGTGATTTAAAAGGTTAATACCTTCAGTAATCTTACTGCGAGCTGCTGCTAGGCTACTGTCGGGACGCGACTGCTCAGCTTCATGCACAAGGCTCTCTGCTTGGTTAACCCTTTCCCAAACAACAAATTTTGGACTGGTCCAAATTGAAAGAGTCTGTAGACGACAATTTTAAATTTGATGAAAATGGAAGAAAGGTCTCAAAAAGGGTAGAAAACACTGTGGGAAAAGGAGAAATTGCTCGTTACGAGCAATTTCTCCTTTTCCCACTGTGTTTTCAAAGACTTGTACTGCAGACACGTGAAAACCAGGGCTTGTTTGGGAAAGGGTTAAGACTATTTAAAACTCTACTGTTGACCTTGTATTGCTGTTCGTGGCCTTTCTTACGAAACGTATAAGAATCAGCCCCGATGCTCTGTTGGATAGTAGATATCTGAAAACGACTCAATTCCCTCTGGTTAGCATCTATACGCTGTTCGAAAGACTCCAATTTCGAGTTGATCAAGACCTCCATTTGAAATAATAGTTCATTTGCATCCATACTCAAGGCTGCCACGTGTAATATCCGCACAATATAGGAACTCGTAACGTAAAACAAGATGTGAACTAGCTGCTGTCGTCTGGTAGAAAGAACTCTTCCCGCCCTTTACGCAGACATATATAGAAAACATGCAAACAAATCCCGTGCTTCTCGTAACCCAACGCTCACAAATAACCCTGTGCAATATGTTACGCGAAGGCAAATATTTCACGCTATTCTCATCAAAACGCGTGAAATTACTCTTAACATCAGCAATATGTACATCAATGATTCCGGCCACGTTTTAAAAGATTTAAAAAAAAGTTGCAATAGGAGAAATTCATTGCAGCGAGCAAGGGCACAAAATTCCCGCCATTGTCCCCAGTATTCTGGCCAAAGTGTTCTTCAAGCTGTAAGGTTTTCTTTATTGAGAAATCCATTACATTTAATTAGCCTTATAGAGTGAATTCTATATTCAAACAGATCGAAATCGAAACGAGGAATAATACAAATCGCACATGTAACGCACATCCGCATGGGAGTTAACATGTACCTGATCTCTAAAACTGGTATTCCATCAGGTCCTGGCTTTATGAAGCACCAAACCTTTAATTTGGTTTTGTTTACACGAGCAAGGAAATTTGACAAAAAAGAAAATTGAAAATCGGGAGGGGATACCCTGGACTTATATTCAATCTACATCGAGTAGCCTAAAAGTAGCCCGAACTAGTTTTCTATCCTTTAAGTCCAGGGCACCATCCGCTTCTTGCTCGAGGCGCCAGAGCTACTGCCAGGCTCACTGGTTAGGTGTTTGATCTAGAGGTACTGGATTCGTTAGCGTTTTCCTTTGCACGTGCTTGCTTAAAGCATTTCAGAGCCCAGGCTCAGAGCTGGTGATACCCAGGGAATGTATGAATAATTGAGCTGTCACAATCATATGTCTGAAACCAGATTCAGAGCGGGTCAATTCCTCATAGTGCAAGAAGAAGAGTGTTTGGTCGGGATCAAAGTTAGCATTTTATGCAGTTTAACCCTTATCCTGCTAAATGACTGAAATGAAATTTTCAAACCAGCAGTAAAACCCCCGAATAATGCTTTTTCATATTCGTTTTAAGGAGGACAGTGTTGATCCCAGATCAGACTGCACAGAATATGCAGTCTGATCTTGATCTACATTATCCCTAGAAGGTCAGTGAGTCGCGCTTAGCATCCTAAGGGTTAATCATAGTCTGGTGTGATCCTTTTGTTGTTTACATCATCGAAGCTGTTAACTTTTTACTATACAAATATACTGGATACAACTTTTCACCCTCCTGCAGTGTTACGCATTCAGAAACATTCGTGGAAAAATACCAGTTGTTATTTAGAAGCACTGGCTTCTTTTCTCACAATGTCTTCTATATCAATGAAAAAAAGAAAAGACACTTTCATTTCCTCTAAAAATTTCTCCTTTGTGATACTTGTACAATACAGTGATGCGTCTAAAAATAGACGGGTATAATTATAAAGCATGACCTTATTGAAATGGACAACGAAAGTTTAAGTTAAGCCTTCTGGGTAGAGAAAAACTACTGGCAACCAACATTTTCTACTTTTTTCTACAATGTTATCTACCCTCTCATACAAATATGTATCACATCATTTGGACTTCATTAAATCTGTCCTCAGCAATTTGCTTCCAATATGAACAATTCTAAAATTTTACATTTATTTGAATGTTAACTTTTAGGCTGCTAAGCGTGACCCAAGGACCTTTTGCGGACAGCGTAGATCAAGATCAGACTTTACAGAACGTACAGTCTGATCTTGGATCTGCACTGTCCGATAAAAAGATGTCTTTGCCCAAAAAGTACCTTTGAAATAGCCAAATTTTGGTTTTTACTATCAGTTTTAAAGTTTCATTTCACCTATTTAGCATGATAAGGGTTAGGTAGTGTTACGAAAATAACAAAGATATCATTCAGTATTAAAAAGTATAATTGTATGACGTTATGGAAAGAGGTGTTTACAATTTTCTCTGCTGGAGAGACAGACAGATGCACAGACTGACAAACTGACACATTCATATAAAGAGATGAAGGGAGGAAACATGCATGTAAATTCATAAAGATGGTGCATACAATAGACATATCAATTTGTTTAGAAATACATGTATCTGTACAAAATTACACAATCTATTAACCCTTTACCAAACGACAATAATTTAGACTGGTCCAAATTGAAAGAGTTTGCAGACGACAATTTTAAATTTGATGAAAATGGCTGAAAGGTTTCAAAAAGGGTAGAAAACACTGTGGGAAAAGGAGAAATTGCTCGTTACGAGCAATTTCTCCTTCTCCCACAGTGTTTTCAAAAGACTTGTACTGCAGACACGTGAAAACCAGGGCTTGTTTAGGAAAGGGTTAACCCATAAAGAAGCGCCTTTCTCGATTTTGGTTTCCTTTGCGGCCAGCGAAGATCAAGATCAGACTGCACTAAAAGTGCTGTCTGATTTTTTAGCATCGCTGTCCTCTTTGCCAAGACAAACTAGTTCTTGACAAGAGCAGCCTTGAAATAGCCCTTAACAGAGCCTTATTTCTAGACTGAAAATGTCTGTTTGGTTTATTTGGCACTTTTAGGGTTAAATAAAATAATGCCATTAAAATACTGAAGTCTTACGCACTTACTGAAGTCTTACGCACTTACTGAAGTCTTACGCACTTACTGGTATAAACAAAACAAATGACCGCAAATACGACTTTAAAGCCCCCGAAGTTCACAGCTTTTGAAAAAAATCAGAGCAGGAGCAATTTATTATGACAAGCTAGCCTGCCTATGGGTTAACACAACCAAAATTTAAGCGTTTCGTTCACAATTCTCTGACAAGACCACGTGATCAATATTTGGATTCCTCGGCAGCGTCCGCTGACTGGTTTGAACTTGCTTGTCCCCTACCTCTGTATCTTTCGAAAAGTGGACGGCCGATAAAAAATCCATGAACCAGTATGACGAACAAACACAAGAAACCGAATGCCTAGAGGAATATAAAATATAAAGCATATCAAAGTCTATATAACTATTATATTTTACTCTTTACCAAACGACAAAAATTTAGACTAGTATAAATTGAAAACATTCGCAGACGAGAAATTAAAAGTGGTTCAAATAACGAAATTCGTGTTTGTTAGGATAGAAAACATTTAAGGAAAAGGAGAAAATGCTGGTTACCAGTATTTTCTCATTTTTCAACGATGTTTTTAGAAGCCTTCTTCCTCAGAATCGTTAAAATTCGGGACTGTGTTGTCAAGGGTTAAAGAATAACGGTCAATGACATACGAGCTCGTATTGAAGAGAACATTGTCTGTACATTATTATTGTTTTTTTGTAACGCTTCTGTTTTAAAATATCTTAAACAGAAACACTAAAGTAAGTTCTACAAATAAGCCTTTGTCAAACAATCCTGTATTTAAATGATCCTGTGCAAGAAGGCCTTTAAAAACATGGTAGTGAAGGAGAAAATGATGGTTACCAGCAATTTTCTCGTTTTTACCGTTTGCTGATCTGTCACAGACAAGTCTAATCTTTTGATCCACAACTAATTTATTGTCTGCAAATCCGAATTCGAATTTAGACCAATTTAAAACTTTGTTGTCTGAAAAAAAAGTTAAAGCACTGAAAGTACAGAGAAACAGATTGGTTTTAACAAGCAGGTAGCTATGATTGACGTCCGATTTACTTTTACACATGAATTAAACAAAACTAAGTTATTAGTCCTTAAAGGTATGTTATGTTTGTATTTACTCGATGACAACTTTGTTTCACTTCCAATATCAATCTTTTTCATGAATAAGCCCCTTTTCCATCACGTTTTCTCAACGATACTATATTTTTTTCTTTTAGTGTGGCATATAAATGAAGAATGAACAAATGAGGAATTTCGTTGGAAGCTTTCAAGGCCCCGTGCCGGAAAAAAGCTCTGTTCTGTTGAGAGACTCTTATATGAAGCGACCGCTTTGGTCGTGTCCTGCGGGCAGCTGTTTTAACACAAGATTGACTGTATTACATTTGACCACAATAACATTCTATAGTTGGAAAAAAATATTAAAAAAAAAAAAAACTGACAAAATTCTGGACAACACCAAATTGAAAGCATTTGTAGCTTATATGAGGATTTCAGTCTTCAATAGGGTATAAAGCATTGTCGTAAAAGGCGAAAATGCTGGCTACCAGCAATTTCTCCTTTCCCACAACGTTGTCAAAAGCCTTCTCTAGCGAGGTCGTTAAAAGTCGGGATTGAGTGATAAGGGTTAAGTGAATTTCATAAATACATAATAAATTATGAAGTGTCAGAGGTTACTTTTCAATTTCTTGTTGAAGGTGATCCTCTACCCTTCCAGATGAGCGAGGCAGCAACAGGAGGCTGAAGACTGATTAGAAAACACCACTACACTCATTCAGCCGTGTACAGATAAACATTTAACAATACGACAAAATTTAAACTCGACCAGATTGAAAGCATTTGCAGACGACAAACTAGGTGTTCAAAAGATGATTTCTGTCTTTAGAATGGTAGAAAACATAGTGGGAAAAGGAGAAAATACTAAAAACGAGCAAATTTCTTTTTACTGACAAGATTTTTTTCTAACCTTTTCCCTATGGTCGTTGAAAGACGGGGATATTTGGTATAGGGTTAGGTAGAAGTGTTACTTACAGCTGCAGCTTTGTAACCGTCCTGAAAGCAAGCATGTGACGCTAGAACTGAAGCACTTATCAAATACATTACAGCATAGAAAACACACCATATTATCTCCTGCAATAGAAATAATCAAAGCACTGACAGTACTGAAAACATTTTCCCCAACTACATTCGGTTAAAAAATTACATGTGTGTAATTTCCTACAGAGTCAAGCTTATTTTTCCAAATGTTCAATGTCCCGTTGTCTGCGCATGTCATATTCTTCGAAGATTCGACCTGTCTGCTATGACGCATCACCCATCCCCCTATACCTGGGAAAAGTAGGGCTTATGTCGAAGCTGTTAGCCTATTACCAAAGCATGTAGGGGCTGTTTTAAAAAATGGTCGGTGCATAGGTTACATGCTAGCCGATCATAGCTGAATGAATGGCACCAGGTAGCGTTTTATTGAGTAAACGTTTATTTCATTTGAAATTTAAAGTCACGGTTGTTGTTTTGAAAAATTACTCCGCTACTGTACCCAGGATGCCCAAATTAGATAGATGTGTATTTGTAAAATGCCATCTAGCGGGAGATAATGTTCAAGGTCCACATTGCAGTAGATATAAATCCCGTTTTCGCTACCAAAAAGGTTTATTGAATAAAAACACCCTATCCCCCGTAAATACACGGAGTGTCATTGTGTTTGCAGTTTTCATAAGGATACTGCATCCACAAGGGCTCTCTCTATCTTTGTCTCTCTTTCCCTTTCTTTCTCTCCCTCCCTCCTCCGTCTCGCTCTCTCTGAAATGTTATAAATGATATCTGGAAGTCAATTGTATATAGCTCTTTGTCCCAACTGCACTGTTATTTAATCCCACTAGATCTACAGTTTTTTTTTTATTAATGCAACAGTATACACAGTTGGGATAAAGGGCACAGCCATGTTTATTTCACATTGTCCTTGTATATTTGCTGTACCCGGGTGAAAATAAAAGATATGTTCTGTTCTGTTCATGGATTATTGCGTGTTAAGCTTAAGTTCTTTTGAGACTCCACCAATGAAAAATGCCGCAAGTCATGAAAAACTGCTGATTTACTTTTTGACAACAATACATTCTTTTAATTCTATTTCCAAATGAGCAGCATAACAATAACAGGATAACGGCTTCGCAAAATTAAATGTCTAGGCTTGACATTTGGAACTATTATAATGAATTGCAAACAGGTTTATTTTGTAATCACTATTTTTTTCTTTTTTTTTACGGAGGTCTAAAAAACATGATTGCTCTATATGAAACTGCCACTGATGGGTCTAGCGTTTCATCTAGCGATAAAAAAAAAAGCCTGGGCGTAACTATATGCGTTTATTGAGGGTGACGGGGAAAGAAAGATGTAGCAGTCAGTGCGTCAGCCCTTTTATAGGTTTAAATCACGATTTTTGCACCCCCCCCCCCCCAGCTGTCTGGAAGCTTTCGAGAACATTGTGGGTTGCAGGAAAAATATTTGTATAATAACATGGAATTGATCTTAATAATGTCTTTTCCCTTATCACACAAAAACACCGTTTCCCCCTCTTTTTCAAATGATTTCTCCTTTGTATCAATTATACTAATTCAGCAGGGTACTTTCTCAGTTTAACTCTTTACCTGACGACAAAATTATAGCCTTGTCCGAATTGAAAGCATTTGCAGACGACAATTTCATTGTGGCTCAAATGGTGCAATTTTCCTTTGATAAGGTAGAAAACATTGTGTGAAAAGAAGAAAATGCTGATACTAGCATTTCCTCCTTTTCCCACAATGTTTTCAAAAGGCTTCTTTCCCAGGTCGTTAAAAGGCGTCATTGTGCGGTAAAGGGTTGATTTTATATCGACTGTGAATCAAGTTCTAAAACTTAATCACTCTCGATGATTGCTAGCACGAAACCATAACCAGTACTCGCGCCGTGATGTGGGTGGTTCCAAAGGTTAACCCTTTCCCAAACAAGCCCTGGTTTTCACGTGTCTGCAGTACAAGTCTTTTGAAAACACTGTGGGAAAATGAGAAATTGCTCGTAACGAGCAATTTCTCCTTTTCCCACAGTGTTTTCTACCCTTTTTGATAACTTTCTGCCATTTTCATCATATTTTAAAATTGTCGTCTGCAAACTCTTTCAATTTGGACCAGTCCAAAATTTGTCGTTTGGGAAAGGGTTAACAACGTTCTAAAGACTACATTTAGTATGACATTGGAAGAATTGAGGATTCAGCTCTCCTGCTAAGTATTACCCAGAAGACAAAAAAATTACTGAAACGATTTGCAGACGACAAAAAGGACGTAGCCCAAATGAAGAGGTTTGTCTTTGGAAGTGAAGAAAACATTGTGGGAACAGCAGAAAATGATGGCTATAATCATTATCTTATTCTCCAACGATGAATTAAAAAAAAGTAAGCATGGATAGGAATTAGAAATATATCGCACATCATTGTTGGATATACCCACCGTTACGTCCCATCGGATAAATCGTAACTTCTTGGTTATGGCCAGGCCATAAAGAATATACCAAATGATGCACGTGATCAAACAGGAACTGGACACAAACTCGAAGTATGAGTATGTGCCGCTATATAAATATGCACAACCTTCGTTCTTTGGCACGGATACACTGATTAAACCCAGCAATGATAATACCTGTCAAATCGAAAAGAATACATACACTCTAGATTGTACAACAAATAATCTACAAACAAAACAAGAGGATCATGATGGTTCTATATTGCTCGCCTTAGCAAATAAACACAAGTTTGAAACAATGATTGGGCAAACTTTGAACAGCTTTGTTTAACGACCCACAGCTGCTACATATAAAAACAAAATATCGAAGCTCTACCTGACCCTCAACTTCTCGCAGAGTTGGGCCATAGACATGTGACCACAATGGATTGGGTAATTTCTTTGCCGTATTGATACTTCGAGCCAGTATTTAACGGCTCATCACAAATATAATGTCTCTTTTTTATTTTTGGAAAAGGGATTATAAAGGGATGGACAAAAGATTAAGTTTGTTTACAGGGAAAAAATAAAGCGAAATAAAACATTGTTAAAACAAAAATTTTAACAAAAGTGTTTCTTTTCCTTATTTTATGATTGCTTTCGGTTGGATGTTTCGGTTCTATATTGTGTTCCTTTTGAATTTTCTTCCTCTCTATGAATGCAAACCTTTCGCTAGAAATTGTTAGAATATCTTTCTAAAAGCTACAAAATTTTTTTTTCGTGAAAATTGCACATGTACTTGAAAAACGACGAAAAGAAAATGGATTTTTTTAAGGTATACTATTGCAAGGAATAGAAAAGAAAAAACGCTTAATTCGAAGTAAACACTAAAATGGCTATGTGTAAAAGAAGTATTTGGGCAATCATAAAGAGGCGCTGCACCATTTTTGACAAAAAACAAAAGTAAAGTAAATGAACATTTTACAGGTTATTGTATAAAATCTCCAAATACCACATTTTCAAAGCTTGTTTCACCGGGACTAGAATCTAACCGTATCGGACAATGCACATAAAAGACCAGATTGCATGTATTGAGAAGCCTGATCTTAGTCTACACCGTCCGCAAGAGCGCAATGAATTGCGTCGACACTTACCAAAGGACTCAAGTTTAGACTTATTCAAATTGAAAGCATTTGCAGACGACAAATTACAAGTGGCTACAATGTAGGTATCTGTATTTGATAGGGTTGAAAACATTGTGGGAAAAGGAGAAAATGCTGGTTACCCACCTTTTCTCCTTTTCCCACAATGTTTTCAAAAGGCATCTCCCGAAGGATCGTTAAAATTTTGCGGACATTATAGATCAAAATCAGGATCACATAAGCTGCAGTCTGATCTTTGATCTACGCTGTCTGTAACGTCGAGATTCTGTCTAGTGATCACATCCATTTAAAGTGCAGTATTTCAGTTTTTACTACGACATAAAAATTATCATCGCTGGTAACCAGCATTTTATCATTTTCTCACAATGTTTTGGAACCTCCATTTCAAGATAAAAATCTCTGGTTTGAGCCATATTTGATTTGTCGTCTGCAAATGCTTTCAGTTTGGACAAGTCTGAATTGTTACCGCCTGCTAAAGAGTAAAATGTCCAGTGAAAATTGCTTACCAACTCAGCTGCTATCATTATGCCATACATACTCTTCACGAAAGATAGATCACAGTAAACAAATTTCCAAACTTGGGTTAGCTCCCCTTTCTGTTCCTCCTCCTTGGTGTCGCCGTCGGGTTGTGTCGTGTCAGTATTTGTTGGTGCCGCAGCCATGTTGCCGGGCATATCAGAGGCAGACATCATATTTACAGCTGTTTAGAGGGCCTCAAACTCTAGAATCTATGGATAAGATACGCAATGCTCTGTCTGGTCAAAGACAGGACCTGCCTAATAATCGGAATAAAATACAGTCTAACCTGGAAAGATAAAAGTTGTCTCTAACAGCAAGATGGGTCTTTTAAAGGGGGGGGGGGTTATTTAGTTTTTATGCCGTAAATCAAAATTTCTTGAAAATTTCTAATAAATACAACCAGATACTTATTTATTTACAATTAGTTGGAAATTATGCGGTTAAAAGTTCAGGAAAAACCGTGCAATTCTGGGTGTTTAAACAAAAAAAAAAAAATGGCAATTTTGCGATAGGTATCTCCGTCTACCGATTAGATCAGATATGACGTCATCATTCTGATTTTAATACGAATCCTAGTAATCGTCGCATACTGTTGATCATGTTTACATTCTCAGAAGCCTTGGGGAAACTCTGACACGAAATCTAAAATTACCTCAAGAGGCCACTTAGCACATTTAGAAAAAAAAAAAATGGAAAATATTTTTCTGACCTTTTGCCCTTCTTCTTTACTGATGATTTGCCTGCTTTCGTTCTCCTATATTCAGTGATAAATCATTTATAAAGTTTGAAGACATTATAAAAATCTGATTAGACCTCTTTAATGCAAGTTATGTAAAAGTTAATGCAGGGTTGGAGAATCACACAGTGTATGGCTATTGAAGCACTGGCTTCTTAATACAGGTGGTCCTTAGAGGAAACGGAGAAAATGCTGGTAACCAGCATATTCTTCTTTTTCCATAATGTTTTATATCCAGTCAGAGAAGGTAAGCTCACTTGTTTTAAACTTTAAATTGTTGTCTGCAGAAGCCTTTAATTTGGGAGGGCATCAGACTTGTCGTTTGGGAAAGATTCAACTTTACCAAACGACAAAATTTCGGACTCAACCAAATTGAAAGCATTTGCATACGACAACTTATATGTATATCAAAAGATTACTTCTGTCTTTGATCAGGTAAAAACATTGTGAGAAAAGGAGAAAATCCTGGATACCAGCACTTTCTTCTTTTCCCACAGTGTTTTAATTTAAAGCTTTCTACAAGGGTCGATAAAAACTCTGGTTTGTGTCGTAAAAGGGTAAAAAGAGAAGATATTTAACGGTTTACCACATTACCTGTACAGCACACAATATTTTAACCCTTAAACTGCTAAGCGCGACTCACTGACCTTTAGCGGACAGTGTAGATCAAGATCAGACTGCACAGAACGTGTAGTCTGATCTTGGATCTACATTGTCGGATAAGGAGATATTTTTCTCCAAGAATAAGCTTAGAATAAAATTATTGTAGATTTTACAATCAGTTTGAAAATTTCATTTCCTTTACTCAGCAGTATAAGAGTTAAACATCCTCGTGGATTTCAAAATAATTTAGGGTCTACTCTTTCAGCGTCGAATCTGTAAATTCGATCCCTTTCGAGGGTATAAAAAAATACAATGCTCTTTCACTGTGGAAGAGTTTTCTATTTTATAAGCTTGACTGAACAAGCGAATGATTCAGATCTATGATCAGACTGTACGTCGTGTGTGGTCTGATCTAGATCTTTGCTCTCTCTCTCTCTCTCTCTCTCTCTCTCTCTCAGAGGTTTTTGTTTCTTAAACGCTATTTTCATATCTTATAGCCTTATTCTCTCGTACGTTATGGAAGGAGTGAGGAAGATACCTGCATAGTTTACAGGTGGACAATAACTCAAGTTACCTTTAACCTTGAAGCTACTACATGTCATTTAACCCTTTACCACATTGTCCCGAGTTTTAACGACCCATCTTAATTTTTTTTTTTTTTTTTTTTTTTTAAACATTGTGGGAAAAGGAGAAAATGCTGGTAACCAGCATTTTCTCCTTTTTCCACAATTTTTTTCTACCTTTTTAAACGAAAATTGCATTATTTGCGCTCCATCTAATTTGTCGTCTGCAAATGCTTTCAATTTGGACAGATCTAAATGTTTGTCGTTTGGCAAAGAGTTAAATACCAAAACAAATGACACATCTTCCTTCAACAGCTGTTTCGTTTGTGTTATCGTAGTTAATGATAGCCGAGGCAAAAACGTAGATAAGTTTGTAAAATTTTATCCAGATCCAAAATAGCAAATTGAGCCCAGCCTCAAATTATTGGAGAGGGGGCTTGGCCTCTCTAATCCTACTCCTTTGAGATTTTGTTTCTACAGCTGCTGTTTAACCCTCTGAGTGCGTGTCTGTCTGTCTGTCTTTCTCTCTCTCTCGTTTTCCTTTCTCTGTCCTTCCTTTACTCCCGTCCACCAATCTAGTTATTTTCGAATGGGGCGGAATATTCTACATGTATAAGTAATTACCGAATGAAAATCCCTTAATCGTATAAAATTTAACAACAGTTGCAATGTTACTACCTGCTAATTATTATAGTCAAGTTCAGATGATTTCAGAGAATGCTATGAACCGAAACCACCTTTTTCTGAATCATCTTTTCCAGTCCACCTCAGGGAAGTTTATCGACCGATTAAAACAACACTAAAGAAACACACGTACAATTACATGAAAAAGACGGATAAAGTGTTTCTGGTAGCTAGAATAGGTTTTAGTGACATCTATTTTCAAAATGAGATTCATCAAATGAATCCAACTCTTGTGTGGTGTTATTTTACAAAGTTAATCGTAGCTCTAAATAAAGAGTAACCGCTTGAAAGGGTCATGTCATGTTAAGATGAACAAAAGAAAAAATAATCTGCATTGGAAACATTTTCAAAACTATTTAAATGCATGTTACGTGATAGAAACATACCTGTAGTAAAAGTTCAAATGTGTCCAGATAAATGATACATGCATAAATATATGTCAACCAAATTCAGTGGTATGTTTTCGCATCCATTAAACCTAAATGTTAAAACCGCCCCCTTTTATAGTCTGTATCAATGACTGGACACCTCGTGCGTTATCATAGTACAACCGAGACGCTTACTCACTTTTTACCAGACGACTAAATTTTAAACTTGCCCAAATTCAAATCGTTTTGCAGACAACAAAACGATTGTGGCTCAAATGATGGGGGTTGTTTTCCATAGGGAAGTAAACATTGTGGGAAAAGGAGAAAATGTTGGTTACCAACATTTTCTTCTTTTCCTACTACGTTTAGACTTTGCCTTCAAAGTTGTTGAAAACATGATTGTTTGGTAGAGGGTTTTGATCAAGACTTGGCCTAGGCTTTACCAAACTAGTTAAGTACCCTTGAGAAGAAGGCTACTGAAGAGTTAGACAATGTGGGAAAAGGTGAAAATGTTGGTGAACAGAATTTTCTACCGTTTTTCCACAATGGTTTAATCCGTTCAAAGACGAATTATTTCATAATACCACAATTAATTTGTAGACTGGAAATGGTTTCAGCTTCATGGGTAGAGGGTTAACCCTTTTCTGTCGAATACATAGTTTTACTATCAAATACATGAGCCATGCTCTGGCAAAAGGGGTTTAATGCATCTCCGTGATGCATTGTACCAAGCAAGTCATCACATAACTATGGATCCATGAAATCCATTTTGTCTAACGATCCAATGGATCTGGGAGTAGAATGGTCCTTTGACATGTAGAAATTTGATTAATGGCAAAAAGTTTGGACCCATGTCAGCCTGCGCAAACTGCGCAGGCTGACATGGGTCCAAACTTTTTGCAAATGCATTAAACCCCTTTTCACAAAGCATGGGTTATACACAGTCATGGCATTTAATGTGGAGTATACAAGAGAAACCATTCATAGTAAAGCGGAGAGCGGAGACAGAGATCAGGCTGAACGTATGTGTAGGCTGATTCTGTTCTACACTTTCTACGCATCACATTCTTTGTCGTAATTAACAGGATATAGATTATTTTGCAATACCGTCTATTTTACACATGTCAGACATAAAAATGAATATTTAATACGATTTTGATTTTTTTGTGGCACATTGTATTGTTTTTCAATACTGGCTTATTCTTTGCGATTGAAAATATGAACACAGCAATTAAAATGCAGTGTAATTTAATGATGGTTCGAAATCGTAGAGTGTCGATTGATAATAAACCGATAAATTCACATGTCCGACAGCTCTTTGAATATCGATTGATGCAGTTTGATATCAAATTTATTACGTTCAGTTTATACTAGTACAAGGAACAAAGAAGGTTCGGGGCGGGTTATTTTAGATTAATTAGAAAACATTGAAGGAAAAAGGATCCCTTAATTTGTCTGGTAATGGGTTACGGGGTGACTATTTATACTTTCAAAGACAGATACATGTAATATCGAATTATAGTATCTAGACATCGAGATTTAAAACAGTGAAATTGAGTACTTCGCTCCTTATGAGCAATAGACCAACGTTCAACGGTCACCCGCCACAGATGAGTCATCAGCCGTATGTATGTGGCAGATTTCTATAAAGAAACCGATCGTCAAAAAAAAAATCCGCCCTTTAACGAAACCTTTGAGGAAAAAAAAAAAGGAAGCTTTTGAAAACTTTGTGGGAAAACGAGAAAATGCTACTTTGCAGAATTTTCCGTTTTTCCACAATGTTTTCTATCCCTTCAAATCTTATCGTTTGAGATCAGTAGATACATGTATCAAATTGAAGTTCGCGATGTCACTCCGCTTTCAGCAGTTCACGTATTTCAGTTTACATCACGTATTTCAGTTTTTTTCCTCATAGGTCCACAAGGCTAACGCTTTTGGTCTATAATGCCGAACCCATTGAAAGCAATGGGATGATATTCCTTCGGCTATCAATATAACGTGTTGGTTGGATTATCACAAACAACAAACATTTAGAAATGTCCAAATTGAAAGTGTTTGCAGACGACAAATTTAATGATACTTAAATGATGAGGGTTTTAAAGGATCAGAAATATTGTGGACACCAGCAATGTCTCTTTCTCGATGGTTTCAAAAAGTTTTTTTCTTAGGAGTCGTCAAAACACGAATATTCTTTGGCAGAAGGTTAAGAGATAGATCCAAGATTAGACTACAGACACCGTGCAATTTGTCTTGGAAAGGTCAGACAGCATTGTGAGAAAAGAAAGCAAAGCTGGGTTAGCATCATTTTCTGCTTTTCCCGCAATGTTTCAAAAAACTTTCTTTCCTAAGGTTGTATGAATTCGGGATTGTGTTGTAAAGGGTTTAGTATGTAAAGGTGTCACGCCACTGGTATTTTGCCATATTGAAAATAGAGTGAATTCAACCATCTTTTGAAGCTTCACAAATCGCTTAATGGCTTTACCGTCTCTCGCTCTCATAAGTACAGTTACAGTCCTTCAAAAAATACATAAAAAAATATGTCAACCGATTGCGTCTTTCGCTAAGTCCCAACCGACTCAGGCACCCTAGAAATTGTCCTCTCAAAAACACCTGTTCACGGCCATGACCCAAATTTTTTATTCCTCCACCGACACAAAATAGTCCAATCTATATATGATAAAATCACATCTAAATGGTCCCCCACTACCTAAATTTGAAGCAAATCTAACTTATATACCTCCAAGCCATCTCGGCTCCATGAAACAGTGCGACAGAAGTGCTACTGCAAAATTTCATATGGACTACTTTTGATACTACCCGGAACCAATCTCGCAGTGGTGCGACACCTAAAGCAAGCGATTATTATTCTCTTACAGCAGATTATTTTTGAAAACGGTGTGGCAAAGAGAGAGACTAATCGTACCAGACACTTTTCTTTACCATGTATTCATGGATAAAAGATTAACCTGTTACCTCACAATGCCGAATTTTAACGACCCTAACAAAAACGGCTTTTGAAAACATTGTGGGTAAAGGAGAAAATGCTGGTAACCGCCATTTTCCCCATTTCCACAATGATTTCAAAAGACTTTCTCTTCTGGGTCGATAAAACACGGGGTTGTTAGGAATAGCGCCGAACCGTTTTCCCATAAAATTCAGGTCGCATTAATATTCATCATCGGTATAAATAACTTGTCTATTTATATTCCATTATTTAATTCATTGCGGATTTGAGTCGGTTATTACCAGAAGATGAATACTAAGTGATAAAAATAAAATTAAATCATACTATTACTTATAAATCTCAGGCCAACAACTGCCTAAGCAATATTCAAATTCTTAATTACAAACTAGGTCTGATTGGCTGAAATGGGGTCGATTTTATCACGATCTCTGGTCTTGTTTGGAGTCGTGGTCTTGGCCTGTCTCCATAAGGCCTGTTTGCTATTTATAAGTTTTCGGTAAGTTTAATCAAATTTAAAGAAATCAACAGATTTTGCGGCTCTGATAAGTATGCCCCGACTGCTCCGCATACTTACAGTCGTTTCCAACTTTTCGTCAAACTGTCATTCAGTCATTCATCTTGGCCTGAACCAATGCGACTCCAACATTTGGGGTACCACCAAAGCACAAACACGCCTATGGTACTGCTAATCAATTGCCTAATCTTAAACGTTGGAATCATTTGCCTCGTGACGAGCCTGTGTCAGTTCTTTAAGATGTTCAACAAGCGGGTCTCGAGATCAGATGATAATTAATGTTCAATTGCATTGAGATCAAGGCTTTTTGCCCACCATGACGGGCTATTTCTGGCGTGAGCTTTCAAGAGGATAACCAGCAAGTATTCTTGCACAATGACTGCTGGTGTTGTGGCCTATAAATGTCGAATTGCGTTGGCATGGTCAGAAGTGAATCGCATTCGGATACCAAAGCTCGACTACAGTTGCTTTAAGAACCCTATGGAGCATGTTTAATTCTAAGCAAAGGTGCCAAATGAATGGGAAATACAGGGTTGGACAAAAAGGCAGAGCAGCGCTCTGGGAAAATGGGGGTTAATGCATCTCTTCGATACATTATAGCAAGCAAGTCATCATTTTTACATTATGGATCCATAAAAATCCATTTAGTTTTACAACCGACTGAATCATGAGGGGTGACTGTCCTTCAACATGCAGAAAATTGACCGATAGTAAAAAAGGTGTCGATTCAGGTCGGCCTGCGCGGACTGTCTTGATTTTTCCACAGACTATTTATTTATTGCCATTTTCCGCTTGCTGTTCGCAGCTTTAATTTACGACCCGCGTATTAATATTTATCCTGTACAGGATAGTGATACGACATAGCAGACAGGTCCAATCTTCGAAGAATATTGACACGCGCAGACAACCTATACCGGGGCATTTTCCCAAGCTTATAGGGGCTATGTTTATGAATGGCTGGTGCATAGGTTATATGCTCGCTAACCATTGCTGGCTGAATCGTACAAAGTAGGTTTTAGTGAGAGAACGTAAATTTATTTATTTATTAATTGCCAACTTGAAAAGTAGTCCGGTTCTGTACCCAGAATGCACATATCAGATACTAGTAGGTATGTATTTGAAAAATGCCACCTAGCGGAAGATAATAATAAAATCACTGATTTTTGAAACTCAATTCAAAACAGTTTAAATAAAGCGTACATTAAAACTCGGAATAAAATAAATGCAACATCAGATATTTATAAGTCGCATATTTATTCAAAAATGTTCATCAACTTTGTAGCTGTATCATAGAATTTTTTTTAAAGCAAAATTACTGACAACACAGAACTTTTATCTATCCAACGTGAAATCAAGTGAGAACTAGTAATGGATAAATGCGCAGTAGTTTTGAATTGCCCACTTCACTGCTACCTGACTCTTCGACGACCAAAATAATGTGAAAACGACAAATTCACAATTTCACACTCAAATTCTTTGGGTCACAATACATAAATATCTTTCAAATACTGCGAAACCTGTATATCTCTCTACCTTTTAACACATTACCGAAAAATTCCTATTTTCTGACCCTAAGAAAGACAGTTTTTGAAAATCATATGAAAATCGGAAAATGCTGGTAACAAGCACAATCTCATAATCCAAAATCATTTTCCACAGTTTTAGAAACAAACTCATTTGCATCAAGTTTAATCTGTCATCGGCAAAAACTTTCACTCTGGAAAAGTTTAAAAGTTTGTAGTCAGGCAAAGAGTTTACTCTTTACCAGAAGACATAAGTTTACACTTAGCCATAATTCAAGTACATGTACTTGTATTTGCAGATGACAAATTAAAAGTGAAAAACATTGTGGGAAAAGGAGAAAATGCTGTTCACTAGCATTTTCTCCTTTTCCCACTATGTTTTCAAACATATTCTCCCACTAGGCCATAAAAACATGGGATTGTTTGGTTAAAAGTTAACACAAACATTGCTATGAGATGATAGATGCCTGAAACACTCTACACAGCCAGAACATCACTCTGTATCTCATGACTAAGCTGAGTTTGTAAGTCACTTAATTTCTTCTTCAGAACAGACAGAGCTGTGAACAGAATGTTCTCTGGCTTCAAGGAGCCGCAGGATTCCACGTTGTAGAAATATTTGTTTGGCTGGCCTGCTGGATCAAAAGGAGCTTGATCTGTAAAATTGAACAAGAGAACCATAAGGGCCCTAATCGCTCACTTGCAAACGTTTTTTTGTTTCAATTTTTAATAGCCTAGTTATTGGTTGTTCTACAGTAAGTAACTGCATGGGTGGGTGGGTAAATATTGTTTATAAAAAGGTTGTAGATGGTGTGCAAAGTTTTTCATGAAACTGGCTCTGTGACCTTGATTTTGGCTCAAAGTGACACAGTTTTGAAATTAGATTTGATGTAATGGGAAACAAGCAAACTGACATCAAGGTTGGTCGAAAACTGAGAGCTTAACTCAGTTTATATGTGAGTCATGCTCTGTGAAACGGGATCTTAATGCATCTCCGTGATGCATGATACCAAGCAAGTCATCACATAATTATGAATGTATAATAGGCAACTTTCTTTCCCAACCAACTGTACCATGAGGTTGAGTGGTCCTTTGGCATAAAGAAAAATGACCGACAGGGGAACGTTTCGGCCCAGCTCAGCCTGCGCAGACTGCACAGGCTGACCTGGGTCGGTACTATTTTTTTTTTTTTTTTTTTTAATGCATAAAGCCCTCTTTTCACAGAGCATGGCTCATATACATGTACCAATGTGGCCATACCATGTGACCATTTGATGCACTTCACAGATTAATCATCAATAAAAATGACTGTGTAAGGTAAGGCTTTTTCCCAACATTTACCTTATCATTGAATGGATTTATACGAGTTATACTGAAGGGTACTTTACAAATACTTCAGATCTTTTGTGTCAACCATGATGATCAAAATTTTTCAAGAAATATTTGTCCCAAAATATTTTAGACATGAAAACGTGTATTAACTATTGGATTCCAAAAATAGGTTAAGGCAAATATTTCTTAGAAATTGTATAACATGAAAATGAAATACAGAAAATTTCTTACGTTCATCTTCCTCCAGCTCTGTATATTCACTTTTCGGCCTATAAAAAACGAAAAAATAAAGCCAAATTTAGACATTCTCTGGAGTAAATTGGACTATCAGAGGGAGCCCACTCAGATTTCTTATGCTCAATCTGACTGATCAAAACATGGCATTATCACACATATGGAATTACAACTCTTTTGCACGCTACAAATTTTAGATTTAGCCATACTGCAAGCAGTTGCAGATGATAAATTTAAAGTGGCTCAAACAACAACAACTTTCTTCAAAAGACAAAAACACATGGTCAGAAATAGGCAAGATGCTGGTTACCGGCATTGTCTCCTATCCCAACAATGCATTTACAAGCCAATTTCCTGGCCAAGGTCATTAAAACAGGGATTGTGTCACAAAGGGTTAAAGACTTTCTTCTGCCAAAGTGATAACCACAGAGAATTCTATCTGATTTCTTATTCTCAAGATGGTCAATCAATCAATAGCAACGTCATACATAACTGAGCCATTCTCTGTGAAAAGGGGGTTTAATGTAGCTGCACAAGTATGGACCCTGGTCAGCTCAGGTCAGCCTGTGCAGTCCACACGGGTAAATTTTCTGCCTGTCCAAGAAGTATTCTACCCCAAGACTCAGTCAGATGTTAGACAAAATGGGTTTTATTGATCCGTAACTGCGTGATGATTTGCTTAGTATAATATATCACAGAGACGCATTCATCCCCCCTTTTACCAGAGCATGGCTCATTTAAGTTTACAAGTTTGTAAAGTTGTCTGTTGTAAATTTGTTTCAAGAGGTAATGAGCCATAACATAATAGTTTTCATATGAATTTAGCAACATGCTTAACCGTTTACCACACAATCCCGACTTTTAACGACCCTTAAAACGAAGCCTTTTGAAACATTGTGAGAAAAGGAGAAAATGCTGGTAACCAGCATTTTCTCCTTTGCCAACAATGTTTTCTCCCTGTCCCATAGCAAATTTCAATTTTTTTTAAGTCATATTTCATTTGTCGTCTGCAAATGCTTTCAATTTTGACGAGTCAAAAATTTTGTCATGTGGGAAAGGGTTATGTCTATGAATCAACTCACCATTGTTCAGGTATTGGGTATGTTGTATGGCGTAGAGCATTGTCTGGATCATACTCAAATGCAACACCACAGGTTGGATTCCACTTTGCATGCTCTTTGGCAAAGCCTTTACGTGCAAAAGCTCGAACTTTCAACTCTTGTCCTTTCCTTAATTTGACAATCAAGATATCTGCAAAATAATGGAAATATTGAAAATTTCATATCTGAAACTGAACTCACAAAACAACTAAAAAGAAACATGAAAAACATATACTGGAACATCATTTTTTTGTATTCTCTCCTATCTCTATCAATACATTTCAAGGCTATCTTTGTATAAATTACATCATGCTCTGTGAATAGGTACCGTAATTTAATGCATCAACAAAAAGGACTGACCCATGTCAGCCTGCACTGTCCCTGCACACTGAATGGGTATGAACTTTTTGCTATTAGCAGATTTTCTGTATGTCAAAGGACCATTCTAATTTCTGATTCAGCAAGTTTTTAGACAAAATATATTACGCTATAACTTGCCTGATTTAAACTTTTACTACAAAGTCCCTAAAATTAAATGACCCTTAACAGGAAGGCCTTTGAAAGCATCGTGGCAAAAGGAGAAAATGCTGGTAACCTGCATTTACTCCTTTTCCCACAACGTTTTCTACCCTTTGTGATATAAATCCCATCATTCGAGTATCATTCTATTTGTCATCTGCAAATGCTTTGAATCTGGACCAGTCTAAAATTTTGTCACTTGGTAAAGAGTTAAAGCATTACAAGGATGTATTAAGTCTTTACTACACAATCAAGAGTTTTAATGACCCTGAAAGAGAAAGCTTTTAAAAAGATTGTGAAAAATGAGAAAATGCTGGTAACCTGCATTTTCTCCTTTTCCCACAATGTTTTCTACCCTATCAAATACAGATATCATCATTTAATAAGTAACATTTAATCATCTGCCAATGCTTTTACTTTTCTCCAGTCCAAAATGTTATCGTTTGATAAAGAGTTAAACCTCCTTTTCCCAGTGTGCAGTTCTGTGATAGGTAAGGAATATTCTTAATTCTTGAGAAATATGGGGAAATAAAATCTGCTTATGTGCAGGTCTACAGCAAAAAGCATAACTACAGTTCCTTTTGCTGACGAGACATTGCAATTCCAAAATTACGGTTAAAAATCTCTAAAATTGTAAAATGTTGATCCAAGACAAGCCTACTTTCTCTGTAAAGTCTTATCATGACCCACACTGTCAACAAAAGCATGCTTAGACTTCACTGTATACCATACGACAGAATTTTAGACTTCTCTAAATTGAAAGCATTAGCAGATGACAAATTATAAGTGTTTCAAAATGTGTCAAATGATAAAATTTTGTCTATGAAAAAATTAAAACTATGTTGGAAAAAGGAGAAAATGCTGGTTATCAGCAATTTCTCTTTTTCCCACTGAATTTCAAAAGTCATTTTTGAGAACCCTGCAATTGTGGCATTGTTTAGCATAGTGGGAAACAGAAAACAATCAATATACCATCAGTTTCATCATGTTCACTGGCTTCTTCTCTATTACGGGATGTCACCTGTAAAAGGAAAATAAGTTAATCAAGCTTTAAAGTGTTCTTGATCTTATACTGAGTAAAAGTAATCTACAGCATTACTATAAAAGCATTATAAGGTCAAAGCTCCTTTCCATCCAATGCTGTCAAGATCATTTCCAGAAAAATCATTCTCGGTAACTCATACTGTCCTCATAACAGTGCATTATTTTAGCACTGTCTATCTCTTTAACAATCCCGGGTTTCATGGAATCTGGAGGAAAAAGCTCTTGAAAACATTTTGGGTAAAGTAGAAAATACTGGTTACCAGCATCTTTTCATTTTCCAACAATATTTTCTGGTCTAAATGTTTTCTAGCCTATCAGAGAACTTAAGCACATTTGTACCTGTACTGAATTTTTCATTTGCAGATGTTTTGAAAACTTAAGAGTTTCAATCTAGTAGTTTGGGAAAGATCTGTGCTGGAAAGTGGGCACTGGACAGGAGCATAGCAAATGAGATGTGATAATGAAACACAAGGAATGTGTGGATTGGTGCTCTTATTACTATGTTAACTGATATACTGTATTGTTGACAAACACTCAAAATGTGTAACATAACAGACAGTGCAGAATCTAGGATCTGACTCCAAATTCTGTGCAGCCTGATCTTGATATTAAGTGTCATCAGTAGCAAATATACACTGCAGTACAATAGCAAAAGGCATCTTTTGTGTTAGTAAGAAACAAGGGGCTATAAATGTCACTTACCGGCACACATTTAGGATTACTTGAAATAAGATCAGCACTGGTCACGTGGCGTGTCTGGTCATCCATACATTTGACCTCAAGTGTGAACTCTACAGAACAATCTGGACAGAACTCATCGCATGTACAGTCCTAAATAAAATTTAGTTCAAGAAGAGTCTCTGAGTTTCTGCAAAATCTGAATGTGGGGCAATATTAACTCTTTACCACACAGCAAAATTTTACACTCGTCCAGATTGAAAGCATTTGCAGACAACAAATTAACGGTGGCCAAAAGGACAAAATTTGCCCTGGTGAAAAATACTGTGATGAAAAGAGAAAATGCTGGTTACCAGCACTTTCTCCTCTTCCCACCATGTTTTCAAAAACTTTCTTCTTCAGGGTCGTTAAAACTCCGGATTGGTTGATAATGGGTCAACCTGCTTTAATCAGTTGTAATTCTAACTTTTAAGACAAAAGGTCTTGGCCACTGAAATTGAAAGTCTTGGAATTAAGCACTGAACAACACTTTGATTTGTTTCTCAATGAACATATTGCTACTATTAACTTCTCATAACCTAGCATATAAATGTAGATAGAGCTAAATCAGAAAGGTTCAGGAAACAAAACCTTGTGTTTGAATCCCTGCTTGTCCACACTGTCCTTTTTTTGGTTGTTGTTTTTTTTGAGAACTGATGCTAGGCTTTTCCTCCAAGATTTGTTTCTCACTGCTGAACATTGTTTCCGTGATGTTTTTGCTGGAAATCAGTTGTGGGAATGAAGCTGTGCAGGGTACAGGTACAAGAATCTCCAGAAAATCCAGGGAATGCAAGTTCCATTCCAAGCTCAGCAATCTTTGTTTCCACAATGGGGAATGCAGCCAGTGGCTTGAAAAGTGTTGTGCAAAGTACTAGTGAGAGAAACTACCGGTATACTACAGAGTGCAATGGCCCCTATGATTTGACTGAAATAATTTTGGAAACACCGATAACTCTACCAAATGGCAAAATTTTGGACGAGACTAAATTGAAAGCATTTGCAAAAGACAAAATAAATTTATTTCAAATGATTATTTCTCACTTTGATATGCTAGAAAACACTGTGGGAAAAGGAGAAAATGCTGGTAACCAGCATTTTCTCCTTTTCCCACAATGTTTTCAAAAGTCTTCTTTAGGTTCTCTAAAACTCTGGACTGTTTGGTAAAGGGTTAAACACCAAACAAACAAACTTATCAAGAGCTCTGTTTTATACATTACAAAAGGAGAAAATAAATTTTACTGTTAAAGTGAAGAAATAAGACAACTATTTACTCTTGAGTACTGCATTCTGTCAACAATGTCATCACTGGTCAGTGGAATTAACCCAATTCTGTGTGATATGAACTCATCAAACAGGACTGTTGAATTGGCTTCAATCTGTACCCAGTCAATGGCTAAAAAGTACAAGTTCTTGATCTTAAAGCTTTTTTAATATCTCATATCAAAAACATTTATCTTTTAATTTAATTTATCCCTATACCAACCAATTTTGTTTTTTCTACCACCCTGAAGAGTGGAGGCTTTTGAAAAAATGGTAGAAAAAAAAAGAAAATACTCTTGAACAGCATTTTTCTCCCCTTTCACACATAGTTTTCTACCCTTTCAAAGACAAATACCACAGCCACATTTGAATTGTTGTTAAAAAAAAAAATGTTTTAAATGTAGACTAAAAGATATTGCTCTACTGACCACCTATAGATGATGCTTTCATCTGAAGCATGAATTGTGTCTAAGGTATCATGCTAAGTACTTTTGTGGTCTCCTCATTGATTCACAGCGCCACAACGGTCCCTTCCCAACTTGAGCTTGACTGAAGGCCCAATGACAGCCAAAACAAACAATGCAGGTGTTAAGATGCACTAAAATTTGATTTATGCCATTTAAAAGTATGGAAAATATTGTGAAGATGACAATCTGTTTTTGTGCGGTTGGTCCAAGTGTTAGTCGCTGGCAGAAAAATGAATTTTAAAATGAGGCAAAAAGTAAACAAAACATAGTAAGACCTCTCAACTTTTAAACTGATTGTCATCTTTACAATAATATCCCTACAATTAAATGATATGGTTTAAATTCAAATGCATTTAAATCCTCACTTTGTTTACTTCTGGCAGCTATTGTTACTTTTCACACCGTCAATAGTCTTGTTCTTACATGATTTTGATTCATAAAACAAATACGCTTTGTATGATAGTCATTAACTCTTGCAGCACCACATGCATAAACTTGATTCTTTCAACGATAATGCAATTCACTGAAACTCAAAGACATTTTTATCTTACGGGTTCGAGTTAAAAAGTGGATGGAATAGATCCAAGATAACTCTGTCTTATGAAATATGATCTTGATCTATGCCATCCTTAAAAGCTCCTGTTTTTATCTATGGCACTGAAAGGGTTAAAAGAAATTGATTTTGAAAAGAGTCTGAGATTCAGAGAATTGTATTAACCCTTTACCAGACGACAAAATTTTAGCCTTGTTCAAACTGAAAGCATTTGCAGACGACAATTTCAGTGTGGCTCAAATGGTGCAATTTTTCTTTGATAGAATAGACAACATTGTGGGAAAAGGAGAAAATGCTGGTTACCAGCATTTTCTCCTTTTCCCACAATGTTTTCAAAAGGCTTCTTTCCAAGGGGTGTTAAAAGGTGGCATTGTATGGTAAAGGGTTAAAAGGACCATGCCATGTGAACCTTCAACATATGTTTATGGGGAGAGCTATATGCGATTTCCCAGTTAAGAGTATCGGGGATACTATGAATATTCAACAACTACTCTACAATTCCTTCTAGTTACAAACAACTCACTGGGGTCCGCGTGTGAACTTCAAACTTCTTCTCGTTATTAGAAATAAATATATATAAATATATCTATCATAAAAATACTTCTGATAATGACATACCCATTGTTGGAACCTCCGCGATGCAGACCCTTCTGAGAGCATTCGCAACACTGTAAAAAGAAAAATCCTGATACAATACACCTGGTCAGATTTAACAACGCTAAATACATATGCATGAAAAGTGCATACACGAACTTGTATACACAAAGGAATAAATGTTACGTACAGAATCATAACCTTTTTGGCAAATTGCATTGGTGCACTTTAACTTTCAAACAAGAGGGTCTTCTTGACCATGTATTAGTCCACTGGCTTAAGGACAAGTGAGCTGTAGACTTACTTGTAACAGAGCGATAGTTCCTCAGTCTAAAAATCTTTAAGTTGAAGCGTAATAAACGACTTTTCCACTCCACAAGCCATGTCAGCTAATTTCCCGAGTCATCCATTTTGATAACAATGTTAGCCGACGACGAGGTACAGTTTGGGAAAAATCGTTTATTACATCTTCACTTTCAAATTTTACAACTGAAGAAATATATATGACTTTATAAGTTAAAAGCATATCTGTTTCTATTTATTGCATGCATATTTCAAAAGATTGGCATGTGATTTGGCACATTTTCAATGTAATTTGTTGGTAAATTTTGTATGTTGGTCAGATCTCAGTGACTTGAACATATAATTAGTTTTAAGATTTGATCAAGTCATTTCAGGATAATTGTGCTCATGCATGCATGCGGGTTTAAACCTTTCCCAAACAAGCCCTGGTTTACACGTGTCTGTAGTACAAGTCTTTTGAAAACACAGTGGGAAAAGGAGAAATTGCTTGTAACGAGCAATTTCTCCTTTTCCCACAGTGTTTTCTACCCTTTTTGATAACTTTCTACCATTTTCATCAAATTTAAAATTGTCGTCTGCAAACTCTTTCAATTTGGACCAGTCCAAAATTTGTCGTTTGGGAAAGGGTTAAAGAAAAATACATGTATAGTCGCTTCCAGCATTATCGTGGGTTCTTCAATATCGTGGTATTCACAATTTCTGAAAGTGAGACTGAAATGCGCCTCCTTGAGAATGTCCTCATGTAAGCATTTGTAGGTCAGATACAGTCAACACACTTTGCAAACTTACTTCGTCAAATTTTCCGAAAATGGTAGGAAAAATCAAGTTTTCATCCGAATAGTAAGAAAACTTGGCTCTTTGCAAAAATCACTCTATCCCCTAGATGAAGTTGATGATCTTATCTGCGTAACAAAATCATTATAACAGTTCTGTAAAATTTGTTTTCCTGCCACTGAAGTTTATCAAACGTGAAAGTAAATTTCAGACGAACGTTAAATGATGACGACACCACTTTCCAAATATGGGAATAAAAATAAGAGGACCTGACAAAATTTTTGACTCGCTAATTATAAAAATCTTCTTTTCAAAGCAATACATTTTTTTCAATTGAGTTCCCTGATCTACTGAAATAGAAGAACACTCTAGAAATTATATATTTACTTCTTTATCCACAAAAGAGGTCCAAAATGGGGTATTTGATGCTATTTTAATCAAAGATCTGTCGTTTTTCCCTCCATTTTTACAGGTATGCAAAGTAAAACCTCGCTTACAAAATGACAGAGAATTTATTTATATCTTTTGCTCAAAATTCTTGATAAAATCATCTCAACACTTTGAAAATAACTTTTCATCCCAAGTTTTGAACATAAATAGGGTGAGCATGTTAATCTTCCAGGGCCTCATCACAATGCCATGATAATACCGGAAAAAAAGCCATTTTAAAAGTGTGTCAATGCTGTCCCTTACTTTGCCTTGATTTAACTGACAAATGGAAAATCAGTTATCGTAAAAATATACATGGGGTATCATAGCATATTTTTAAAACCAGAAAAATGTCAGGCAAAACAATATTTTTTTTACACAGTGGAATGTTTTAGTACCACTATAAGGGAATTCAATCATTTATAACACGCAAAATTTTACGATTTTTATATGTTTTGTGGTACGTTTGTCGTGTACATTGGCTGAAACCTAGTGGTTTGTAGTTTGAAAGTGCTTACCTTTCTATTGGGAGAAGCACACACATTTCATTTTTTTTTTTTTTTTTTTCATTTAATCATGCAACCGTCACCCTTTGACAAACGCTGCGGTATTTGAAGTCGCGAAAACCCATTACTTTAAATTACACCGACAGCCAAGTCGTTACAGAAAAAAAGACGGCGAATAGATACCTAAGATCTGTCTGTTCGAGCACAAATTTTATATTCTCTTCAGAAACTTGCGTGATCTGGACCGTCGGTTGATTGGCATAAGGCATTTTCCTGTTACTGGACCTTTAGGCTTTTCCTCAACTTCCGGTTAGTCAGGGGAGAAGTTATTTGTAAGCCACTGTCATTTTTCTAAAATATTTAGATACAGCATGAGGGAATGAAATAAATGAAACTAATTCAACTAAAAGTAATTTTTGAAGCAGTGCAAAAGCAACGAGGTGACGTTTAACAGCCTTTTTGCTAATTCCCCTGTCTACTTTTTTTCTTCAGGGGAGAAATCATTAAGTTGTAACCTGGAACGAAAAGAAACATGTCGTCGTTTTCGGACAGTAATCTTGTGAAGAAACTTACCGAGTTAAATGGAACGCAACAAAGTATTCAGACACTTTCCTTGTGGCTGATTCATCACAGAAAGCATTCAAAAACCATCGTGCAAGTGTGGCTGCGTGAATTAAAAAAAGGTACGTGAAATTCTCGAGATGTTGGCAATAATAGAAATTTCGACGGAAGTTTTCCTTTTGTCGTGTAAACATATGGATATTAAAGTTAGAATATTCGATATGACCAGCTGTTACTAACAGTTAGAATTCAAAATAAGCTAGGGTATCCATTTTTGTTCTCCGAATATTATTTATGTCTGCAACATTGGGTATAATAAACTAGGAGAAGGTAAGAAACAAGTTAACATTTTCTCCCAAGTGGTTGCGCTTTCACTGATTAATCCCATCATTCTGGCAAAATTTCACTTGTTGTTGGCAAATGCCTGTAATATGGACAAGTCTAAAATTTTGTTGTCAAAGAAAGAATTAACGCTTTACAATACAATCCTGAGTTTTAATGACCCTCAGAATTTATTATTTTTTTTTTTGGTGGGAAAAGGAGAAAATGCTGGTTACTCGTTAGAGCAACATTCAATAGGTCGTCTGCAATTGCTTTCAGCTTGGACCAGTCTGAAATTTTGTCATGTGCCTGTAGTACAGATATAAGAAACCTTTAATTGTTACCAGCATGTGAAGGCTAACGCTTTACCATACAATCCTGAATTTTAATGACCCAGAGAAAGAAGCTTTTTAAAAGAATTGTAAGAAAAGGGGAAAATGCTGGTAACCAGCATTTTCTCCTTTTCCCACAATATTTTCAATTACATCAAAGACAAATTCCATCATTTGAACACATTTATATTGCCATCTGCAAATGCTTTAAATTTGGACAAATCGTTTGGTAAAGAGTTAATGCATAAATTTATTTTTATCTCTTGATTATAGTCACCCCTCCTCGCAGGCTCATCTTTATATACTTAGCTAACGATGTGATTCAGAACAGCAAGAAGAAAGGTCCAGAATTCACGAAGGACTTTGGAACTGTCCTGGCAGATGCATTCAAAGTTGGCTATAAGTAAGAAACGTTTCTTTTAACCTGAAAAGTGTCTTATACATGTGAGTCATGATTTGTGAAAAGGATTCTTAATGTATTTGCAAAAAAGCATCAATGATGTCTGCCTGCGCAGTCTGGGCAGGCTGACATGGGTCAAAACTTCTTGCTATTGGTCAATTTTCTGCATGTCTAAGGGACCATTCAAAAGTTCTACCTCATGATTTAGCTGGCTGTTAGACAAAATAGATCAGTAATCATGTGATGTCTTGCTTGGTATCATGGATCACAAAGATGCTTTATGCTTAATGGTTACAGACATTTTCTCCTTTTCCTTCAATGTTTTCTAAAGCCTTCTTCCTCCAGGTTGTTTAACCCTTTACGACACAAGTCAGTTTTAATGACCCTGTGAAAGATGCATTTAAAAAAACATTATGGAAAGAGGAGAAAATGCTGGTAATGAGTATTTTCTCTTTTTCTCACAATGTTTTCTACCCTTCCCAAATCAAATTTCAATTTTTATTCTCATTTATTTTTTCATTTGCAAGTGCTTTCAATTGGGACTAGTCTAAAATTTTCTTGTTTGATAAAGGTTAAACTCTGTACCGTAATATTTGGTTAATATTTAATTATGTTTGACAGGGATGCTGGTGAGAAACAGAAAGGTTCACTGGACAGGATTCTAAACATCTGGGAAGAAAGGGGAGTCTATACCAAAGAAACAATTCAGCAGATTAGACAGGGAAAAGGTAGTTGAACAGTGTGACAAGGTTGAGAGGGGAGGATGTTTAATTGGTTGCACAGTGTCTGTTTATTTGCCTGTTCATCCATTATCTGAAAACTTATCAGTTACAGCTCTTCAACTTTAAGATCTGGTTGAGGTCTTGCTTATTGAAGACAAGTAACACTGCTTACTAGTGTCCAAAATGCCATAAACTAAGAAACAGATTTTTAAAACTTTATTATTGCAGAAATCCGACTGCTTTTAAATTTATCCAACTTATGTGATCCAAACATTCAGAAGAAATAAATAAGCTGTCAAAGTTTATCTTCTTTACATTCAAAGAAAGAATTTCATGATTACTAAAAAAAAAAACAATATTTTTTCTCCTTGGATACACTGAATTCTCTGTATAACTCTTGTTTATTGTTCTTATTGCCTGTGTTTACACTCCACATCGCTCGCTAATTGTTTATGTATTGCCTATAAATTGTCACAGTTTAGAGCCAAATAAAACTTATGTTGTAAAAATAATCATAATGTACTTGTAAGTTACCGATAGTTTTAGCCTTGTATGTTTACAGGCTTGCAGTAGATTTTGACAAACTCGTTATCTTATTTATCCCAATCAGTCAATCGATCAGTTAACCAATCAACCAGTCAGTCAGGGTGGTTGTATTCAACGCTTGTGCCCCCATCACGTTTTGCTTCCTGCAGTGTAGAGTGTTAATTGTAGTATTTTGATGGACTACACACTACAGTTAAAATAATTAAATTTGCAGACATTTAGATCAAGATGACACTGCTCATTTATTCATGTGTTTCATGGATTTCACTAGTACTTGTACTTGTCTGCAGCTTTGAAGTGCCATGCAACAAGTGCCACGCCATTAGACTCTCTTGTGAAAAAAAAAACCAGTTTCTTAGGTAAAGATGGAACCGAGAACACTTTGATTATTTATCCTACAGTGTAACCACTGAGGCATGCAGAACCCCTATTTTTCAAACTTGGTCTTTAACAAGGCAAAAGATATGACCTTCAGGTGCGTAATGTATTTTGTCATGTTGAGAAAAAATTGTTTTGCTCAGTTTCAGGAACATCAACGACACAAAGCCATGCCATAACTCCGGCGGATGTTTTATCGGAGCCAACTCCAAAGAAAAGAAGAAGAAAAGATGAGCCTGTTGAGCCATCGCTGAGACAAGAATTGGACAGCTTAAAGCATGAAGATCTGGGACCAGTTGATGTATGTAAATTGGACTTGATCCATGCTCTGGCAAAAGGGGGCTTAATGCATCTCAGTGATATAATTTTGTCAAACAACCGACTGAATCCTAAGGTAAACTGGTCCTTGGACATACAGAAAATTGACCCATAGCAAAAAGTTTCAACCTAGGTCAGCCTGCGTGGACTGCGCAGGCTGACCTGGTTTGATACTCTTCGCAGATGCATTAAGTCCCCTTTTCATAGAGTATGGTTCACTTTTTTTTTTTTTGCTGTTTTCTTCAAGGGCAAGACTTGTTTCTTCATCAATCAAAACTGTTAAAAAGTCATACTAACTCTTTACCACACAACAAAAAATGTAGACTTGTCCAAATTGCAAACATTTGCAGAGGACATTTCAAACGTGGCTCAAATGATGGTATTTGTCTTTGAAAGGATATAAAACATCGTGAGAAAAGGAGAAAATGCTAGTAGCCAACATTTTCTTCTTTTCCCACATTTTTGAAAGGCTTCTGATTGTGTGGTAAAGGGTTTAACCCTTCAAGGACTGGGTAAGCCAAACATATATTTTCAGTGTAGAAATAGGACTCATATATCTAAACAGCTGCAATTTCATGGTTGCTTTTGTCTTCCAGTGTTTCAGATAAGCTGACAGTGTAGATCACAGATCAGACTGCATGTTTTGTGCAATCTGATCTTGATCCACACTGGCCACAAAGGCTACTATAGTTGTGAAAGGCACTTTAAGGATGAAACAGTTACCAAACAATTCTGGTTTTTCGTCTTTGGTAAGAGATATTTGAAAACATTAATTTAAATGGAGAAAATAATGGTAACCAACCTATTCTCCTTTTCTCACAGTGTCTTCTACCCTTTCAAGGATGAATCTCGTTGTTTGAACCACGTTTGATTTTCCAGTTGTTAGAATACATGTACACTTATATTTAACCCTTTACAATCATGTGTTTAAATTACCCCGAGGAAGAAGGCTTTTGTAAAAATTGTTAGGAGTAAAAAATACTTAAATTACACATTTATTTTCCTTTTCCTCCAATGTTTTATACCGATTATAGACGAAATCTGTCATTTTGGCAAGTTTTCAAATTTAGCAAATACTTTCAGTTTTGCCGAGTCTAAAATTGTGTCATTTTGTAAAGAGTTAAATATGTAACATTTTAATCCCTGGATTATTTGTATATGAGCAGTGCTCTATGAAAAGGGGATTTAATGCATCTCCATGGTGCATTACTGAGAAAGTCATCATAGAATTATGGATACATAAAATCTTTTTTTTTTTTTTGTCAAAGAACTGATCATCTGACATGCAGAAAATTGACCAAAAGCAAAAAGTTTGACCCAGGTCAGCCTGCTTTTTTTACAGATGCATTTAACCCCCTTTCACAAAGCATGGCTTGAATTAATTTTATTTTGTTCCTGAATTAACAGACAGATTTATTGATCAAAAGACTGACAGCATTAGAGAACTCAGCTTCCTGTGACGCTGCCATCAGAGAGCAAATTGCAAATTTACCCCCAGAGGTATCAGATATTTCACAGCTGGCAAAACTTCATGGTAACTATAGCTATCAGCTCTATCATTTACCCATATTATGTTTATTTGAAAAGGACTCTAGTTCAATAGGGAATAGGACTTGAGACAACGAGGTGGCTGGTTCAAATACCCAGCTTGGCCATTTTCTTTCCGAGGATCGATGATAGTCATTGCTACAGGATTCATTCCTCTCTCACCGCTGATCATTGTCTCGACAATGGTTATTTTCATAAGTAGCCAGTGGCTTGGGAAGAATATTGTGTGAAGTATTGGGAAAAGAACCTCCAGGATAGCATGGATAGGTGCACTGGCCCCAGGGGTATAACTGGAATAGTGTGTCAAACGGTGTTAAACACCATACAAATTTTACTCTTTACCAAATGACAAAAATGTAGATTTGGCCAAATTGAAAGCATTTGCAGATGACAACTTAAATGTGGCTCAGTTGATGGAATTTGTCTTTGATGTGGTTGAAAACATTGTGGGAAAAGGAGAAAATGCTGGTAACCAGCATTTTCTCCTTTTCTCACAATGTTTTCAAAAGGCTTCTTTCTCAGGGTCGTTAAAACTTGGGATTGTGTGGTAAAGGGTTAAAAGCAAAAATCAGATTATTTTGAAAGGCTTGTCTGGCCTAATGGTTCAAACAACTTTTATGATGTAATAAATTATACTGTATTGTATATTACATGATTAAGATATACTGTAATAGTTTGTGCAAGTGCGTTGAAAACTTACCGATAGATATATTCAAAGCATTGTTAAGACAACTTCTGTTCAGCCTGGTGCATTTTATGTATAACTAAAAAGCAGTGTAACAACAAACATTGGCTAGCATTGTACCATAGAGAGTATTGTAAAGACACATGTTTGGCTAGCCCCAGAAAACTTAGAGCAAAGAAAAGACAAATGTTAGCCCACTTAGTGCATATGAAATTGAGAGCTGGTTACCAGCATTTTCTCCTTTTCCCACAATATTTTCAAAAGCCTTCTTTCTCAAGTTGGTTAAAAGTCGGCATTGTTTGATGAAGGGTTAAATATAAATACATGAAATTCAAGGGAACAAAAGAAATTTTATCAACACCTTGCATCTAAATGCTGTTTTGTTTTTTTTTCTAATTTTTCATTTTTAGATAAAGATTCAGCCAGAAAACTGTCAAACACTGTGGACAATGCCTGTGTTTTGCTAACTGATTATAACAAAAGATTACATGATGAGCTAGAGGAGAGAAAAAGTGTAGCAAAACAGCTTAGAGCCTATATACTCTCACAGAAAGACCATTTGGATCATGCAGAAAGAAGATTACTAGTATGTGGGAGCTCTCAATTTTTTCATTAGTCGACCACACATTAAAATTTTAGACTCACCCAAGTTCAAAGCATTGATATTTGAAAAGATAGAAAACATTGTGTGAAAAAGAGAAAATGATGGTTAAATACATTTTTTTCCTTTTCACACAATGTTTTCTATATTCTTCCCCAAGTAGTTTTGTAAACAGTTTTCTTCAGGATTATAAAAATATGGAATTGTTTGGTAAGGGGTTAGGTATTTGTGAAGCGACTATGAAACTATTTTTTAGTGATGAATTATAAGATTATACAGTCAAACTGTTTTATTAGGTTCTTGTATTATACAACCCCCTGTCTTAAGCCACTATTAATCTATGTTTTCAAATCTAGGTTTTGATAATAATCACTGTGTTTAAACACCTAGTTATCTTAAAATACCAATAATGTTCGTCCCCATGACTGTTTAAATGAGACAAGTTTGACTGAAATTCACTGAGAAATTTTTTGAAGTTCTCCAAACAACATGTAAGAAAAAGGAAAATTTATCATGTTAGCAATGAAATGAGTAACAATGAGTGTCATTAAATAAGATAGTGAATAAATAGTTTTACTCATAGGATTTACCCTGAAAGCACTGAATTATAAATGGGCCTTATGGAAAAAAATACTAGAAATATTGCATATCAAAGTGGTTTTTGTCAGAGTATGTTACAAAATAACACACAGTATGGATCCAATGTCAGAGTGCACATTAGCAACCTTAGTAGAGCTCAGTGCTCCAAGGTTGTAACTGTTTATTTTCTAACTACAGGAGTACAAGAATAAGCTAGCAAAAATTAAGACAGTGCGACAAGAGCTCAAATCACACATACAGAATCTGCCAGACATTGGTCGGCTGCCAGAAATCAGTGGAGGCCTTGCTCCATTACCAGCGGTAAATGATCTGTTCCACTGAGAAATAGAAGGTAAAAAATATAAACCCATTTCTGTGTTAGGACAGTCATATTTGAGCCACGCTCTGTGAAAAAGGGGGCTTAATGCATCTGCGAACGATATCGACCCAGGTCAGCCTGCGCAGGCTCACCTGGGCTGAAAGCTTTTGCTATTGGTCTATTATTTGTATGTCAAAGGACCAGTCTACCTTACGATACAGTCATTTGTTCGAGAAAATGGATTTTATGAATCCATAATTATATGATGAATTGCATGGTATCATGGATCATAGAGATGCATTAAGCCTCCTTTTGCCAGAGCATGGCTCATTTTTTTTTTTTTTTTTTTTTACCAGTATAAAAATACTTCTTTTGGACAAAAGATCACTGTATGTTGCTCAGCTCATTTTTAGATTATATCATTATGGATACTCTAGATAACATTGTAAAAAATTTAGAAATAAGGGTTCCATTTGTCACAATATTTTGTAGGTTTCGTATGTAAGCTGTGTCAGGAAATTACCTCCATTAAGGATATGGTATATAGATATTCCATTTACTGAACACCAGTTAATACATAATTTCTCCCTTGATTACAAAAGGTGCAAATGCCATGCTCTTTAAAATTAAAGTCTGTGAAAACTAATGAAAATCTATGTTTGAATGTAAAGCTGTAAAATTAACTGATCAAGAAAAGGAATGGGGCATTCATAGAATATTGACGACTGAATTAATTTAGTTTGAAATAGAAGAAACCTATAATTAATTCTAAAGACAATAACAAATGACCCCATAGAATATTGTTTCGTGAACCATTCATTTATGGTGTTGAGATATATGCTATGGAATAAGGTGATAAGTTAAACTCTTTACCAGACAACACAATTTTAGATCCTGGAAAAAGGAGAAAATGCTGGTTATCAGCATCTTCTCCTTCTCCCATAATGTTTTCTTCAGTTAAGATTTTGTGGTAAAGAGTTAAAGGATAAGGATGAAGTCTTCATGCAGTTATCAAGAGTCTTTTTTTCTCAAGAAAAAGTTGCAGCTGTTTCTTGTTGAGGTAATCAAACTACTGCGATACTGTTTTATGAAGGCATGTTTATTGTACAGGAAATACACATGCACTTTGATTGAAGAGACCAAACTGTTCAAATTATTCCAGACTTCAGACTATGGACAGAAGTTCTTTTCTTTTTTCGCATTATACATCACATGAATCAAAACTCAGAAAGGAAACTGTTATCATTAATTATCTTCACTTATTTCACACTTTTTTGTAGTTTATCAGGAAATAATGGTGGATTATGGTTTCATATTTTCACCGTTTTGACCAGTGAGTTCACCTATTGATAAACTCACTGGTACAGATATACTGAGAGCTCCCCTGTACTTTGCAAGTCCCAAAAGGAAGCATGACATAAATAGAACACCATACAGTGCCACTCTTTAAAATATTAATGATGATTTTCACCTGATACAGTAAATTTCGATCTTTCACTGTAAAAAACAAATATCCTGTTTCATCTGTTTTCATGAGATCAGTTTTCCTGTATTGTACATTGCAGAAATCCACACTGGAAAAGAAAGCTTTTATTACTGGTTATCAAGACACAGAGCTGATGTGATATAGAAAGGTTGTGTGAGCTCCAGGTATTCAAGAACTCGTTACAGACAGAGTGCCATTTGTGAAATGGGCTGTACCTAGTCAGTTTTTAGCCTTTTTTTAATTGCCGTTTTAAATTTTGTTAGTGCTTGCCTTGTCAGTTTATTGATTACCTCAATGATGATATTTTGGTCTCTCAAATCGGAATGATCTGATGAGAGGTTTAGTGAAACAATGCTAGGTTTTAACCATTGTGAGGAAGAAGGCTTATGAAAACATAGTGGGAAAAGGAAAAAAATGCTGGAAACCAGCCTTTTCTCTTATTCCCACAATCTTTCCTACCCTTTCAAAGACCGATATCATTACTTGGACCACATTTTGCTTCTCTTCACATGCTTTCAAACTTGACGATCTTAAAATTATGTTATCTGGTAAAGAGTTTAAGGTCCATTGTATCTTTTGTTCTCTTCTTAAATCTATGTAATGGATTGGACAGACAATTGAGTAATTGTACCTACTACACACACACACACACACACACACACACACACACACACACCATGCTCTGTGAAAAGGGGGCTTAATGCATCTGCAAAAAAAGTATCAATAAAGGTCATCCTGCGCAATCCACGCAGACTGGCCTGGGCCGAAACCTTTTGCTTTTGATCGATTTTCTGCATGGCCAAGGACCATTCTATCTCGTGAGCCTGTCATTTGTTATAGAAAATGGATACAGTGGTGGAATAATTATCAGACAACTTGCATGGTATAATTCATCACGGAGATTCACCAAGCCCTATTTTGCCAGAACATGGCTGAAATGCATAGTGAAGAATTCATTACAAGTGCAATTCAATATTGAAACATCAGAGATATTGTCATCTTGGAAATACTTTTTTTCTTTACCTCCTAAAACAAAGTGTGCAGCAGATTAACTTGTTCAGCACTTCAGGTAAAACCAGGGGCTTTTGCGGACAATATCACAGCAAGATTAGACTGCTCAGAACATGCTGTCTGATCTTGGATCTATACCATTCATTTGTATAGCCAAGCTGTACAAATACCAATGTGTCTTGAGTTTCACAGGATTGTATTTTCGGCCGTCGAAAGAGGTTGAGTTCATATGTTTGGTGTTGAAATAGCTTGACACATCATTATGAAATGTGGATAATCAACATGGAATAACCCTTGTACTGCTAAATGTAAAAGGGGGTTTAATGCATTATACCGGCATGCAAGTTATCATACAATCATGGATATGTAAAATAAATGTTAGTTGCTGGGAGAGAATTTTATTTCAAAACTAGGTTAAAAGTTGCCATTTCATCTAACAACTGACTAAATAATTAGGAAAACAGGTCCTTTGACATGCATATAATTGACCAATAGCAAAAAATTTCCAACACAGGTCAGCATGTTCGAATTGTGCAAGCTGACTTCGTCTGATACTGTTTGCAGATGCATTAAACCCGCTTTTCATAAAGCATGGCAATCTTAGTAAGAACTAATGATGCATATATTGCAATTTCAGACCTTTTTTTTTAGCTCACCTGAGCACGAAGTGCTCAAGGTGAGGTTTTGTGATCGCCCAATGTCCGTCGTGCGTCGTCCGTCGTCCACAATTTCTTTAAACATCTTCTCCTCCTAAACCACTGGGCCAATCTTGATGAAACTTGGCAGGGATGTTCCTCAGGTGAAGCGCTACCAAAGTTGTTCAAGAGATTGAATTCCACCCATAACTCTGGTTGCCATGGCAACCAAAAGGAAAAAAATAGCAAAATCTTTAAAAATCTTCTTCTCTGAAACTAGAAGGCGTAGAGCTTTGATATTTGGTATGTAGCATCTCCTAGTGGACCTCTACCAATTTTGTTCATATGATGTCCCTGGGGTCAAAACTGGCCCCGCCCTGGGGGTCACAAGTTCAAACATAGGAACAAAGAAGGAAAACTTTAAAATTCTTCTTCTCTGAAACTGGAAGGCGTGGAGCTTTGATATTTGGCATGTAGCATCTCCTAGTGGACCTCTACCAAGTTTGTTCATATGATGTCCCTGGGGTCAAAACTGGCCCCGCCCCGGGGGTCACAAGTTTCGAACATAGGAACAAAGAAGGAAAACTTTAAAATTCTTCTTCTCTGAAACTGGAAGGCGTGGAACTTTGATATTTGGCATGTAGCATCTCCTAGTGGACTTCTACCAAGTTGTTCATATGACGCCCCTGGGGTCAAAACTGGCCCCGCCCCGGGGGTCACAAGTTTTGAACATAGGAACAAAGAAGGAAAACTTCAAAATTCTTCTTCTCTGAAACTGGAAGGCGTAGAGCTTTGATATTTGGCATGCAGCATCTCCTAGCGGACCTCTACCAAGTTTGTTCATATGATCTCCCTGGGGTCAAAACTGGCCCCGCCCTGGGGGTCACAAGTTCAAACATAGGAACAAAGAAGGAAAACCTTAAAATTCTTCTTCTCTGAAACTGGAAGGCGTGGAGCTTTGATATTTGGCATGTAGCATCTCCTAGTGGACCTCTACCAAGTTTGTTCATATGATGTCCCTGGGGTCAAAACTGGCCCCGCCCCGGGGGTCACAAGTTTCGAACATAGGAACAAAGAATGAAAAATTTAAAATTCTTCTTCTCTGAAACTGGAAGGCGTAGAGCTTTGATATTTGACATGCAGCATCTCCTAGCGGACCTCTACCAAGTTTGTTCATATGATGTCCCTGGGGTCAAAACTGCTCCCGCCCCGGGGGTCACAAGTTTCAAACATAGGAACAAAGAATGAAAACTTTAAAATTCTTCTTCTCTGAAAATGGAAAGCGTGGAGCTTTGATATTTGGCATGTAGCATCTCCTAGTGGACCTCTACCAAATTTGTTCATATGATGTCCCTGGGGTCAAAACTGGCCCCGCCCCGGGGGTCACAAGTTTCAAACATAGGAACAAAGAATGAAAATTTTAAAATTCTTCTTCTCTGAAAATGGAAAGCGTGGAGCTTTGATATTTGGTATGTAGCATCTCCTAGTGGACCTCTACCAAATTTGTTCATATGATATCCCTGGGGTCAAAACTGGCCCCGCCCCGGGGGTCACAAGTTTCAAACGTAGGAACAAAAAGGAAAACTTCAAAGTTCTTCTTCTCTGAAACTGGAAGGCGGAGAACTTTGATATTTGGTATGTAGCATCTCCTAGTGGACCTCTAACAAATTTGTTCATATGATGTCCCTGGAGTCAAAACTGGCCCCGCCCCGGGGGTCACAAGTTCAAACATAGGAACAAAGAATGAAAACTTTAAAGTTCTTCTCTAAAACTGGAAGGCGTGGAGCTTTGATGTTTGGCATGTAGCATCTCCTAGTGGACATCTACCAAGTTTGTTCATATGATGTCCCTGGGGTCAAAACTGGCCCAGCCCTGGGGGTCACAAGTTCAAACATAGGAACAAAGAAGGAAAACTTTAAAATTCTTCTTCTCTGAAACTGGAAGGCGTGGAGCTTTGATGTTTGGCATGTAGCATCTCCTAGTGGACATCTACCAAGTTTGTTCATATGATGTCCCTGGGGTCAAAACTGGCCCCGCCCCGGGGGTCACAAGTTTCGAACATAGGAACAAAGAAGGAAAACTTTAAAATTCTTCTTCTCTGAAACTGGAAGGCGTAGAGCTTTGATATTTGGCCTGTAGCATCTCCTAGCGGACCTCTACCAAGTTTTTTCATACAATGCTCCTTGGGTCAAAACTGGCCCAGCCCCCGGGGTCACAAGTTCTAACATAGGAACAAAGAAGGAAAACTTTAAAATTCTTCTTTTCTAAATCTTGAAGGCATAGAGCTTTGTTATTTGGTATGTAGTGAACCTGTACTAAGTTTGTTAGCCCACCTGAGCACAACATGTTCAGTCAGTTTGAAATTGGGTCACCTGGGGTCATAAACTAGGTCACTAGGTCAAATTAAATAGATACCTTGTGGGCACTCTAGAGGCCACATTTATTGCTCAAATGACCTGAAATTTGGTCAGAATGTTTGTCTTCATAAAATCTCGCATGATTTGGATTTAGGTCACCTGGGATCATAAACTAGGTCACTAGTTCAAATTAAAGTAATTCCTTGTGGGCACTTTAGAGGCCACATTTTTGGCTCAAATGACTTGAAAATTGGTCAGAATGTTTGTCCTGATAAAATCTCACATGAGTTTGAATTTGGGTCATGTGGGGTCTTAAATTAGGTCACTAGGTCAAATTAAAGAAATACCTTGTGTGCACTCTAGAGGCCGCATTTATTGTTCAATTGATTTGAAAATTGGTTAAAATGTTTCTCTTGAGGAAATCTATGATGGGTTCAAAAGTGTGTCACCTGGGGTCATAATCTAGGTCACTAGGTCAAATTAAAGAAATACCTTGAGGGCACTCTAGAGGCTACATTTCTTGCTCAATTGACTTGAAAATTGGTCAGAATGTTTGTCTTGATGAAATATCAGATAAGTTTGATATTGGATCACCTGGGGTCATAAACTAGGTCATTTGGTCAAATTAAATAAATACCTTGTAGGCACTCTAGAGGCCACATTTATTGCTCAAATGACCTGAAATTTGGTCAGAATTTTTGTCTTGATAAAATCTCAAATGGATATGGATTTGGGTCACCTGGGGTCATAAACTAGGTCACTAGGTCAAATTATAGAAATACTTTGTGGGCACTCTAGAGGCCACATTTTTTGCTCAAATGACCTGAAATTTGGTAAGAATGTTTGTCTTGATAAAATCTCAAATGGGTTTGGATTTGGGTCACCTGGGATCATAAACTAGGTCACTAGGTCAAATTAAAGAAATACCTGTGGGCACTCTAGAGGCCAAATATTTTGCTCAATTGACTTGAAAATTGGTCAGAATGTTTGTCTTGATACAATCTCACATGAATCCGAATTTGGGTCAACTTGGATCATAAACTAGGTCATTAGGTCAAATTAAAGAAATACCTTTTGGGCAATCTAGAGGCCACATTTATTGCTCAATTGACTTGAAAATTGTTCAGAATACTTGTCTTGATAAAATCTCTTGAAAAAATCTAGGATGAGTTTAAAATTGGGTCACCTGGGTCATAATCTTGGTCACTAGGTCAAATTAACGAAATACATTGTGGTCACTCTTGAAGCCACATATCTTGCTTGACTGACTTGAAAATTGTCAGAATGTTTGTCTTGATGAAATATCAGATGAGTTTGAAATTGGGTCACCTGGGGTCATAAACTAGGTCACTTGGTCAAAATAAAGAAATACCTTGTGGGCACTCTAGAGGCCACATTTATTTCTCAATTGATTTAAAAATTAGTCCAAATGTTTGTCTTGATAAACCCTACATGAGTCTGAATTTGGGTCATGTGGTGTCTTAAATTAGGTCACTAGGTCAAATTAAAGAAATACCTTGTGGGCACTTTAGAGGCCACATTTATCGTTCAATTGATTTGAAAATTGCTTAAAATGTTTGTCTTGATGAAATCTAGGATGAGTTCAAAATTGGGTCACCTGGGCTCATAATCTAGGTCACTAGGTCAAATTAAAGAAATACCTTTAGGGCTCTCTAGAGGTCACATTTCATGCACAATTGACTTGAAAGTTGGTCAGAATGTTTGTCTTGATGAAATATTGGGTGAGTTTGAGATTGGGTCAGCTGGGGTCATAAACTAGGTTACTGGGTCAAATTTAAGAAATACTTTGTGGGCACTCTAGAGGCCACATTTATTGCTCAATTAACTTGAAAACTGTTCAGAATATTTGTCTTGATAAATTTTTTGATGAGTTCTAAATTGGGTCACATGGGGTGATAAATTAGGTCACTAGGTCAACTTACGGAAATTCCTTGTGGATGCTCTAGAGGCCACATTTTAAGCTCAATTGACCTGACAATTGGTCAGAAATTGGATTATGCACATTCAGTGAATTTTGCCTATTGACTCAGGTGAGCGACCAAGGGCCATCATGGCCCTCTTGTTTTTTTTTTTTTTTTTTTTTTTCAGAATATCTGGCATAGATGCAGACAGTGTAGATCTTAGATCAAACTACAAGTTCTGTGCAGTCTGATCTTGATCTGTGCTGCCCATATAAGCAACTTAATCGGGATTTAGTACTGTTAGGGTCAAGGTTTTATAATTGATTGTACATTACTGTTATTGTGAAAATATTTTGGCAAAACAAGAAATTGCTTATTGCAAGCTGTTTTTCTTCCAGAATGTTTTCAAAAGTATTGTATAGGCTGTAAGAATTGACCTGGTAGGGCAGAGCTATGTTGCAGTTCACTGCATATTAGATTGAGGTGAAATAGGTTATTCGGAAATCATCATGAGTATCTGTAAAGGGTCGATAAAGTATTGTTATCATGCATGTAGATTTATGACGAATAATTCCAAACTGGCTCTAGGCCACTAAAATGAAAAATAAACTGGTCAACACATGTCAAAGGTTAGCCATGCCCTGCAAGGTCAATTCTTACAGCCTATACTCAGTGTTAGAAATTAAGATATTTTGCAGGTAGCAAGTTCTTGCTACCTGGCTTAAAATAAGGAAGCAGAAGGAATGTTCCTTTTAGCAGTTAATGGCCCTTCCTTCCACCAATGAAATGATGCTTGAATTACTGCTTTTGCCCATGAAGTGCTTGGCAGAAGTAAAAACAAAACATCTTCAAATCAAAGACATTGGCAAAAAGACTGTGCTGTTTGGCAATTGCCAGTTCAGGTAGCTCATTTATACTTGCATGTTTTTTCCCATTTGTTATAACGCAGACTGTTTTCAAATGGACATAATAGCAAAGATTCACAAATGTAGCTATAAATGTAGATGTTAAATATGATCAAGCACAGATGTGTTCTATTGCATGAAGCTTGCATGTAACCTGTGCCGACAATTCCAAAGATCATTTCAACAGATTTCTAACAAATGGAAGATTATTGAAAATTGGCAAAACACTTCAAGCAGCCAGCATTACCAGGTAGCAATATTTTACTACTGCCTTTGTGCCCAGGTAGCAAAATTTGTTTTTCAGGTAGCAAATTTGCTACTTGCTACTGCTAATTTCGAACCCTGTATACTGCTCTACAAAAAATTGTCCACAGCAGGTGATTACATGTATATGTCAATCAATTTATGTTATTTTATCACTGTGTTGTTAATGAATTTGTCATGGTAACACTGTGTGTTTGCAGCTGTCTTAGGCACTTACGTTGAAATTTGTAAAAGTGATACAGGGTTCTGTAGGGATTATCTGATAGTGTCTCATTGTAAAGCACGCAGGTGAGAGTTTATCCCCTTTAACTCTTTACGAAACGACAAAAATTTGGACTTGGCCAAATTGAAAGCATCTGCGAACGACAAATTAGACGAAGCTCAAATGATGGCTTCTGTGCCTGATTGGGTAGAGAACTTACTGGAAAAGGAGATAATACTGGTTACCAGCATTTTCTTCTTTTCCCATATTGTTTTCAAAAGCCCTCCTAGGTTATTTAAACTTGGGATTGTGTGGTAAAAGGTGAAATCTTTAGCACTCAATCCTGAGTTTTAACGACCCTATTAAAGAAGGCTTTTGAAAACATAGTGGGAAAAGGAGAAAATGCTGGTAACCAGCATTTACGCCTTTTCTCACTATGTTTCCTACCAAATCAAAAACAAATTTTATCATTTGAGCCACAATTAAATTGTCGTCTGCAAATGCTTTCAATTTGGACCACTCTAAAATTTTGTAGTTTGTTAGAGAGTTAGTAGTAGTTCTTCTCACTTATTTGAAAAATGCATGTGTCCCCTATTTCTGTAAGTTTGTTGCACAACTGTCCTCTCTTAGATTAATCCTTATGCAGAACACTGGTAATTCATTTAGACAAACTGATGCCATTTTAAACATTCCATTTGTTAATTACATTCAGAAGACAATATGTAAAAAATTATCATTGCTTGGTTGAATCCATTAGTGAAAGGGATTTCTTTTGGTACAGATTAACCAAGGGCAAGACATATGATTATTCAGAATTTATTTATTTTTATGTGAATCGAATAAAAAAAAAAAAAAACATCATCATTGTGAGAAAGGTAGTTGTTGCTGGAGTCATTGCTTGTAACATGCCCTATACCAACGATGCATGTTTTGTGACCCTGAGAAAGAAGGCCTTTAAAAAATATTGTTGGGAAAAAGAAAATGCAGCTATCCAGCATGTTCTCCTTTTCCTACAATGTTTTTTGTACACCCTTTCGAAAGCAAATTCTATCATTGTCTGCAAATGCTTTCAATTTGTACAAGTCTGAAGTTTTTACCTCTGGTAAATGTAGAATCCCAAATGACTTTTGAAGTGATAATTCATTTTTTAGGGAAGGCATCTCGTAGATCTATTTTTATGTTTCTGTTGTAAAACATTTGCACATAAGTCATAATAAGTAAACTGTCTTCATCAATGTAGTTCTTGGTGTTATTTATCTAGTAACATTATTCTTTCACTGAAACTTATTTCAGTTTGTTTGTATGGTGTTCAGTGCTTTTTTCAACATTGTTTCAGTTATATCACAACGGCCATTGCATCTTGCAATGCTTTCTTGGAGTTTCTGTTGGCAATGCTTTGTACAATATTCTTCCCAAGTCACTTGCAGCTGTCTCACATAAACATAGTCGTTGCGCTTCAGTCTGTCACACCTTTAACTTGGCTGTGTCGAAGAAAAAGGTTGAGTTACTGTCACAGCCCTGTCGTCGTTGTCGTCTTCTGGCAAAAATGTTGACATTTTATAACATCTTTGTTATGCCCCCCTTCGAAGAAGCGGGGGTATATTGCTTTGCACTTGTCGGTCGGTCCATTGGTCGGTCGGTCGGTCCGTCCGTCCGTCGGTCCGTAGACCACATTTTTGTCCGGAGCATAACTCTAAAAGTATTTCAGGTATCATCTTGAAACTACATAGGTGGATAGATCTCATTAAGGAGAAGTGCAGTGCACAAGAATCATAACTCAGCCCATCATATTTATGGAGTTATTGCCCTTTGTTGATTTTCATACTTAATTTTTGTCCGGAGCATAACTCTAAAAGTATTTCAGGTATCATCTTGAAACTACATAGGTGGATAGATCTCATTAAGGAGAAGTGCAGTGCACAAGAATCATAACTCGGCCCATCATATTTATGGAGTTATTGCCCTTTGTTGATTTTCATACTTAATTTTTGTCCGGAGCATAACTCTAAAAGTATTTCAGGTATCATCTTGAAACCTCATAGGTGGATAGATCTCATTAAGGAGAAGTGCAGTGCACAAGTACCTTAACTCTGCCCATCATATTTTTGGAGTTATTGCCCTTTGTTGATTTTCATACTTAATTTTTGACCGGAGCATAACTCAAAAAGTATGTCAGATATCACCTTGAAACATCATAGGTGGATTAATCTTATTAAGGAGAAGTGCAGTGCACAAGAACCATAACTCTGCCCATCATATTTTTGGAGTTATTGCCCTTTGTTGATTTTCATACTTAATTTTTGTCCGGAGCATAACTCAAAAGGTTTTTCAGATATCATCTTGAAACTTTACATGTGGATAGATCTTATTCAGGAGAAGTGCATTGCACAAGAACCATAACTCTGCCCATTATATTTTTGCAGTTATTGCCCTTTGTTGATTTTCGTACTTAATTTTTTTCCGGAGCATAACTCAAAAAGTATGTGAGGTAAAATCATGAAACTTTAAAAGTTGATAGTTCACATAAATGGGAAGTGCAGTGCCCAAGAATTGTTAATTTATCATTAATAATTTTTGAGTAATTACCCTTTGTTTTTACACTTTGAACTTAACAGTTTATAATCACATGTTATATTTAGAATTGGATGCCATTAGGGGGGCATACATGTTTTACAAACATCTCTTTTTTCCTTGGATTGGATACAAGGTGGCCAGCTGGAGACCATTTTGAAATTACAATAATCAGGGTCATCTGATCCCAACAACAGGTTTAAGGTCACAGTTTCTGGAAATAAGGCTTTCGGGGGGCATTGCTCTCATTCCGACAGCTCTTGTTATTACTGAAGATATTTACTTGTAACAAGGGCAGGTAACATTCACAAAGTATTTTTGACAAAGTTATTGCCCCCTTTCGACTTACAGGTTTCTTTGAAAGTCACGCAACTGCAGCCGAGCTTTGGCGCTCGCATGCGGCGCTCTTGTTTCTGCTAGTATTAGATGTGGGACTGCTTGCACGTATGAATAATATACGGTGGCGACTAGAAAGTGAGAAAGTATTAGCGGAATCTGAAAGTAGAATGCATATCCAAAGTGAGTGGTTCCGATCACAGAAAGACTGAACAAATCCACTAAACGGTAGTCGTTTGAAGTCCAGATTTAAAGATCTTGTTTGCACATTTTGGATTCGATTCTTTTGAAACTTGTATGAACATACGAGACACAATATAGAGAATATATGGTTGGTGCTGAGATGGATAAAGTTTATCCGGTGAGGCTTAGAAAGCTGAGAGGGCGAGCTTTAGCGAGCCCTCTTCAGTTTTCGGGCCAAGCCGGATAAACTTTATCCATCTCGGCACCAACCATATATTCGATTTATCCCGTTTTCTACAGGAAAAAGCTCCTTTTTACTCCTCATTTTGCAAATTATTTGATTTGTTTACAATAGGTCCCCTACGACCCCGTTATAGCAGCCCGAGTACGCACTTATTATAGTCACCCGAGGAAAGCAATAGTTCCTATTATATCCGACTAGAATACCCGCATATCACCAAAAAATGAGTCATTTTTCACAATTTCCAGCGTAATATCAATGTTTTTATTTCAAAATGTGTTGAGTTTTGCTTTGTATGCTGACTGTCAATGCAAAGTTATATACAGTCTTGTGCCATACTGTACTGGACAGAAGGTGAACGTCCAAACGGCTCCAGTTATGGCGACATTAATAAGGACAGCAAATAAATAACGTCCAACAAGAAGGAAAATTTTGGGGTTATATCCCTTTTTGTATTCAATAATTTTTGGAAATGCGTGATGACGTCACATGACGTAATTTTCTCTGAATTCTACGCAATCACTCGCAGAAATGTTGTTGTAAACAGACACGGGTAGGTAGAAGGAAAGAACTTACCTCCGACACGAAAACGGCTATTGTTTCATTATATTATACATGTACTTGCATTCGACAATAGGAAATATCTCGTAGACTGGACATGCCGCGGACTACAATTAATGGGATTATAAAAAGATATCGTATTCGAAATAGTGTTGAGAATTTTCAAAGAAATGGCACTCATTAAAAACAAAGGAACGTGATTATCGGACATTGAATATTATGGTCGACGTACCTGTTTTCGTGGGGTACACGTTTTCGAACCTGAAATGATATCCAAGTTTTCTTGCAAACTATTAAGTGAATAACGTCACTGTTTTGACTGAACCGCTCATTTGAATGTAAACAACAGATAATTTATAAAATGCAACAAAAACAAGACAGTACGCATGTTACTAAAGGAAAGATCGGTTTTAGTGACAAATTTCTTATTACTTTTTTCAACCCGATACATGCCTAATTTAAAGTCTCTGTCTGATACTTTATTTTAATCCTGAAAAATTCCCGACATGTGACATACTCAATCTTCATGCCAAAAAGTCATGTGACCATACTGGAATAATGTGACAAGAGTCTGGTCTATAATTAGATCAGAGAATTTCGTGACCTATTTTGTTCGGTCGCTTATGAATGAACAATTTTTCCAGAACATTCACTGCTACAGAGAGAAAATGTTTCCAGCCCTTTTATTAAGATATTCAATAGTTTTCAGATGTTTTACGATAAAATACTGTTTAAAACAATTCCTAATCTGTCCTCATAGGTGCATATAAATTGATAGAAGGGACAAGAATGCCTTAACTTTTGTTATTTTATTATTCTGATGCTGCCGTCACGAAAGGCCAAATGGCCGCCATGACACTAATCCATCCTTTTCATCGCGCTTCAAAAACGTAGGATTATTGACTCAGAGCTGCTCATTTTCATTGTTCAAAACAGTTCCTCCTTGTGATAGTTAAGGCTTTTAATGAGTTTTGGTGTACATAATGAATTTTAGTTTGTTATGTATGACCTGTTCTATAGATACTGAAAGCCACGAAATGTGGGCATGTTGCGCCAATTCAGCTTCCGGCAAAAGATTGAAGGGTGAAATATTTTTTTGCCGTTGAATATGTATGATTCAGGCAGAATTTATGTTTTTATATGCATTTGAATTTGAATTTTTTGTTTATAAAATGTTTCTGTAATCAGTTCTTCATTTAGATATGCGTAAGCTAAAATTGTCAATTTAGTCCCACGAAAATAGGTAAGACCACCATACGAAATGTAAACAAAACAGGAAACAAACATCGGACATCACGGGAATTCTTAATCAGGCAAGAAACTTTACAGTTTTTTAGACTATTCAAAAGAGATTGTATAGCGAAGGATATATTGGAACAAACAACTGGGTTTTTATTTGGAGAAAGGTAGGTGAAGATTGGTTACCGTGTTGCCTCGCCACTCCACCCACCCCGAGGTTCAGTTTGATGATCTGGCCGGCTCAAAGTCCAGACTTGAATATTATTGAGAACTTATTGCAAAGACTTAGAAAACAACTGAAAAATCGGCCCGAAATCATTGATACGCGAGACAGGCTTGAGAAAGCCATTCATTACGTCTGCACAAACATTCCTATTGATACATCAGGAACTGTTATTCCAGTCTACCAAGGAGGATACAGAATGTAATAAAATCAAAAGAGGTATTACAAAAGACTCCGGTACGAAAAGGTTCTGAATATGTTAAAAAGTTTTGTTTATCAGATCTCTTTCACAGTTAACATCAGTTATTTTCTTTTTAGACATTTGAATTTATGGCACAAGTCTGTATCATTAACCTTAGCTCGTAGGAATACACAACTGCCGGATAAAGCTAAGTTTATTACCTTATATTCAAGTATCCAATGTGCTATTTATAGTAACGGTGTAAATGAAAATTTGAGTATTCCTTGATATACAGGCGATGCACCAATTCGCAAGTATTCGATGATCAACCAAGAAAAATGTTAGTGTTCCGTAACAGACCAATGGAGCTTCAAAGGCCTGTGGTGTAAATTACGAAAACGGGATAATAATTATTAGCTCGGCTGTTTTCGAAGAAAACGTCGAGGTATTGTCGTAGCCCAGGCGTCGTCGTCTGCGTCAACTTGACATTTTATAATATCTCTATTTTTACTGAAGATATCTGTTTCAAAGTTGGACTTTGATTATCTTAACCCTTTCCCAAACAAGCCCTGGTTTTCACGTGTCAGCAGTACAAGTCTTTTGAAAACACTGTGGGAAAAGGAGAAATTGCTCGTAACGAGCAATTTCTCCTTTTCCCACAGTGTTTTCTACCCTTTTTGAGACCTTTCTGCCATTTTCATCAAATTTAAAATTGTCGTCTGCAAACTCTTTGAATTTGGACCAGTCCAAAATTTGTTGTTTGGGAAAGGGTTAAGGGGCAACCCGTACAACAAGCTAGGGAGACCATCAAAGTATTTTTGATACAGTTATGCCCTTTTTTTGGCCAAGAATTTTCACTGAAAATCAAGCAACCGAAGCCAAGCGTTGCCACCCGCATGTAGTGCTCTTGTTTGGATATACATGTAATAATGAAAAATTCTGTTCTTTCAAGGAAAGAAAAGAAACTGTTCGGCAGAAAAGGTTTTAGCTCCTAATTATTCTAAGCTTAATTGAAATTACATCAAAGGTCACCTGACATGGAAGGTAATATCTCCGTAACGGACAGGGTAGATCAAAGATCAGACTGCACGTTCTGTACAGCCTGATCTTGATCTAGATCTACACTATATGGAAAAGGTCAGTGAGTGGTGCTTAGTCGCCTAAGGGTTAAGACCGTTTATTAGAGATGTAGAAAATGCTGGTAACCAGTCTTTTCTCCTTATTTCGACAAGGTTTTATATCATTTAAAACACATCCCTTTAAGTTCAGAAAGATTTCCCTTGTCCACAATGTCTTTCAAAATGGACAAGTCTAAAATTTTGTCGGCCGGGATTTCAAAAGTTAACTTGGTGTGATGGACAACTAGATAACACTCTGACTATCATTTAATACTTTACCAAACAATCCCCCTTTTTTACGAACCTAAGGGAAAGAACTTTTAAAATCATCGTCGGAGAATGAGAAAATGTTGGTGGTTGGAATGACTCCTGGATTGATTGGTTGATTGATTGATTGATGTTTTACGCCGCTTTCAACGTTATTTCAGCCATATCACGGCGACAGCTCACACGTTCATGTATTTCCTGGGTTTCACTCGTACAAGGCTAGAGCTCTGAAGTGTTTTGCCAGTGGAAGCGCCCGCGAAAAATCCAGTGGATTCAGCGCGGCTCGAGCCCGGACCCTCCAGGTCACGAGCCCTACATTTTATCACTGAGGCACGCAGGACCCCAATAAATTCTTTTATTTGAGCCGTATCCACTTTGTCGCTTGAAACTGTTTGAAACTTGGATGAGCTTAAAGTTTTGCACTTAGGTAAAGGGTTTATTCTAATTAATAAGCACATCCTTTTAGCCCTTTACCAGACGACAAAATTTTAGCCCTCTCCAAATTGAAAGCATTTGCAGATGACTATTTCAGTGTGGCTCAAATGGTGCAACATTTCTTTGATAGAGTAGAAAACATTGTGGGAAAAGGAGAAAATGCTGGTTACCAGCATTTTCTCCTTTTCCCACAATGTTTTCAAAAGGCTTCTTTCCCAGGGGCGTTAAAAGGCGGCATTTTGCGGTAAAGGGTTAAACCGTATTTGGATCCACGGATCGTTTCGGTTCAGCAGCATCAACATTAACGCTTTGTGATCATTGTCCGAACGACTGAAAATGTCAGCGAAATGATGAATTACATATCCAGCATTAAGTACAGTCAGAAAATAAAGAAAAGGAAATATCATATTTACAGTGGCAAAAGCTATCATTTGCAATCTGTTATAACCAATTTCGTCTATAATTCATCAAACTTCAATAATTTTAGATAGAGTCATTCTAGGGATTTATTTTTTTTTTTATTATTATTCAAGCGGCAACATTTTCATTACCCAAATTGTAAGCACGTGCAGACGACAAATACAGTTATGGTTCAACTGATTTGATTTATCGTGAAAAGCGTGGAAAACATGGTGAGAAAAGAAGAAAATACTGGTTACCAGCATTTTCTTCTTTTCCCACAATGTTTTCAAAGGCTTACCTCACGGTCGCTACAACACGAGATCGAACGATAAAAGGTTAGATATAAAACCTGTAGTGATTGATATATGGCAACAAAGTGATGAAAATGTCACTTTAGCTACTTGTATAACCTTCTACCGAACAATACCGAGTTTTAACAATCCTGTGAAAGAATGCTTTCGAAATCGTGTGAGAAAAGGAGAAAATGCTGATAACCAGTAATTTCTCCTTTTCGCACAATGTTCTCTACCGTTTCAACTACAGATCTGATCATTTGAGCAATAGAAACTATCTGCTTACAATTTCTGTATGGATAAGTCAAAAGTTTGTCGTCTAATAAAAAGTTCGGATTGATTGACTGGGGTTAACCATAATCAAAGTACTGAAAATACCGTGTCGACGTTCACACTGGTCCCCGTTGTACATATACAGATATGCGCTTGCTGTCTCAGCGGAGGTAACCAATCTAGTCAACGTTATCACTGAAATAAAACTTCTCTAAAGGAACTCTGTGAATTTACCTATTAATTTTTGTGCACTGATTTTGAAACAAGTTCTTACAGCTTAAATTTACCATTCTCGATGATTGCTTCTTGGAAACATTGATCAGGGCTTGCACCCTGATATAAGTAGTTGCAAGAGTTGATCCCGCTCATCACGCGGTTCGACGCCAGAACCCTAGGCGTGAATTTGTAGCTCACCAAAAGGAGATAGTAAATAAGTCTTTCTCTGACAAAAGGGTGTTCAGTGCATCTCGTGATGAATTATCCCGGAAAGGCATCACATAATTATGGATTCATAAAATCAGTTTTGCACAACAACCGACTGAATCATGAGATAGACTTGTCCTTTGACATGCAGTAAATTGACCAAAAGCAAAAAAGTTTCTCGGGCTGATCTAGGTCGATACTGCTTACAGATGCATTAAACCCTCTTTTCAAAGAGTGTGATTCAAGTGTATGTCTCTATCCCTTTTACAAACGATCAGCGGTATCATTCACTAAACTGCGTAAAATTACGCATTTTTTTTGGGGGGGGGGAGGGGGCGTGAATATACACACCTACGATCCCTGCTTTACCCAGTGTATGAGCTGGCGTAAAGTTATGCAAATATTTACTCAAATAGTAAAGTTAAGCAGTTCAGTGAAACTTGTTTTCAGACCTAATGCTTGCTTACCTAAACTACGTACGCAAATTTCCCGCGTACGCAGTTTAGGTGTTTAAGCCCCTTAGAATGAAGGGATTTGAAAACATTTTGAGGCAAAAAAGAAAATGCTAGTAACAAGAACAGACGACTAATTCAACATTTTCAAACAGAGCAAATCTCATCATTTGAGATACATTTAATTTGTCGTCTGAAAATGTTTTCAGTCTGGTCGAGCAGTCTTTAAATTTCGTCGCCTGGAAAAAAAGAAATAAAACTGCTCCACTCTTTACCACACAATCCCGTGTTTTAATAACCTTGAAGGAGAAAGGTTTTGAAAACATTGTGGGAAAAGGAGAAAATGCTGATTACCAGCATTTCCTCTTTTTCCCACAAAGTTTTCTGTCTACCTTTACCAAACCAAAATTTATTTTTTTAGTCACATCTATTTTGTCGTCTGCAAACGCATTCAATTTGGACAAGTCTTAAATTGTGTTGTTTGGTAAAGATTTAAAAAACATCGAAAGGTGCAGAAAATAAAATACTGTCATACGATTTAACAACTAACTGAGAGAATTGCTTTCACTTGCTGCAATGTTTTTTTTTTTATGTTCTTCCGTAGATCCTATACTGTCGTCTTGATTCTTTGCAATCATAAATACTACTATTACTACTGCTGCTACTGCTACTGCTATTGTGTGCCTAGAGAGACAGACAGACAGACAGAGAGACGGAGACAGAAATGGAAACGTGTCTTCAATAGTTGTACAATAAGCATGACACCATAATGCTTTGAAATACATTTTGAACATCCCACTCTACTGCGCTTAACATGTAAAAGCGCTACAGTCTTCTTTAACTCAGCGTCCAACACATTACATCAAGGATAAAAAAATGTTTCTTACCGTATTGTTTGTGATCCAGGCCATTATCTTTGTGGATGCTTTAGACAGAAAACGTTTTTCGATGGACCCGCTGCCAGATCCTAACTTCACTATTGAAAGGGTATTGTTGTTGTTCAGTAGTTTCTGTTACGAATGTCATACTTTATGATGGATTTGGCCGACAAAAAATTCTCGATTATTTTCTTGTGCCAGAATTTTATGTTTTGCCTTGTGAGTGAACTCTGTTATGTAGTTGAATCTCTTCAGAAGGAACTAATCAAAACACCAGTTACAAATTTATGAGCAAAATGTGCCATAGAACGGACGCCGTCGAAAACATGTAGATTACGAAAGAAAAATCAAAGTACTGAAAGTACTGATAGAAGGCGAAGGTAGAAATTTGCTAGCATACATAGTTTTAACAGTGGACCATTTCATTGAAAATTCATTTATCTGACGGTTGAATTTTTTTTTTTTTTTTTTGAAGATTGATAACATTATTTCATTACTATTTTCCATAAAATCGTGTACCTAAGCGTTTTGTATGCGGTTTGGGGTGTTAGGAAAGTAGTCTGTGGTGTAATGACGGGTTTGGGGTGTTTGCAGAGTGGTTTGGGCTGTTTTAGGGTGTTTCTCTCACTTATTCATCTGCGATGTAGACATTATAAACTAGGCCTGCGAAACAAAGCCAGTTTTAAATCTAGAGCTAATTCTATCACATTAATTTTAACTCTGAAGTTCATCGTCTGTGTGACTGGCTTGCACAATTTTTTAAGACGCATATTAATACCACATCTCAAAGTTTAATGACACAGACGCGTCTGTTCATTGATCTATGAGGACCTGTTTTTCTTGAAACAGAGGAGTGATTTGTCGTTGCAGGACTTCAGTGTGAAGGTTGACACACGACGGTGAGACCTGAAAGGTTACCATTTTCTAAAAATCATCACGTGTGCTTTAAATTTCTGATACTTTTAAAAGATGGCTAGACAGAGGCCGATAGGAAACAAAACATTAGATTATCTCTTTAAGGTCCAACCACTTACTGACAGATTTATATAAGCACATACTAAGTATCATTTCTTGAGAAAAGTACGGAAGCCGTTTAAACGGTTACATTTGTATGTTATTCCGTATAAAAGAATTTCACTATTTTGCTTTACAAAATGGCTCATATGGGGAATCTATTTTATCATACGTGTAGACCTATGTACAACAAATAATCCGTGCAAGTTTAAAAAAAAAAAAAAAAAAACCAGCTGAAAATGCACACTTTATCTGAGAAATAGAGAAATTGACATTCTGTCTGTCTGTACGTACGTACGTAAGAATGTGCGTATGCATGTATGTATGTATGTATGTATGTATCTTGATATTCATTCGTTTATATTTCTTTCTTCAACAGTGGGGCGGACAGTGGTATGTTCAGGCGAGATACGTTCCTAGCAGCTTTATCGGATCAGTTGAGTTTACAGACTTTCAGTTTAAAAACATCCCCAGGGATCGCAAAGTGGTTTCTCCCCACTCATGGAGGTATGTCTATCCTGTGCATTGTTACCACCTTTGATTTAGTTTTCACAGCAAAACACCCCCAGGGATCGCAAAGTGGCTTCTCTCCACTCATGGAGGTATGTCTATTCTGTGCGTTGTTGCGACCTTTGATCCAGTTTTCACTGTTGCTGTTTGTTCCGGATCCTCCCGATGAACAGAAGCCGGTATACCAACGTAAACCATGAATATTTTTATGAAAAAGGGCTTACGTGTGATCTTCGATGCTGTCCCGGTGTAACTAGCAGCGCTTGATACCTTCAGTATTAATTTTGTAGATAATGAATTGTGTCAAATGTTTTTTTTTTACACTTTTCTTTTTCATTTTTCCTTCTTTTTTTCTATCTCTTTCTTCTCAAATTTATTACAGGGACGGACCGACAGGGGAATGTGCTGGAGCTAACTTTTTTGCGTTTTATACTAAAATACCCGGTGTTTTTAGGCTGAAAGATACGATAGGTAGGTACAGTATTTTAGTGCATTTAAGTAAATTCTTAAGTCGGGACCCCGTTTTCCAGTGATTACACACACAGCTCCTGACCCCGATGTTGCGTGTTCGAAGCTCGACGAGGTCAAAAAGAAAAAAAAAAACCAAACTCAAATTGATGAAAGTTATTGTGAAGAGTGTTTTTTTTTTCCTTATCACTTCTAAAATTTGTTCAAGTGCTGAGTATGCAGGGAAGCAGAAAGTCATTTTGAAGGCATGCTATATGTAGATCTAGTGCACGGTTAGAGATACAGACACATTATTAGTTTTCCGGTCAGGTAGCAGGGCACTTGGAAACTTGTCACTAGATCGGTCTGCGCGGACCTGGGTCAAAACCTTTTACTCTTGATTAACCTGGCAATCAAATGACCATTAAACCATATGAATCAACCGGCTTTTAGAGTGAATGAATCAGTGATGCAGCGACTTGCTGTTTTAATACACCGCGATAATGTAATAAAGCCCCGTTTTTCCAGCTCCATGCATGATTAAATGGCCTATGACAGAAGGATAAAATACGATCGAAACAATTAAATAAGAGCCATGGTCTGTGAAAGTTGGTTTAATGCATCTGCGAAAAGCATCGACCCAGGTCAGCCTGAGTAGTCCGCGCAGGCTGACCCGAGTCGAAACTTTTTGCTATTGGTCAATTTTCTGCATGTCAAAGGACCAGTCTATCAAACGATTCAGTCGGTTGTTTGACGAAACGAATTTGATGGACCCATAATTATGTAATGGATCATGGAGATGCATTAAATCCCCTTTCCACAGAGCATGACTCAGTTAAGATGAAACATCGTTTGAAAAGTGCCGTAAACGGCATTTCCTTTTTTCTTTTAAGGTAACGTATACAGCGGCGACTGGGTCGTCCCCGTTCTCGATTCGAAGCTGGGTTTAGACGTATCCTGGGGATGCACAAAGAGAGCACTGGACGGGCGGTGTGCTGACCCTTGGGCAAGTGTGAAAACCCGATTGCGGCACCCTCCCCCGTCCTTATTAAAGATTGCTGAAGAGTATCTCCTGAAATTATTTGGACTAACCCTAGCCGAAATGGAACATGTACCACAGGTAAAATGTAAGTATGAATTCTTAGATTCGGGTCTCGTCTCATTTTCCCCCTAAGGCTGTTAAGTGCGACCCAAGGACCTTTTGCTGACAGTGTAGATCAAGATCAGACCACACAAAACGTGCAGTCTGATCTTTGCTCTACACTGTTCGATAAGGAAATGTTTTTCTAAAAACAAAAAAAAAAATAATAACTTTGGAATAGCAACATTTAGTTTTTTACTGTAGGTTCAAACTTTCATTAAACTTATTTTGCCAGATAGGTGTTAACTCTTTGTCAAACAGTTCAGTGGTTTCACGACCTTCAAGGAAAGGGCTTTTGAATCACATTGTGGAAAAAGGAAAACATTTTGATAACCAACCTTTTTCTTGTGTGTGTCTTTTCCACAATTTTTCCAGCCTTTTCAAAGAAAGTCCATTTTTTTTTTGTCCAATATCAAATAGTCGTTTGCAAATGCTTTTAATTTAGTTGATTGATTGTATGGTATGTAACGCCGTTTTCAACATTATTTCAGTTATATCGCGGCGGCCAGTGCACCTATCCATGCTTTCCTGTAGTTTCTTTTACCAGTACTCCGCACAATATTCTTTCCAAGCCACTGGCTGCTTTCCCACATAACCATCGTCGAAACAATGGTCAGCGGTGAGAGAAGAGTGAATCCTGTCGCAATGACTACCATCAATTCTCGGAAAGAAATTGGCCGAGCCGGGGATCGAACCAGCGACCTCCTGTTCTCAAGTCATGTACGCTACCGACTGAGCTACGGGGCTTGGCTTTTTAATTTAGACTTTCGTAAAAGTTTGTGTCTGGAAAGGCTTAAATCCATTTTCCCAGTATACCGACTTTTGATGTCCTTTGAGGTGACTCGACAAAAATTAGTCTGCATCGACAGGCAATCTTATCTAAGTTTTCCCTTTTCCATACCACTTAAATTAAGTTTTAATCCTACCATTTAAAACTCTTTACCACACAATCCCGAGTTTTAACGAACCTGAGAAAGAAGCCTTTTGAAAACATTGTGGGGAAAGGAGAAAATGCTGGTAACCGGCATTTTCTCCTTCTCCCACAATGTTTTCTATTCCATCAAATAAAAAAATAAAAAAAAAAGATGCACCATTTGAGCCACATTGAAATTGTCGTCTGCAAATGCTTTGAATTTGGACTTCTTCAAAATTTTGTCCTTTGGTAAAGAGTTAACGCTCGGTGGGCTAAGCGCAACTCAAGTTGTTTTTTCAGCCAGTATAGATAAGTCTAGATAGCACTGATTGTAGAATATATTTACTACCTGCTTTGTTGTGCAATATTCTGATGAAAGCAGTCTTGAAATAGTAACAATTTGGGATCGTTAGCGAGCTGAAAATATGCATTTTATTCGAAAAAATGGTGTTTTCATTTTTATCCTATGTGTTAACTTTGTACTTTTAACTGTTGTACTTTGCATTCTTCTTTGTAGTCTAAAAATAGCCTGTAAAAGGCACTGCCACGCATTCTTTTCACAAACTTACAGAACATTTAGTATGAATGATAAAGTAGAGAAAACCTGAAGGGAAACAAAAGCACCTTTATTAATGATGTAACAATGTGAAACATTGTTGGAATGTCAGCAATTACTTGTTACAAGCAATTGCTTCTTTTCCCTCTATGTTTTCTTTTCAAATGCCTTCTGCATTTAGGCATCGTTTGTTTTCTCTATGCTGTCACACCTATTCGATGTAAACAGTATTTCTGATACAAATGATCCATGCACTGACAAAAGGGGGTTTAATGCATCGCCGTGACCCATCAAGCCAACCAAGTCATTTCATAATTATGGATCCAATCTATAAAATCCATTTTGTCTGACAGCCAAATGAGCTGTGAGGTTGAATAGTCCTTTGACAAGTACGAATTTCACCAACAGCAAAAATAGTTTCGACCCACGTCAGCCTGCGCGGACTGTACCGGCTGACAAGGGTCGATATTTTTGCAGATGAACTTAACCCCTTTTTCATTCAGCATGTTTCAGTTTTGATTTTTGTGCTTATACTTGTCTTTCACAGAACTAATTGAATTCTCTTAACATCTGTTTACAGCTTGCTAAACAAGGCATGAGTTATGGATCGTGTCATTTGACAGCTGCGTGCTGAAAACAAACTGCTGTACTTAATTGATCATCTCTTGTAAATATTTCGGGAACTACTTTTTGCATCATCACAGTACCTTTTCAACCTTTTCAATAAAATAATGTTCTTCTTAACCTAAACGCACTGAGACAGTAGCCTTTCTATTTCTATACCATAGCAGCAACAGTGTGCCAGAAAGGATAAATCATTTTTTTTAAATTAGAAATATATAATATGAAAAATTAGTAAATCATATAAATAATAAATTGCATTCCTTCATATGCTTATACAATAATTCCGATTTTTATTTTACCCATTCTGTGTTGTTGTGTGTGATTTCTGTCGGCTCCGATATAAGTGAAATAATGTTGAATAAGGTGCTATGAACGAAATGAACAAACTTGGATTTTTTATGTGTGTGTGTTTACAAGCAACACAATTTCGACATTGTTCCATTAAGTAATTTCATAAAAGAGCCATGTCATGTGAAAAGAAGGCTTAGTGAATCTGCAAAACATATCCACGAGTTCAGCCTGCGCAATTCTCGCAGGCTGACCTGGGTCCAAACCTTTTCTATTGGCCAATTTTGTATGTCAAAGGACCATCCTACCTCAGGATTCAGACAGTTGTTAGATGAATTTTTATGGATCCATAGCTATCTGATGACCTGGTTGGTATAATGCATCACGGAGATGCATCAAGCCCCCCTTTGTCAGAGCTTGGCTTGAATATATATTACATGTAATTTTTTTGGCTCCATATCACTGCAGAGATACTAGCAAACAAATCCCCTTTCAGGACTTTCAGTCCTTTGATTGTATTTTCCCATAAGTCGCAGGTCGTCATAAATTATACAAGAGAGTGAACAGGTTTTATCTCATTCATAAGCACTGAAACAACCTTGCATTAATTTGCCACTAAAATCAATCATTTGGACGGTGTGTCTTATAAATGTATTCTTGCTTTTTTTATGAGCATTTTTACTAGCGTGACAACATTTAGGTATAATGTATATATTTTAAAATAAAAAAGTAAAAACATCATAGTTTTCAGTTGATCAAAAAGCAAATTCAATGCAAGGGAAAGCTGATTGACTGGTTGGTTGATTGATTGATCGATCGATCGATCGATCGATCGATCGATTGATTGATTGATTGATTGATTTGAATTGATTGAATTGATCGATCGATTAGTCGGTTGGTTGGTTGGTTGAGTGGCTGGTGGGAAGGTGGGTGGGATGAGTGGTTGGTTGGTGGGAAGGTGGGATGGTGGACGGGTGGATGGATGGATGGATCGATGGATGGATCGATAAAACCGCTTGTTTGAACAGTTATACCACAGTGACGGATCTCTTACTCATTTCGGTTTTGGGTTATATCTGTAAAGGCAAGGGTCCCGGGGCAATGTATTGCCCAAGGACATTATCTCGTGATCAGCGCCACGAGCAAGAATTGTGCCCATAACCTCCCTGTCAGTGCCTCATTGAGTGAGGGAGAGAGAAACCAGCATTTTCCCACTTTGTGTTCCATATTTACAAAGACGATTCCAATCATTTAACCCTTTCCCAAACAAGCCCTGGTTTTCACGTGTCTGCAGTACAAGTCTTTTAAAAACACGGTGGGAAAAGGAGAAATTGCTCGTAACGAGCAATTTCTCCTTTTCCCACAGTGTTTTCTACCCTTTTTGAGAACTTGCTGCTATTTTCATCAAATTTAAAATTGTCGTCTGCAAACTCTTTCAATTTGGACCAGTCCAAAATTTGTCGTTTGGGAAAGGGTTAAACCACACTGAATTTGTTAGCAGTAAATGCTTTCATATCGATATCCATACATGCATAGGAGCCATGCACTGTGAAAAGAGGGTTTAATGCATTTGCAAAAAGTATCGACCCAGGTCAGTCTGTCCATTCCGCTAAACTGATAAATTTTCTGCGTGTTAAACTCACATTTTCAACATGAGTACTGAAATCCTACTCATGATTAAGTAGGGTTTTAGACAAAATGGATCCGTAAATATGCAACGACTTGCTTGGTATGATGACAAAAATAGACGAAATGGATCCATAACAACTGATTGATTGATTGTATGGTGTTTAATGCCGTTTTCAACATTATTTCAGTTATATCACGGCGGCCAGTGCACCTATGCATGCTTTCCTGGAGTTTCTTTTACCAGTACTCCGCACAATATTCTTTCCAAGCCACTGGCTGCTTTCCCACATAACCATCGTCGAAACAATGGTCAGCGGTGAGAGAGGAATGAATCCTGTCGCAATGACTATCTTCAATCCTCGGAAAGAAATTGGCCAAGCCGGGGATCGAACCAGCGACCTTCTGTTCTCAAGTCCTGTACGCTACCGACTGAGCTACGGGGCTTGGCGGATTTGGGAAGAGTAGAAAACATTGTGGGAAAAGGAGAAAATGCTGGTTACCAGCATTTTCTCCTTTTCCCTCAATGTTTTCAAAAGGCTTTTTCCTCAGGGTCGTTAAAAGCCGGGATCGTGTGGTAAAGGATTAAGCAAAGCGGACACATTTAAGCCAAATTTTGTGCAGCCTGATCCTGATCTAAATTGGCTGCAAATGCAGCAAAAAGTTGTGAAATGCGCTTGAAGTTAGAAAGGTTTGCTATTTTTCTCGCTTAAATGCTATCGGTTACTTCACGTTTTTGAGGTCGTGTGCATTTGCAGAGGCCCGAAAAATGGTTGAACGCCCGAGTGCGAAGCACTCGGGCATTAATGCATTTTGGGGCCCTCTGCAAATGTTAACGGCAAAAAAATGTGAAGTAACGCTATCATTGCGTAAAATAAATGTATTTTAGCAATAATTTGCAACGAATTCAAGAGATATTTAGGTAGAAATGCAAAGAAACGGGCTTGAAAGGTACAGGACATACAACGGTCAAAACCGGAAAGTGGCGAAAGAGTTTTTGTTACGCGCAGTGGAAGGCCATATTCCCATGCCACTGTTTTGATGTCTTGTTGTAATTCACTTCTAATGATATTTCATATTATTAATATATACTGGAATTTTGTGCGTTGATTTAGCATAGGTTCGGATCGATTACAACTAGGATAAATGGGTTGATATACGAATTTTTGTAACTGAGAGATGTCAATGAGATATATCAAGAGAGAGAATTAAGAGTGGGTGGAATGTTGCTGGTGCGGGGTACTTCACGAATGTTTCTGTGTTAAGCTCTCTATAAGACTGATTTTCTGCGTAAGAATTCCTTTGTGCTGAACTAAAATCATCAAAGATAAGCCACAAAAAGGATCTAATATTCTGGGGATCTATTGACAAGAACAAACGTTCAGCGTACATTGTGTACAACGTAGACCTAGATTGAGGATATCAAAAGTACAAAATTGTGCCTTGACGGCGCATGAATTTACTTACTAATACACCTTCTCTACCGTTAACGCACGGTTTTTTCCTCGTTAATACACGCTTATAACGGCCCGTAAACGTCCGCAATGATTTATGTTAACATACCGGTATGATAATAACGACGTGATTTGAATATATAATCTGGAAACTGACATTATTGTGCAGTATCTAGTACAAACACAGTTTTCTTCTGAAGTCATCGACATTGCCGTGATGCTTTCTTCATTAATTAAGGTAAATGGGCCAACCCTCGCGTTCAACAGCCCAAGTCATGGCCTGAAACGAATTTGTAGCACATCACCATCTTCTTCATCGTCACCATGATTCATCGTTAGCCAACTTCAGTTTGATTCACGGTTTCGTACAGATGAGATTCATGACTATATGACTATGTGCGGAACAATGAACCTTGTGTAAAGCAGCCAACCAATTTGGGGACAAAGAAACGATATGAAAAGTTCAACTTGCACCGGTTCAAGGATAATACATAAAAAACAAGAATAACATCACATGGGAGTATATATGAATAAGATAACTCATATATACTCCCATGTGATGTTATTCTTGTGTGTGTTTTATATATATATGTATATATATATATATAAAACAAGAATAACATCACATGGGAGAATATAAGAATAGGATTTATTGCGACCGGTTTCTTCCATTAAGGAATCATCAGGGCAATCTAACCTATAGTTGCGGGCCCTTGTCGCGAAACGAGTCGTCTTAGCTCTCTTTTGGATAAGTTACTGAAACCTTATTTGCAAAATGTACACAGCTACCTACGAGATAACACTGATTTTCTTAATTTCATTCCTGAAAATGTTCCAGCGCAAACCAAGCTCGTTTCCTTTGACATAGTAAGTCTATATACTAACATTCCACATAGTTTAGGACTAGAATCTATATCTTTTTGGCTGGATAAGCATCCAGAATTGTTGTCAGAACGTTTTAGCAAAACGTTTATTTTAGGGGGTCTTCAAATTATTCTTGAAAACAACAATTTTTCTTTTAATAAATCTTTTTATAATCAAACCAAAGGTACAGCAATGGGAACTAAAGTGGCCCCTACATATGCTACTCTTGTCCTAGGGTTTCTAGAGGAAAATCTCTACAGAACAATAGAACATGAAAAGGGTAACATATTTGCCAAATTCGTACGGGATCAATGGAAAAGATTTTTAGACGACTGTTTTATATTCTGGCAAAGGTCAGTGGAAGATCTAGTTTATTTTTGTAGGACCCTAAATTGTTTCCATAAAGATATAAAGTTTAAAATGCAAACCAGTGATTATCAGTTACCCTTTCTTGATGTTTTGGTCATCAAAATAAACACATCTATATCCACTGACATATATTTTAAGTCTACCGACGCTAAACAGTATTTAAATTTCAAATCATGTCATCCAAAACACACTAAAATTAACATCCCATTTTCCTTGGCTCGAAGAATATGCACGATTGTTTCTGATATAAGTGTTCGTAATTTCCGTTTAAAAGAATTAGCTTCATCATTAATTGACAGAAAATATCCAATTCAGGTGATAAAAACCGGATTTAAAAAAGCATTACAAATTCAGAGGAGCAGTCTCTTAACAATTAAAGAAAAGAATGAAAAACCTATTATACCATTCGTATCCACTCACAATCCTAAAAATAGAGAAGTATTTGGATTGCTAAAATCTAACCTGACTCTTCTAACAAAGGATGAAAAAATGAATAGTATAATTACAGACACCAGAATAATAAAATGTAAAAGACAGCTCCCAAATCTTAAACACCTTATTACGCGGTCTGAGTTCAATGAAGACACCGCCGCATGCGTAAAGAAGTGCGGAGAACCACGATGTGGACTGTGTGATTATATTATTGAAGGTTAGATTGCCCTGATGATTCCTTAATGGAAGAAACCGGTCGCAATAAATCTTATTCTTATATTCTCCCATGTGATGTTATTCTTGTTTTTTATGTATTATCCTTGAACCGGTACCAGTTGAACTTTTCATTCATATATATATATATATATATATAGATATATATAAAAAACAAGAATAACATCACATGGGAGAATATAAGAATAAGATTTATTGCCGACCGGTTTCTTCCATTAAGGAATCATCAGGGCAATCTAACAATAAACGACGTAGCAACGTTGCGTTGCTACACACAAACACAAAATCAATGACGTCATTTACTTAATGTTCAATTTAGGCATAAATTTTTTAATGAATGATTGTTCTTTGAGTAACCTAGCTGAAACATTTTCGTTGCGCATTTTAAAGAAAGGAAAGATCGAAAACTTTGGAGAGGTTTTAGAACATTTATCTAGATGAACACTTAAAGGCATTTGTCTTGTTAATGGGTCTCTCACTTGTTGAATATGTACGGTTTTCCTATTTCTTAATTTGTCACCAGTCTGTCCGATGTAAAATTCCCTACACCCGTTACAAATTAAAACATAAATTACATTTTTAACAGTGCAGTCCATATTTTCCTTCACATAGAAAGTTTTATCATTTAATTTGATATTATTACCTTCAATTATATAATCGCACAGTCCACATCGTGGTTCTCCGCACTTCTTTACGCATGCGGCGGTGTCTTCATTGAACTCGGACCGCGTAATAAGGCGTTTAAGATTTGGGAGCTGTCTTTTTACATTTTATTATTCTGGTGTCTGTAATTATACTATTCATTTTTTCATCCTTTGTTAGAAGAGTCAGGTTAGATTTTAGCAATCCAAATACTTCTCTGTTTTTAGGATTGTGAGTGGATACGAATGGTATAATAGGTTTTTCATTCTTTTCTTTAATTGTTAAGAGACTGCTCCTCTGAATTGTAATGCTTTTTTAAATCCGGTTTTTATCACCTGAATTGGATATTTTTTGTCAATTAATGATGAAGCTAATTCTTTTAAACGGAAATTACGAACACTTATATCAGAAACAATCGTGCATATTCTTCGAGCCAAGGAAAATGGGATGTTAATTTTAGTGTGTTTTGGATGACATGATTTAAAATTTAAATACTGTTTAGCGTCGGTAGACTTAAAATATATGTCGGTGGATATAGATGTGTTTATTTTGATGACCAAAACATCAAGAAAGGGTAACTGATAATCACTGGTTTGCATTTTAAACTTTATATCTTTATGGAGAGAATTTAGGGTCCTACAAAAATAAACTAGATCTTCCATTGACCTTTGCCAGAATATAAAACAGTCGTCTAAAAATCTTTTCCATTGATCCCGTACGAATTTGGCAAATATGTTACCCTTTTCATGTTCTATTGTTCTGTAGAGATTTTCCTCTAGAAACCCTAGGACAAGAGTAGCATATGTAGGGGCCACTTTAGTTCCATTGCTGTACCTTTGGTTTGATTATAAAAAGATTTATTAAAGAAAAATTGTTGTTTTCAAGAATAATTTGAAGACCCCCTAAAATAAACGTTTTGCTAAATCGTTCTGACAACAATTCTGGATGCTTATCCAGCCAAAAAGAAATAGATTCTAGTCCTAAACTATGTGGAATGTTAGTATATAGACTTACTATGTCAAAGGAAACGAGCTTGGTTTGCGCTTGGAACATTTTCAGGAATGAAATTAAGAAAATCAGTGTTATCTCGTAGGTAGCTGTGTACATTTTGCAAATAAGGTTTCAGTAACTTATCCAAAAGAGAGCTAAGACGACTCGTTTCGCAACAAGGGCCCGCAACTATAGTCTAAGTGTTAAGTCTACAGGATCCACAATTTCAATATATTCAGAATGGTTATCAGAACAAGAGTTTTGAATAATTTGGCTCTTATGTATTTTAGGTAAACCGTAGAAAGTACTAGTTTTACATTCAAATTTCAATAGGAAATTTATCTCTTTGTTAGTCATTCTTTTGTTTTCTGTTGCAAGATTTTTTATTTTGTTCAGAACTTGTAACTGATTACTACCTGGAATGGTTTTATAGTAAGTTTCATCTCCAAGCATTTCAAGAATTTTCGTTTTATAAAATTCAGTATTCATTATGACAATGCCACCTCCCTTGTCTGCTTCTTTAATAGTGATAGAACTATCATGTGCCAAAGATTTTATTGCTTCACGTTGTTTCAAAGTTATATTATGTTTGATGTGATAATTCTTATCACTTGTGTTAGAACATAACACTCTACTAGTGGATATATAGGAATCTAGCACAATATTGCGACCGCTCGGTGGTTCGAAACTGGAATTATTTCTAACTATAGAATTATCAGTGTTTTCTTTGCAATGAAAAAAT